>CM071854.1:39034237-40234237 GCA_036507275.1 Sicyos edulis | reverse complement strand
GCACGAATAATAGCATACCGTTAATTGTCGAAGTGCGGCAGGGCAATCGGAGAGGTATTTTACTGCAAGAGTCATTAAGATTGGCACTGAATCTTCCCCAGGAATCATCATGTCAATCATGTTCCCTGCTATTAGATCATCTGTTAGTTGTCCACTTTCATCTTTGAGCAAAACTTCCATCACATCTTTTGGGACAGGGGAAATTCCACTGCCTTTTTTTTCTTGTATTATCTTTTTTACAAGTTCAACCATAATCCTTTTGGCCTGAAATTCAATAACAAAATGAAGCTCCATCATTTTTTAGAATGCAGTAAAGAAGTACTAGTAAGGAGGATATTAAACCTTTTACGACCAACTTGCCTGCAACGATCGGTAAAGCGTGCTTCCGGGTATGATCACCGGTAAAGCCATGAGCCCCGCGATGAATTCTTGAAACTGTTGCTTGAGAAACTCCATCCTTTGACCAGGATTTAAACTAATCAATATCTTTACTAATACTTGAAAGGCAATCTGGAGACAAAATGGGCTCACTTAGTAACTTTTTGAACAGGAAAATATATAGCTGAAATGATTACAAAGGTAAATTCTTGGACACTATGATTTTAACAGAATGATGATAGAACTGTGGGGTTCTGTTACTTTTGATTAAAAAAAATCATCTTTAAACCCAAGTAGGAGCTAGAGAAATGGATTATTTGGGCATCAATGATTCACTCAAATCAGTTAAGATAAGTCACTGTTTTTGTCTAGTATCAACAGAGTAATGGTAGAAATTTTAATCTATTGTCTTTTGGTTAACTTCATGCAAGGGAAGAAGAAAAGGAGAGTTCACAGGTTAGGTCGTGTTTGGGAGCTGTTTATGCAAGCGGACAGTTGGGGTATTATAACTCAACCCACGTTTGGCTCACCCGTTATAATAGTCAATGAGTTGGCCCAAACTCAAGCTGTCGTTTCACATAATTCATGCTCTCATTTGAGATTAACCATTTTTTCTTCCCTGTTACAGTTACGTGCACTCCAAACACTACTTATTATAACTCTTGTTGTAATTACCTTACCCCGAACACCATTTATACTTTATCATAACTCATGTTATAATAACCTGCACCTTAAACACAATTTATAATAACTCATCGTTTATAATAATCTACCGTTTATGATAGCCCAGCTAGTGCCCCAAACACGACCTTTGTTTCAAGCTTCAAAAAGGGGAGATATATATATATATATATATATAGAGAGAGAGAGAGAGAGAGAGAGAGAGAGAGAGAGAGAGAGCTGACATTTTTGGTTTCATCTTGAAGGTAAATAGGATTGGTTTCAGTCCAATTTTCCATTGACAGTTTGACATAACACTCCATATCCTTGGTTATTTGAGCTTTAAGCAGTGAAGACTTGAAGAAAGCTCCAACAAGACCATGAATTCTCTTCTGCAAGCTCCCATTTATCAGCAAAATAGAAGATCTCCCCATCAACTTCGTCAAGGATTTCGGGTAAGATGGTATGAAAGCCTTGGCATCACACTGCAGAATGAACTTACTGACTTCTGCATCAGTAGAAACAATGGTAGGGCTTCCAAAAATATGTGACTTGAACACCTTCCCATACCTTCAAACCAAAATAAAACATTGGTTCATAAGAAAACCAAGCAACTCCAATTAACAAACAATCACAAGTCAGATCAGCATTAGAAGGAATTCAGATGTTATGAAGTTGGTTTATGTGGATTTACTTACAGTCGGCGACGCTTGTCCATGAAGGTTTCAGGGCGGTCGGAATAAGCACAAGCAATGAACTCAATAGTCTCACCAATGAAAGGCCAGCCAAGAGAGCCTAAAGGAAGTTGGTTGCAGAATTTTGATCTGAAAAGTCTAAAGCAATTCCTATAGAGAATAATGGTGGTCAAAAAGATGGTTGTCACTACCACAACATCCCATAAACTGTCCATTTTGGACAAAGATTTCCTCTGCCTCCCTGTCTCTCTCTGTGCTTCTCTTAAATATGCTTAATCATCATCACCACAGCTCTGACCGCATCTTTCCGCATCCGAATGATTTACGAATGAGTTCACAAGTGTGCACGCACGCGTGCAGCAGAGAAAGACAGAGAGAGAGAGAGCTAAAAATGAGTTTTTATATGACAGAAAGAGAGCGCTTACACTTGATTGTGTGGGAGCTGAAAAGCTGATGTGAGTTTTCAATGTACAGAAGAGAATGTTAGAATGATAAAAATAACAAACAAATCAAATGCCATGATATCTATAGTCATCAGTCTAATACAAAGGCATTCTTTAATAAACATATTATGATTGTATTCTAAAGCAATCAATGAATATGCATCACATGATTCATAAAGAAATGAGAAACTTCATTGATATAGATTGAGAGGAATGATTAAGAGATTAAAGAGGGAAATAAATATGGTTTTGAAAAGGAGATTTTATAAGGTTAGTCCCCACAAGTAGATGATTATTATGGGTTTGAAGTATCCCCACCATTTGAAAGTGTTAGCTGGGCAGCCTCATGCATTCATGTGAGAATAAATTAGCCAACCACACCACATTCTTTCATCATCATCCCCTATTCTCAACTTTTGTCCTCCTACACATAAAAATGCCTTCTTTTAAGTTTTGTGTCCCATCCACTGCTCTCTTTCATTTTACAAAATGCAAATACTTTTTTTTAGATAATCGTGACTGTTTAGGCTAGTTTATGCGCAATTCAAGTGACCCTACAATATTTGAATTTTAAGAGAACCTATAAGAAACTAATTTATAAGTAGGTGATCACCATGAATTCAACTCATAATCTTTTGATTCTCAAAAGCCCTCTTGACCACTAAGTCAACTCATGATGATTACCCATGCAAATGCTTTTTTCCATTTTCTTTCGCATAAAAACTCATTTCTTGTTACTTCACTTACCTCAGACCAACAAGGGGCAGATCGTTAGGTAGTGACGGAAAATTGATACTTTTTTTCCCTTCATTTCTTTTTTTAATCAAAACAAGCCTAGATTCAAACCGAAGATTTTAGTGTGTGAGACTAGCGTGATAATCAACTCCACCACTCAGAGGTCAAACAGTAAACTATAATGGAGTGATCTAGTGGTGAAAGATAACTATAAACCTCTAGAGATTATGGTTTCCTTTACAACATGGGTCAAGAAGTTTATCCCTGAGAATGGTCAACTAATTACAAAATCTTAAAGCAACACTAAAAGGGTGAAATAGGATTGTCCACTAATATTCTCTTTTCTTCTTTTTTTTTTTTTTTCATTCATTCACATGAGAAACCCCATTTCTTAGTATATTAATACCATTGTTGGGTGATGGGAAATGGTTGTTTCTTTCACAAAAGATTAGAAAAGGGAGGGGGAATATATTTAAAGCCCATCTATTTTTGTTGCACTCTTGCAATTCCAAGAATCTCTCTTGAACCCTTTGTACAATTCTAAAGGACCCATTTTTTTCTTTAAAAGGTGGCTTATTTATATAACATCATTTCATTAGGCCCTCCTTTGATTTTTTTTTTTAAGTATGGAGCCTACAGCAGGTACACACTGGAAGGAGTTTTATGACACATTATCTAAAAAAACTAAAATATTCCAAAAAGAACAGCAAAAACTTGACCCATTGGAAGTTGCATTTTGGAGGCTTATGCATGCAATAGATAAAGAAATCTCACCATACACATTAGAGTCCACATCCATTTGGGAAATGGTGCAACATTTTATTCTGCCCATGTGAACTCTTCAAGTTGCAGAAGTTGCTTGGATTTTTTCTCAAGTTGGGAGAGCTAATAAAATGAAAATTTTCCTCGTACAAACAACCACAAAAAAAGAAAGGATATTCCTTTTTTCCAATACAGTGAAGGTTCTGTTTCGTATCGGAAATTCTGCACCGATATCGATAGAGGCCTAATGAATTTCATTGCTGGTTTTCTGGACGTAACCGTGTTCATCCTGTCGAGTAGCGTGTGGGGGTGGGGGTGGTGGGAGGATTTGAAACGTACAAAATCATTTAAGGACCACAAAAATCGGCAACATTCAGATTCCATCAGCAATGTAGAACAGTCAATAGTTTGCTTGCCTCCATTTGGAAAGTTCAAACATTTGGAAAAGATTTTGCTTGGATGAACTCTTTGAGAATTGCTTTATCTTCTTCGATGCGTTTCTTCTCTTCGCGATCTTTTGGCTTTATCTTATTCTTCTCTTCCAAGATCCACTTGAAAATTTCACGCTGTCGAGCCACCGGAATTGGTTCCCTTACCTTCGCAGGCTCCACAATGGCTGGTGGTCTGGGAGATGATTCCTCGACAGCCGAGGCGGCGTCTTCTTCAGCTACATGTTCATCTTTCTTCTTTGTCCTCGTAAACAGATAAGCTACACAATAAAAAAGGACTTATATCAGTTTATGCAAAAGCAAGTAAGATTTCCTATTAAACAGCGACAACAACTGAATTTAAACAATTGCAAGATGGTCAGTTTTCGTCCTCCAACCGCACAAAGGCAAAAAAAAACCTCTCTTTTTAGCTTTCGTTGAAAATAAATTAAAGAATATAAGAGCTAACAAAAAAAGAGAAAGAGGCCACAAAAGAGGGTAACGATCTTAAAAGGCAATAAATCGGACAAAATAAGAAGGTATAATTACAAAAAAGCCTCAGAGGCTTAGAGAGAAACATGAAATCTAATAAGGTGAATAAAACCAATTAGAAAGTTCTTGCTATTCTGTATTACCTTAAAAAGGGCAGTCAACCTATCAGTTGTGGAGAAGAAAGAGCATGGTGGGGCAGCAAGAAAGTGTCAGAGAGTCAACCCATAGGCAAGTGCATTTCATCCCCAGTGGGAAATGAGAATAAAACATGACTATTAAGATTTATTTTTTTTTCCTTTAGTGTTAGGATTAATTTATGCACACCTCAACCATTCCCATAAGAGATATCACCGGACCCTATTTCAAGAAAACCTATAGAAAATTAATTCCTAGGTAGGTGACCTCTTGACCAACTAGATCAAGTTTGACTATTAATAATTTTTTTTGAAATAAGGGTTATCACACCCTTCCCTAGGCCAAGCACTAGAGATATCAAAGAAGTAATGTAACAGGTGAGTCTTGAATTCGGGATCTTGAGGGGAGCATACCCTCTAAGCTCAAGTCTTCAACCACTACACCACCCCTTGGAGACAGTTTGACCATTAATAATTAATACGTCAATGTGCATAGCATACTCTCAACTTTTTATTTTTTGATATTAGTGATTGTCCAGACCAGCTTGCGTGCACCTACTAATGTCACGGAACATACCGCCTGACCCTATAACATTTGGATGTCAAGGAAACCCGCAGGAAATAAATTGATAAGGTTGGGCCTAGGGCTCTATGTTAGCAATTACTTGGAGAGTAAGTTAGGATTTTGGTTATAAATAGAGTGTGTTAGGTTAGGGTTTAGGCATCCAATTATTAAGTGATTATTGAGTGATTTATTGTACGGCTCGAGAGATTCTCTTGAGAGGGGAGGTTCCAAGACCTATCAAAACTTGGCTTATCTTTATTCTTTTACTTTTGATATAATCTAGATCCTGGATCATATCAATTGGTATCAGAGCCGTTTCGATTCCTGGGTGTAGAGATGAATCAAGAAGCATTCATTCCGAGAAGGGTTGCAAAGTTTGATGACCTTGATTGATTCCTTTCGTAAAGAAATTAGAGAAGAACGAGAACAAAGAAGATTAGAGATGGAAGCTAGGATTCAAGGAAGAAGGAAGGTCGTGAAAGAAAAAGTGACGGCTAGGGTTTTTACACCACCTCCGCCACCGCCGCCACCACTGCCTCCTCCGTTGTCGCCACCACCTCCACCACTGCCACCGCTGCTGCCGCTGCCCTCACCTCCGCCGCCGCCGCCTCTGCCATCACCAACCCCACCTGTAGCGCCGCCGCCACCGCCGTTCCCGTCACCAACGTCGTCGTTTCCACCGCCGCCACCACCAACGCCACTGTTTCCGCCACCACCGATGCACTGCCTCCGAAAAAAAAAAAAAAAAAACCATTTTCATTTTTTATTTTTCTATTTTTTATGTATGTCCACCTTGAGGACAAGGTGCTTTAAAGGGGCGGGTATTGATAAGGTTGGGCCTAGGGCTCTATGTTAGCAATTACTTGGAGAGTAAGTTAGGATTTTGGTTATAAATAGAGTGTGTTAGGTTAGGGTTTAGGCATCCAATTATTAAGTGATTATTGAGTGAGTTATTGTACGGCTCGAGAGATTCTCTTGAGAGGAGAGGTTCCAAGACCTATCAAAACTTGGCTTATCTTTATTCTTTTACTTTTGATATAATCTAGATCCTGGATCATATCATAAATTTCCTAGGTAGGTAGCTACCATGGATTGAACTCATCATCTTAAGCACCCTATAACTCTTTTTAACCACTAGGCCACTTCATTCTCACATTGTCTAATACCGTATTTGTATTAACATAAGTAGAGAGATAAATTAAATGACATAGTTCAAGTGCCCTAAACTTTTAAATAAATGTACAAGGAAAGGTTCGCCTTGAGGAACAAAATAAACCGAAGACAATAAAAGATATAAATATAATCATACAAAAATGTGTGATTGAAGCTCAAGGCCCTCTTTCTCCCTACACTAAGCCTTCACAACCCCCTTGATGAATCTGAGAAATTGAAATCAAATAGGTCTGTTAAGATCTTTTCTAAAAAGAAAATCCATCTCCCAAATGACCAAAAGTCCAGAAGTGCAGCATAAAGCAATAGAGGTTTCTTTGAAAATGTCTATGAGATGTTAAAGTTACAATGTTTTTTTCACAGGAAACAAAACCATTTCCTCGTAGTTACGAATACTCTTGGGAAGGAACTAAAGAAAAGTGAATTACTCGGTCGATTAGAGCTTAGCTTATGAAAAAAGGGGTTCAGATATTCACAGCTTGAAGCAGATAATTTTTTTGATAGGAGACAAAATCAATTTCATTGATAAGATGAAAAAGTTAGAACAGAGGATGACCATTGTTTGAGCCAATATACCACAAAATAAAGGAAAATACAAAGTTTGTCCATGGCTGAATCCTCTGTTGTTCACCAGAAAAAGAGTGGGAGAGACGACAGATGATGGCCTAGACTTCAATTCGAAGCCGACTCTTCCAAGGCAATCATACATTCTGCTATCCTCTCTCATTTGGCTCATCCTTTTAAATATTCAAAGAAGCTTCTTAGGGAAAACTTGGGTCCGGATATTTCATGGTCAATTTGGCCGAAAAGAAGACATAGAACTTTTAAGTCAAAGGAAAAGACATTTTTATATAACCAGGAATCAAAGCTTCACTCCACTATATACCCACGGGCACCCTCATCTAAACCCGAGAGACAACAAGGAATTTTTCAATTAAGCAAACGAGGCCGCCTTTGGGGACCAAAGGAAAAGACTTATTCAACATTCTTTAATGATATTATTTTCCTTGCGTTGGTGTATATTGAATCTTCTTTTCTTATCTTATAGCCTTTCTTCTCTTTTGACCAATCGAAGAAGTTTATTGTAACTCTTTTGGGTTGGAGCTTTCTTTTTTTCTTTCTTTTTTTATTATATAAATTTAATACATCAATGAAATTGAATCTAACTAAAAGGTCATGAATTCAACTTATAGTGATCATCTACCTATAAATTTTAATTTCTTACGGATTTTCTTAACATTCAAATGTTAAAGGATTAAGCAGGTTATCACGTGAAAATAGTCGAGGTGACATAAGCTGCCCCAACACTCTTGGGGGCTATTTGTTTGACATATTTAGTTAGGAGTTAGTTTTAGGATTTATTAACTCCTCCTCGAAAACCTACGTCCAAACGAGTATTTATTAACTCCTCATTTTTACTTTTAAAAATAACTCTCATTTCTAAACATTCATTTTTAATCATTCATTTATAACTACTCAATCATTTCTAATCACTTATTTTTAATCATTACTTTCAAATCAATCAAAATAACTCATTTTTAAACATTCATTATTAATCATTTTTTTTAACTACTAAAAATAACTACTCATTTTTAAATCTACATTCAAACAAGATTTTGACTCTAACTCCTCTACACAGAAACAACATCCAAACGAGTTTTTGACAATATTCTCAATTTTTAATTACTCAATATAACTCCTTAACCCAAATACTACCTAAATATGTCAAACAAACAGCCCCTTGGATATCCAAATAAAAAAAAATATCAAAACAAAACAAAACAAAAAACCAATTTCCACCGAATCGATCAAAACACATATCATAGAAGAGCAACATTACCTCCAACAGCAAGGTTGACAGTCAAAAGCATGGGCCACAAGAACTTATACCGCCTCGCAAACGATTCCTTCACCGGCGGCGGAGGCGGAGGCCCAAATCCCATCTTCGACGACGCTACCGGCGCCGCCGAATAAGAAGCGTCTCTTGCTTTATGCTTCTCTTGAAACTGCTTCACCCGAGCTGATTACAGACGAAAAAAAACAAAAAGAATCACAAATCCAATCGAACATGAATCAGAAACTGAAACCCTAATAAGCATAACGATCGATTTGAAGCGAATCGGTTCTTGGAGTGGAGCAAAATGGAGAATGGAGATCGGGAAATGTACCTTTCTTGGGTTTGTTGGTGTAGAGCTTGGGAGGTTTTGCTTCGCTCATCTCCGGCGACTGTGAGTTCGGTTTTTCTCTCTATTTTTTGTGTGTTTGATGGCTGATTTTGGCTGTTCGAAAGGACTTGCTCTCCCCGTCGGCCGTCCTACAGTTCATTGTTCACGGTGGGTTTAAATACCTTTTTTTTCGTGTGTGTGATTTTCATGAATAATAGTTATAAAAAAATAAATAAATAAAAAATCTATGAATATAAAAATTTTACCCAAAAAATTTAAATACAGTAAAAACTAAAAAATAAAATATTCAAACTCATAATGTTGTAACCCACAAATTAATAGTTTCAATTAAGTAAAATTATTGATGGAAGCGAAAGAGAAAATTAAAAGTTGCGAAAATTAAAATAGAATAAATTCATTTTTCTTTTTAGCTAACTTTTAAATTTAAAAATTAATATATTTATATATATTTAAAATTATTTGTTATTTTTTCTTAAATACATTACCTAGTTCCTCCAACAAAAAAAACCGTTAACATTATTTTATTTTTTATTTTTTTTAAACGGACCTTTAACATTATTAATTTAACAACAACTAAATTTTAAGTGCTGATGTATTTCACCAAAAGAAAAGTGAAATGCTTATCTAAAAAAATATCAATTAAAAATAATATGTATTTTTGTCCTTATTTGGCAGGTTTATGGTCCACAATATAATCATAAAAAAAAAAAAACGGCCCACCACATAATTTATATTTAAAAAATGGGAATATAGTTTTATTTGAAGAGAAATAAATATTTCTCTCGTTAAGAGTATATGTGACCACAAAATTTTTACTTTTTGCTTTTTAATTTTTTTTTAAAATTGATTAAAAAAAAAATTGTGGCACCAAATGGTACTCATATATACATTTAAGGAGGAAGCCTTCCTTATCATAAGAAGGGAAGTATTTTTCATATTTAAATCCTCTTCTCTAAAATTGATTTGAATTATTTTTTTATAATTTTTTTTAGATTCGATAAGTTTTATCACTATTTTGTTGTTAAGTTCAAATCAATCCATTGTCCTAGCTAAGAATAAACTTGCATATGTACTTGTGTTAAATTTATAAGAACAAAATATTCTTAACATACCTATAGGAAGCATGCAACGACTAGATAGATAAACTCTTAAGGTGTGTTTGGGCCCCCGTTTATGTAAACGGCCAAGTTGATTATAATAACTCAACCGATATTTGTCCCACCGTTTATTATAAACGGTGGTTACCTAAACTTGTGTGCCAACTTATCTAAACTTACGTGTCCGTTTATCTACACCTTACATATATTATTTTTTGTTACATAACCAGCTTCTCAAACACCATTTATAATATACTTACCGTTTATCATAACCAACCGTTTATCATAACCTTCCGTTTATAATAACCAAACCGGTGCTCCAAACGCACCCTTGACAGGAAGTATACACTGCCAAAATAAGCAATATAGATTTTTACAAAATTGAAATTACAGCCTTGTTATAGATCTTTACTTGAAAGTTCAATGCCCAATTTTTTTTTTAATGTTGGAGATTATTGAATTACAGTGGAATAAATCAAAATACTTGTGAAATATCAGTTGACCAATTCCATGGAAAAATGAAAATAGGGTATGAGTAAAATTATTCATATATGACCACAAAAAGCTCCAAAATCACAGTCCCTGTTTCTTGTACACAATTGAACAGATTCAATACTCTTTAACAATAGTGTAAGGGAAGAGGGAGAAGAAAAAGAGAGAAAAGAGTACCTACACTCTTCCATAAAAAAAAGAAAAGGAAATTGACTGAGAGACAAGAAAATGATCCCCACAAAAAGGCCAATCGAATCGGAAAACTTCTCGCCTTTCGGTTCTTCCCGTTCGACTCGATCCATTTAGTCTGAACTAGACAACCTCTGTGCCATGAGTAGCAAATCAGTCGATCTTCACAGAAGAGTAGATCTTTCTAACAAACCAGAAGCAAGCATAAAAGCCGATGGTTCCCGTCAATACGAAGAATGAGAACGAAATGATAACCATGTAACCGAAGTAGAGGATCCCCGAAAGGAACTTTGTGATTTCGAGCTTGGAGAAGAAGTAGAAGATTGAGTAGAGGAAAAGATATAGACCAGATGAGCCTGCAGTCAAGTAAGATCTCCACCACCAATAGTAATCTTCACTGCACAACTGGAAGTAGCATAGCACAATTGTTATCTCAGCACAAGTAATTAGAAGGATGATAAATACTATGAAGAGGAAGCCAAATATGTAATAGAACTGGTTGAGCCATATCGACGTCAAGATGAAGAAGAGCTCGATAAAGACGGCTCCAAACGGAAGAATACCCCCAATGAGTATGGAGAAGACTGGTTTCATGTACCACGCTTGATCCGGTATCTGCCTAGGAATCTTGTTGGTCTTTACAGGATCTTCAATTCCTGGCTTTTTGAAGCCCAAGTAACTGCCAACGAACACCAACGGCACCGATATGCCAAACCACAAGCAGACCAGCGCAAACATTGTCCCGAAAGGCACTGCCCCGGAGGACTGCTCCCCCCAGATCAGACCATTGAGCACAAAGAAGATCGAAAAAAGAATACCAGGAAACATGAAGGCAGTTTTCAATGTAATCCTCTTCCATTCAGTGCCTCGGAACATTTTGTACAAACGAGCTGATGAATAACCAGCAAACAAACCCATGAAAACCCACAGAAGGACCATGGCAGTCATCAGCCCTCCTCTGTTTGAAGGAGATAAGAAACCGAGCAAAGCGAATATCATTGTTACAAGTGTCATTCCAAAGATCTGAACACCCGTGCCGATATAAACACACAATAGACCAGAATTGATAGGTGGTCTAAACACGTCCCCATGCACAAGCTTCCATCCTGTTTCCTCTTGAGCCTCATCTTGGGCATCCAATTGATTATAGTTGGCGATATCTCTATACAGAGTTCTCATCATGATCATGGCAACCATGCCAGAAAGGAAAAGAACAATCATTAGAGAGTTGATAATGGAGAACCAGTGAATTTGATCATCATTCATGAGAAGGTATGTGTCCCACCGAGATGCCCATTTAATATCACTTTCCTGTAGAAAGATCAGTATACAATTTTAACTGCAATGTCAGAGGAACAGCTCAGATATATCATGGATTTGTTAAGACCATACCTTGAATGAAACGTCATATGTAAACACAATCTCCTTGTTCGTGTCGACTTCTTGAGGAACGGTGCTGCCTTGGATTAAATTTTTTGTGTCCTTATTACATGTAATTAGTTGTGGATTCTTCTCATTCCACTCCTTGTATTCGTGATTAATACTGTTCAAAATAATGAAGGAAAGAACTTAACCTACTTTACTGATTACAGATAAACGGATATCCAATGGAAATAGGACAAGAGCCTTGTTTAATTTCATGAAGTATCCAATTCAAGACTAAAAATAAAGTTCAGGTAAAGCCTAGGGGAAAAAGCGGTGTCTTTTAAAAGCATGAAGTGCCTTGGATTTGAATAGCACTCTAAGAGCTTTGGAGGATGAGAGAGCCAGTGGTCAATTAAGCAGGACCTTAGTATATATAGAAGAAGAACAATTGACTTGTAACTTGTAAGAAAAAAAGAAAAGAAAAACCTGTTTGGAGTAACCTCAAATCCAACAATTCGAGCCAGATCTGTGTCAGGGTCTTTGTGAAACATAACTCTAAAGCTCAGGTGGTTATTAATAAAATATTTTTCCTCTTTGCTCTGTTAAGGAAAAGGGGAAAGAATATATGAGTGACAATATAAAAGCTATAGAAAAGTAAAAAAACTGAAAACTTCATAATTTAACAGGCATAGAAGTCATACCCCAGCATAATTCCCTCTAAATCCAACAAGGAAACCATGTTCATATGTTGTTGATGGATTATCATCCCTCCTTTGTCGAAGAACGGCAACAGGAAGGTTATCCAAGATCCTACACATCAAAGGGGGGCATCTCATTGTAAGAATAGTGAATAAAATTAGCATATATGAATATGATATATGCACCAAGGGAAGGGATGTGCCTACTTCGAGTAAACTACGAAGTGGAACTTTAAATTTCACAGTCAAAGCTCAAAACAAGATACCGATAAACACATAGATATAGAGGTCAACATTTGTAACTTACATGTTTACTCGATATTTATCATCGATTTTCTCCTTAAAATTCTTTGCGGAGTCAGCATCAAGTGTTTCCCTGCAGACAACAGTACAAGACTGCTCCTCCCTCATATTGAACTGGGAAAATATTTAGAAGCATTAGAGACAGAAAATTTCATTTAGATGGAGTTTGCAGTATAATGAGATTGCTATTATGAAGCAGGCAAGATACTCACAGTATAAACAGAATTCTCAATGCGGTCGCCTCGGAGAACTTCTCCCAAGTTTTCTGCATTGTTATCGATCTTTTTGGGCTTGCAATATTTTAAATAGTAGAAATCATATGGGAGCTGTGTTTTTGTGGATGACAATTTGTTCACTTTAACAGGAAGACTATCGCCCTGTTGAAAGGAAAAAAAAATGACATTTCCATTCATTGACATTTGACGTGAATTGAACCAAAAACATAAAATCAATCATTTGTACTTTTAGTAGTTATATTTCACAATATGACCTCGAGATCAAACTATAGCAGGTTGAGTACTTGAGTAGATAAAAGCTCAAATATCATAAGATCATTTACAGCAGTGTGCACATCTATCAGAACTCAGTTACAATATCGGATAACAATGCCCGTATGGTTGATGGCCAACAAGAACTCTCTTCAACTACTAAGCCAACTTGAACATACTACGATAAGAAACCTTAAAAATGCTCGAAAACTGAGCACATAACAACTCTTATGGCTGAACTTAACCACTTGACCCGACCGAGATGGTTGTGCATCGAGTTGAATAACATGGTGTCGAGCGAAATTTGAAGTAATTCAACCGTCGGGCATGAATGCCGCAGCACGTTTAAAAAAATGCGGTATCGCTATTAGCTCCTACATTCTATTGCCGTGGAGTGGACAGATATGCCGTATTTTCCTTCAATATACACATAATCGAACAAAACAGATGCAACCGGAATACAACATCCAATGATGTTTATGAATGTTCCGATACCACATCGTTAAGAGAAACGTGAGCAATTAAAGAACAGATCAAGCACAATAAACCTAGATCCGACTGAACTACAATACGAATACCAAACCTACGGCTACGCGCCATGGCGCAGATCGTGAACATTTCAACAGGAAAAACAATAGAAAATTGAAGAAAAACAACAAACAAAACAAGATTGAGAGGAATTGATTGAATTCAAAACGTACAGTCTGGAAATCCCGAGGAGCGACGCCGGGGAGGTAGAAGGAGTTGACGGAGGAGATGAAGAGCAGGCCGAGGAAAACGGTGACTGAAATTGGGGGAGGTGTCGGGACCTTGCCGGACTTCTTCATTTTCCGATGACGGAGCACGGAGGAGCTCACGGCGGCGACGATCTGAGCGACAATTGTGTCTCGTTTGAGGCCTGAGATTCTATTTTCTTTTTTCCACCCTCGAGAAGTTGGGAGGATGAAATGAAGGGTGTTGGAAAAATAAAATGTGTATTAAATAAAACCCATTCTATTTTTTTATTATTAAATAGTTTAACTTTTTTTTTTTTAGATTAGTTTAACTAAGATTTATTATTCTTCCTTCAAAATTTACATTTAAACGATTTTTTATTATATTTTCATATTTTTTAAGTTTAAAAATAATATTTAATTTTAATAATTCATTTATAACTAGCTAATTATTTTTAACAATTCATTTTTAATAGTTTATTTCAAATCATTTTTAATCCCTTCTTTTTAATAATTATTTTTTTAACTATTCGTTTTAAATCTACATCTATTTTTATTATAATTCTTCTATACAAAAATCACATTCAAATAGATTTTTTACTACAACTCTCAAATTTTAACTACTCGTAATAACTTCTTAATATAACTCCATAAGTTAAATCTTCCTTCAATATGACAAAAAAAAGCCCCACAAGTTAAACACTCATTAAGTGTGCTTTTTTTTTGTTAACTTCTTTGCTCTAATAATAACAATATTTTTTTTTTTTAAAAAGCAAAATAAAAATAGTCCTGACCTATGTAACTATGTCTCATCGACAAATAGAGTTTATAAGTAAAAGTAATCGAATGAGTTGGTAGCACGTTGATTATTTTGATTGGTGGATTTGATACTAAAAATATGTATTTTGCTATTTATTTAAGAGCGAGAGTAGTAATGTCATATGTGTAAGGTTTATTAGTTTTCTCTCCTCAATTTGTACTCCAAAAATATTACACGGTGGCGTATGTCACATATCCTCTAGTTTCCAATGTGATTATTGTATTAGAAAAATACATATGTCTAGGAATCCTTTATACTCACATTTTTTAGGAAAAAAAAGTATGTGCTGTTTTTTATGCAACAATATATAGAGTTAAAGATTTTAAATTAAATTTGTATACTATAAAAAAGAAGTGACATTTCCATTGAGCATATAATGCTTCAACAATTGAGATGTATGGGTGGAAATATATGCTCGTTAATATAATGCACTGGCCTTAATAATTGGATATCTACATTTAATTACTTAAAGATTTGATAAACATTTCGTTTTTGGTTTTTTGTTTTTTGTTTTTTTTTTAATTTTTACTTTTTTAAAAACACATTTGTTTGATAACCAATTTTAGTTTTTGTTTTTAAAATTTTAAAAATGTTAAAAAAAAATTGAAAACTAAAAAAAGTAACTTTAAAAACAAGTTTTTGTTTTTGTTTTTTAAAAAGTATAAAAAAACCAAGAATAAATAGTAAGAAACTAAAAAGATCCAAACAAAAATGTGATGATTGAAAACAAAAAACAGTCATCAAACATATTTTTTGGTTTTTTATTTTTAAAAACATAAAACTAAAATGAGTTATCAAACATATACAGTTTTTATTTAAACAAAAAACAAAAAATGAGAAACTATAAACAAAAAACAAAAAACGAAATGGTTATCAAAGGAGTCTCAGTATTTCATTATTTGGTAGTAATTTCACAAGTTTGATATTTAGAAATCTGTATTTGGTTCTTATATTAAAAAAAATCCTCATTATCGAAAATTTGTTATCTTATTTGATATTAATTCATTCAACTCCACATTCATGAATAAGTTGTGACTTTTATATAAGATTTGTTGACCTCGTTTCCCTCAACTTATACTAAAAGAATCCTCCTTAACTTGTACTAAAAAATATAATTATATACCGAATGGAATGAGTCACGCAATGATTTTCATTATTTGGTTTTAAACCCGATAGGTACTAAAAAAAATATTATATTTGTTGTTATTATTATTTTTTAAGTAGCTAATCATTTTTCTAAATTTGACTAGTAAATTTCTAAAAAAAAAAAATTATATTTAACTTTCTTTATTTGAAGGGGAGGTCCTCTCATTCTATAGTAATTAAATTTCCGCCCATTCAAATATTTAACGCCACATCTCTCGCGCTTGCGCCAATTTGGAAATTCGGAAACGAAAAACACAGAGACACTCAAAGCCTGAGTTTCGAAGATCATCTTCATCGCCATAATCGACTCCCAAAAAGCTCCAATCCCTCATTTTCAGATCCCTCATTTGTTTCCTCTCCGTTTTCAATCGATCTCGCACATTCCGTAGCTCCTCTCCACCTTCCAATCTGCATTATCAGCTTCATAATCTCTCGAAATGGGTACGTTTTTTGTGCTTTTGATCCCTACCTAGGTCGTGTTATTTGCGTTGCGATGATCCATCTCTTTATAGTTCAGGTTGATTTGTACGTTTTGTTTGATTTGCGTTACGTTGCAGCATCGTCTGTGGATTTAATTTCGTTTTTTTTTTCTTCAATTTGTTTGCGGCGCGAGATGTAACGTCTGGATATATTTTTTAATTTTCGTTTAATCGTTGTTTATTACCAGTAAAATGATTCGAGATACCTTGATTACGGTGTGATTTATTTGCTTCGTTATGTTTGGGATGATCACATTAGTCGGGAGTATTAGATCATTGAATTCTATTCACTGTTTCGATTCGAAGGGTGTAGGATAATTTTAGAATGAGGTGCGGATTTTCGTTATGATCAAGCTAATATCCTTGGTTTATTTGTTTTATGGATCTCGGGTGTATGTGGCTATCGAGTTCTTTCCAGTCAGCTTGTATTGACGCTGCCATCACAGTTATTGGTGAATGATTGTTTTCGGGACTCACTTTTTTACCGTAGTGTCGCGATGACAGGCACCAAGGACTCGATTTTAGCCATTCGTGCGACAGTGCACGCGGGAGACTCGAATGTGCTCCTGCCTGCGCAACGATCCCGAGTGGGCGTTGCGTGACGCCCGGGACTCACTTTTTAAAATTTATTTTGAAAAGGAGTTTCATGTTTTTCTTGTTGGTACAATATATGAAGCCATCATGAATCAGTGTTTCTTGAATTCTTCGAAAATCAGAGAGCATCTCATGTTAAAGCTAGACAGGGTCACAGGAGCATAATTATATTGTGTTACTTTTAAGAGTTTTTTTTTTTTTTTTTTTTGATGAAATCTCGATTTCTTACCGAAAAATGAGTTTTCTTTTCATGATATCACAATGTCACAATTTAGTTTGCAAGTTTTTCATCTTCATTTATCTGTCCCTTTTTAATATCTAAAATTACAAGCTTCTGATAAGTAAATTTTTTCTTCTTCTGGCAGCTAAGAGCGATGAAAGTTGCTCTGTTCAGCTTATAGATGGAGATGGTGGATTCAATGTTGATGGAATTGATAACTTTATCAAAGATGTGAAGTTGGGGGAATGTGGACTTTCATATGCAGTAGCATCCATTATGGGCCCTCAAAGTAGCGGTAAGTAGTTTGCTTTCAGAAGCTTTTTGTATCAAAACAATATATTTTAGTTCATGCTGCCGTCTGATATGCTAATTAATCTATTTAAGAAGTTTGCGCTCAGCCTCTGTATTGAACTGTGAATTTGAATTTAATTATTCAGACATAATATATTTTTTCCTTGGATTTTTTAACTCAAAGTGTGATAGATATCTTCCCTACTGGTTTAAGGTCACTTGAGGAATTTCTTTTCTTCTTCTTATTTTGTTTTTATATAATCTGATTAGGTAAGAGTACACTGCTAAATAATCTGTTTGGGACCAACTTTAGAGAGATGGATGCTTTTAGAGGAAGGTACATTTTCGTCTCCTTATGTCTTTGGGTTTTGTTGAATAGAAATGACCCTCTTCTTTCTTGATTCGGGCTCGGCGACTGAAAAATGCAAACTGGTCTGTCTTTTTCTAGGTCTCAAACAACTAAAGGTATATGGTTGGCTAGATGTGCTGGCATAGAGCCTTGTACACTTGTAATGGATTTGGAGGGAACTGATGGAAGAGAGCGAGGAGAGGTGCATTTCATTTTCTGTGCTTTTTTCGGGTTATTAATGTGTTTTATTTTCTTGTACTCACTTCTATTTCTTCTTCTTTATTAATTCTTAAATATTCACGATTATGTTTGTCCATATTTTCAGTTCACTTCACTATTATCACATGACTCTTTTCATAGATATTAAATATGTTTATTTTATTTTAATTCGATCACTTCTTACGTATCAAAGATGAAGGTATATTTTATTTTAATTGGATTATTTCTTACTTATTATTCCCTTGTCAAGTTTGATAAACTCATCAAAGATGAAGGGGGTTTTAGTGGTGAGGGCTACCTTAGACTTATTGGATGAAGGCTCCTTAGTTTGAACTTTGAAAAGCTTTGGGTTGTTCAATGGTCTGTAGACAACACTCAAAAGTGAGGTGATTCCTAGGGACCTATGTGAGCGTATCTGGAATAAGAAGAGGTTCCTAGATTCGAAATCACATGATTCTTCATGTCTATCTTTGAGCGGCGGAGTCAATACCCTTGTCTAGACTAAGTCAAAAGAAAAAAACTCCGACTTTTGTCTTTTTCCTAGTTGGTATATCCTTTGTGTAAATAACTATGTGGTAACCAAGGGTCACATTTTCTTTCTTGTGGGTTCTGGAAAGCTTACAATATTTTTCTTTAAGATAGGTGGGGATGTTGTATTATCAATTTTGATGAAGAGGTTGCAGATACGACTGTTTCATGAATCCTAGATGGGGTTATTTCACTAAATCTTTTGCAAACCTTCTGTCTTCTGTCAAGACAATTCGATTAGGCCCACCTCGCCCCTCTTTTTTATCAATGTAACATGAACATGAGGGATCTTTTAAATAATTAAAATAAAATTCAAGTAAGTAGTTTTTCTCAAGTGTCATTAATTTTTTTTTTTTCATTTCTATCATAATCAGGTAGATCTATCCTTTGATTGTTTCTTAATGTGGTTCTGCCATGTTCTTTTTTAGGATGACACTGCATTTGAGAAGCAAAGTGCCCTCTTTGCACTTGCTGTGTCAGATATAGTGCTAATAAACATGTGAGTTTTCCTCAGTTTTTTTTATACTTTTTTAAAAAGATCTTGTAACACGTGTTACATTTTCTATTCTTCTAATATTTCATGTTTGATGTTTCCACATTTTTTAGTTTGAATAGTTGTTATAATTTGATATAGGTGGTGTCACGATATTGGCCGTGAGCAGGCTGCAAATAAGCCTCTCCTCAAGACTGTATTTCAGGTATTCCCTTTAATCTGGTTGTACTTTTGTCATGGTGTATCTTCTATAATAGTTATTTAATAATTTTCAATTTCTATGGTAGGTCATGATGAGATTGTTCAGTCCACGTAAAACGACGTTGATGTTTGTCATACGTGATAAAACAAGGGTCTGTTTATATTTTTACTTGTTGCAGTATTACTTTTAAGTTTTTTGAGCGATTGTTGAAGAACCTCTTGCTGCAAGATTTTAACTTTTTTTCCCCTATATTCTTTGTTCACTGTTTGTTCATTTTTCTGTATATAGACACCGCTGGAAAATTTAGAGCCTGTTCTTAGAGAAGATGTACAGAAGGTAAATTTTTGGTCCTTTCTTCTTGATCATTTCGATGCCCAAAAAGTGTTATTTATTTTATTCTCTTGCATTTCTCCTAACTCATTTGACTGCAGATATGGGACTCTGTACCTAAGCCACAAGCCCACAAGGATACTCCACTAAGTGAATTTTTTAATGTGAGTCCTCATTCTATTTAAGTAAAATGGATTTTCTATACGGGAAGTAGAGTCCTATGATGATCTAAACTGATTTCTTTTGAATTATCAGGTTGAAGTTGTTGCTTTATCTAGTTTTGAAGAAAAGGAGGAGCAGTTCAGGGAGCAGGTATATGGATTTTTTGAAACTCTCTGTTGATTGTCAGCACCATATGAAAACTATTCTATTTTGTTTCTCCATTTATCCCCAAAAATAGAATCGAGAAAATTTTGAAATACTAACTATACAGGACTTCCTGGAAAATTGATGGAGCTGTGTATGTTCTATTTTAGGGTGTCTGGACTCTGGATAGGTTTTTTATTATTATATTATATTTATTTTGGCTTTTCTGATACTTGATATTATATGTTCAATTGTTATGGTTGTTCAAAGGAATTATATCTACGAATCCCAGCATTTTCTTCTTTCTTTTTACATACATCTCATAGTATTGATTTTTTTTCTTCAAGTCCTATATAGATCTATTATGTGGCGGTCAGAGGGTAATATTTTCCTAGATAAACGTTCTTAACATATTTTATGAATTATTGTATTGCAATTTAGGTGGCAAATTTGAGACAGAGATTCTCCCATTCTATTGCCCCTGGAGGTCTTGCTGGTGATCGCAGGGGAGTCGTTCCAGCTTCAGGTTTTTCTTTTAGCGCGCAACAAATCTGGAAAGTTATCAAGGAGAACAAGGATCTTGACCTTCCAGCCCATAAGGTACAATAGTGATCAAATTCGTATTCAATATTATATAGCTAAATGTCCAACTTTGATTCATGGCATGTCTGCAGGTTATGGTGGCTACTGTTCGCTGTGAAGAAATATCCAATGAGAAGTTTTCCTGGTTTGCATCAAATGAGGTTCGTCCCTTTTTCAAAAAAAAGATAAAAAAGAGGTTCCTTATACAGTCATTTAATTTTATCCTTCTGTATTTTATCTCCTTTCTAATGTATCCTGTTTTCAAAACTTACCATAAAATTTATTTATTTATTCAATCAGGACTGGTCGAGTTTGGAAGATGCAGTACATTCCGGCCCAGTTCAAGGTTTTGGAAAGAAGCTGAGTGCAATAATTAATACTTGTTTATCAGGGTAAGTAGTGCTTATGCGTAACACCTGTCTTGATAGCTATCCGGGAGGCATTCATGTGAATACAAGTAACTTCATACATTTATTTTCTGTTTACGTTAGCATTAGATTTGAGAGAAGTTGGACAAGGTCATATAAACAAGTATTTTCTTTGTTTATTGTCCAGTTCATAAGATAATTGTTTTTTCTGGAGTAGGATTAACACAAGGGACTGCTCCATGCATGATTGTTAGGGTTCCTTATTGATAGTTTTAAATGATGCTGGCCTTGGAAGTAAATATCTTTCTCTCTTGGAAATTGTAGTACAAGTATAATTTAGTAGTGATAATTACTTATGAAGTCCCAACAAGATGCCTTGATGATGAAAATCAAAGTCTTAATTTCATTTGTTGATTTTATTGCATATTACTTAATATATTTATGCATCTTAATTGTTAACCTTTTTTGCAACGAAGAAAATACATCAATGCCTATACGACTGACATGGTGTTTTTTAGACATCAATGTCTCTATGGTTACTTTTTTTTTCCTATCGATCGTTGCCATGTTGGTTTATTCATTATTCATCATGAGCTTTTTGTAATTTGATGATTTAGGTATGATGCAGAAGCCACATTTTTTGACGAGGGTGTGAGATCTGCAAAAAAAGCACAACTTGAAGAAAAATTGTTGCAAGTAATAATTCTCTAAGTATTTTTTATCTGAAAGCAGCTGCATAATTTACGAAAAATTAAAATACTTGATATAAGCTATTTCCTAAATACTCTTGCAAATGGGTTTAGCACTGATTTATTTTCTGGAAGTAACCTACAGAAGGTTCCCTCAGGATGATCTTCCTGCTGCATTGAACATGAATATCCTTTTTTTTTCTTGAAAGTATACTTGCTATTGACAATAACTTCTGTTGGTTGTATTATCTTGATAACGTATAGTGACGTTTTTTCCTCATCATCTAGCTTGTTCAATCAGCCTTCCAAACTCTGTTGGGACACATAAGGTCTGGGACATTTGATAAGTTCAAGGAGGCATTTGACAAAGCTCTGAATGAAGGGGAAGGGTTTTCTTTGGCTGCCTCAAATTGTGCTCAGTCCTATATGGCTATTTTTGATGATGAATGTGCTGGTAGGTTGAATTATAAAAACTGTGCTTCCAGTTTGGTGGTTTACCTTCTGATCTCATACAGTGTGAAATGTTTTCAGTTTACTGAAATGTTTCCATTCTTTCCCAGAGATTAGAATTGGTTTGTTTTTTATTCTGTAGTCCACGCTGACGACTTATACCATTGCAGGTGCTATCATTGAGCAAGCAAACTGGGACACTTCTAAAATTAGGGATAAACTTCGACGTGATATTGATGCACACATTGTGACTATTCGTACTGATAAATTATCTGAACTTTCTGCACAATTAGAGGTAAAGTCTTGTTTATGGCTTTGTTACTGGGATTTTGATCTAGGTCACATTTGAAGGTACTAAGCTTTCATTTCCTAAAAAAGAAAGGCATTCATCGAGCGATAAATTCTCTAACAATTTTATGTTTAGGTTTTATGGAATTTGGATTCGGATATATTATATAGTTGCCTTGTGAGCATTGCTGACGATGAAAGTAATGAGTGCAGAAAAAACTGAAGGAAGCATTGTCAGGACCTGTAGAAGCTCTGCTAGATGGAGCTAATAATGAGACATGGCCAGCCATAAGAAAACTTCTTCAACGAGAGACGAAGTCCGCCATCTCTGGGCTGTCTAAAGGACTGGTGGGCTATGATATGGATGAAAAAACTGAGGAAAAGATGCTTACCAGTCTTAAGGATTATGCTAGAGGCGTAGTTGAATCAAAAACTAGGGAAGAAGCTGGGAGGGTCCTGATTCGAATGAAGGATAGGTATCAACTTTTCATGGATGCATCTAATTTGCACCTTCTCCTTTGGTGGCATGCACTGATGAGTGATGATATTATTTAATGTTGCATACAGGTTTTCCACGCTGTTTAGCCATGATGCAGATTCAATGCCCCGTATTTGGACTGGAAGTGATGATATCTGGGCAATCACCAAAACTGCTCGTATTGCTGTAGGCCACTTTAAAAAAATGATTATTCTTTGGTTCCCTTTTTTCTTATACATTTGTATATCTATGGTTTGCATTTCCATTATGTATTTGACCTGTATATTTGTGCGCTGTAGTCCCTGAAGCTACTATCTGTTATGGCTGCTCTACGTTTGGATGATGATGATTCTGGTGATATAGACAATACTTTATCATCTGCCTTGCTGAATGTCTCAAACAATAGCAATGCAAAAGATAGGAGCATTGTGGCAACTGACCCTCTTGCCTCAAGCTCATGGGAAAATGTAAGTATTTTAGAGTCCTGCCTTTTTCCCCTTACTTCCATCTCTTGGAATTTACAACTGCATAGATGATAAAACCAAAAATGGTCCCCTTTTTTTTTTTTTTTTTTTTTTTGCAAAAGATACGGATAGTATAGAGAGTATGCAAGAAGCATTTTCAAGAAAGTTTTTCAATTGTCATAGTCTTTAAAACAAGAAGATTTGGTACACCAAAAGGCAAAATTAATAGTAATATCATCCCAAAGCTTAGATGGAGATTTGTCTTCGTGTTTGTCATCGAATGTTCTAGCATTCCGCTCTTTCCAAATACACCAAAAAAGAGCCCCAACAATGTTGGACTTCATGATCGCTACCTTGTAGTTTGAGTTGATATCCACCTGAGAAGAGATCAAAGAAGGCAAAATAGAAAGATGATTCTCTGGTTTTAAATTCGTTTTCCCTTTTCAAAAAAAAACAAAACAAAAATATCTCGTGCTGTTTAAGAGGCAGTAGAAATGACCAAATAACTACTTATTTTTAGCAAGTTCTTTACCAGAAGTCATTATCTTGATTTTGTAATGATTGGTTGAACAGTATTCTTATCTCCTGTGTGCTGATAAGCTTTATGTTGCTCGTCCCCATATGCTGGTTTATATGTCGCTTGCTTGATACAGGTTCCAGCATCAGAAACGTTGATTAGTCCTGTTCAGTGCAAATCTATATGGAGGCAATTCAAAACGGAGACAGAATACACTGTCTCTCAGGCCATTGCTGCACAGGTATTAAATGAAACTTCTTAACTGATTAACTTGAAACAATGATTTATTAACAAATGAGACGTTTTATGTATGTTTTTTTTCTTTAGATTATATGATGAGGTTAGAACTTTTAGCTATACACATTTTTCTTCTAAAAATGAACAAATTGTTATGCTCTTATTGCGATAAAAATTTGGGTTTGCTTTAGATTGTTTGGGTACTGAGGCATAATGCTGGATTTTTTTTTTCCAGATTGTGGTTATTTCAAGTAAAGATTGATTGAATCTTAATTCGAAATTCTCAAGTAGTAAAATTGAGAATTGTCAAAGATGGCTTAAAAAGTATTTTTTGACGGTCAGGGTGGTTCTTTAAGCTCCAACCCTAGTGGCCATTTGGGTTCGGTTCAATTAAATGGTTGTGTGTGGATAAATTGTCGTTAGTGATGAGAAGATTACATATTTGATTGATTTACAGCTATAAAATTTTAAAATCATGTCAGCTATCGAATTTTAAAGGTAATTTCAGAATGTACAGTCTATGAGGATTTTGGAGTTTAGGCTGTAATAGTAATATATACTGTAAGAATTTATTTTGGATCAAGAGGTTGTTGATGATTCATGGCCTCATTGTGATGACATAAGCATAATTAATGTGTTCATGTTTCTTAAGTTAAGTATAGTTGGTATCATTAATTAATCAATATTGAGAATGCACACGTATGGGGTTTTTCTCATTTGTTGAGCGATACATTTTTTCCATGTCTATCTTAAATATGATTATATTTTGCAGCAAGCCAGCAGTCGCAATAACAATTGGTTGCCCCCGCCATGGGCAATTCTTGCATTGTTGATTCTAGGATTTAATGAATTTATGACCCTTTTAAGGTATGTGATATTTTCGCATCATAAAATGAGAGATTCCTCTGGTTTCTAATTCTTGTTTTTGTTTTTTTTTTATGACCCATTTCTAAGTTCTTGTTTACACCTCTTGTTGACAGAAATCCATTATATTTGGGGTTCATATTTGTTCTCTACCTACTTGCAAAGGCCCTGTGGGTCCAGCTTGATGTTTCTGGGCAATTTAGCAATGGTCTTGTAAGTATCAAATCTTATTTTTATTGTTAGAATTATATTCTTCAGCACTCCTGGTGCCATTAGTGCTTAGAATTATGTTTGGAATTGCCTTTATATGCATTTTTACAACCATATGGGGACCTTTGGAAACTCGGGTTCAATCCATGTTGATCACCCGCTTAGAAAAGAATTTCCTACGCATTTCTTTCTTTTTGGTTTAGGAGCATTGGAGGATTAAATTCATGACTTTTTCGCACGGGTATACATTGATGCTATTGATGCTACTGACCTATTGCTCTCATTGCCTCTTACGCATTTCCTTGAGAATTAAATGTTGTAAGAACATACGGTTTGTCTCGTAAGAATAGTCGAAGTGCGTGTAAGTTGTTTTATCCTGTAAAAATAGTCGAGGTGCGTCTGTCTATAAGCGCATTCTCCCACTCCCTTGGCCCGTTCTTCTTAATCAGTGTTTATCCAACACACATTTTTGTTTTTGGTAAAGAAAGAGTGGAATAATCTTAAATTTCAACTGGCAATTCGTTCATATTAGGCTCTTAACTTGAAGATTATGGTAATACCACAAATGATTAAGAACAAAAAACAATCACATTTATGCAAGAAACCTGACGTATAATTTTGTTGACAACCAGCTTCCAGGGCTTCTTTCATTGTCTTCCACATTCATCCCCACTGTCATGAATCTTCTAACAAAATTAGCAGAACAAGGACAACCGATGCCTGCAGCTACCGATCCTCAGAACAACCCCGATTTAGCGTCAAAAATCCGTCGAAACAACTCTAGCAACGATACGACATCGACCGCTTCATCAGCAGTGACTTCAACAGAGACTGCTGCCCAGTACTCCAGCTCCTCAAAAGAAGAGTAAGTTGAAGGAGCTGGTTATGAGGTTCGTTTCTCCTTTATTCGAAGATACCAGGTTTCTTCCATCGACCCGTTGTCGTCACCATATATATATATATATATATATATATATATATATATATATGATTCATGTTTGTTTAACCATAGGAAGAATATAAGAGCAAAGGCTGAAATTCAGGCCTTAATTTTGGTCATGAGAACCTCAAGCAATGGCCTGAGGTTTGATAATATGATAATAGAAGCCTTTATATCAGGTTTCCATATATCAGTATAGGTGTTCAGTCTATGACCCCATTTGGATTTAAATAGACTAATAATGCCTTTTCTTTTTTCCTGTATTAAAGTTTTATTATTTGCTCTTTTTTCTTTGATTTTTGTCTTATGAGAATTTTAATTTTGATTGCGATTATATTTATTTTTTTCATTAATTAATCGTCTTGTCCGGTTTGGTATTGTGGTTCTGTTTAAATTTAGAATCTTTGATGGAACTTTTGATAATGATTCTAATGTGTTATAGGCTGAGAGTTACTATTTTCTAATTTCATCCATATAAATGTTCAATTATCTGTTGGGCTCTGCAACTAATTTTACTGGGTAACTGCCCGACATTACTTCATTTGGTATCAAATAAATTTGTGAGAAATTAATTTATATAAATTATTTTGACAATTAAATGTAGTTAGGTGATTGTATTGCGAAAATAATTAGGCTTATAAGTTAGTTGATAGACTCACAAAAATAGTTAAATCTATAAGAAATTAATTTCTATATAAATCATTACTATAGATTAATTCATTCTAAAAGACTAGAAATGACTTGATAGAGATTTGAACTCATGACTTCTTACTTTGATACTATGTTGAATTATATTAAACTACCCATCAATCCAAAAGTCTAAGCTAATGGATTGTGATAAGTTTAATTATATCAACCAACAATTATCATTTACTTTCCTTTGTTATATTTGTTTTAGGTAATTGAACAAATTTAAAATTCAATAAAGATAAAGCATAAAGAATATAGAGCAACGAGGGCCAAAAGATGAGTAAATTGAAATGAGTTGGCATAATGTATAACATCATGGCCATTTTAGAAATTCATATGAGGATTATATTCACAATCTCTTAATTAATTATAAAGTCATGCATCGTATCATTTGAGCTCAATTTTGATTACATTTAATAAAAAAAACAAAAATATGATGGTATGAATTTTTTAATATAATATACTTGTGCTATGGTAAAGTTTTCTTTTTTTTGGAAAGAGTGCTATGGTAAAGTTAATTAGTAAGAAGTCGTTAGATCTTACTAAAAATAAATAATTAAAGTGCTTAAAATGAATAATCGTGTGATTTACAAACTAAAAAGATATTGTTTGTAATTCTCTATTTTAGATTTAAAAAATAAATAAATGTCTGACCTTCCAATGGAGTGGTTAATAATTATGAGCCCCAACCATAATATGTGCACCCATACTAGTGGTTCTAGATTTATGTTTTCTATAAAAACAAAAGCATCAAATTAATGATTAATTTTTTTGCTTCTAGAAGCATCGAGAAAATTTATGGGTTTGCATTATGAGAGATTGTTATAGTTGATGGTGACCATGATTTTGTTAGTTGCTCTACATTTATGTTTAGTGTAAAGCAAAAAACGTCAAATGAGAGAAATGTATTGGACATGTATTATAAAAATTTGATGGTATTCACAATTTATTTAATTAGTGTAATTTATGTCTATCATACAAATCAGAATGCCAAAGATCAATGCTATCCACACATTTTTATGTCATGATTGCCATTCATTTTTTCTGTTGAAATATGACTTGCATTGAAGAGAGATATCTTAGAATTGTGACCTCAATTTCTTGAGCTGTATCCAAAACCATTTATTGTTATTGTTATTATTATTTCACTATTTTCTTTTTAAGGTTTTTTTTTAAATGATCGAGAGTTGAACTTTACTCCCATATATTTGGAACATCACTGGTCCATCTCTAGATAGAGATATATTGAAGGAATGAAAACACGATTGGATGACATCTACAAATTAATGTCACAAACTAGTCTAGAGCCAAACACATCAAGGGGAGCATACCCTCAAAATCCGGACCATCTCTCCTACCTGTTCAAATTTCTAGTCCCACCCAAATAATTATGTTCTTTCAATTCGAGCTCAACCAGTAGTTAAATAATTTCTTTTTTATATCCGTGAGTGCTTGACTATTTTTATAGAACTTGCCGCTCAATCCTATAACATTTGAATTTAAAAAAAAATTGATAGGTGACCAACATGAATCAAACTCGTAACTTTTTGCTCTTTTCCAAGGCTCTCTAGGTGAACCATCATACATGATGGTTTACCTGCTGAATAACATTGAGGCAATAAATAGCAAAGAACTTAATTGAATGCTTTCTTGAATGAGAAAGGCTACTAAAAGAGTGCAATTCTTCATCCACACTTTTCCTTATGACAAAAGCAATGCCTACTACCCTCAAAAGAATCTCCTTTTCCAGGAAACAATTTCAATGACCAAAATGAAAAGATTCAAAAGGATTAAATGAAAATCCATCCAAAGAGTTAAAAAACAAAAACTTTTCCAATTAGACAGACAGAATAAAGAGCCATGGAAAGATAGAAATCTAGCACTTGTTCAAGAGTTCATTTCATTTCATACCATCCAAACTATAGCTCTAACAAAATGAAAATCTCACCTTTGTGTTTTTCTTCATCAAAGTCCAAACCCTGAAGCTATGGCTTCTGAGGAAAAGGAAAACAAGAAAACTTCTAAGTTTTGGGAATGATAACAATTGTTCTTTTGAGAACTTTTCTTTAGAGATAGACCAACACAAATGATGGATTTTGAACTTTTCATTAGACATTTTTGTTCTCTAGTCAAGTTAACTAGAGAGTCTTCTTGTAACTTTCATGCTCTGACTTCTACATTTTTTTGGTGGATAAAACAGTTTCTTATAAAAAAGAGTAAACCACAAGTCAATTGAATGCAAGAGCATAGGCTCACAACTGTTTCTTTAAGTACAAAGCAAACTACATAAAAAGTGATATAGCAACTGCTCTCAAGAGGTTTATAGGAGCAAGGATTGTGTTTGTGCAGAAAGCTAACAAACAAGAAAAAAAAAATTCTTTTTTGGCAGTTGGTTGGTTTTTTTTTGTTGCATTCTTTGTCAGATGCAAAAGAAGATCTAACCATCTTCTATGGCACTGTGACTTTGAAATAAGGTAACAACGCCCATTCCTAAGCCAGGCACGGGAGACATTGAAGAAGTAATGTCACAGGGCAGACTCGAACTCGGGCCCTTGAGGGGAGCATACCCTCAAAGTTCAAGTCTTCAGCCACTCGAGACATCTAATCATCTTCTTCGCCTTGTTTAATCTTTAGTTTGGACCGTTAGAGTAATGATCGAGGAGGAGTTCCTTCTTTTTTTGGACAAGAGACGATTTCATTAATTCAAGAAATTACAATATAGGATATATATTACTAGTACTCAAATAAGTGATCTCAAGTAATTAAGTAAAGATTCATAACTACAAGAATTAAATAGAAATAAGTTTACACAAGGATATAACATTATGTAAAAAAGGCAGCTATATGATGAATCTTTATCTTGAGAGAAAAGGTGTCTTTTATGGAAGTTATGGGGTGAGATGAATAATAGAATCTTTCGATAGAGGAAAAGATTCACTTGTAATGTCTGGTCCTTCATCAGATTCTATGTTTTTGTGCGGAGTTTGGGTGACAAAAGGCCCTTTTTAATTAGAGAATTTACTATCAGCAACACATTCTACCTCTTGTATTATATTTGTAGCATAATTTTTAAAATAATTCATCTATAGCATATTTATTTCTATCACTCACCTAGTGATAGTCTATCACTCACCTAGTAATAGAACTCAATTTAAATTTCTATCACTGATAGAAAACTTAAGCAGTGATAGAATGAGTCTATCATTGATTGAATTCTATCACTACTAGAACTCAACAAGTGATAGAAGTCAATTTGGATTTTCTGCTACAAATGAAATTATTTTAGATTTTGTGCTATAGATGAAAATATTTTGCCATTTTTTGTTATACATGCAAAATCCCCTTTTAATTACCCATTATGTTTTATTTTACTTGATTGAACCTCGGTTGGGTTCCTTTTGTGGGTATGTTTGTATATTATTCCATTTTTTCTCAACGAAAACTCAATTTCCTAAAAAAAAGAAGAAAAAGTTTGGTATTTAATGTTCCAAACATTATCATAATGTAATATATTAAATGCTGTGGAATCCTTGTGGTCACAACTATCCAGAGAAGTATGGGTTAGTTTACCTATGAATATCACCACCAATAAATTTCTATTATTGCTAACCTCTAAATTGTAGAAACTAGATTCGAAAAACAAACAAAATAAAAAACAGTTCGACAAAATACTTTACTTTACTTCTCTCTAAAACTCTCTACTTTAGTCTCACATTTTCTCTCTATAATTCACAATGAAGAAATAGTCTATTTATAGCCTACCACAAATTTAGGCTTCAAGTTTTTTCCATAAGTATTTCTCACTAATTCCTAAATTAACTATTCCACAAATACATTAAAATATATTTAAGTTTATTTCCAACATAAATGGAAGTAGATTCTAATGTCCAACGTGTATTTGCAGTATAATAGTCTAAACGAATAAACAAATTTATACTACTAATGTTGTAGTGAAATGTTCTATGAAAGTCTTTTGTACTTCTTTTTATTATAAATGAAAAACATTTAGGTCATGCCGAGGCACGACCTAAATCTTATGTGGTTCGACATAGGCAACATTCTATTTTTTTATTATATTTTTTTTTAAAAAAAAGAATGAAGCTCATATCCTACTACATAGGTGCACATTAAATAGGTCATGTCAAATATTTTTCATTATAAATTATAATCTATCACCCATATCATAAAATTATTATTTAGAACCGTTAATCTAAACATAACTCAACTGACTAAACATTATAGCTTCAACCAAAACCAAAAGTGAAAATACTGAATCTATATCTTCCCATCTTGTTGAGCTAATAGTAGAGTATTGGCTTTTTTAGTACACACTACACATGAATGCATACTATAGAAGTATTGGACTTTCATTTCCAATCATCCACTCAGCAAGATGAAATACTAGTATAAATATGAACAAATCATTTAATATAATATTTAACAATGTTGTTCTTTACCTGTTTGATCATTCCACTTTCCAAGAGCTCAAATTTTAAGCCAAATGCCTCGTCCCACTTCATTCGGGGCATCTTCCACCAAGCGAGCATGAACTACATAAATGTCTCATCGAAGATTATTAATGGTTTTTTTTTAATATAGGAAAATAAAATATTTTCATTAATAAGTGAAAGTAGGGCATAAAAGCCTATCAAATAAACAATAAAGGTCAACAAAAAAACCACATACAAAGGTAAATCGTAAATACAAGTCCAATAATATGAAATACAATGATACAAAGGTCAATGTCAATTTTGAATGCCAATTAGAATTTGACGATTTTAGAGAATAGTTTATTATAATAATAATATAAGTATTACACTAATAGAAAAGGAATAATACACATAAGGAGAGCTTTATGTTAGGTAAAATACAAATAAGGAAAAAGTGTATTAATCAAATAAATCAACAGAATTGCTTTCTTGGCTATGCAGAATCCAAAATATATGGTCCATAATAAATAGCAACATCTTAAATTCTGGTTTCCCAACGGCGTGTGTTTATTTCCACAAAGGGGCAACTATTGCAATTGGTTGGTGTGTGAGGTGAGGGATCCAAATTTTTCATCAATTGGGTGAGAGTTATTTAATGGGATTCATCCAATTTCTTTGCTTTTGTCATTTCATTCTACAGGAATGATGCAGGATGAGACAACCACCTTAGCTGACTTAAGTCATTAACAAGTCCATGAAAAAATAGAAAATAAAAGTTAGAAAAAATAGGTACCTAAGATTTAATAATTTCCTAAATGTAATAAGATGATGTGGTTGTGATTATCTAGTGAGATTAACCAAACTTTGGCCTTGAATTATTGCCACCTATGAATTTAAAGCTGACACGGTGGCTTTTCATCTGCAATGCAGATGAGATTTAAATGAGACAGGCAAGGTCTTGTTAGTCAAAATAAATGCAGCTCACAACAACTAGATGAAGGTGGGTTATGGAGATCATATGTATTCTAATCTGCAGTGTACTCTAAGAAAAAAACTCCAAGATACAACAGTGATATCCATTTGAAATAATCAGATGTATCTTCATTCAATGTGTTTGAGACAATTTCATAACAGTCTCTCATAACACAAAAACGTCACATGGCCTAAACTTAAAACTATTTTGAGATGATTTTTTAAGACAAAAAAAAAAACATCTCCTGTATGAAAGACATCCCAGATGACAATTGTTTTTTTTTTTTTGAAACAAGGGTAACCACGCTCATTCCTTCCCAGATGACAACTTTTGTGTCAACAAGCAAAGATTCTTCTATACGGTGGAAACAGGATGGTTCTTCACAAGGCATTCATGGAGCAAGGTGTACGAAGTATAGGACAAGGGGGACACTTCTGATGGACGTTTGATGGTTGATCATGAAGACATTTTAAAGTATTGTTGGGAAAAAATGGAATATGATATGAATATTGCGGAAGCAAAAGTCAAATCAAAGTCTCAATGTTTGTTGAACAAAGAGAGAAATGTATTTCTATTAAAAATGGGAAATTGGTGATACATACAAAAATTTAGTATAAAGTTGTATCACGAAATATGGTATTACAATTGTAATGTTACAATTGTGGTACAAGATATATGGTATGGTGTTACAAACTTTTTTAAGGATTGTTCATCCTTATATAAGTACAAAAGTTGAACCAAATTAATACCTATAACTTACAAAATTTTAAAACAAAACATATGAAAACTTAAAAGACATAACTCCAATAAAGTTATAAAATCAAAAGAAATTTAAAAACAAAAAAAAAATAAACAATATTAAATATAATGAAACTTAAACCTTAAATAAAAAACTGAAAATTAATTAAAAAAAAAATTCAAACTTTAACACTTATTAATGGTTCTCAGAGCTTAAAGCTTTTCTGCCTGATAACCAAACAATCAGTATTGAATGTTAGTACAAAACCAATCCAAATTGGGTCCGAAATTCAATATGTTTCCTCAACTACAAAAGTTGAAACACTCGAGGTCGAGGCAGTGTTTTAAAAGGCGCGCCTAGGCTCAAGTCCCACCTTTTGTGCCTCAATTGTCCCAGGCCAGGCGCGTATAATAAGGAGCGCGCCTTATGGCGCCTTACGTGAAGCCCCAGGCACCAAAAGGCGTGCGCCTCGTGGGCTTTTTAATTTTCCTTTGCGTTTTTTGTATTTCAGATCCCCGTACTAGGTCATTCGAAGCGCGTGAAGGTTGATAGTTGAATATTATGTATGTTTTTATATATTATTCTTGGTTAAAACTTCATTTATGTCCATGCAAAGTGTTTTTATTGTGTATACACACATATATATAAATTTTTTGTGTTTTTTTATATAGTGCGCCTTAAGTAAAAAAGCTCTCGCCTTTTGGTGCGCCTTGAGCCTCCGGCTCCAGAGGGCCATTGCGCGCCTTAGTGCGCCTTGCGCTTTTTAAAACACTGGGTCGAGGATTCCACATTAAAAAAAAAATGAAAATCTCCTAACATTTATAAACTGAGGAGCTACTCTACTTGTTATAGATTGGTTTTGAGATGAACCTTATACTAATCTAATATAGTACTGTATCATAATCCATAATCCATGAAACTTGAATGAATATTCAATATAATAAAAATAAAATTAAGATTAGATCAAAGAATAGTGAACTCAGAAAAGTACCCTCTACCTTGAAGATGCATATTCAAAATCTCACATAAGAAAACTAAGAGAGAGGAGACTTCACCACCTTTAAAAGAAAGGTAGGTTACTTCCAATTAATTTTGAAATAAAGCACCCACATACTAATCTAATACTCAGAAAGACTTCTAAGAGTATCGACCATTTATTCTGGGGGTATTTATTTAGCATTCCAATGCATCCTTGTGCCTTCACGAGGACATTGAAGAATGGTTTTATGAAGCAATTTGAGGTTGGTGGTCCATAGGAGAGTACTATGGATGTGCGCCATTTAGACTTTCTAGTGGCTTCTTTGGTTAGAAAGAAATATTGTTTTGTTTTTCTTTAAGAAACAAGTTTATATTGTGTTCTTAATTGAGGTGTTCATGTATTATTAGTTCGTTGGGCGGGTTCCCTCCGTGCAAACCTCTAATTTGTTTTTAATTTTTTCTTTTTGAGTTAATAATATAGGCCATAAGGAAAGGTTTGAACTCATAATTTCTTAGCCCTCTCACACGTATTCTATTATAAAGGTAATACATGTCCTCAAATGAGAGCTGTTAGGTGCCATTTGTAGTGATGCGTGTCTTCTCAAATTGGAAAGCTTGAACTCGATTCCTACCCACAAATGTAACAAAAGAAAAAAAAAAGATTTAAGAGAAAAATGGAAAATTCTCTTTGGGTAATTCGATCCCTGCAGAGAAATTAATTTAACAAAATTTTTGCAGGGATGGGAAATGGGGGCAGAGAGGGGGCGAAAAGACAGTTTAGCCATTCCTAATTAGTACACAGTCTCATTAATTCATACACAAACAAACGGCACTTGTCGTCTATCATTTCTCCAAATTTCCTAAAATTCAAGGAAATTAATTATTAGTTAGGTGGTTACTGTGAATTGAACTCATTATCTGCATTTTAAGGCCTTTTTTTATCACTAGATCATTCCATGATAGTTATAATCAAGGCCCTGTAAGTGTCACCTTAAAGCATCCTAAAATAAAAAATAACAAAAAAATAAAGATAAAGATAAAAAATAACAAGAAATCTCTAGAATTTCAATACCAAAGCATTCACGAGAGAGAGAGGCTCTTGTAGAAATGAGAAGAGTTAAAGGAAAATTCAACCAACAACCTAAATTCACAGGATTGAATAAAGTCGATTCATGATACATCTACACCCTTTGTCAGGTAATTACTCATCAAATTTATTTTCTCAACTAATTCGACCAATACCTAAAATCCAAGTAAAAGCATTTAATTTGGAATAAGAAAGGTAGTTTAATGCCTCTCTATTCCAAACAAAGACTTCCAAGAAACTACGCTATCACTTATCAGTGGCAAAATAGTCAAAATGCCTATATTTAAATGTAGCAGCAGCAATAAAAGAAATAATTCCCAACCGTTCAAAGATTTTTCACTGCTTGACTTTCAACAATTGACTCAGGTCGGGACGGTGTTTTTTTTTCTTCGAAAATATTAGTTGATAAATAAACAAAATGAAACATAAAGGCATCAGAAACTTCTACTGCCATCCTCTCCCTATAATTTTTTACAAACTTCATTCCCTAATAACAGTATTTTGGAAGGTGTGCCTAGGGCGCCAAGCGCACCCCTAACGTCTTACCTAGGAAAGGCGAGGCGCGGTTAATTAGGGCTCGTTTGATAACGTTCCCGTTTCCTGTTTCTTGTTCCTGTTTCTTATTTATTGAGAAACAGTCTTGTTTGATAACTGTTCCCGTTTCTTGTTCCCAAAAATACAAGAAACGTTTCTCAAATTATGTGAAAAAATGAGAAACTCTCAAAACTTGTTTCTCTTGTTCCGTTCTTTTTTTTTCTAAACCCAGTATTGGTTTTGTTTTATATTCTGCGTTCCAAAAAATTAACAATATTTACCTTTGGTGTGATGGTTGTGATGTCAACCCTTTTATCCATAATTTAACCAAGTCCATGGTTCAAATCCCAACTTTGTATTTTTTTTTTCAAATCATTTTTGCAATATTTATATTTTGCAATTTTTAATTCTTTTAATTTTGTATGGTTTTTTACCATTTTATTTTTTAGCTTTAAATTTTGTAATCTTTTATTGTTTATATTTTTAATGGAATTATGTATTTTTAATTTATGGGTTGATTTGAAAATTTTGTATATGTGTATTTATTTATTATTTAAGTTAATAATACACTCGAAATCGGTAAAAAATTTGGTATTATGAAAAATTTGTTCACTAAAATATACAATTGGCACTACCTTAATATTTTACACTCACAACATTTTTTAAACACGTCATTTGTGACAAATAATTTATGTGAGAGATAACATATTAAATTTATAGTTAGTTTTATATTAAGATTTTTTTTTAATTATAAAAGATTTAATTATATTAGAAAATGTAAACTTTCAATGGTCATATTTTAATGCATGTTATATTTTGTTAGAAGCCTAAATATATATATGTATATAAACAAAAGCAAGAAATAAGAAACAAGAAACAAGAAATAGTTATCAAACAAGTTTGTTTCTGTTTTTTATATTTTTTAAGAAACAAGAATCAGAAACGGTTATCAAACATATTATTGTTTCTTATTCTCAAAAAATAAGAAACAAGAAACTAGAAACAAGAACTAAGAAACAATAAACAGGAAACAGAAACGTTATCAAACGAGCCCTTAGAGGCGTGCCTTTTGGCGCCTGGCATGAAGTTCCAGGCACCAAAAGGCACGCGCCTTGTGGACTTAAAAATCTATATAAAACATACATTACATTTAACTAGTCCTTCGAAGCACGACGTAACTGATTCAAGACATTTTAATATCTTAAATAACTTAGTTCTTCAATTCACAAAGACAACATTGGCTTAAAATGAAAGGTTAATAGTTATCTTATGTATGTTTTGTATAGATTCTTAGTTAAATTTCATTTCTATCCATGAAATGAAGGTTAATAGTTAAATGTAATGTATGTTTTATATATTATTATTGGTTAAAACTTCATTTATATCTATGAAAATATTTTTATTGTGTACACACACAATATATATATATGTATGTATATGAATATATGTATATATATATATGTATATGTATATATATGTGTGTGTTTTTTTTATATAGTGCGCCTTATGTAAAGAAACCCGCACCTTTTGGTGCGCCTTGTGCCTCAGACCCCAAAGACCTATTGTGCTTTGGGCTTTTTAGAACACTGCCTAACAAGCCTCTATCTACCCTATTATAAATTCATAAATACCAATGGTACACGCAATTGATAAAATTCAATGGAGTTCTATAAGATTCAATCAAGTCATTTCCTCGTTTTCTTTGTTATTACCGTCTAAAAGCTCTTCGTTCTTTAACAAAAGAAGTCCGGTTCTATAAACTCATATAAGTATAACCAAAACTTCACGATTCAAATTTAGCCTTTTCTGCCCCAAAGCTTGTTCCCCACGGCTATAATTTAGAAGATTATAGAATATCATAGTGACTTTCCCTTTTCACCCTTCTGTTTTTCCAAATCACTTAACTGGAAGCTACCAACGCAATAAATATACGTACCCATTGAGTTAAATGGAAGACTGGTGAATGAGCTGTCTTCAAGTATTCATGGACGGCCATGATCAAATCACAGAAGACTTCATCCAACGATCCACGAGCAGCCATCCAACACTCCAACTGTGACATTAAATTCATCATTAAATAAGCATAAACAGTAGCTACATAACATTGGAGTTCTTTTTTTTTCTTTCTTTTCCTCTTTCATTTTCTTTTTCATTACCAGATAGTGTCAACATATATTTTACTTGGGGTTTGTTTCCTGAGTATAAATCTGTGTCCCACACATAAACCAAGACCAACCAGTAGAAGCCACATACAAGTTTGAAAAAAGCAGCATTTCTTTGCTACTGCTGAGACTGCCATTTTCCTTTTCTGCAACTCAATGGCGTTGATTGAGAAAGGGAAGCTCTTTCTTCTCCTCTGCCTCTTACATTCCCTCTCTTCTTGTCAAGGTTGGTTCTTCTAATACCTTCCCTTGTAGTGTAACAAAGTTTCTCCACAAAATTTTCAAAAAGAGTGATATCTATTATAGTTGAGATTCAATTTTCTAACATTATAGAGAAAGAATCACTGGTTCTTTTTTCTTTTCCAATCTTCATTGCCCTAAACTATCCACACAAAAAACAAAACAAAACACAGTTTTGAGCTCTTTTTCTCTCCATCAAAAATTCAAATTAATCTTCTTTGTGTAACATCTGCATGGTTCATAACTCTCTGTTTTTCCCCCATTGAAGTGTCTAATAGGTCCATTTTGCTAGTTTAAAATTGATTGAAATCAATTCCACATAACATTAAACTAACTCCCATGGTTTACTGGTTTTTCTCATCTTCATTGCCCTAAACTGTTGAGATATGCCTTACTCGGGGGTCTCGACATTCTGTATTCCTATTCGGTTCCCCTTAATAAAATCTGTTTCTCTCCTCTTCCCGTGGGGGTAGCTAGCACATCGTTAGCGAACCACGTAAATCTGTTTATTTTCTTTCTTTGATTGTTTGTTTCTGATTTCATAACATACACAAAACAAAACACAGATTTGAGCACTTTTTTCTCTTCATCAAAGATTCAAATCAATCTACTCTTCTTCACATACCTAAAAATCAAAACAAAAACAAAAACTACGCATGTGCAGGTAGGGAAAATTGGGTAAAATCGCGATACCCGTTCATAAAGCGAGCGAGCTCGTTCTACCGCGACGGCCACGCCAGGGAAGGAGGATACGACTACATAATCGTCGGCGGCGGGACCGCGGGGTGTCCACTGGCGGCGACATTGTCGGAGAAATTCAGCGTGCTGGTACTCGAAAGAGGCGGCGTTCCCTTCACGAATGCGAATGTTTCGTTGCTTCGGAACTTCCACATCGGGCTGGCCGACACTTCGCCGAGATCGGCTTCGCAGACGTTCGCTTCGACGGATGGAGTCATCAATGCGAGAGCTAGGGTTTTGGGTGGTGGTTCCGCCATTAATGCAGGCTTCTATACTAGAGCAAGCTCAAGGTACTTTCATTTCCGCGCCACTTTTTTTTTTTTTTTTTTTCTATTTTAATATCAACAAATAATAAAATGCCTATATTTCTAAAAACAATTAGAGTAAAAGTTCATTTTAAAGAATTTTTTAAAAAAATGGACCATAAAAACGAATTTTAAGCTTTTTTATTGCATAATTTAAAATTAGATATTTAAAGTTTGAACATCAAAATAAAATAAACTACATCTCAATGTGGATTTTTAGTTTATTTTATTTTAAGAAGAGTTTAGTATCGATTTGAATTTTTTAATTTAATTTTAAAAATTATGCATGAATATATCCCGCTAGTTTTATCTAAAAGTGTTTGGTTCAAAATTTATCAAAGATCTTTTTAAAAATAAATAAATATATATATGAGAGTAAACTTTTTTTTTTCTTCTAATTCTAGGTTTTGGGACGAATGTGATTATATATATCTTTTGATCTTACCATTTCTGGTTGTCAACAAATTTATACAAAAAAAGCTTTATTGGCTTCAATTATACACTTTTTTTTAGAATAATTTCAATTATATATATTTTTAAGAATAATTTCAATTATGCACCTAACTTGAATAAAAAAAACATTGCATTAAATTTAAAAACAAAACTTTGAAATTGTCTGACAAAATTATTGATACTCACTTTCGACGACCACATGTCTTTATGCCAAAACGAATAATAATTTACTGACATCATAAATAATATGGTAAATGTAATAGTTGGTTCAATTGCTAATTTAAAAAAAAAAAAAAAAAAAACAAACACACATCTTTATTTATTATTAAAATTGATTAATATATTTTTTTTAGAAACAAATTTGATTGATATATAAGTTTATGACTAAAGGTCGTTAAAAAAAAATTGTAACAAATTTTTAAATGCAATTATTTTTTTTATAATTTACCATTAACAACATAATATATCTATTTCATGTACTATATTTGCAATATAAATTCTAAAATAATTCATCTATATCACATAAATTTCTATCAGTCATATAAAACTCAACTTAGTTATGATAGAAAATCATTCAATAAGTCTATTATTTATTGAATTTTACAATAATAGAATTCAATTTGACTTTTTTACTACAGATAAATTAATTTTAATTTTATGTTATAAATAGAAATATTTTATCTTTTTTTTATTATACATGCAAAATCCTTTTTTTCTAAACATCGAGGATGTGTTTGGAGCATCTGTTTGATTCTCATAAATGAAAAATTATGATAAATGGTGGGTTATTATAAATAAATTTTGGGAGAAGTTATTATAACAAGGATTATGATAAACGGTGTATGAAGGGCTGGTTATGTAACAAAAAGTAACATATGTTAGGTTTAGATGAACGAATACGTAGGTTTATAATAAACGGTGGAATAAACATCAGTTGAGTTATTATAACAAACTCAGTCATTTACGTAACTGGCTCAAAGAGTTTAAATGGAATTATTTAATAGGTGTTGTAAAAAAAAAAGGTTTTTGTAAAAAAATAATAATAATACAAAAGTAGATAATTATTTATGGAAAGAATAAATGGGATTTTGCAGATTTATAAGGAAAGTAGGTTGGGACGAAAAGCTGGTGAACGAATCATACTCATGGGTGGAGACCCAAATCGTTCACCGCCCCAAGCTCGCCGACTGGCAGAAGGCCTTCACCGACAGCCTCGTCGACGTCGGAATCTCGCCGTTCAACGGCTTCACCTACGACCATCTCTACGGCACCAAAGTCGGCGGCACCATTTTCGACCGCTCCGGCCGCCGCCACTCCACCGCCGAGCTCTTGCCCTCCGGCAACCCCCACAACCTCACGGTTCTCGTTCACGCTACGGTTCAACGACTCCTCTTTGACACTACTTCCGGTTCGTTTGATCGTTTCTCTTTCTTGATCTTGTTTTTGCCTGTTCGTTTCGTGGTTTCTGTGAGCTGTTTTGCTTGATTGGCTGTGAAATTAGGGTTGCGTTATTGAGATTTCTCTTTTGTAGCATCTAGGTTTTCATCCGTTGCTGTCGATTTTCAATTGCTTTGCTAAAAGAATGCACCAAACCGACCTGTCTGTTCAATCTCTATTAATTCATTTTTATTTTTTCCATTTTTTTTTTTATTAAAGAACAATATTTATCATATAATTTTAAGGGCATTTTGGATGTATAACAAAAAAGGGTAAAATATTTTCATGTACAACACAAAATCAAAAACTAATTCATTTATAGTTGAAAAGTCAAATTGAATTCTATCACTCGTTGAGTTCTATTAGCGATAGAATTCAATCAATGATAGACTCATTCAATCACTTCTTGAGTTTTCTATTAGGGATAGAAATTCAAATTGAGTTCTATCACTCGATAGAAATCAATATGCTATACATTTATTTTAAAAATTTTGCTACAAATGTAATACAAGAGGTAGAGTATGCTGCTGATGATAAATTATCTAATTTTAAATGATTCCGAGAATTTTAAAAATTGAATATAGCCAACTATTTTTAAAAACACATTTGAATTTAAATTAATTTGACAATAATTTAGTAAGAAATTTAATTATTTATATAAAAAACATTAATATTATATAAAAAACTCAAGCAGTGATAATAATTAATTTCAATTAATTATTTTTTCTAGAGAATTTACCATCAACATCATATTCTACCTCTTGTATTATATTTGCAACATAATTTTTAAAATAATTCATTTATAGTACATTAATTTCTATCAGTGATAGAAAACTCAAGCAGTGATAGAATGAATCAATCATTGATTGAATTCTATCACTAATAGAAAATTTTCTTGATTTTGTGTTATAGTTGAAAATACTTTGCACTTTTTTGTTATACATGCAAAATGCCATTTTTTCTAACCGACACCAATCAACATATACTAGAAAATCGACAGACTGACCCTATTTTCTAACTATTTTCGGTCGGTTTTAGTCGGTCAAATCGGTTTTCAGTGTGTATACATGCATTGAAGTATCTAATAGATCTTTGAACTCTCAATTTTGAGGTCTTAGGTTCGAGATTCAAATTTATATACATCTTCAGTGGCTCCATTTCTTTGATATCTCTCGGTGTTTGGCTTAGGGACGGGCGTGGTTACCCCGGCTATAGTGGAGTGAAGCCCTGATTTTCTGTTTTAAAAAAAAAATTAACCCACCAGCACTTAAAATATGTAATGGATTGGGTACTGCAGGTAAGAAACCAAAGGCAATTGGAGTTGTTTTCAAGGATGAATCTGGCATTGAGCACAAAGTCTTTCTATCAAGCAACAAGCAGAGTGAAGTCATATTGTCCAGTGGAGCAATTGGGACTCCACAAATGCTGCTGCTCAGTGGAATTGGTCCAAGGGCTGATCTTGAAAAGTGGAACATCTCCATGGTGCTTGACAATGAGTTTGTTGGAAAAGACATGGCTGATAACCCCTTGAATTCCATTTTTGTTCCTAGCAACAGGCCAGTTCAACAATCACTTATACAAGCAGTTGGAATCACCAAGCTTGGCGTTTATATTGAATCCAGCAGCGGTTTCGGACAGTCGGGGGAAAGTATTCATTGTCACCATGGTTTGATGTCGGCTGAGGTAATTTTAACATCTCTTTTTCTTAACTTTAAATGATAAATAAGTTTAAATACTATTTTGGTCTCTTGGGTCCAAGCCTTGAGATGGGTGCTGGTCCTTTGGGTATGTTGTGGAGCAAAGCTCCAATTCCTAGCTATTAAAAAAAGTATTACTATTATTTTGGTCTCTCTACTTACTATACTTCTTGCTATATTTCATTTTGGTTCATGTACTTTTTGAAAATAGCCAATTTGGTTCCTTCATTTTCATTTTTTTACATTTTTTATCATATTTTGAATATGACATTTCAGTAGCTAATTTTTTTTTTTGAAATGTAGTCATAATTTGTGTTAAGTTTTCATGATGTATAAAATTTTGCATTCATAGGACTAAATTTGTCAGTTCTTAAAAATTATTAAGGACCAAAAGTCTAAAGTGACCAAAATAAACCAAAGCCAAAAGTATATGGACCAAAATAGTATTTAAACTTCGTCATAAATAATATAGACAGAAATGACTACCCTGAAATTTTAGTGCTTACCAATCATTAGTTCGAGTTTATGATCTTGCCTCTTCAAATGAAAACTTTTGAGTTGAACTTAGTTATCTTTGCACAAGTAAAGTAGTTTTGAAGTATGATGTATAGATTCTCCATTAAACTTATAATTTTGTGGGATTAACCAGATTGGACAGCTATCCACCCTTCCTCCAAAACAAAGAACACCCGAAGCCATTCAAGCTTACATCAAAAGTAAACGAGACTTACCCCATGAAGCATTTAAAGGAGGTTTTGTTCTCGAAAAAATAGCATATCCTATCTCGAAAGGACAATTGAGCTTGATCAACACTAATGTCGACGACAATCCTGCCGTGACCTTTAACTACTTTGGTCATCCACATGATCTTAAGCGTTGTGTCAATGGCGTTCGTATGCTTACGAAGATTGTGGGTTCCAAGTACTTCACAAACTACACTCAATGTGACGAGGAAACTTTAGACAAACTTCTTAATATTAGTGTAAAGGCCAACATCAACCTCATACCCAAGCATACCAATGACACCAAGTCCTTGGAGCAGTTTTGCAAAGACACTGTGATCACAATCTGGCACTACCATGGAGGGTGTCTAGTGGACAAGGTGGTGAGCCATGACCTTAAAGTTCTCGGTATAACCAGACTGCGCATTGTCGATGGTTCAACATTCAGTGAGTCCCCGGGCACCAATCCTCAAGCTACTGTTATGATGATGGGAAGGTATAAATATAATTTTCATCTGTTTGTCCTTAAGCGGTGACACAGTGGTTGAAGGCTTGGGATTTGAAAGTGTGCTCCCCTCAAAGTCCCAAGTTCGAAACTCACCTGTAATATTAATTTGTAGACACTTTCCATGTCTCATTTCCTTCGATGTCTTCCGTTACTTGGCCTAAAGACGGGTGTGGTTACTCCGAGTGTAGTGGAGCGAAGCTCCATTTCCCGATTAAAATAAAATAAATGGGTAACTTTATTTTGTGTCTGCAGGTACATGGGCCTGAAAATCTTGATGGATAGATTGGGAAAGAAAGCTGGAACATAGGAAGCATAATGACTACCTAGAAGTGTTTAGTTGTTAATGGAAGTATGATCTGGTGTCTTGATTCTGAAAGAACAATGGACATACAGATCTTTGGCTTGGCATGTGGAGTAACAAATTTTTTAATATGAAAAATATTCTTTATATTTAGTCTCTTTCAGCTATTTGGCTCTAATTTATTTTGTATTATTTTGAAAGTTGATGAGTTTTCATTATTTTTAAAGCACTGGAAGATGATAGAGAAGAAGATCTAGTTCTTGTGCATCTACAGTTATGTATGAATAGCTTTGTGAACTTGAAAGAGGTCAATGTGAATAATTTGAAGTGGAATGTATAGAAATTCAAACAAGAAGTTAGGTTTTTTTAGTTCAACGATCATGATCTCCAAAGAAACTTTATTTGATTAGTGTTAATTTGTCTTCTCTCAAGCCTTGTATCTGTCATTGCTTATGTCAATGATATTGAAATGAATACTCCAAATAAACTGTTCTAAAAAGATGTTCAAAATATTAAAGGCCTAAGAATTGCAATTGCTTTGAATTTCAAATGTTTTTTTTTTTTGAATTTCAAGATGTTGCATTGCAAGAGTTGAATAAAACATAAACTAACGAAATCTAGGCCAGAGCTTTGAAGAAAAGCCATGTTCACTAATGCTGCCTCTTGACAAACTTCTAAGCTTGTACCAGAACTTAATTTTTCTTCCCATTCTCAACGGTTCCGAGTTCGATGAATGCCATCTCGAAGAAACCAGTTCCTGTCCTTCAAATCTTGCAGATGCGCTGATTAATTCCGATGCCGATAATCCTATGTTCGCCTCCTTTTCTGAAGGAAACGGGTGCGAGGTCTCGGTAGCATTATTTAGAATTTCACCTGAAATTCCTCCAAATTTGCTATCCATGTAACTTAAAAGTTCGTCTCGGCTGTAACTTCGGGAACCTGGCTCGTTCGTCTCTTCAAACTCATTGCAAACAAGCTTTAGAGCTTGAACAACCTCACCCATAAACGGTCTGTGAGACACTTCTAGTTGCACACACATAGAAGCAATTGCTGCTACTCTGGCCAAGCTATCAATGGATATATCAGACTTAATAGCTGGATCTGTTATTACATCTAACCCCTCCTTGCTCGTGAGAAGTGGACGAGCCCAAGAAACGAGATTTTCTTGCCCGGGAGGAAGCGACAAGTCAACGGGCTTTCTTCCTGTAAGTAACTCAAGAAGAACAACACCGTAGCTGTAGACGTCACTCTTTACAAGAAGATGGCCAGTCATTGCATATTCTGGAGCAAGATAACTGGAAACCAGAAGGTCATAAGATAAACATTTTTTGATGAAGTTGATGAAAATAGATAAATTTGAAGAAACTAAATGCCAGAAAGAAGTTTTTTACCCAAAAGTTCCCATGACATGGGTTGAGATGTGCTTGTTTCCTTCCTCTAGTGCAGTTCTAGCTAATCCAAAATCTGAAACTTTAGGTGTAAAGTCAAATTCTAACAAGATGTTGCTAGCTTTGAAATCTCGATGGATAACTCGAGGATTGGAGTCTTCGTGCAGATAGGCTAGACCTCGAGCAGCACCGAGGGCAATCTTCATGCGGGCGTCCCAGTCAAGAGGACCAGTTAACTTGTCAATGCCTGGAATTACATGGAACAATTAGAATATGATGATAAGTTTATGATGCATAATTTTCAGCCTATTCCATCTAACAACGAAAGAAAACATATTCCATTTCAGAACTTGCAGAAAGTTTCTTACCATGTAAATGCGATTCGACGCTTCCATTAGGAACCAATTCATATACGAGGCAGCGAATCTGATCTTCTGTACAGATACCAATCAACTTAACTAGATTTCTATGGTGTAAACGGCTCAGCATCTCGACTTCAGCCAAGAATTCTCGAATACCGTGTTGACTATATCTTTTGAGAACCTTCACAGCCACTTCCCTACCATCATCTAAACTGCCACTGTAGACAATTCCAAAGCCACCTTCCCCCAATATTCTTGGGGCATCAAAGTTGTCAGTGGCTTTCTCCATATCTTTCAATGTGAAGTTCTTTGCTGCTCCAATATACGTCATAGGATCGGAATTTAGAGGCATGGATGAAGAACCAAGTTCACTTCCAACCAGTATAAATCCATCAGTGCCTGTAGAAGTTACCCATATCACATAAATAAGATCGAGTTCTTGACCGAGTTCAGGGGCCAAAACAAGTTTAGACACTGTGAAGGGAACATTATTCAAATGAATTTAAGAATTTGGTTGAATTAGCTTTACCTGATGGTTTTGTAGGTGAGTCTATCAAGATTTGTGGAACTTGTGCTGGTTGATGTGCAGATAGTTTGCATCTCAAGAGGCAAAGCCACGCAAGTCCAACACACACAACAAGGGCAGTGAACGACGATATAGTAACCACCGCAATCATGTTTCCACTAAGCCCTTCTTTTCTTCTTCTCGGCACGTCAACTCCCAATGGTTTTATTGCACTTCCAGCATTAGTATTGCTAGCGTTCAAACCGTCATTAATGGATGAAGTACTGAAAGGCGGCAACGGAGGAGATGGTGGAAGACCTGCATAAGAATTTACATGGTTCATTAACATTGTGTTAACTACGTCCACGGACCGAGGAGAGAAGCCATTTTATTAGGAGATAACAATACACAATTCTAGATAAAGGGGGTGAATATTTTAAGAGAGTTTATAAAGTCCACCTCTCATAAAACCCTAATACATAATTAAGCCCAAACCATTTTAACAACGAGACACACGTACTGAGTATTCGTTTTGCAACATAACATTTCAACACAGAGCTTATCAGAAAAGAGACATTGTTGAATTTCAGGAAGCCCTGTTGAAGCTGGTGAAAGGAACTCCAAGGACATAAAAAGTATGCTCCTCAAATTGCTGAAGAAATTCATGATGCATAAACTTTTCTTACATATTAGCACAACTGTTTCAACGAGGGACAATCTATTCTTCTTAGGATGCATCAATCAATGAGAACGGCATGACGAAAAAACCATGTAAGAAATGCACTAGATTCACTTGTCCACAACCACGCTGTGTTGAAATATTTTAATATTCAAAACAAAACCAAAAGATGAAGGATCAAGAGATAACCTGGATATTTAACATTTAGCACTTGATATCTACGAAACAAAGAAGCGTTGATAGATATCTTTCTCAGCCAAAATTTCTGATATATCGAAAGGGCGGTGGTATAATTGAATTTCGATCCTCTCGGTACCAAGTTGACAAGGACGGTTGTCTTTTCTAACTGCGGACTAGCAGCATCAGCTCCCATAATACGAACTTGGCTATGGTTCAGACCGACGCTGTTTGCAATTTCCTTTGCAAGCTCCGAAACCAGAGGGAAGAATGTGTATATTGCAACATCAAGGCTGATTTTGACTTGAATTGGCCATACACAACCACACGGAATCCCGGGAGGCGTAAAGGTTAGTGGTTCTGTACATGATATCATGCATTCTACAAGTATGGAATGCAATACATATGGTCATCATTACGTGGAAATTTTTCAGATAATTCGATATGCAATACTAAGCGGAAAGTGCATGCTTACCCCCATTGGGAGGTGGAGGTGGTAGCACCATAACTTGTGATGGTGGCATGCTCTTCTTTCTCTTCTTGTAAGAACCCATGGGAGAAGTTGTAGGAGCAGGAAGGGGCACTGTTATAAAGAAGACATAACCATACCATAAAGTGGTGGAAAAAGTGTTCAAGGTTAACACAAAAGTTCGGTTGTCTTTGTCATACTATAGTAGTGGCTCGGTTGAATCGTTGGTGATGGTGCAGGTCCAGGTGACCTCCATCTCGCAGCAGATGGTAGTGGTGACTGAATTGGAGAGACAGCGGCAGGGCCTGAAAGTTCAGTAGTGAATACTTCAATAGATCTAAGTGGAGCGATTCAAGAAATGAACTAATACATCCCGAGGCTCTTAACCTTGCTGGCCACTAGACGGGGGTGATCCACGATAAGCAGGCCGTGGAGCATGGTTTCTGAACTTCCTTCTTGAATGGTGAAATTTGTGAAAGGGTATCAATGGATGATTGCCCGCCCATTTCTTAGCAGGCGCGGTAGGTGGGACTGCAATGCTAGGAGCCCTACTCAAATCGTCTGATTGAATGGCTACATCAGAAAAACCTTAAATGTTACTCTTTCCATGATCACGGTAAGGATTTATAGTTTGGAACGTTAAGGTAAACTAAGTTACCTTTAAAATGAGAGTGGATCTGAGGATATGAACTTTTAAAAAGCTTGCTAGGAACTGCATTATCCATCCTGCTATGGTGTTTCCTGCCAAAGCCATGAGATGTAGGAGTGACAGCATAATCTGTGACATAATATGGAAACAAAACCACTCAACAACATTAACTTCCATTCAGCTCGAGATTTCTTTTCGGTGCTCGATTTCATTGTCTATCACAAAACTATATCAATTTCACATAGAAGACAGAGATCAGAAATTCTGAAAATGAGGTTTGAAGATTCAATTGGTGAGGAATGTTTGATGAAAACAAATCACCTGTGAGCACAGAACGCGCTCCACTTTGCCGGCTCGGGATGATAACTGCAAATCGAGAGCAGTAACATCAGAAAATGGAACAAAAAGGAGCCAAATCTCAGCAAGCAACACAACATGGAGCAAATTATGTATATTTTGGTCACTTCTAGTTTTGATGCAAAGAAAAAAAACAATGATTTTAAAAGAAAATGTACTGGATTTGAACTACTATGAACACAAATCTAAGAACCAGCAGGTGATTGGCATATCTCAATTCTTCTTCAAATTTCTGAAAGCCATACAAATTGGTGGATATAAAAAGAAACAAACAGTCAATGCATGAAGCTAATCATACTGTTTTCACAAGAAAAGTAATCATTCAACAGAATCCCAACTCATTTTAGATCAAACCCAGATCCAAATTCATCTCCAAATCAACATAAACAGTCAGATCAAACACAAATCAAAATTACAGACAAAACCCATTACCTGCAGCTTCACAAACAGAGAAAACCCCAACAGCAAAACAAATTCCAAGCATCAGAAACAGTGATCGAAACCCCATCAAAGCCCCAATTCCGAAGAAAAATTTCATCAGATCCTCGTTTCTTTTTCGCCCAAAATGAGAGAAATCAGACAGAAACAGAAAATATAGCGATTGGGGACATGGGTACTACTAGTAACAGCTCAAAAGTTGAGCAGTTTTTGAAGAAAAATGAAGATGACCCACAAATTGTACCGTAAATGCGACGAGAAAACAAGCACAGATCAAACAAAAACAGAGCTCTAGAATCCACAGAGCTTTAAGAACACTAATACAACAAACCCTTTTTGTCATCGGTGATTAAAGTGGTTCTTGATCTGATTAATAATAATAAAAAAACTACAAAAAAACACTGTTAATCGAGCTTGAGAGAGAGAAGGTTTTAAAAACGGTTTGAAATTGAAACGCTTGACTTGTATTCAACCAAATGTCCGAATGATTCTTTGCGAGGAACAATTTGATATTTGTTTAAAGTTGAAAAAAGAAGCAAACCCAGTTGAGATTTTTGACTAATCAATAATTTAGGCGACTAATTTAAGTGGGGTTTGAAAATTAATGGCTCTAATTGTTGAGAGTGAAGAAGAATTAGGGATGAATTTTGTGCTTGTAGCTTTCTTTTAGGGGTGTTTGTTGGTTGAATTTAGGGTATTTAGAAATGTTTATTTACTAACTACTTTCTCAAAAACAATATAGTTCTCGTAATTATTTAAAACAATTTCCTATTTCCAACCATTCAAAATAATTTTAAGCGTTTTTCAGCGGCCTCGAATCAAGGATCTTTTAAAAAAACATGTTTTGAAGTTCTGAGCCTCAACCGTTGGGCTGTCCCTTGGGGACACGGACCATACATATTTAATCATTCATTTCTAATTAGTCAAAATAACTCATGTTTAATCATTCATTTTTAATTATTCACTTTTAACTACTTAGAATAACTCCTAATTTTAAATTCACATTCAAACAAGTTATCATTTCTAACTCCTTTAAAAAAAACATGTAAACGAGTTTTTTACTGCAATTTCTTAATAAAAATCTTTATCCAAACGAACTATTATAAAAATCACAATTTTTTATAAATCAAAATAACTCTTCACACTAACTTTTCATCTTAATGCTTCCTTAGGGTTTGATTAGACTACACTCATTTTGATTAGTGAGAAAAGGGAATCATATTTGATGAGAATTAAGCTTAGGCTTGCTACTAGAACTATTTATGAATCATTTTCAAAAAAAAAAAAAGAACTATTTATGAATCAACTACCCAGTGTCCACTTTGTTTATTTTCTTCTATTTTGCATTACAAAAAAAAAAAAAAATTAGAGGGATAAAGCTGCTTGGTGGAAGAAAAGGATTGCAATAAAGATAGTAGGAAGAGAAAATAAAAATGGAAAGAAATAAAAAGTTTACACCTGGCTGGTTGAGTTGGATCAAAATTACAAGTTTGATCCAACTCGACCGGAGTATTTGGATTAAAAAAAAAAGAGTAACACACTATAGTATCATGTACGACTTAATAATCAAATAATCAAATCCAAAAGTTAGTTTCGTTCTCGCGATTTCAAAAACTAGACTCTAGTCTTTATACTTAAAAAAAAATAGTTCTTATAATTTTAAAAATTAAAATTTAGTTCCTACGATTTTATAAAATCTAAAATATAGTCGTAAGTAATTGTTGGCGCATGAAATCCATGAAAGTTCATTATTATGCATAAATGATATAATTTTTATTTGTGTCAGTTCATAATTTTATCATCGATGCATCAACAACTAATTTTTAAGTATTTAATTTGCTAACTATTATAAATGATAAGGACTATTTTTTAAATTTTATCAAACTATAAACACTAAATTCTAGTTTGAAAAACCATAAAAACTACATTCTATATTTCTTCAAATTATGAAAACTAAACTCCTAATTTTTGAAACTATAAAGACTAAACGTTTAACTTGTTTTCAAACCCTAAAGATTAAGGGGTGTTGTTTGACATACTTAGATAGAATTTAAGTTAAAAAGTTATATTGAGTATTTAAAAATTGAGAGTTGTACAAAAAAAACTCATTTGAATGTAGTTTTTGTGTAAAAAAGTTAGAGTCAAAACCTTGTTTAGATGTAAATTTAAAATGAGTAGTTATTTTAATAGTTAAAAAATAAATGATTAAAAATGAGTTACTTTTGCTGATTTGAAAGAAATGATTAAAAGTAAAAATGAGAAGCGATTAATAAAACTTTGCTTGAATGAAGGTTTTCGAAGATGAATTAATAAATCCTAATAGGGGTGTTCGTTGGTCGGTCGGGTTGTTTTTTGGAGAAAACCGACATCGATAAACGACATATCGGTTTTCTAATAATAAAAATCGAATTTTTTTTTAATCGAGAATTCCGACTGACAGTCGGTCGGTCGGTTAAGGGTTTTTTTTTTTTTTTTTTTTAAAAAAATCTTAATATTTTTCATTGGAAAACCATGGATGTTACTCTTATAATTTAATTTTTTAAGAAAATTCTCCGACCGACCGACCTTGATTCGGTCGGTTTTTGTTGGTCGGTTTGGTTTTCGGATAAAATGTGAACACCCCTAAATCCTAAAACTAAATTTTACCTACTTATGCCAAACAAACAGCCCCTAAACTCACCTTTTACCTTAATATATTTTATAGAAATGTATTTTTGAAAAAGGAAAAAGAAAAAAATAGGTTAAGGATAATGAAGGGAGCATAAAGGAATAGCGCCAAAAAAAGCCAGTTAATGTTGACAGGTAACGTACCCACTTCCGTCCGAAAAGATTTGGTAGTTTATTTGCAACCAAGTCCCTCACACCACATTTCTTTGCATATATTATTTTATTCCACTGCCCAATCACCTCTCGACACGTGTCCCTAACTTCTCTTCTGTCGGTGATTTTGCTTCTTTTGTCACGTCACCTAAATCTCCTCAACCGACGATTCTTAATCTCTATTAATTTCCCCACTTTCTCCATCCAATTAATTTCACACTCGAATGTTTTGTAGTTTTATATTACATTAATCATTTATTTTCTCTCATAAGAAAATAAATGTTAGCTAAATTCAAATTTAATAATTTCTTGGTATAAATTTGGGTAAGGTAAACTAGCGAACCTTACATAGAGAGCTTTGGTGCTCTCTAGTAATATGAGAGAGTTGTTTTACTTTAAATAAAATAACTAACGCATCCATTTGGTATATTCAAATTTAATAATGAAGAAACTATGACTTGTGATGAATAAATAAATTATACAAATTGCTTATTCTAGTAGTGTAGCCAAAACATATACTATATATATAATAATAAAATCATCGAATCTAAAATTTTATATTTGTGGATTGAAGTAAATTTGATTGTATCAATTTTTTTGTGAGTTTAGAAAATCAAGAATATTCATCAAATAAACGTTAATATGAATCCATATAAAAATGATTGGCTAGATTTTTTTTTTCTTTTTTTTTTTTTAAATCAAATTCGATAAGGACTTAGAATACACGACTTCTGCTCTAAACTTATGTTAAATAACATTAAATAAAAATTCTTTTTTAATTTATAATTGGAAAATAATAGTAGAAAAATATACAAAATCACTCTTGAATATTGTAGGAGCAATTTAAAGGAAATAGAAAACTCAATAACTAATTTGAATCTGGTCTACAATTCAAACCGAAATCGACAACATATAGAGAAGTTGAATAAGAATAAAATTTCAAAAAAATCAACATAACTTTACAAGTTAGTCTTTTATATTTGAAATTGAAAAAACCCAACAGAAAAGAAACCAATTCGAACGATTCAACCTAAGAGCTCTAAGGGGTGTTTGTTTGATATATTTAAGTAGGATTTAGTTTTCAGATTTATTAACTCATCCTCGAAAACTTACATCCAAAGAGTTTTTACTAATTCTTCATTTTTACTCTTAAAAATAACTCTTATTTCTAACCATTTATTTATAACTACTCAATCATTTCTAATCACTCATTTTAAATCAATTAAAATAACTCATTTTTAATCATTTATTTTTTAACTACTACAAATAACTACTCATTTTAAATCTACATCCAAATAAGGTTTTGACTCTAACTCCTCTATGTAAAAATTACATCCAAATGAATTTTTAGTTACAACTCTCAATTTTTAACTACTGAACATAACTCCTCAATATAATTACTTAAGCTAAATCTTACCCAAACAGCTCCTAAGAGGTTCAACTAAATTTAATTATATTCACCTCTTTCTCTCTCTACCATATATAAACTAAAAAAATTAACCAAAATTATGATCCGTTCAATTTGATATCCATTATTGACGTGCCTTAAGACAGTTGAAATATGGTCAACTTTATTGTTCAAAATTGATAACAATTATTATTATTATTTTTGTAATAAATTGATAACAATTACTGAACATTAAATAGTGCACATTTTTTAGATAATTACATGGTGCACTTATTACCATATATAAATCCAATTATTATTATTATTTTTGTAATAAATTGATAACAATTATTGAACATTAAATAGTGCACATTTTTTAGATAATTAAATGGTGCACTTATTACCATATATAAATCCAATTATTGTTACAGCTTTACCTTTTAATTATAACATGCAGTTTATCAATCGTACTTAAAGTTGTTGATTGCTCATCAATATTTTTTAGGTTAAATTATCAAACATACTCCTAAACTATCACATTTTTTTCAAATTTACTCCTAAATTTTCAAAAATTTCAAAAGTATCTATGAACTTTATAAAACGCTTCAAAAATGCCTTTACCGTTAGTTTTCAATGGAAACCGTTAAGATTTTGTTTCAAATATGCCCCTAAACTTTAAAAAGTTTCAAAAATACCTTGATCTTTAAAAAATATAAAAATTTAAAATAATTTAGCTTTCCAAATATTTGAATTTTAATATGTCAAACTTTGACCAATTGAGATTGTAGGTTATATGGGGTTCCACCCATACCCACCGAATACCCATTTGGATTTAATGAGCTCTGATACCATATTAGATTATACGAGGCTCCACCTCCAAATTAATTGGTAGTAGAGTAACACATTTATTTTATACTGTTATGAGATTTCCACTCTTTCCGATAAGAGATCCTTAACAAACTCAACCCTATAGTTTCAAGTTGAATTGTGTTCTCAAGTTGCGTTAATCTCATATTTCTTATATAAAAAAAATTCAATGCATACCTCATAAATATCTAAACAAATAAAGAAAATGTGTGTGAATTAATTAATAAGATGAGTTCAAAGCATATTAGTAAGGAACACATATGATAATCAATAAGATATTTGAATTAAATTAATACAACTTGAGAACCCACCTCAACCTAAAAATATTAGAGAAATTGTAGTAGATAGTCTATTTTAAAAAAATATTTACAAATCTAGACTAATGTTATAATAATTGCAATATTATTTTATTTGTTTATTATCAAAAGAAATACAATTTTTCGCATCCCCATTTTACCCCTGCTAATTCGGGGGTGGACAAAACAAACTTCCGTTATTTTTTTTACGTAATTTAAAGCCTATTATGATTTAATTGTAATTAATACCTTCGATTCTTTAACTTTTAATTACTCTTTTTCTTTCAGTTTTTTTTATTGATAAAAGATAGAAAATTAATTATTTTATCTAATACAAGTATTAACAAATCCAATGTATTTATTGTTATAATTAATACTTATATATGTTCAATCGATAAATAATATATTAAATATACTTGTATACTTCTTAAATCGATAAATATTGTATTTATTATAAATAATACAACTATTAATATTGTATTTATATATGTGAGTACTTTTCAATATTTTTTAAATATCGAATAATTAATCTATTTTCACTAATATAATTTAGGAAAATTGTAATTGATAGTCTATTTTAACAAAATAATTTCAAATATAATTAAAATCAAACTTTCAAATACTGATTTAATATTGTATTATGTAGTATTATCACATTATTATATATAATATAATGTATATTTTTTTTGACATTTCTATTAATACAGTATTATGTACTATTAATATTGTATTAACCTATAATTATGATTGCTATTTTTTTAAGTGAAAACATTTATAATTATTTTATGAATTTGACTAATCTTCTAAGTTTCCCTATATTTTAATTTCTTATTAAAAAATGGTTTTTTACAAGAGTATTCAATTGAGGAAAAAATTATATAACTAGTCACTTTTGAACTAATTAGCAAAATTAGTCATCTCTTTATAATTTATTTCTAATTAAAATTTTTGTTTTAATGTCACATTAATATCCCCTACTTATAAATAAATACAAAAAAAAAAACATTAAAAAAAAAGTCTCGACTCTGCTGCTCACCAATGCTGGCGCTGGAGACGATGACTGCGACAACTCACAGACGCCGCCCCAACGACCCACCACCTATACAGCCTTGTAAGTTGAAGATGAAAATATTTTTAAAAAATATCATTTTGTTGGGTATTATTTAGTATTAATGTATATTTATAAATACAATATTATTTATAAATATAGTATTATTTTTTTATATATAAATACAGTATTATTTATAAATACAATATTATTTTTTTATATAAATACAATATTTTTTATGATTAACACAATATTTTTAGCTTCCAATACAATTTTCCTATTATATTTATCCGTAAGATAAATATACATAAATATATAAGACATCTTAATCATAAAATACAGTATTAAAAGATACTTTACATACCCAAATTAAAAAAGAATACAATATTGATATATTTTAAAATTACTAATATACTTCACAACTTACTACATTTGGTCGATACTAAAAAATAATAATGATAAAAAAAATTCATATTTATTTATTAATATGGGAACATTTAAAATTTTTTTACCAAAATTAAAACAACAATCAACAAAAATAGGTGTATCTCACATAATTTGCCTTATTATTAGGGAAAATTTTGATTTGAAAATGGGAGTTGAAAACTTTCCGGGAGTTTTTTTTTTTTAAATTTTAGTGCATTTCTATTTTATTAAAGATTTGTTTATAGTGAAGGATATTGTTGTAATTTCCACAATAAAATGAATTTTTTAAAAGAAAACCGTCGATTACTTTTGCTAAAATTCATAAATTTGGACACGCGTGCAATATTTTTGTGCATTTGGTCTATTACCGTAAAATTCCCAAAATATTAAGGTTAGGTTGGGTTGTTCTATGCATAAGGTTGGAAAGGTTGGAGGCTTGACCAACCCAAAAAGTGTGGTTGATTCAAAAAAATTCTCTAACCCAACTAGATCATATACACCCTTAACCGCTACCTATTTAATTGTAAGCAATTTTTTTTTATCTTTGTATTTTTAGCTTATTGATATTTTTATGTCAATATTAATGGTTATTTAATTAATTAAATTGTTAATAAATTAATTTCTTAACATATTTCTCTAATCATTATTCTTCATCATCTTATCTTTATTTTTAGATGCATAAAATGATTAAAAAGTCATTAAATTAAATGTTAGCTTAAACCAACTAATATTTTATTGTTTGTTGCAACGTGCTTTAAATTTTCAAATTTAATGTTATATATATTTGCAATTTATAATAAGAAACTAAGAAGTTTAAATAAATTATATTTTAAATGAATTATAAATTCTAGTTGTAATAATAAACAATAAATCTCAATTTGAAAAGCTTTATGAGATATAAAAAATTTCTTGTCCATGGAGCCAAAATTTGACACATTAAATTTAAATATTTGGAAAGTTAAATTATTTAAAATTCATGTTTTTCTTAAGACCACGGGTATTTTTGAAACTTTTTAAAGTTCAAGAGTATTTTTGAAACAAAATCTTAACGGTTTCCATCCAAAACTAATGGTAAGGGTATTTTTGAAACGTTTTGTAAAGTTCCGGGGTACTTTTGAAACTTTTGAAAGTTCAGGAGTAAGTTTGACAAAAATGTGATAGTTTAGGAGTATGTTTAATACTTTAGCCTATTTTTTAAGTCAACTACATTTTAGTGTAAGATATTTAAATTTATGAGATTTTGATTATATCATTTTTTAGTTAACCAAGCTTAAAATAATCTTTATTTCATTTTATTAAACGGAATATTTATTTGACTTGAATGTGTTATAATATCAAATTGATAGTATTAATATTCATCGCACAACAAATTTGTGACGAGATAAATAACCCACATACCTTATAAATGTCATAAGGTTTCTTCACTTTTTTTTAATGTAAAGTGTTTTGATCAACACTCACATCTAATGCTCTTTCCTTTGCTATTCACGTTCTAAAATAAGTTGTTTTCATGTACATATAAATATATCGTTGCAAATAGAAATTACCAATGATCAAAGTCTTTTTCCATGTTTATATATTCTAGAGATTTTTGGCATTATGTTTTTTTTCTTTCTAAGTATGAATTGAGAGAGGAGTAATACAAATCATATATAAAAGTACTAATGTTTTTAAATAAATAAAAGTTAAATAATAATTTTAGGGAATTTTGCATGTATAACAAAAAATGGCAAAATATTTTCATCTATAGCACAAAATCCTAAATAATTTCATTTATGGTAGAAAATCAAAATTGACTTCTATTACTTGTTGAGTTCTATTCTATTAGTGATAGAATTCAATCAATAATAAACTCATTCTATCACTGCTTAAATTTTCTATCAGTAATAGAAATCTAAATTGAGTTCTATCACTAGGTGAGTGATAGAAATAAATATGTTATAGATGAATTATTTTAAAAGTACTGCAAATATAATATAAGAGTTAGAATGTGCTGCTAATGATAAATTCTTTAATTTTTAAGATTAAACTTATAATTGTGGTGTTAAACGGAATTACTACAAAATAAATGAAATCAATACAACGTCAACTCGGCAAATTAAAGTTGATACAAAAAAGAAAAAAAATGTATCTTCAATAATTACATTTGCAATTTTATAAGTGAAGAAATTATCAGCAAGTGAGTTCCACGCGCTCAATGAAAGGTGAGGATTGGTTTGGAAATATGATCATGTTGCATGGTCGCGGTCAGATTTTTCCACCATCTCACTTAAAAATTTCTTCCTCACACCTAATTTTTTTGTTGCAAATTTCAAACCCCTTTTAAACTTTTATTTAATAGTGTAAATGATTAAATATATATAATGACAATCTTTAATGGAAATTAGTTGAAGAAGCAAAATAACTTTATTACCATATATACTCCTATTACCTAAAAAAAATAAGGTAAGTTCAACCGATATAAATGTATGATCATGTAATTCAAGAGTATTAATTTTGAATAAAGTTGGAAATTTGAATTTGACATGCTACTAATATATCAATATTAAAGTTTTACACATTATTTAAATTTGGCCCAAATCTCACCACTATCAACCCTAACAATAGTACTATGTTCATTTACATTTCAATTTTTATAGTGATTTTTATTAGATAGTATGAATGATCATCTCAAAATCAATTAGTGATGAAAGAATTAGTTTATCTATCTTCAAACACTATAAGATATCTACATTTTAATAAATGTGGGATCTTCAACAGCTTTCTCGAATGACGTTGATCTTGATAATAGATCATTTTCTAAGTTTGAGCACGAGAAGAAGAATATTATGATGACGAAGAGATCCAAGACGAGGTAGTCGATGACTTATCAAATTTGAAGAGGAGTGAGAAAAAAAAACTATTATCACTAGCAAGTGAATTCCACGCGCCAAAGTTAGAGTTATGAATTTTGTTGCAATGTCTCACTCTTTGATTCAATTGTTCCACCCTCCTCCTATCCTTTCACTTCCAAACTCTTTCTTCACACCAACCCCTTTCCCTTAAAACCTAAAAAAAATATGTCTTTGTTGCAAAATTCAAGTTCTAATAATAGTCTAATATTCACTATTTTTTAAAATAAAACATTTAGCTCTAATTATTAAATAGGTCTAAAATATTGTTAAATAAAAATAGAATCAAAGAGTAATTAAATATTCAAACGATATGTATTCATATCTTACCTAACTTGCAATAAGGATAATAGCTTATGCGACATTAATATACTTTTATTATCAATAAACTCGAATCTCTATGGAGGAGTTAGTTAATTAAAAAGAATATCGTTTAACTTTAATCTAAAAAAAAGAGTTCGAGAAAAAGGAATATGTGCAAATACATTACAAATACAAAGACCTAACCTAAACCATCAAAGTTATTTTACTCTTATCCACATTTAAATCCATTCCCTAAAATCTCCCTTCATGGACAATAGAGGTAATGCAAATCTTAAACAAACATACTTTAAAATTATACATACATAACAATTAATTTTTAAAAATCAAACAAACAAAAAAACACAAATTATCAACAAAATGAAAATGAAAATGAAATTCTTGCTTGAAACCAAAGCATTCACCTATTTAAAAATCCCCATTGATTCCCAAAATTAATTACTAAATTCCTTCTTCTCTTACCTTTTCTGTAACAGTTTCTTCCATGGCGGACAGAGTCCACCCAAAAGCCGCCGGAAAAGCCAATGCCGACAACATCAACCCCACCGCCGACGCGCCGCCATTCCCCGCCACCAAATCGCAACTCTACGGCGCCTCCCGCCCGTCCTACCGCCCTCAGCCCCGCCGCCGCCGCCTCTGTTGCTCCATCTGCATCTGGCTGACGGCGATCATCGCCGTCATCGTCCTCCTCCTCGCCGTCGCCTCCACCGCCGTATACCTAATTTACCGTCCGCATCGTCCGTCATTCTCCGTCACCTCTCTCAAAATCGATTCCTCGAAATCCACGCCCGATTTCATATTCGACCTAGATCTCGCCGCTACGAACCCTAACAAGAAGGTTGAGTTCAATTACCGAGCGATTTCCGTTGCGATTTCGTCGAACGGCATCGATCTCGGCCTCGGATCGTTCCCGGAGTTCGTGCAGGGGAAGAGGAATACGACGGCGGTGAAGGTGACGGCGGCGAGCGGCGGCGGCGGAGAGATTGAGTTTTTGAAGGCGGCGAAGAAGAGTAAGAGTGAGTTTCCGTTGGAGATCGAGATGGAGACGAAAGTGAAGGTGAGAATGGGATGGTTGAAGACGCCGAAGGTTGGACTTAGGGTTTTCTGCGACGGAATTACGGCGGGTTTCGCGGCGGCGAAGAAGAAGAAGACGGCGGCGGTTGCGGTTGCGGCTGCGGCGGCGGTGGTTGAGAATGCAGAGTGTAAGGTGAATTTCAGAGTGAAGATCTGGAAATGGTTTATTTGAATTTGAATTTGAATTTTATTTGTTTTTATATCGTGCTGTTTTATTTTTTATTTTACTTCTTTTGCTCATTAGTTTGTTAATTTCAAATTTTGATTGCTTATTTTCTTTTTGTCCTAAACAATGATTTATGTATTTTGTAAATGAAAATATCTAGTGGATCATATTGATGTATGATTTTGATAAGTATGAATTTATAACTTTGAATCCGGTTATAATTTTAATTGTAATTTTTTAATTCAAATTTTGAGATAGATGAGTGTAAAATAAGTCAAGTTCATATTTTTTATTTTTCACTTAATAATCAAGTGATTCTTGTTTTCATAAAATTAATATTGGAAATTAATTATGAAGTAGATAGTTATCATAATTAAATCATAATTTTTAAGGTAGGTTAGGTTAAATTATAATAATCAAACCTATATTGAGCCATCCAATCAAATAATGGATGATAACCTTTGTCTAAAAAAAAGATGAGAACTTATAACCTCTCATGTTTTTCCTTTTTTTTTCTTTTTTTTTTTGCATATTCAAATTGGGGAGGATGACCAAACCTATATGGATTTTTATGATTAAATTCATTCGTGAAATTGAATTAGATTACAACAAATTAATTAAAACCAACATGTCACCAACGATTATTTTTTTTTTAGAAAATTAATCCATTCGATTTTATAACCTCTCATCTCAACTAAAAAATTTCAATAATTTAACTGGTACACCAAATACATAGGCATTTATGATTTATTGTACCCTTAGGGTGTGTTTGGACCATGTTTATGTAAACGGCCGGGTTTGTTATAATAATTCAATCCATGTTTGTCCCACCGTTTATTATAAATGGTGATTACCTAAATCTGCGTGCCCGTTTATCTAACCTTACATATATTACTTTTTGTTACATAACCAGTCCCTCAAACACAGTTTATCATAATCTATGTTATAATAACTTGCTCCTCAAACACCATTTATAATAACTCATAGTTTATCATAACTCTCCGTCTATCATAACCAAACTGATGCTCAAAACGCAACTGTGATCACTAGATCAACCCACATTCATTTTTTTCAAAAACAATAAATACAGTGGGAGAGATATGAATCTCCAACCTCCAAGGTAGGGTTAGATATCATATTGGCAACTTTTTGAGCTTTGTTGGTGAGATAATGTAAATAGAAAAAATTAGGCAACATGAATATTAGTAGCCTTTTCTTTTAATTATTTTTAAAATTTTTTTTTGTAATCTATCCAATATGAAATATTAATGTTTTTTTAATGTTTGTGTTCTAAATGTTTTTTAAAATTCTTTTAATGTTTGTGTTCTAAATAGTAAATACATGGAATATGAATATTGGATAAAGGTGAAAAAGAGTATAATTTATGTTCAACTTTTACCCATTCTGACTCACACCTTTGATTCCAAAGGGTATTTATGGACTAAATAAGCAAAAAATAAAATTATATAGTGTGGGGGAAGGAGAAAGAGTTGGGTTGAAGCTAAGTATCACAAGTTATGAAAAGGTAAATAAAGTATCTATTGCCAATTGTGAAAATAAATCACATGGTTTTTTTTTTTTTTGAAAAGAATAAATCACATGGTTTGATGTGAATTTGGAATACTTGCAACTTTTTTTTTTTCGAGCGACAACAATTAGAAGTTGGAGGATTCAACCTCATAACCCTCTTAGTTCATAGTCATACAAATGCCTTGCAACTGTTTTTTTTTTTTTAAGTTATAAATGTTGAAATACTTAAAAGTTATTTTAGGAGAATCACTCAAGTTGTGCTTTTGAAGTCTTTGAAAGAGAAATCCAGTAGCAGCAGCTATTTCATAATTTGAAAGCTGAAAAAAAAACTTGAAAGTTGCAAGAAATTTAAAATAAATAAAAACCAATACCAAAAAAAAAAAAACAAAAAACTCCTAGAACCCTTGGGCCTTGATCCATTGGACTTGGTCAAGGCAATGGACTAGGTGGCCCATTAAGAAATTAAAGGTCTTATTGGAATTCGTTATACGTTATATGTTGTTTTTTTTATAAATAACTTTTTTAATGCGGTAATAATAATTTACAAGAAAATATACAAGTAATGTTATATTCGAGTCAAATATTAGGGGTAAAATGATCGAGAACACGAACAATTCGGACCACTTAATCCAAATTGTAAAAGTTGAGTTCAGTTATCATCTTTTAATTTTTCGTTGGGTTGAATTAATTCTAGGATTGACTAATTTTTTACTCCTTCAACTAATTCCAACCTAATAAAAAAAAGTTCTTAACTTATTGATAAATAACATGTACTAATAAAATATGTAATATCAGTTCAAGTATAGTATCATCATTTTTTATTCATTTATTTATCTATATTTATGAAATTGAATAAAATTGTTTATTAGATAAAATAGAAAATTGACACAACTTAAGATCCAACTAAAAAATATAGAGTTGAATGGACAGGTTGGAAGATTGACCCACCCAAAATTTTTTATTAATCTTAAAAATTTCCTTAAACCAATCCAACCTAGACCATACTTGATGAATATTTTTTTTTATTATACATATAAAATCTCTTATATATAGCACTAAAATTGAGGATTATGGAGATAAAATATTTGATTTGGAACTGTACAATTACAACCGGAAACTAAAAAAATAATAATAAATAAATAAATAAGTCTTTTTTTTTTAACCATTTTGGGCGGCTTATTTGTCGTGGTAATCGCTCGTCCCCAAATTCGCGGTTAATCTCATTTTCTCTTATTTTTTTCAACCCTATTTCTCTTTTATTTATTCGTGTTTTTCCTCTTCATTTCCATTTCCACCCTCCTTTCGATTCCAATTCTCTTCTCCATTTCTTGTTTTCCTTTCCGATTCCAATTCTGTTTCTTCATGCTCGCGTTCTGATTTTGGTCTCAACCCATTATCGCTTCGTGGATTCACGCTACATTGGTAAGTATTTGCATGTTCTCCCCAATTTAGGATCTAATTTGTCTTAAACTTAGTGAGTTATTTTTGAAATTTCAATATACCTAGCGATTTTGAGCTGTTCTGGTTTTATTTTCTTCTGTATGTGTATTATTTCTTGTGGGTTATCGGCCATTTTCATGATTGTTCTGCTGGATAATGATATATGGATGAGGAGGTGGAGAAAGGGGATTGAAATTCTTACTTGGGTGTTGCCCCCATGTGTTAAATCATTTCCAAGTTCAATAACTTAATTGGGTTATCATCAATTTGATCTCTTAGGTTTGGAAATTTGTGGAAGCCTTGATGAGTTGAAATATATATTAGTTGGAGAGAACATGGGGTTATGTTAAATCATAATTCAACCTTAATCTGATGGTTACTGATAATCTTTTAGTGCCCTGTGCTCCCCGTGGATTTGATGGCAGATTAATTCTTCATTCCTCTTCATGGTTCATACTAGATTTCAGACTTTTCGACCATGGGAACATGGCAAGAGTTGCTAGTCGATAGGGTTTTTTTTTGGATATCTACGAGTCTACGACGGGCGAGGCTAGCTTGTGCACAAGTCGGCTATTATTTCGGACATACTTCTTTACCCTATGACATTCAGATGTCAACGAAATTCATAGGAAATTAATTCCTAGGTAGGTGACCATTATGGATTGAAACCATCACCTCTTAGTTTCCCAAGGCCCTCTTTGATTCCTAGACCACCTCATAATAGTTAGTTGCTAGTTGATAGATTGTATGCTCCCCTCAAAGTCCCAGGTTCGAGACTCAGCTGTGACATTACTCCTTTGATGTCTCCCGGTGCCTAGCCTAGGGACGGGCGTAGTTACCCTTGTTTAAAAAAAAAAAGTTGACAGATTGTACGGTTAGGATTCTTTTTAGTTTTAACATTGCTCTTCCATCATTTATCTTGCGGCTTCTACAGTGAAATGAATGATGGAATTCTTTCCTGATTTCTTATCCGCTCTCTCCAAGCCCTTTCTGTGATATTTAGAGTTGGTTTTCTTTCTTTCAAGTGTTGATTTCATTTTCTTTCTTAGTCTTTGACAGATAAGTAACGGTTTTCTATTTAGTACTTGGTTTCTTTGGAATCTGGATTTTTTATTTTTCTTTCAGTGTTCTGTTTTGTTAACAAATATTTATTGGGCTTGACATGAATGGTTGTTGGGAAAGAAGAATTTGGGGACTTCTGTAATCTGCTTAAGTTGCATTTATCTCATGGAAAGGATTATAAAATAACGGCGTTAGCAGAATTGGAAGCATGCTGATATCGAGCGTCTCATTGTGGCATGTCCTTTAAATATTATAAGGAATGAACTACATGCTCTGCATGTTTTTCGAGAATGAAACACATTCTTGGAGCATTGTCATTGTGACATTCAGGAGAGCTACTATTAGTTCAAAATTGGAGGACGTCAAATGTGTTTGCCAAATGCCAACGTTACTAGAATTGTATCTGAACTCCTAAACTAGGATTCGCATCGATGAGGGCTTCACCCGAGTAAACTAGTATTGCTAAGGGGGAGGGTGACCAAGTGACAAGGGCGTATACCCCATATGGTTAGATTAGTTAGTTACTTAGATGCAATTAGTTATTAGATAGAGTTTGGTTAAGTGTTTGTGAGGAGATTGCGGAATTTTCAAAACCTCCCTATTGAATAGTACCGAGAGTTCATTACTGTGTATTGTAGTCATAGTTTGATTGAAACTATATCAAAGGAAGTGATGAATGATTTGAAAGATCCAATTGATTCGTTATTCCATCCCCTACGAAATAGATTAGCAAGAGTGAGAGAGTAGATGGAAGATTTAAAAAAAAAGGCAAAAAAACAAAAAAGAAATCACATCTCCACAAGAAAGGGAGGACGTTTCTCTATGGAAACCACTTGTTCTTGAAAAAAAGATTATTAAGAAAACCTAATAACATAGGAGCGAAGTTTTAAAAAGGCTTGGCCGCAATATCCTTAAAAAAGGATAGAAATTCAAAAGTAAATATAGAAAAGAAAAAGTCAGCAACAGAAGCGTTTGTGGTAGGAAATGAAAACGAAAAAATGGTGGGGTTGGTTTTGGCAGTCAAGATCAATGTGGCTGAAAAAGAAGAATTGCATAAGGTGGAAATTTCAGTAGCCAGAGAAGAAGACTCATCGTGAAAAATGCTGTCTAGAAAAATAAGTTGGAAATATAGACCGATAGGTTGGTCGAAGTCGAAGATGAAATTTCGCGTGCATCAAACATCAAAATGGCGCATAGTGGTGTGCGGCCTAGGAAGAGAATGCTAGAGAAGGAGAAAAAGAAGTAGATGCAAGAATTCACTTGGTCAGAGAAAAAAACCCAAGAATGTGGAAGAGCCATTTGATTGGAAAAGTAATATTGTACGTGGGTAAGCCCCAATTCCAACCCTGACTTTGACCACCTCATCTCAACGATCGTTGATTTGTGGTTGTCGAAAACCTCGTACGAAGATGTAAAAACAAAGCTGTTGAGATTGAGAACCTCTTTGTCAAAGATTATGTGTCTTGTAATTAAAGAAGAATTGTATTGATTAAAGAGTTGGGCCTTTGTGAGGAGATTGAGGAGTTCTTTGAAACTGTCTTCATTGAATAATACCAATGATACGATCCCAGTTAGGGTAGTCAGTTGGTTAGCTCTTAGAAGGATATAAGTGTAATACTACTCATTATTCAATACAACTTGAATATTCGTTTGACTAAAATCATTGAGGGGACCTTATGATAGAGTGATTCTATCAACTAAGATAGTTTCCTATCAGTATCTGGGGATTCAAGCCCTAGATTACAAAGTTGGCTCTCCAACTTAAGATTAAGTTCAAAAGTTGGCTCTCCAACTTAAGATTAAGTTCAATAAGTCTTAAAATTTTAAAAATAGTCTAATAGATTCCTAAACTTTCAACCATGTTTCTAATAAAGTTAAAATTTTTAAATTCTTTATCAAGTCTTCGAGCTTTTAAATTTGTATCCAATAGGTCCTTGAATGGTAAACGTGGATCTATTAGACATTTCTTAAAGTTCAAGGACTTATAAGATGCTCCCTAAATAAAGGACTTATAAGATGCAACACTAAGGGTGTGTTTAGGCCCCCGTTTATGTAAACGGCCGAGTTGGTTATAATAACTCAACCAATGTTTGCCCTACCGTTTATTATAAACGGTGGTTACCTAAACCTGCGTGCTCGTTTATCTAAACCTACGTGTCCGTATATCTACACCTTATATATATTGCTTTTTGTTACATAACTAGCCCCTCAAACACCGTTTATCATAATCCCTGTTATAATAACTTGCCCCTCAAACACCATTTACAATAACCTACCGTTTATCATAACCTTCCGTCTATAATAACCAAACCGGTGCTCCAAAATCACCCTATAAGTTGAGGTATACATATTACTCTCTAGTTGGCTCGTTTTTTAAAATATTGGGTGCGTGTAATCCATGAAGCATGAACACGAATACAGACACGGTGATACGCCATTTTCTAAAAAACTAGGATACAGATACGTCGAGGATAAGCTAATTTTTTTCGTAAATATGTAAATTTAGCCTAAAATACTAAATGTCTACTAAAAAGCATATATGCTAAGTTAATCGATGAACATTGGTTAGGCATGCCTCATGGGAGGTAGCGGCAAACGAGTATTTTAGAAGATGAAAACGTATTTTTTTCATGAAGTGAAGAGGAAAAGGTGGTTGGTTTTTTGTGATGAATGAGAGAGATGACTTTTTGTTTTTGTTTTAGCTTTTCCTTGACATTTTTATTAATTACATAACTACAATATAAATTATTTCCAATTTGAGCTTTTGACAATTGGGCTTAAAGACCACACACCTTTACAATATGTGTACAAGGTGTGTCCGATTATTAAAAAATAATAAAAAATGACACATAAAAGGGTGTATCGGAACATGTCCAAGAAGAATATGGAAGAATGTGTGTCTGACACGGATTCTTCTCTATTTTGGAGTGTCTGTGCTATATGTTTGGGATGAAGGTTATTATTGGGTAGTAGGATTAAGAGAATGGGAAAAATATGAGCAATGATTATCTGGATTATCACGTGATCCAAATAGCTCATTTATACTCTTTATTATTAAAGGCCCTTACACGGCCGAACTTATAATTTGACCAAAATTTAACAACTTAAAACTCTTGTTTTCTTCCAACATTGGCTTTGGTTGGAAAAATCTCTCTAGAAGTTTGAAGGAGAGAGATAAGTAATCAGCATAATGTAAGAGGTGCACAATGTTTTAAAAGGCTAATGATGGTGTGGCATAAACTTCAATTTTATACAAATCCTAAATTTTTGTGACTAAATTTGTCTCACCGGGCTGGTTAACAAACCCGGGTCTGATTCTCCAACATACTCCCTTTTTAAATTTTCCTTTTTTTATTTACTTTTCTTTGTTAGGATGTTGTCCACCCATCCCTTTCTTCTCTCTTCTTCTTCTTTGTACTGGCTGCATGCAGCTTTCTCTTCCCCTTTGTAACTTTTTCATTATATCAATGAAAGTTTTCATAAAATAGTAGTTATATTATTTATATATATATATATATATATATATATATATATATATATATATATAAGAATTATCACCCTTGTCAATAGCCATTTTAATAAAAATTCTAAAAGGATCTCTGACATCACTACTATTATCATCAGTAAGATCGACTAATTCTATAAATTTGTTTTTAAAGCATGTATTAAGAATAGTAATGATTACGCCCCCAAGGGGTGGCACCGTAGTTGAAGATTTGGGCTTTGAAGGTATGCTTCCTTCAAGGTCCTAGGTTCAAAACTCACTTGTGACATTACACCTTCGATGTCTCCCGGTATCTAGCCTAGGGATGGACGTGGTTACCCTTATTTCAAAAAAAAGAGTAATAATGATTACAACTCAAACCTCTATATTTTCAAGAATGAGGGGCAAAGTGATACTATTCTTCTAGTCAAGACTTCAAGCTTCAATGTGTTTTATGAGGCATAATGCCTCTTTATATGGTTAAAAAAAGTAGAAGTCTCGAGGCTAAAAGTTAGAGTCTTTGTCTCGAGCAAGCCTAAAAACCTTTTAAAATATTAGTGTGGCAACAATACCTCGTTTATGGTAATATACTGCCGAGTACTTGCATTGAAGTTTAGTTGTTTGTTGGGACAGTTATATTTTTGTTAGATGCTGAATATTACACAGAGATTTCCTACATAACAATGATTGTAAATTGTTTCCCAGTATTTATAAACATGCACTTTTAAACGTTTTTTACATCACCATTTAATTCGTTACCAGCTACCCATTTTTCTCTCAGTTTGTAAGGTGCATCCCTAAGATTTCTACTGTCCAAACTGCAGACACCTCAAAAAAAAAACATGGAAGTAAAACCAACTGTTGCCTTGCGAGCTGTACTCGTTGGAGGAATTGCAGCGTTTGCTAAAATTGCTGGCGCGATGAAAGCTGCAGGCGGTGTAAAGTTGGGTGCAGCAACGGCCGCCATGACAGCAGCAGCAACTGCAGCTTTGGCAGGATCAAAACAAGATCAGAAGGATGATTCTAAACACCCTCCAAAATGAAATCCTCTAGTTTTTGAAATCTTTGTAAGCATTCAAACAAATCCCAGTAATGTTTTGGGACACACCCTTTATTTTCTTTGTAATTTTGGTAGGGAGATATAATGTATAAACCCCCAACCCAACCCCTTGAGGCTTCAGCCAAAGCCATGGTGCTGAAAATAATAAGAGCTGATCGATTTTAGTCCGCGGGGTTGATTTTGTGTCATAGCATCGTATCGTGTTTTCTAATTGTTATTACACGTGAAACTATTTTTAACCCGTCTTTGGTTCTACATTTCATTGATGATTTCGATAATGTCGAGAAGTGTTTCCGTGGTCCAGGAAAGGTATAGGTACAAAGCTAAGACATGTGATCCATTTTTCTTTATCAGAAGGGAATGGCAGTTTGTGTTTGTTTGGTTTTGAGAAAAAAAATGTGGGAAAGAAAAAGGTTTGTAGAGAATGATGATAATGAGAGGATTTATAGGTTTGGAATACTGAATTGGTTTGAAGAATCTCAGAGAAAAGGCAAAATGGTCAACATAAAGGGGAAGGAATGATTGAAGTCAACTATTCTTTTACTGTTTTTTGTTATTATTATTTTTTTTAAGATGGTGTTTTTGAGTATAAATAAATAAATATATATAGTTTTGTTAGAAAGAATCAGTTGAAAAACTTGGAGACAGAAAAGAAAAAGAACAGACAAAACATGAGGACAAGACATTTGGGTTTGGGGACTGTGCAATTGTGACAGACATGTGAATGCTAATCTCTGAGAGAAAGGCATGTGGAAAGTTCAAATTTTTATACCCAAACTTCTTGTACTAGAAAAATAATATTAACAACAATGACTTAATTTCTTCAATCTCTTAAAAGGGTTATATATTTATAATTTTTGCAGTAGAATGTTTGTTTACATGAATTTGAGAAGCTTAGAATTGTGAAAATTGGTGTTGAAATGAAAATGAATTTTCTAAGAGGTTTTTTTACATGTTTAGAGTCAGCCAAGTTATCTCATAAAAATAATCTAAATGGATTCAAACATTCATAAAAATTCATATCCTACGATATTTAGTTGTCAAGAAACATTATAAAAAATTAACTCTTAATTAGATAGTCATGATAACTTCTTGATTTTCTTGAATCTATGATCGATATATATAGTAGTACCATCGTTTTTACCTATAGATGATACATTTTTTTGGTTACAACAATTGGAGATAGAGGAATTCGAACCCGTCACCTCAAGATCATTGGATATATATTGATGTCAGTGAGCTACTCGCTAGAGTAAAGCGTTCCAATTACATGAGCAATGAACCACATGCATTGTATTTATCGATTTATTCAAATACTCTTCTCATATAAAAACGAGTCATAATCAAGCATACAAATGATAAACATTCCATAGTTTTTTTTAATCAAGTAGAAAATCAGCTTAGAAAATTAAGATTTCAGTTCTTCATCCCTTATAATGAGAGTCAATACATGTTCTACCCAATATCCTTTAATTTGAGAGAGAAAAATGAAATTAAAAAGTAAGAAAGTTACGAATCTACCCCTGCCATGGCTTGTGGATTTGACTCTGGAGATGGGCAGAATTGGGAACAATGCAGTTCCCAAAACCAGCAAAGCTTAGAATATCTCCATGAGAAAGAGGACGAAGCCCCAAGAAATCTCTCGTTAAGCCCTCGCTTCGGCCGCCCGAAACGGCAGCGGTGGCAGCGTGATGATGCGTAGTCGGGATGGCGGCAGCGCCCGTGAAGGAGGAAGAACCATGTTGGAGGAAGGGATAAGAAGCAGCTTTGTTCCCATAATCATCAGTACAAATAGTACTAATACTACAACTGACTGCCCCTCTTTCTCCGCCCATTTCACCTCCATGTGACCTTAAACCTATCTTCCCAAAATTACCTTGTCAATTACATTGCCAATAAAATCATATAATTATATTTAATTTACTATTTTTTTTTATTTTTTTTATTTTAAGCGATTCTACATTCTATCAGAGCTAGTTTACTAAATTTTTGAAAACCAAAAAATCGGAGCTTCGCTCCCCGATAACCAGAGCACCACTGACCCGTTCCTATGCTGTGGCAATAGATATTCCAAAGAGTATTCTAGTTTAAGCACTTTCTAACAATTTCGAAAAACTAGTTTACTAAATAAAAATTGAATATAAAATAATGATATATATATAGATATAGATTATATAGATTAGATTTTTTTGTTTTTTTTAAAGAAAGATCAGGCTAAAGAGAAGTGTATTTATTAAATAAACATAAAAGTCAAAACCAATGAATGATAAGACAAGTAATGAGGTCTCCTATTAAAATTATGAGTTTTCTCTTCATATTTTTAATGTGCAGGTATTTTAGGTCTACTATTTATTGGATCCCAATTTCTTTTGTTGATCTTGCTTTAATTAAACATGCAATCACAAAATTTATTTCTAACTATCATAAACTGGTTTAATGGTAGAAAAGAGTTTTAAAAACTATCATAGATAGCTTACCAATCAAAAAGACATAAAAAAAAATATATAAATAAGTTGTGGGTTCAATTCATAATGATCATTTATTTCTAGAAATTACTTTTCTACAAATTTTTATAACATCAAAATACTATAGAATCATGTGATCCGTCTCATAAGAATAGTTAAGATGTGCACAAAATAATCTAAACACTTAAAAGATAAAATAAAAATATGTTTTAAAAATCTAAATATTATAAATTAATCTAGGATAGACTCGGTAATCACTTAAAAATAGTCAAATATATGTAAATTGATTTAGACATATATATATATATTTTAAAAATAATATAATTTTCTCAACAATAATTGTCGTATATTAAGTTTCAAGCCCCACAAATGGGTAGACACGTGAACCCGACCATAGAGAACTCAAAGAATACCAACAAAAAATTAAATTTACGTTAAAGAATATAAATAAAATCACTGAAAATAGAAAGTTTCAAAAAAAAAAACAAAAAATGAAAATAATAATAATAATAAAAAATTAGAATATGTACCTGTAGACATGTGAACCGGATTGTGGGGCCTTGGCATAGAGCCACTGGTGGTAATAGTACTACTACTCATGGTTGCACCCATTTGGGCTGCCTTCTGCAGCAGCGCAGTCGCCGAAAGCGAAGCCGTTTGATAAGGCCGAGCCGGAAGACTACTCGTGGGCATGGGCACGGGCCCGTACCCCTGCCCGCTAGGGTTAAGAGTTCGGTTGTAGCTACTTCCAACAAACATTTCTCCTTGGAGGTTTGTAGGTTGCAGCCATCCCGGGATTTCTCCTCTCATATTGTTGTTGTTGTCGTCGTCGTTGTTGAAATCTCGTTTGAGAGCGAGAATATTATTATTATTATTATTTGAAAATTGTTGTGAATTATTATTGTTGTTGTTGTAAGAGTGGAGAGGGTTTAATGAAATGGCTGATCTTGCACTTTCATCAGCTAGAGCATCACAAAAGGCTCTGTGTGTAATAAAACTATCTCTCCTGCATGAAAAATTAAAAAAAAATAAAATAATAATAATAAATTAAATTCACAAAAGCCAAAGATTTTTCAAATAGTGCAAAGACAAATTTAGAATAGCTGTAAACAAAAAAGCACTTTTTTTTTAACCTTTCTGTCAATATAGTTTTTCACTTCATTGCCTGTTGAATTATAAGTTTCAATGCAGTTTTTCTCATCCTCAGTTAAAAAAGAACAAGAAGTAAAGCTAAAATAACCACATCTCAGTTAACATCTTAAATATGTTATAATTCTTCAACTCTACAAAAAAAAAAAAGATTTTGGAGATATAGATTATAGGTTCAATTTGTAATTCTTATTTATCTAAAAATTAATTTTACATCGATTTCTTTAACAACTAAATGTTATAGGATAAGATAGTTCTTCAGTAAAATGTAAGTAAGTTGATCCAAACAAAAATAAAAAAAAATAATAGTATTCAACATTTATTTTACTGGTAGAGATATAAAATTTTCAAAATTTTTTTTTTTTTTGAAGGTCTTAAGTTAGAAATTAACTAATGAACTTACTTAATAGTAAAATTAGTTATCGTTTTTTTATTCATAAATGGAATAAGTACTGCTATCCCAAATACCTAGTTGAGTCAACTATTAACTCAAATGACTTGACATTAATTTCCATTTAAAAAAGAAGAAGATAATATTCAACCATAAATGCAGATTTCATAACAATTATACCATAATAATGAGGAACTTTGTTACTAATTAATTAAAGTTGAAGCTAATTAATTACCTTGAAAAGAGAGTTCCACAATCACATCTATATTCTTTTGTGCCACAAATCTTGGAATGAGCTTTCCAATCAGATTGAACTGCATATTTCTTAGAACACTTATCACATTTCCACTTCTTTTCACCATGTTTTCTTGAAAAGTGTTTTTTAATTCCTGTTAGATCTCCAAGAGCTCTTGATGGATCATGATGAACACAACTTGCCTCTGGACAAATATATACTTTCTTCTTTATCACTTCTTTGTTTGATCTTTGCTTCAATTTCCATGGAAGATTGTGCCCTCTTCTATGTAGTTGAAGATTTTGATCCCTTTGAAACCCTTTGCTACAAATCTCGCACACGAATCGGTTTGTCGCCATCAGTGTCTTCGGCGATAACGCTATCACTTCCGCATCTGGGTCTGAATCCAAATTCAACAAAATTCAAACTCGCCTCACAAAAACCATCAATTTAATCTACAAGTGCAATCGTGACCGTTCTAAACATTAAAATCACGATAACCAAGCATTCATATGAATATAATCGTTAAATTTAAGATAACTTACAAGGTTAGTCAAATTTAGAAAATAAAATAAATTTGATCAATTTTTTAAAAAAATTAGCGACTATAATTATTGGTATTAATGAATATTTTTACGTATTTTCTTATAATATTGTATTAAAACTTATTAATAATTATGGATGCAAATATTTTAAAATATGACTATTTTTGTAATTATTTTATAAAAAAGAGCATATCCTACGATTTTCCTTAAATTTACTATTCTTAAGAACCGAGATGAAAAAAAAACATTAAATTTACTATAACCTAGAACCCAAATAAAGAAAAAGGTTAAAGAACCCAAATGAATAAATATGATAAATTTACGATGACCTAGATGAAAACTATATGCTAAATTTAATTACTATAACCTAGATGAATAAAAGCGTTAAATTTAACATAATCCATATGCAATAAGACGAAGATTCTAACATGGTATCAGAGCAAGAAAGTGAAGTGATGTAGCGGAATCTTACCGGGATTACCGGGGAGGTTACGCTTCTTCTTCGAAGGAGGTGGTTGTTGGGTTTCATGAGGAGCAAAATATTGATTGGGAAATTCAGTTATACTGGCAGAAGAAACACAACCATTAACTGCTTCACCAGAAGCAGAAGTCAAATTGGACAAATTTTCATCCATGACTAATTGTTGAGACAAAAAGTTTCTTTTCATCATCATCTTTATGAACAAAAAAAAAAAAAAACCCTTCTTGCAAAAATAGATTTTGAAATTCTTAAGGTTTTCACATGAGACAACAACAGATCTAACAGAGACAAAGAACAAGAAGAAACAACAATCTTGTATATTTGAAGTAATTAACAAAAATTTCCAAGATCTAATTCAAGACAAAAAATTGAAAAGAGAAAATTAAAAAAAAAAAAAATACAAAAACAAAATTTATATTTTTTTTGTGCTGATCTTCACTGGCTTCAATCTTTGATTTGGCTCCAACCAAAGAGACAATATAATTATTATTTTTTTCCAAAAGAAACAAGAAGCCTGCTGTTTAAGAAAGAAAGAAATCAAAACTGATTTTTTTTTTTTCCTTGAAAATTTTGAATATGATAACACAGAAAATTACAGAAATTAAAATATTCAAACTATATAATAGCTATCAAAAAAATATATATGAACACAAAATTTAAAACCCAGTTTTGGAATTATTGAGAGAAAAAGAAGGAAGAGAGAGATGGATGAGAATTGAAGAAGCACTGTAATGCAATCACAAAACACAGGTCCAAAAGATAAACTCTCATATACCAAAAATATAAATATATATTTAAATTAAAAAAAATAATAATAATTAAAATAAAATGAAGAAAGAAAGAAAGAAAAGCCATGGAGCCCTACTACGGCTAATTCTGACGGTGCACTTTCTGTCTTTTCCTTTGTTTTATGTTTTAATTTTTTAATTTCACTTTTGTTTATTTTTTTTCTCTTTAATTTTTACTGATTTCGTCCTTTATGTATATGTATGGATATGTATGTGTATGTATATGTATATGTATATGTATGTATATGTATGGATATGTATGTATATGTATATGTGTATGTATGTATATGTATGGATATGTATGTATGTATATGTATGGATATGTATGTATGTATATGTATGTATGTATATATGTATATATGTATGCATGTATATGTGTATATATATATGTATGTATATTATGTTTATAATCAATAAACTGATGTAAGAAATAAGAGTTGAGTTGGCTAGAATGATATACAGTCCAATTATGAAAAGATTACAAATTTAAATTCTTTTGAATCCAAAAAATAATATCATACAATTATTAAAAAGTATATGTTTTATAATTAATTTATCAAACAATTCATTTGTTCACAAGATAACAATTGTTATATCACAACATCTGCATAATTTAAAAATTAACAATTTTTTTTAATTATTTAAAATTCATATACTGTAAGTTTTTTTAGTTTAAAAATAATCGAAGTTGAAAAGATTCGAACTCATAAATTTTTTATGATGAATATTAATAAATATCGGCAAGTAATATTTAAAGAAAGGCAAGTTAAGCTTATGTGCAAAATAGATTTTTTTTTTTTTCTCAAACTTTATTTCCATATTTGTAAATGAGAAAAAGGTAGGTCAATTTTTTGTGCTTAACCTAGTGTTTATTTACTATCACCTTTCTCTTGTCTTCCCTTAAAGTAAACATGAAAAAAGCAAAAATAAAAAGCAAAAGAAACCCATACATTTGAAGAAGACAGTATCAAATAAGGTTTGAATATTATATGCATATTTTCATACACTTTAAGAATCAAACTCATCATCATTACTATGTTTGGCATGCAATTAAACCAAATATCATTGGCATGCAATTAAAACAAAATAACAGTGGTTCATTAATTTTTATTGATGATTTCATTATTTGGTAGTGATTCAATTCAATAACACAGTTACGAATTTGATAATGAAAAATTGATATAATTGACTTTTATTTATTCTAGAGCAATAATATCATCTAAATAGAATTTGTGATACTCTTTCGCTCAATAATCCCTTGCAACAAATTCAAGACGGTCAGTGGCGCAGCTGGTTATCTTGTTTGGTATTAATTCATTTCAACTCCACACGTCACGAGCTCGGAAATCGATATTCAGCTCCCATATTATTTAGGAGCAGTTGTACCCTCTATGTAGGATTTGTATCAACTACAAAAAAATAAAATAAAATAAAGTTGCACCATTGGTTACTATTAGTGCTTAATAATGAAAAATTATGACTAATTTTATGATCTCCAAATAAAAAATAAAAATGAAAGGTAAATATCGATTTTGAAGATCAAATTTGTGATCGTGTAGTTAAATTTGGATTACAATCAATTAATTAAGATAATACACTACCAATTCTTTTTGTGTAATTAATTAGAGCTAATGTCATTTGACCCCATTCTATAGAACATTTACCAACATCATTTTACCTTATTACAAACTTTTAACATAAGAGTTTTGAAATGGAAGCCTCGTAACAAATGAGATCAACGAAGGTGAGTTTTACAAATTTATCTTCAAACCGTCACATCCAAACAAACTATTATAATCATTCAAAATAATTACTAATTTTCAATTACTCATTCTTAACCAAGCGAGATAATTATTTACTTCTAACGTTTCATTCCTAGTTATGTATATATAATTATTCATTTCTTACCACTTAATTCTAATTTATCAAAATAATCACTAATTTATATTCACATTTAAACGAGCTATTGTTTACCACATTTCTATAATAATCACCATTCAATTAAGTTTAATTGTAACTTCTTAACAAATAACTAATAACTACATCCAAATGAATTATATTTAAAACTCAAGTTTTCAATTACTTAAAATAACTTTTTTCTTTGTAATTATTCAAAAGAATTATTCTATAATTCCACGGAAAACGTATTCGGAGAAATTTCATTGGCGGTTATTTAACCGAAGTCTTACCACGGGTGAGAATAAACGAGCTCGCCCTGATTTGGATGTGAAGCGACTGGAAGAGAGAGAGACTAATGATTTTTTTTTTCTTTTTTGTTTTTTTTTTTAAATTGAATTCACGAGAAGCCATAAGAGAAATCCAGGGTCCCACACCCAATTATTATTCAATACATAAATTTAAAGATTCCAAAATAAAACTTATGTATAGAATTGGAAGAAGTGTTGTATTTGCCTAAAATTCACATATGTGAAAACTTTTATTATTATTATTATTATTGGTGTATAAATGTTTATTATTATATGTTTTTCGTGGTATATATGTTTATCAGCAAATGTTGTATAGAATTTGAAGAAGTGTTGTATTTAATTTTCTCTCCTACCAAATCTATGGCACCAAAAAAAGTATATCAAATTTAAAAATGTGATCATTTATTAACTTCTTTTTTGGAAATTACACGAGCCTCAAAAATCAAAAGTGTATTAAAAAAAACTTTTCAATTATAATAATATTAAAATAATTTATCAGCAAAAAGTAGTTCATTGATATTCATACCTATAGAAAAAGTAATGAGTTCAAGTATCCAAACCAAGAAACAACCTTAAACTAAAAGTTCATGCATTAAATTTGTAATTTAATTATTATTTTTTTTTTGATTTTTTTTTTAATGAAAATGGTGAAAGAAATAGAAAAGGAGAACAAAGTATTGGGCAGTCACAAACAAACCGAGTCAACGACTAATGATGAATTTCAGGAGTGCTACTTTTATATTATTCTACTTTTTTTTTTCATTCATCAATAAAATTTGTGATTAAATTGTAAACTTCCCCCATATATATATATAAAATAGTGCAACAAAATTAAAATTTAATATTTTCAAATTTAAAAACTAAAAAAAAGGTTAAAATTTAATATTTATAATTTAAAAATTAAAATTTAATTTTATAATTTGATAAAATTTAAAAAACAAATTTAATTATTTGTTGACAAATTAAATACGTGAATATCATTTATTTAGATATAAATAACACAAGGCCATGTTCCTAAGATAATAAAAATAATAAGAAAATCACTTTTTTTTTCTTTTTTTTTTTTTAGAATTCACATTATTTTTTATTGAATAATTACTTTTGTTTCCATCACAAATGATCTTCCACTGTTCTTTTTAAGTTTTTTTTTTTAATCTTTAAGTTTTATCGAAGCATAAAAAAAACAAATTATAAATTTGTCCGTACTTGACCCGATAATTCCACGTGTCGTTCTATGAGTGGGTATTGAGAAGCCGGGCCCTTCACGGGGAAAGGGGGCGGCATAATTCCTTTTGGCACTTGCTGACGTGGGACCATTTGCTTATCGTACGGCTAGAATTTAATTTTTATTTTCTTTATTAGAATAATTATATGGCATAAATTATTATCATCTTCAATCGCAACTTGACCACATAAATCGTCGAATTATGATAATTTTGAAATTCCATAAAGGAATATCAAATATTTGAATTGGAATTTTATTATTGCCTTTTGAATTTAAATTAAAAATTTAATCTAAATTGTTTGAGATGTATATAACATATTCATTAGGTATAAATTTGAAAAGAATGGTGTCCTTGAGAAGAAGTTTTTGTTTATTAAATCTATAACTTCTATAAACTGCCTCGTGCATTGAAATTAGATACAAAAATTGAAATTTTATAAATTTCTTGAATAATAGCTAAGGCTAAAAAGTATATTAAACATTAAATTTAAGAATATTTTAGACATAATCTAAAAACTTCAATGATAATGACAATTTATGGTTTAATTTCTCTTGAAAATAATCAAAGATGTCAAGAGAACTATAGCTTTATAGGCATAATATTAACCTAATAATCAAGAGTGAAATACTTCAACTAAAATGTTTATTTTTGTAGATTATGGATAGCACTTATGTTGTTGTTTGAGAAAGAGACCACAAACTCCATATAAATATTATTACTTCTCTCAAATAAAATGAGAATAAAATAATAATTTTAGGAATTGAACTTGTGATCGTAGTGTTAAATTATATTTTCACCAAATTATGAAATCATTAAACTACCTACCCATTTCATGTTAGAGTTTCAATGATTATTTTTTTTTAATTTTTTTTTTAGTACAAGTTGGAGGAAGAAGAATTATAAATACCGATTCTATATAGAATGAAATGAATTAACATAAAATCAGAAAATCAATGGCGTCATCGATTTATTGGGTCCACGATTTTGTTAATAGCATACACTAAATATATGCCTAACTTAAAATTTTTAAACGTAATATGAATTTGTTGTACTTCAAAAATTATTTATAATTTTTAATGCCAAAAGTAGAAATAGTTTCATCAACATAAATGTATGGTTTTGACCGGTTCAAAATTCTTACTTCCATAATTGTGACTTAAGAAATTCATAATATTAAGGGTATAACATGGAATTTGCAATTATACTTTTAATAAATTGAAGAAAATATTTGCAAGTTTTGTCAATTCAATATCCAATCATAATTTCCCCCTTTTTTTTATTCCAAAATTATAGTGAGACATGTGGGTCTTATTTTGTTAGAGATTTTTCTTAAATAGAATTAATTGTTTTCAACTAAATTACAATTCTAATGATAAAAGTGTACTTACCCAAATCTATTTTCAAAGGCAGAACTTATGCAAAGGCCAAAGCTCCTTGAATTAATTTCAAATCCAGGAAAGAATCAATTCCAACACTAATTTTAGATAAAAGCCTACCAATGGTAAAATATTAGTATATATAAGGAAAATTTTCCTCAATAGCAAAAAAGGAAATATATATATGAATATCAAAATGTTCAAAAAAATTAAAATACAAGAAAAACTAATTCAATTAAGTTATTTTAATCCAGTGAAACAAAAGGATTTTAATTAAGTGAAATTGATGGCTTTTGACTTCAATCGATTTTTTTTTTTTTTTTTGAATTAAGATAACCACGCCCGTCTCTAGGCCAGACACCGGAGACATCGAATGAGTAATATCACAGGGAAGACTCGAACTCGGAACTTTGAGGGGGACTTTGAGGGGAGCTCAAAGCCCAAGTCTTCAACCACTGTAAATAATAAAGTAACATCGATCGCTTCAAATAAATTAAATGAATTAAAAATAATAAATTAAAATTGATTTATAACCATAAATGTTGAAATTTTTTTCTACGTGTAAAATATTTTTAAAAATTACTATAATTAAAATATAAAACCTATATTTTTTAATCCTCAATTCGTATAAATGTAGCTCATAACCAAAAAGTTAATGATATTGTTGTTGGGCTCAAAATAGATAAAAGAAGCACAGTCAAACATATTCTCTCTATTTTTGCTTTATAATTTTATTTTAATGTTCAAATTTTTTTAAAATATCCAGTTTTAAAAGCAATATTGCAGATTTAGATAAACTTTCTAGTTTTTTGAAAGGCAGATTTGGAAATTTCTTGTCTCACTAGAATCATGTCCTTGTGAACATGGGCTCTATAATTTGGAAATGGGCCTTGGCTCATATACCACATCCATTAGCTTTAAAAACAATTAGGGAAAATTACCATTTTAGTCCCTAGGTTAGGACTAGTTACTCCCATATTTTAATAATTCTGACTTTTAGTTTAGGTGTATTTTTTAATTTTACTTTTTATATATATATATATATATATATATATTCTTTTAAATCTTAAATTTACGTAAAAATTAAAATAATCATTTTATCAATATATTGAAATTTAAAATTTGTTAAATCACCATTTTAATCAATATTAACAGACAATTTTGATATTTTAGAGACTAAAAGTAAACATTTTTAACATTTTTAAAATGTTAGAATAAAAATATTTAATTTTGAAATATATGAACGAATGAAATTAGATTTCAAACCTAAGAACTATAAAAAAAGGTATTTTTTCAAAAAAAAAACAAAAAATAAAGCAAATCAATTTTGATCAGCTGGAGTGCTTATCCTCTAAACTTTCAATTTCATGAAATCTAATCCAAACTTATATAAGTGTTATAATCTTACACCAAAACCAACAAATAATAATAATAATAATAATAATAATAATAATAAAGAAAAAAAAGAGCATTTCAAGGCTAACCTTTTGATAAGTTTTCAATTGAAAGACAACTTTAAAAATATTCTCATATGCATTCAATGAATTCCAAAAATATGTATTAAGATTTCAAGCAAAAACATAAACTCACACAATTAAGTATCCAAGTAAATGAAAGTTTAGAGTACCCTTTAATAGAGATTAGTATCACTACAAGACATGGCGAGGAATAAATCTTTATAACTTTTTAGAGTTTAGAAAAGTTACAAAGTACACTATATGTTTACTTTGCAGCTTTTATGTACACTTCATCTCAAGTTATGACCCTACTTTATATGAGCGTGTTTTCTCATTATTTATTAATACCACGTCATAAATATGGTGGCAGAGATTCGAAGCTATGATATTTTAGAGGGAAAAAACAATAGAAAGAAACCGTCTCGTTTGCTCAACACCAATATGAATGGTATCTTCCCAGCATTGAACCACCATTTTCTTGATACCTGTGTCCAAGTGATGTACATTCGTAGACATTGAGGACGCCATAACCGTTCATGCCATATCTATCGATACCGTAAGTATACATCGAGCTATTGTGACTTAAACCGTGACGGTATGCATTGTAGAAATTGTCGTAGTTCCCACCGTAACCACCATAGGGAGCATATACATCATATCCTCCAAAAGGTTTGTCCATTGTAGCATCAAATAAACTTCCACATCTATACATGTCATAGCCAAAAAAAGTTTGTGAAATATTGCTATTGAAATCATAAGAAACTCTTTTTGGTACAGCCTTCTTGATTTCCACCTGCATTTAATAATGTTGAAGTATGGAAGTTAATATTTTTCATAATATCAGCATAAAAACAAGAATAATTTCCCATTTACCTGCTTGCCTCCAAGCTCATGTCTTTCATCTCTAGCAAAGATGTTTTCGACTGCATCTTCGTTATCAAAGGTGACAAATCCGAATCCTCTAGATCGCATCGTTTTGTAATCTATCATGATTTTGTGTTCGATAATAGTACCAAAAGAAGAGAAGTAGTCTTTAAACTCAACTGCAATGTTCATGAGACAAGCAGAAAAATCTTTCATTTAATACTAATTCTGAGAACATAAAAGGAACATTAAAAAAAAACTAGGGAAAAACACATTTTTAGTCTTCGATTTTGGTGAAGTTTTTCAATTTTGATCTTTGAGATAACAAAACTATCGGTGGCTTAACTATTATGGGTTAGACTAGTGGTTAAAGAGTCTTGAAATATTAAGAGGTGATAGATTCAATCGAGAGTGACCACCTACCCACAAATTAATTTTCTATGAGTATTCTTCACCCCTGCAATCTGTTCCCGTGAGAATAGTCAAGGTGCGCATAAGCTGGTTTTTTTTTGTTACTGACATGATCAAATGAATCCCAAATGAAAATTAAAATTGAGTATTATTGAAATATTACGAGTAAATGTGTTTGGTTTTGAAACATAGGAACCAAATGGAAACTTCGCTCTAAACCTAGGGACTAAGAAACTATTTTCCCCAAAATTATTATATTGACATCTATCATAATACCTTCAGTTAGAGCAGGTGGTAATCCACCAACAAAAATTTTCTTTGTTCTTGATACCAATTTATCATGAGTATCAGCTCTAGGAATTGTCCTCTTCAGTTCCACCTGAAAGTGATACAAAAATACTATATTATCAATCATCCAGATTATGAGTTTAGACTTAAAAAAAGGATCTAATGTTTATGATACCGCTCTGCCGTCGATAACATGATCTTCCTTCAAAACGATATCAGCGACGGAAGGATCGCAGAATGTTACGAAACCGAAACCGCGTGGCTTTCTAGTGTGTTTGTCCAGCATTATGACTGAATCTGATATTTCCCCATACTTACTAAAGTAATCGCTAAAGGTCTCTGAATACCATATAACAGAAACAAAATGTAAGACATGTATGACAGAATGATGACAGGCAAAATTTCAGAAAAAAAAGGGGAAACAATAACATATTTGAACAATGGCAATGTGACAAAATGTAGATCTTTTACAAGTCTTATGCCAATTGAACAATAACAAGGCTGTCCCGTTTAACACAATGGTCACAGATTCGATCTCTGAAATTGGTATTTGACTCTCATTTATATGAGAGCACTTTGATAAAGTACCAAAGATGGGATGTGATTATTAGTATAATATATGTATGGGTAGAATAGTAATTAGTTCTTTAAGAGTTTTTAGTATAAATAGAAGTCTTAGGGTCTTTTGAAAGAAAGGAAATATTTTGGTATTGTTCAACAAGTTGGGAGAGTGCAGCTCTTTCGAAAGGCTATTGGGAAAGACTTAGCCCTCTCGAAAGGCTAGGGTACGGTATTGTAACCTCTATCTATTATCAATATAGTGTTCTTGTGTTTGGTGTTTATCATCATTTCGATATTAGTTCTATTGTGCTTGTTAAGATATTAATGTCTTAACACAGTTGTACCCTCTTTGTAGAGTTTGTGGTTCTCCTCTCCCAACTTGTACTAAAAAAAAACAATAACGAGGCCGAGGAGATGGGGGCATTGAACCGTCGTTAACAAGTCTTAGGCCAATTGAACATTGAACCAAATGCCAAATGAACAACAATACAAACATGAGCAAAAATCCAATGGTTTTTACATCAAACGAAGCAAAAATTGGTATGAACTTTTCAAATGAATAGTAACAAAATACTCATAATGCACATGAATTAGAAATTATTCTTGGAAGCTGGTACAATGTAGCTGGAGTTTAATTAGACTACAAAAGAGAAATTTTTTATTAAAAGACAATGATTTCATAGTGAAGGTTTTACTTTGAGAGGAAAGAAAGAGAGAATGTGAAATTAAGAAAGAAAGAGACTTCTGTACAACTCAAAACTGGACAATGAACAAAAATAAATCTAGAATAATAACAAGAATCATAACCAATTTTGTTTTCATATTTGTGAGTGTCTGTGCCAACTTAAGATCAGCTCGATTATTTTTAGATTGTCAAATCCTACAACATTTTTCATTTACAAAAATCATAGAAAACTAATTTCCTACTAAGTAGTCATCATGGATTGAACACATAATTTCTTAGATCCCGAATATTCTCTTAGAAATCATAACCAAATTATGTTCAGAAAAAACTAACCCAAAATAGAAACCCACCGGTACATTATGATATAAATGAGTTCATTGATGCCTAAGAAGTAAATCAACAATGGAGGGTCTATTTTTTTTTGGAAACCGGGAAATCAGAGTTTCGCTCTCCTATACCCGGGGCACCATTGGTCCGTCCATAGACTGTGGTACCGAGACACTTCAAAAGGTATTCTAGCTTAAACGCTTTCCAATGGCCTCGAACCAGAGATCTCTCAAAGAAGCATGGAAGTCCTTAACCTCAACCGTTGGGCTGCCCCTTAGGGACACAATGGAAGGTGTAAGAACAATAATATATCAAAAAAATCCAAGCTTTGAAATCATATGGTGACAATGCAAAGCACATTAATAATCAAATAAAAATCAATAATAGAACCCTTACTAAATTTACCTTTAGTGGTCAGCCAAGAAACGCCTCCAACAAAAAGTTTCCTATCACATAAGAACATAAATCAAATGTCAACCTCCATATAAACCAATTCCCATAACTACGATTACCTAATGCTCAAAAGGGTCTTAGATTGTAAGAGGTTTTTTTTTTTGAAACAAGGTAATCATGCACGTCGCTAGGCCAGGCACCAGAGACATTGAAGGAGTACTGTCACAGCTGAGTCTCGAATGAACCATGAGGGGAGCATACCCTCAAAATCCAAGTCTTCAACCACTGCACCACCCGTTGGGGACAGATCGTAAGAGGTTATTGGTTCAATCATGTCGCCTACTTAGTAATTAATTTCCGACATTAGTCTAAGTGTGTGCATAAAAACAATTATGAAATGGCCCAGTAGTCAAACAATGTCTTGAGTGTTAATGGCGATGAGTTCAATCTACAGCGATCATCTACCTATTAATTAGCTTCCTATGTTTTATTGACATGTCATGCAGTATGTACGGTGACATTAGTCCGAGAAAAAAAGAATCACACAATCCTAAACACATTTATGAATCAATAATTCATCTTACCCACTAGAAGAAGAAGAATCATTATGATTCTGTACATTGCCCGGTTCGGGTTCCGGTTCCGGTTCGGTTTCACTTCCCAAATTAAACCGATGATGTTGATCTTGGATTTGGAGAAAATTTGAATTCCTTTCTTCTGCCATTGAAGCTCCAAATTGTTCGATTAAGATTTAGAGTAAAAAGCTAAGGGGGGTTTGGATTTGGGATGAAGAAAAAGGGGGAACTGGTGTGGTTTAAAATTGAGGAAAAAAAAAAACTTTTTTTAGAGATTTATATTTAAAGGGGAATAAAAGAAAGTTCTTATTTGGATTAGGATTTAGGAATTGGAAAGGGTTTGGGTAGAAGCTTGCAATTTTCTTTATTCTTATCCTTTAAATTAAAATATTTAAATTATTAACTAGTTATTTTATTTTTTAAACGAAACTACTTTCTAATACATTTTAGAAATATTTTTTTATTCGGTCAACTTTTTTTTAATTGAAATTATTAATATTATTGTTTATTCAATAGTTAATTTTGATTTAAATTAACTTCAAACTTAAAGAATTAGTTTAAAGTTTGATTGAATGAATGAAAAATTAACCTCAAAATTTTAGTTTATTTTAATTATTTTTAAAAAAAATGTAAGCTATTTGTAATAATTAACAATATATTATAAAGACTTGTACTAAAAAAAATATGTTAAAAATATATATAAATAAATAATTGATATTAATATTAATTAATTAACTAGTTTTTTTTATAAAAATGAACTCACTAGTTTTAATAAACTTAAAAAGTAGTACTTGCTAACAAATTAAATAATTATCCATATGTATGTATGGTGTTTTAAAAAAAAAAAAAATCATAAGAAGATTTGTTATTTTTAAATAATTACGAGGGAATGTGTGATAAACTTTTGCTAATTTTTTTTTGCTATTAGAGGTAAAATATCAATTTGTTCTCGAGAATAAATTTATAATTTATAACGGAAGAATGTAATTTTTATAGCTTAAAGAAAGTTGAAATGTCTCTATATTTTAAAAACTACTTTAATATCTACCACCTAAAAATAATATTATATATATATATATATAATTTTTTTAAGGTAGTGTTCTAAAAGTAGTCTAATCTTGTTTGGATACCCACCAATATTTAATAAAGAGGTTGAATTAAGTAAATGAAATGTTTTCAATTTTCAAACGATATTTTCAACTGCATCTTCATCTTCATTATCAAAAGTAACCAATTCCAAATTCTCTAACTCATCCTTTAATAATCTTACTAATTTAATACAAAAGAAGAGAAGTAGGAAATATCTCATTGAACTGAATGGGTCAGTAGTACAATGATTTCATTGTTTGGTTGTAAACCAATTCAACACTAGCGTCATAGGTTCGAGCTCGAGAATCGGTATTTGTCCTCCTCTCCAATATGTACTAAAAAAAAATCTCATCGAAAAAAGACGTAGGTATCTGCCAAAAAGAAATGAATGTATGTGGAAGATTTATGATGGACCCACATGCGGGTTTAGTCTAAATCTTCAAACGACAATAATAAAATAATGTAACTATCTATCTAGACTATTTATGTTTTTAATGCTTTAACAAAATACTTCAATATGTGATGTTGGTGTTGAATTACTTTACAGTCAAACAATAACCATTGTGTCATTAATCCATTCAGCCAATCGTGTTAATCCTGTCTAGCTAATGGTTAACAGAGTCTTAAAAAATTAAAAAGTTGAAATCATTTTTCATTGTTTTTTGCATTTTGTATTGAAATGAGGGTTCACTTGTCAATCATTTATTGTAATAATTAATTAATGTTATAATCAAGTCTTGAACTTAGACTCCAACTAAAATATACTTTCAAAGTCCAAATCAATGACGCTATCTGATATAGTTTTAGAAACAAAGCACCTCCTAAATAAAGGCTAAGCTTTTTGCATTACTCAATAACAGCCCTCAAAAGATTTTCAAATAGCAATCTCAAAACTACTATATCATTATTTTCTAAACATAATTCCATAGTCTGAATAGAAAATTATAGAATTAACATATCAAACAAAAGTAAAAACACAATTTGAATCATACTCCTTTTTTTAGTACAACTATAGATAGGGTTTTAAGAATTCAAACCTACGACTTCATGATCGAGAAGAGATACGTGTCAATTATCGCTAAAGACTAAATCTCACTTTGGCAATTTCAATTCATATCTAAATCTTAGATTCCAAAAGACAAGTGTCTAAAAATGTAAATTCTTGAATGATTTTTGTATTTTCAGTAAAACCATATGCATACATTTTCTTCTATTAGCACAATGTATAATATACTATATATCAAACACACCATTACTCACCACCAACAACACACAAAAAGAACAACAAGTTGTTGAACAAAAAGAAAGTTAAATCTCAAGTACTTGATGGCCGTTCTTCAGCATCTCACCCAATCTCGCCGTCCAAACGGCACGTCGTGATACATATCCCGGCATAATCTCCCTGAATTCTCCGAACATGCACTGTTGCTCTCTTTGTTTTCAACGACTGGCATTTTCCCGCCACCACCACAAGTTCTCTGCTTTGCTTTGATGGACGCTGTGAGCTGCATATAAGTTGGCTTGCTTCCAATCTCCTCCTCACCCGCAGCCACGGCTGCAGAGGAAGACGATGACGTGGAGGCAGAGTATTCGTCGTAGACAGACTCCGAGGAAGTTGGTGAGCGATAGATATGATTGGATGATGAAGAGGGTGGTTGAGCTGAGATTCTTGTTGTAACATGGTTCCTTCTGGTTCTGACACTATCAGGAAAGTAGCCTAAATTTTTACTTTTTCGAAAAAATGGCGTCGTCTCTGGCGGGCCGGTATCGGAACTGGTTTCCCATGATTTGGCCGCCATCCACCTGTCTAACCAGTTCCAATCCTGTCGCTGCTTGTAATTCTTGTCGAAGTTCCTGCATTGAGGCATTTGTTTGTTTGTGCCTCGGTTTGGACTGGCACATGATTTTGATCTCTGAAATGGGAAGTTTTCTATCAGCAACATTAATCAAACACATTCAAGAAAAAAGAAACATTGAATTTCCGAGAGATGCGAACTTTTGAGGGTAAAATGTTTAGTTTGAGTGACTTTTTCAATTTAATCCCATATGTTTCAACATTTATTCAATTAAACTCGGAGAACATGAGACTGATGGTATGATATTACCAACAAATTCGGACAGTTCCTAAGCGAAAAGACCCAAATTTTGTTTACTTGTCCAAATATGATAGTAATTTGCTCGATGAAAAATCAAATTACAGATTTAGCATTTACTAACATATAGAACTTTACTGAAACTTAACAAACAACTGGGACTGAATTGAAAAAAGCACCAAGTCCAAAGACTAACACATATTTAGTGTTAAAGCAGGCTTGGCCTAGTAGTAGCTAGCATACATGTGAGATTGAGGTTGCAAGTTCGAATCCCGACCCTAATTGTTGTACTACACATGTTTAAGCAAACTCTTATTACCTGTTGTAAGATTGAATAAGCAAGAGCTCTTTCCCTCTTGGCAGCTCCCTCTCTTCTCATTTGATGCTTGTTCTTCACTTCCTCCGCAGTTCCCGGACGGTCACACCATCCCTTCTGCAAAACAAAAACATTATAATGTTTTAGATCCTTGAAGTTTGTAACAAATACAGATTTGTTTGGTTATAAGAAAGTTGCCTCGGCCTGCTTGATCGGATCAGCTTCATCTTGGGCGACATCTCCAGCAACGGATCTTGCTCTTACTCTGGCTTGAACTCGGAGCAGCGCCTGCATACACCTTAGCGTCACTGCAGCTTGCTTCCTCACTTGCCGCCCCCGGAATATGGCCTGAATTCTCACCACTGCCTTTAGTGCCCTCAACGCCCTTCTTGCCTACACAACACAAGCCAAACACTTGGTGTCTGAAAAAAATGGATATTTCAAGTAAGAGATAAATCAACTTTACCCAAGAACTTGATAAAGTAAATTTGCACCTTAATCTAACCATAAACATAGTTACTTCAATTTCCACTCAAACTTGCAAACCCCAACAACTTAAGTTATGCCAACTCACAAATTAATCTTTCAAAACTCACATCTTCTTAAAACAGTCAAGCTCTACATGTGATTGTTTATGTTCAAGAATTCTTTCTCCAAAAACCATCAACCACTTATTCAACTTAAAGTGAAGGATTACAGTACTTGCTAGTTTCTACAAGTTCAAAGTCCAATTTGATGAAAACTGAATGTACAAAAGAAAGTAAAAATATATGAATAATTCAAGGGATTCCTGAAAATGCAGATTTCCATATCCATTTATACAGATCTAAAAGTGGGAAAAAAACATAGAGCAACTGGAAGAGAACAAAAAGGGTCATAAGTTCTTTATACCAAGAAGCCACGAAAAGCCGTCTGGATTCGAACAGCAGCCCAATGTTTCCTCACCACCACAAAATCCTTCAAAGGAGCTCGAGCCACTGCAGCCACAGCATTAGCCAAGATCTTCGAATCGTGCGATTCCGTCGATTCGACAAATTCCCTCTTCGAAATTTTACCCGAAGATCCACACCCATCAGAAACACTCCTCCACAACCTCCATTTCTTCTTGTTCCGATCCCCAGCTTTCTCCTACAGAAACACAAATTAAAACCCCACAAAACAGATAACGTAATTAGCCATCAGAATGAAAATTAGGGAACAGATCATTCAACAAAACAAATTACACATTGAAAATTGAAACTTTTCGGCTAGGTTATTCCATGAGATTGATGTGAAGAAGTATAGAAAATTGAATCTGAAACCCTAACTAAAATCCAAGATTATAACGACCAAATCTAGCTGAGAACAACAACTATCAAAATTATGACAGAAAAAAACAGCTTCCAAAAACTTGGAAAATGAAACACTAAGTCTCTATTTCATAATCATTTTATTTATGAAATTTAAGCTTAAAATAACTACTTTACAATACCCTTTTCTTTATTTGGATATCTACACCTTACCTATATTTTAATAAACAAAACCAAAATTTGAAAACAAAAAAAAGTTATTTTTAATTTTGAAATTTGGATAATATTCACCTACTTTCTCTATACTTTCTCAAGGAAATATGGATACATCGTATGAAAGATGGAGTTAAGAAATTTGAGCAGAAATAAGCTTAAATTTCATAAACAAAAAACAAAAAAATCAAATGATTATGAAACGGGACCTAAAAAATTTGACTAAAAACAAAAAACAAAAAAATGGTTATCAAACGAAATCGGACTAGAATCGAAGATTATAACAACTAAATCTAGAAAATCTAGCAAGAAAACAACAACTATCCAATATTACACGCAAATCTTACTTGATCTGTAACTGGATGAGGCTTTTTGAGGTTCATGAGTGATTTGAGCCAATTTCTAGAAGAACCCATTAGATTCGGCCGATTTCGATTTCTAGGGTTCGCAGATTTCTAGGGTTTTGGCGCAGCGGAAAAGAGAAGGGAGAAATTGGAGGAAGAAACTTGTTAACTCATTATGTATACAATTCAACATGAAGGGTCTAATTAATGGAAGAGCCATTGAAAGAGCCGTTTGAATTTTGAAATTCGAAAAGTCTGAAAGGGGAAAAAAAGGGAAAAGCGAAAGGGCTGTGTCTGTGATCCGTAACGGATACTGAGAGTTCATTAAAGATATAAAAAATGCGATTTTAAATGATTTGTGGCGCTTAATTAGAGGAATCGAAACATGAAACGACGTCGGGTTTGTGTAATTGTGTCCCATCCATTTCATTTATTTATTTTTTTTAAAGAATTCCCATTTCTGTTTTATTCAATAAATTATTTATAAAATCGTTTATTTGAGAGTTAAACCGGTATCTGACTCTCATATTATTTGAGGGTAGTTGCGTCTTCTATGTAGGGTTTGTTGGTCACCTTTCCTGCATTATGTACTAAAAAAAAAAAAATTTATAAAAAAAAAACTAAAAATAATTGAGGAATAATTTGAATCTTAGTTGCAGACCAATATTATATAATTATGTGGACTGAGATATTCTTAGCATTTTAAGTTCAACTTATAGTGGTCATTTATCTAAAAATTAATTTTTTTATAAATTTATTTGATATCTAAAAGTGTACCATCAGACATATGGGACGTGACATTAACTAAGGCATGCAAGTTCGCTAAAAAAAAAAAAATTATATATATATATATATATATATATATATATATATATATATATATATAAATGAATATTCCTTTGACATTATTAGAGCATTGTTTTTTCTAAATTCAAGATAATTTAATATGTGAGGTTTTTTAGTACAAATTGGTGGAGGGGGTCATAAAAGGAGATTCCTTTTTTTTTTTTTGCAGGAAATCCTGATTAGGCCAGGAATGGAGCCAGAGATCGGAGAGAAAAAAATTCTTGTTGGCTAAAGGAGGTCGGGGACGGGATTGTATTCCCCGTCCCCGATCTCCACCTCGTTTATGTTTTTTGTTATTTTTAATATTTTTTCTTAATTCTACCCATTTAAATTTCAAATAAATATATATTTGTCGGTGGTATTATCTATACATATGAACAATTTATTTGATAATTAACATTATAGTCGGGAAGACGAACTCCAGCCCCGCCCCGTAGACATCTATAATCACAAACTTTTTAGAGAGGGTATAAGTGCTCTAAAATAATTGAAAATTAAATATTAATTTTCAGGGATCGAACTTATGATTATGGTATTGAACTGAATTTCCACTAACTTGAGGAGAGATTTGATATCAGTTCATTGACACATATACCTCTAACTAACTGCAATGGTTGGGAGGCTAATAAATTTAATAAACTATTTCAAAATCACTCTCTAACAAATTAAAAAAAAAACATATCATAAGAATAATATTTTGCCCTTGTAACGTATATAAACAAACAGTTAAAATTGAGACCAGCTATTTTTTGTAAAAAAATCAACAGTAATTGAGTTGGACTCGTTTAACCTTTAAATTCAACAATTATATATATATGGTAATTGGTAAGAGTGTACATGGGTTGAGTTGGGTAGGATTAAGGGTAATTTTTGGACAAATTCAAAAATTTGGGTCATTCAACTTTTTAACCCAACCCAACCTAATTAGAGTTTCAACCCAACCCAACCCTATATTTTTCGGGTTGTGTTGGGTTCATCGGTTCAAAAAAATTAAAAGTTGAAAGCGAGATTACAAATTCGACAAAAACACTAATTATTTCAATATTTGAAAGTCAAATACCGGTATAAAATTTGACTAAATATAAAGTTAATTTTGTAAAGAGTATGAGATTTTTTTTAAAAAGATAAGAATTAATTTTAAATTTTAAAAAATATTGTATTTAACTTAATAAGAGATAAAAAAATTGGATAAATTCTTGAGAAAAAAAGGTTTGAGAAAGATTAAAGTTTACTTGTTCATAGAAGAAAAAAAAAAGCAAAAAAAGAAAAAGAAAACATAAAATAAGAAAAAATGTACAACCACTAGGCTATCAACGACTTTACACTACAAAGATAGGTTAAGAAATATATATTTATATTCGGGTTCAGGGTTGAACCCAACCCAAAACTCGTGAACCCGCGAACCGACCAAAAAATCAGGGTTTACTAAAAATCTAACCCAACCCAAATTTTAAAAAACATAACCCAACCCAATCCTTACGGTTTGGGTTGGGTAGTCCGGGTAGCTCGGGTTACCGGTATTTTTGTACACCCCTAATAATTAGTATTAATATTATTATAAAAAAAATTATTCACTTTTGTTAACTTTTGTACTGTTGCTATTTTGTTTATATCTATCTTATCAATTTATTTGAAAATATCAATTATAATGTTGATGTCAAGTCGTCGGCACGTAGAAATGTGGATAAACATATTGACACGTGGACGGATATGATAGCCAGAATTTTGTTTAAAAACCCGCAGGTCATTCATGGGCCTGAAATTGGGCCTTGTAAATTTCCATTCGAACAAAACGACAAGTCGTCCCGCCAGTTAGAATTGTCGATATCCTGATTTCGTGAAAAACGGGGAAACTGGAAGGGGATAATCCCACGAAAAACGCTCGAATGGAGGAACCAAAATCTCCGGTTAAAGATTCTCCTTCAGGTTCTTCCAATCTCTCAATCTCTTTACTGTTCTTATCAACTTCGATTCAGTAATTATGTATCGATTGCTTCGATTCTACGTGCGTTTCTTCACGATTCTTTTTCTGAATCATAATCTGAAATTGTTAGTAAAGATCATCGAGTTCTTGCAGTCGATTACGTATTTTTCTAGCTTCTCTAGTGATTTTTTGTCGGCGATGTTGTGTTAATTAGCTAGAAAACACCAAACAGTCTGTGTTCTTGGTGATTATTGGCGTTAATGTTTGATTTCAGAACATTAGTATGATTTTTTAAAAAATTAGGATTAACGGATTCAATGCAAGAATCTTCTGTTATTTCTGAAGAGATGCCTATTTTCTGCGTTTTTTAGAGAAAATTATCATCAAAATGTGTGAATCTCGAGCTTCTGGTTGTAAATGTGTTGTTCTAATTGTTTTTTAGGTGTTTTTTAAGATCATAAACGACTTATCACATCGTTTGAAATGGATGATGGAGATATAATCAGTTTGAAATTGTTACATTGAGTACATACAATCGATAAAGTAATTTTCAGCATCTGTAGTGATTTCTTTGTCGGCGATGTTGTGTTAATTAATTAGAAAACTCTGAACAGTCTAGTTCTTGGTGATTTTTGGCGTTGATCGATTTCTAGGGCTTTTTCTGAAGCAATGTTTGATTTCAAAACATTAGTATCATTTTCTTTTTATTTAGGATTAACCGATCTAATGGGAGGAATATGCTGACATTTATGAAGAGAAGCCTTTCTTCTGCGGTTTTTGGTAGGTGTACACAAAAATCCGACGGGACTACTCAACCTAAACCGTAATGGTTGGCTTATAATTTTCTTTAGGTTAGGTTGGTTCGGTTTTCAGATTAGTCAATTTTTGGCTTGTTTAACACAACCCAAACCCAACTAAAAATAATATTATATATAACGTATGAGATTTTTTTTATGAAAACATACATACCGAAGATTAATAAATAACATAGATTTTTAGCATATTGGTAAGGAACATATATTAATAATATAAGTGACCTAGTACTTAGTACGCTATCATGCATTTTATTTTATTTTTACTAATTTATGGGTTATAAGTTGAATATTAGCCTTAGATTAACAATTCGAGAATTTAACCCCAAAATTAATGGGCTGGGTTGAGTTACTCTAATTCATAGGATTAGACAGCTTGGTAGATTGATCAAACCTGAAAAGAAAAAATTGGGTTGGTCCAAAAAGTTCTCCTGACACAATCCAAGACGGATCATGTACACCCTATTTTTTTTTAGGGCAAATTATTATCAAAATGCATGAATCTCGAGGTTATGGTTGTTTAGCTGTTATTCCGACTTTCAATTGTTTGTGAGGTGTTTTTTTAAAATCAGAAACGACTTATCTCATAGTTTGATTTTGCTGATGGGTGATGGTGATTTTGGCTGATTGACATTTTCTTGGTGTGCAACATAACATATACTTTGAGAAGAAAAAGATGCAAAAGCACCCAATCTTTTTGAGAGAGCCAAAGAGGTGATAGAGGCTGTGATCCACTCTAATAAATCACCACGCCACCATAAGGAAACGCATGGAAGAAGCAATGATATCGACGAGACTACGCCAACGGATGAAGTAAAGGCCCCCGGGGTGTTTGGAAGAGTCAAGGAAGAGATCGAGGCCCTCGTGGGAGCAATTCATCCCAAGAAGGATTCTGACGATCATTAGCTTTGTGCAAGGGGGTCGACTCCATGCTGCAGTAAGGTTTGCCTTTTTTTATGATCCTTGGTTTCTTTAATAATGCGCATTCGTTTTGAAGTATATGATCCTCATAGAAATACCGTTTAGGCGTTTGTATGTACATATTTGTGTAGGTATCATTATATTCGTTTTTGACAAACAACATCTTCCTTCGCCTTATGTTTTCCTTTATTTGCTAGTTATTTTATTTTAGAGTGTGTGTATGAAGGTTTGTACAAAAGGAGTTGTTAATGAAAGGTGCCTCTGTGTTCACATGAGGTGGCGCAGTGGTTGAAAACTTGAGTTTTGAGGGTATGTTCCCCTCAAGTTTTTGGGTTCGAGACTCATCTGTGACATTACTCCTTCGATGTCTCCGGTGCATGGCCTAGGAACGGGCATGGTTACCCTTGTTTCAAAAAAAAATGAAAGGTGCCTATGTCCCTTGGGGCGGTGTAGCGATTGAGCACCTGGACTTTGGAGTTATAGGGATTAATTTTCTAGGCGACCCTTGATTTCACTTCTAGTCCTATTGGTGTCACAGTCTAGGGACGGTCAGTGGTGCCTTCGAATTGTGAGGAGCAAAGTTTCAGCTACTAATCCATAGCTGTTTGAGACCCCAATTTTAGGCACACATTTCTAGTTTTTTAATGAAAGGTACTAATCCATTGGTATGATCAATGCTTTCCTTAATGAGCAAAAGCAGGCAAGTGTTGAGCCTTTCACTTGCCTTCTCAGCCGGACTTTTATTTTAATTGTTTTTTTTTCTTTTTTATGGTGTCATGTAGCTCACTTTTCAGGTCAGCTTGCTTGTCACATGACATACTTTTTGTCCCTAAAATGTTTAGATGTTAAGAAAACGCGTAAGAAATTAATTTTTAGATAGGTAGCTATCATAGATTGAATAATTCATCTCTTAATTCTCTAAAGTCCTACTTACCGCTAAGTTTGGGGATCCCATTTTTGTCATCTTATCTTGTTCCTTCAGGTTCTCTCTCCCTCAATATTGGTTAGACAAATTTGATTTCAAGATTAGGAAAAAGTTACAATTTAGCCTCTTAGTTTAGATAAAAACTATAGACAGTCAATATTATTTAATATTTAAAGCACCAAAGAACTAAGTATGAGACTTTTAAAATCAGAGGGACTGCATTCTTATTTTATTATAAAAATTACAGAGACTATTTATATATATAAAAAAAAGGTGTGGGACATAATTTAATCCTACATTGGAATTAAATTTGAAATTTAGCCCTAAATATATTATTTGTTTTCTTTATTAGTTTAATAGTGTAAAAATCGAAATATTAAAATTCCGTTTGATAACCATTTTATTTTTAATTTTTGAAATTTAAACTTACAACCAACCACTATTTTTTTTCATGGTTTATTTATTTATTACTATTTGAACATTTTGGTAGTGTTTGAATAGAGGAGTTATTCTAAGAGAAAAAGTAATTTAGAATGATTCAAAAGAAGATAAAACTTTGTTTGATAGAAAAAATTATGAATGGTTATGACAGAAATTCTCGTTTAGTACGTGAGATTATGAGTGGTAGAGATCTAAAATATTCATTTAAGATAAAAGATTTTAAGTGATGATGGTAGAAACCCCTCATCTGGTATGAGAGAATATGATATAATTTTATGAATGCCTTTGAATTGCTTGCCCCCAAACGTTCTAAACAAATTCAATTTTTTAGCATACATTTGTTTCATTTTCAAATACTCCAAAATATGCACCCGACCCTACCTGATAGGAATCCAGCTTGACTCTAATATATGCATAATCTTTTTTGTTTTTATGGAATATTATCTTTTTTTATTTTTATTTTTTTTTTGAAATTGGGAATATTGTGTTGCAATATTATGATTGAAAATTGGAGCAGGGGCAATGGCACGTGGGCATAAAAAAAGCAGCCACCGGCCGTTCAAAACAAGCGTGTTTTTCCATAAAACGCCAAGCAATCTGGTCCACCCTTGTTTTTTTTTCCAATTCAAATCCTTTTTTTGGAATTTTCCCAATAAAACTCCCTACTTTTCCAAAAAATCTCCCCCAATGAACTAAATTTCTAAAATACACAATAAAATTCCTTGAGTATAATTTTTCAAAGAAGAAGAAGAAGAAAAAAAAAAGAGTAGGCATCTAGCAATTCAAAAACATGTTTCTTATAGAGGATTTTACATCTTTAGCAAAAAAATTTATAAAAAAAAAATTGCACTTTCTGTAAATAATTATGCATGTAATAGAAAATTGACTCGGTCCTTGTGAAATGACAAGAATGCCAAAGTAAGGTAAAATTGGTAAAAAATAAAAAAGAAAACCTTAATTTATTTATACATATATATATATATATATATATATATATATTTTAAAAAAATGCTATAGTTATAAATGAACAAAAAAAAAAATCTGTATACTCCCAAGTTATCTAGAATTTATTTCTAATTTAAGAAATCTGATTTGTCACTTTTATATTAAAAACCAAGAGAGTTTAAATCTCACCATTTATTTTAAGTTATAATACTAGTTTTAAAAAAAGGCTATTTTTATAGAACAATTTTTATTTTATTATATTTGATCATTGATAAATTATTAGAAATCAATTTTAAAGCAACTTCATTTCATTTTAATCTAGGTACTTTTGAAATTTTAGGAAATATGTAACCAGTACCTAAGTAGATTAGGTTGGATTATAATAACCTAACTTATTAGTAATTGGCAAGTTAGTAATTGGATTATAATAACCTAACCAGTACATAAGTAGAGGTAATATTCATTTCTTACATATTTTCTTTAACATCCAAATATTTTAGAATCTGACAATATATCCAGTGATTATACTTGTGATGGGCACAAATTGGTCCAGACAATTAGAAATATAATTTTTTTTAAAAAAAATTATTTTAATCCAAAGTTATCATAATTTAGTCATAATAAATTGCTATCACATTATGACATTCTTTGTTATAATAATCTATTCAAACTAATCCTTAAATCCTATTGGTAGGACAAGAGTACATAGACTTTTCAGAAAAAATTAAAAAAGTAGAGAAACGGTAATGTAGACTTCTTCCATTATTTATTTATTTATTTATTTTATTTATTGATATGTTGTATTTTGTTTAGGTCGTGCAAGCATTGTAAGCAGCCTCTAATTCCATCTGGGTCTGCTTCATTACCAAACTTTTCAATAATTGAGGTGAATTAATTATGATTATTACCATTAATTTAATGGGGTTTGAATATTGATTATTTGTAATCATATTCCTCCCACCCGTATTGAATGCTAAAACGTGTTCCCTAATTTTAAATTAGAAACTCAAATTCAACTCCACTTCAAATGTTCCCAATTTCACTTCATTAATCTTTATGCATTTGATAACCTCACCTCTCATTTCACAAATTAATATATATATATAAAGTATCCTTGCCCTACCTACCTATGGTTTCATCTTAATTTTTATTTTTCCTATTTTTTTTTTTTGAAAAAAAAATAATTCCATGGGTGCATTTTAATAAACTTGTTTTCTTTTTTCCTTTTTTGTAGAATTAAATCTTATGGGTGTGTTTGGATTTGATTGAAAAGATTGGAGTGTACTTATGTTAGAGAATTAATGGTTGTTAGGATTAATTAAATATTCTTTTGGAGTGTGGTGTTAATTGTGGCTAAGATATTTAACTACTTGTTTGAAGATTGATGTTAATAGTGGTTGTTGTAATAGAAAATTAATACTAGTAATAGTCACAAACTATTAAAGTAGTTAATACTCCACTCTTCTTAACCTAGAGTATGCTCTTCTAGAAAACATCTACATTAAACTTCCAACACCCAACTGGCATCAACTCGATTATAGATGACCATATACTCGAAAACACCCACTTGGGGAGCAAAAAAAAAGGAGTAAATTGAGTTTTTTTTTTTTTTTTAGTGTAAGTTGGGGGAGGAAAATTACAAATAGAGTGGAAATGGATTAACCTCAAACTAGATAACCAATCGCACCACCGATCCATTCGATAAAAATATAGAAAGATCAAGTAGTTGTCTTTATATCATTATAATATTCATTTTTGAAAATCGAGAAATCGAAGCTTCGCTCTCCTATACTCGGGGCACCACTAGCCCGTCTGAAGATTGTGGCATAATTTGAAATAATTTTGGATTAAACTTGATAGATTAGAATAGACTTCAAAAATATATTATTTTAATGTTTTAAGCATTATGCTCTTTTCTCTCTTTCAAATGATGACATTGAAAATTAAAAAAAAAAAAAAAAAAAAAAAAAAAAAAAAAAAAAAAAAAAAAAAAACACGAAAAGTTCTAGTTACGCTTGTCACAATACTCGGTTTCCTCACATTGAGTCTTATCAAAAACACGAAAAGTTCTATTTTGTGACTTTGAAACTTTTATAAAACGCTGAAGAAATTTGAATATTTAGTAATATTTTGAAACCCAAACCATTTACATTATAAGACCTTAAGCACATTTAAAAAAAAAAAATCTTCTTTAGATGTTGATTTTTTTTTATAAAAAAAACATATATTTTTTTCAATAACACCGATATGGAAATAACATTTCAATTTGTCAAACTCTCAAAGCTCTAGATAACCGGGAATTATAGGAATGAATAACATTTGAAATTATAAGTTTACCAAGGGTCAGTGGTGCAGTTGGACTGACCCAGTTGGTTATGTTAATCCATTTCAACTCCACGGTCACGAGTTCATTTGACTCTTATATTATTTGAGAGTAGTTGTGCCCTCTATGTAGGATTTATTGGTCTCTCTTCTCCCACTATGTACTAAAAAAATAATAATAAATAATTCTAAAAAAAAAAAGAAAAAAAAGAAATTATAAGTTGATTTGTTTCATTTTGGTTCATGCAATTTCTAACTTTAATTTTTGTCTATAATAAAACTTAAAATTTGTCATCGATGATCATTTTTCTTGTTTTTTTTTTAAACTATATTCCCCGATAAATATTAGAAAATATTTTACCTTTTATCCGTATCAAACTTAACCAATTTTGATTGATATTAAACTTCAAAATTATTATAAAAATTATTTTTATTTAAAACATAAGGTTGAATTTTTTACATAAAAAAAATCACTAAAATGAAATTTTAACCAAAATTTAAAGTAAAGTATCATAGAAAAACTTACAAAATAAATTTATAAATCTTGGTGCATTTAAAAAACATATAACATCTACAAATGTTCAACTTACAAAGAGGTCTAGGGTTTTGAGAACTCACAAATTAAGTTAAATGGAATTGTTAAATAATGAGAGATAAGTAAGGTCTAAGCAAAGCTATAAATCAATTTTGATGTTGAAATGACTTGATGTTATGTCCCATTCAACTATATATTTAAAATTTCCCACATGATCTTGGAAAATGACTTTTCTTTTTCCTCATATTTATCTATAACCAATACAATTATAAAATCTTAAATCTCTCCTTTTCTCTCTCCATTGCTTGATGTTACTTAGTATAATGAAATTTAAAAACTCTTAAGAAAATTATCGATCCCTAACCCTTTTTTTTTTTTTTTTTTTTTTTTTTTTTTTTTTAATTTTAATATAGATTCCTAACCCTTTCTTAGTTGGAGAATTTCCTACCCACAATTTTTATTTTTTGAGTATTTCCTACCTACTTAGGTTAAATGAAGAAATTTCGATCCAAAAGTATCATATGATAAACAATTACTTTTTCTCTCTTTTTTTTTCATACAATAAACATGAATTAAGGCAACAAATATTATATGTTATACTAGGAAATAACATGACAATGAAAGTTTATTTTGACTAATTATTTTTAGGTTAAAATATCATTTTTGTTTATAGATTTTGATTTGTTTATTTTGATTTTATTAGTATTTTTTTAAAGATTTACTTTTATTTATAAACTCTTAATTTTTTTTAATTTTAATTTATTGTTCTATTTTAGTTCATAAACTTTTAAATATCTAAATTTAAACGTTTCTAAATTTTCAAAAAATCTATCATTAACTATTATGAAATGATTTAATGGTCAAAGTGAGTATTGGAATGTTTAAGGTGATAGGTTCAATTCATAATAGTCTCATAATTAATAATTAATTTTCTATGGATTTGAATTAAAATAAATAAATCGTGATGATTAAGGATGTGTTTGGTCCCGTTTATGTAAACGGCCGGGTTGGTTATAATAACCTAACCGTTTGCCCCACAGTTTATTATAAACGTTGGTTACCTACATGCCTATTTATCTAAACCTGTGCCTACAACCTTATATATATATATATATATATATATATATATATATTATTTTTTATTACATAACTAGGTGCTCCATTCATTTTTAAGTATTAAATACTGAAAAAAAATAAAATATTGATAGTAAAAAAAGATGGCATCATGACAATAGCAAACCAAGGCAACCTATGAACTTGAAGATATTTTTGACTTTATAGCCTTCGTGATGTTGGGTTTCCAAACACGATAAGAAAGGGACATTTATTTTGTTCTTACGTGTGGAAATTAATATTACCCAAATTCAGCATTTCCTTCCATTTAAAATTATAAAAACTCTACAATTGAAAACCCTTTTTATAAAATGAAACTAATTTATTACACTTTTTTGGGGGGCTTAAATTATATTAGTCTTGAATTTAAAAAATATATAAATTGTGAAGTTTCATAATTGTGTTTTTAATTATTATATTTGAAGAAATTTCAAATAGATTTCAAAGGCAGATGAAAACACTAGCCGAAGCGATATTAGTGTGACCTAACGTTCTTAAATTCGAATCTCCACTCCAAAATTGTTATATTTAAAAAAAAAAAAAAAAAATCAAAGAAATTCATTATTCCTACATTTCTAAATAAATGACATCACACATACGTAAACAAAATTTAATTTTTATTAGTTTAGACTTATAATCTTTGAGTGCAATTCAAGGAAAGGGGAGAGATTACAAATACCAATTCCAATAATCGAATCCATGAGTGTAGAGTGAAAATTGATTAACACCAAACTCAGAAAATCAATCGTCACATCGATCTCTTTGGTAAGAAAATTTTGTTTACCTATAGAAAAAAAAACTACTCTTTGCATTTTCATGAACATATTGGGTTTAAAGTCTAAACCAAAATGGAGCTGGTTCGGGTCGGGTCAGATCTACCCAACCAGATGAGGTGTCATAATAAAAATAGTAGGCTAATATTATTAAAAAAAAATTATATATTTTTTAAAAAATCATTCTATAAATTTATTTAACCATCAAACATCATTAAAAAAAAAACAACTAGTGTACATGGGTTGGGTTGGGTAGAGTTAAGGGTAATTTTTGGACCAATCCAAAAATTTGGGTCGATCAACTTTTTAACCCAACCCAACCCAATTAGAGTTTCAACCCAACCCAACCCAGCCCTATATTTTCGGGTTGGGTTGAGTTGTGTTCATCGGTTCAAAAGAATTAAAATTTGAAGGCGAGATTACAAATTCGACGAAAACACTAATTATTTCAATATTTGAAAGTCAAATACCGGTATAAAATTTGACTAAATATAAAGCTAATTTTGTAAAGAGTATGAGATTTTTTTAAAAAAGATAAGAATTAATTTTAAAATTTAAAAAATATTGTATTTAACCTAATAAGAGATAAAAAGATTGGATAAATTCTTGAGGGAAAAAAGGTTTGAGAAAGATTAAAGTTTACTAGTTCATAGAAGAAAAAAAAAACAAAAAAAGAAAAAGAAAACATAAAATAAGAAAAGATGTACAACCACTAGGCTATCAACGACTTTACACTATAAAGATAAATTAAGAAATATATATTTATATTCGGGTTCCGGGTTGAACCCAACCCAAAACCCGTGAACCCGCGAACCGACCCAAGAATCCGGGTTTACTAAAAATCTAACCCAACCCAAATTTTAAAAAGCATAACCCAACCCAACCTTTACGGTTTGGGTTGGGTAGTCCGGATAGCTCGGATTACCAATTTTTTGTACACTCCTAAAAACAACCGCGTCTAATTTAGTTCGAATAATTAAAAAAAAAACAGTAGAAAATTTCCATATTTACTAATATTAGGTGGGCCCACTTCTTCCACAAAAAACAATTGAAATTGAAAAAAAAAACGCCACGTCGGATCACGTGGGCCCCGAATGACATGGGAAGGAAGAGACTGATTCTTCCCTTGGGAGCTGCCATTCTTCAACTTTCAAAATTTTGACAGGTCATTTTAACAAAACCCGCCATTTATTATTAAAAAAAACTATTATATATTTTTATTAATTAAAGAAAATTACTCAAAAAAGGAAATTTGAAAACTATATATATACATATATAAATATAAAGAACGAGGGCCCGTAGTTTCATGTCATTGGTTCAGAGTTGAAGCAAAAAAAAAAAAAAAAAAAAAAAGAGAGAGAGAAAGAAAGAAAGAAAAAGAAAAGACTTTTGTTTTCTTCTTTCTTTTCTTTCTTTCTTTCTCTTTTGGCCTAAAACCCTGTTTTTCTCTGTTTTTTTTCCTCTAGATTTTCTCTCTCTACAAAATTTTCATTTTCTCTCTCTCTTCTTGTTCTTTGATTTTCTTTCTTGATCTGCAATCCTTGTTTTTTCGCCGCTCGTTCATGGATTTGGTTGTTGATTCTTCCAGGTATTGCATTTTCTTGTTCTTTTTTTTGCTTTTTTGATTTCTGGATTTGTTGTGTTTGTTTGATTTTTGTGGAATTTGGCTGTTCTTGGATTGGACTTGTGTTCTTGTGCTAGGAATGTTTTTTGGATTGTGTTTGAGCTTCACATTATTCATTTTTGGTAATGATTTGGTTTTCGGTTTTTTTTTTGTTTGAATCGTGATTTTGCGCAATGGCGATTGAGATGTGAGGTGAATTTAATCTGTTGAGCTGTGTTCTTTGTTGTTTTTGCGTATTCTTTGATTCATTTTCGTTTTGTGGCGTTTGGATTTGTTGTGTTTGCTTGATTGTTTGTTGTGGTGAATTGATTTTTTTTTTATTCCTTTCCGTTTCGTGGCGTTTTGATTTCTTGTGTTTGCTTGATTGTTTGTGAAAATCTGCTGTTCTTGGATTGGACTTATTTTCTTGTGCTTGGAATTTGTTTTGGATTATGATTGAATCGATGTTTGAGTTTCACATTATTGATTTTTAGTAATGATTTGGTTTTCCCCCTTTCTTTTATTTTTTTTGAATCGTGATTTTGCCCAATGGCGATTGAGATTTGAGGTTAATTCAATCGGCGGAGCTTTGTTCTTTGTTGATTCCGCGTATTGCGTTTGGATTTGTTGTTGTTGTTGGGATTTATTGGTGGGTATCGTGTAATTTCGTTTCAAATATAACGTCGAATTGATTCGAGGGCGTTAGCTGAAATTTGAGTTTTCTTCTTCTTTTTGCGCGATTGAATTGTTTTTCTTGATTTACGTTGATGGATTTGACGGTGGTGGATTTGTTTATTAGAATGTGGATTTGAGTTATTGTTCAAACGGATGATTTCTTTGTTAACTCATTCATATGGTTGTGATTAGGCTAAAAATGGAGAAATTGCAGTAAGGACCAGTGGGATTTCGTGTTGACATTGGTTTCCTTGTCATATACCTTTCGAGATGAAAACCGAGTCGATGAGACGGGGAGGGAGAATTAGGGAGAGGATCCGTCGAAGCCATCTCTATACATTCAGTTGCTTTCGAGCTGAGAGTGCACGTGAAGCTGACGATTCGAATCCTTTAACAGGGCCGGGTTTCTCACGAACTGTCTATTGTAACCAACCTCAAGTCCATGAGAAAAAACCATTGAAATACTGCACAAATTACATATCCACGACGAAGTATAATGTTCTTACTTTCGTGCCTAAGGCTCTCTTTGAGCAATTCCGGAGGGTTGCAAATGTGTACTTTCTTTTGGCTGCATTGTTGTCACTCACTCCAGTTGCTCCATTTTCTGCCATGAGCATGATTGCTCCTCTGGTATTTGTTGTTGGGCTCAGTATGGCTAAAGAAGCTCTCGAGGACTGGCGCCGATTTGTGCAGGATATGAAGGTTAATCTCAGGAAAGCGATTGTCCATAAAGGGGATGGTGTTTTTGGTCATAGACCTTGGCACAAGCTTCGAGTAGGTGATATAGTGAAAGTAGAGAAGGATAAGTTCTTTCCCGCTGATTTACTTCTTCTGTCGTCGTGCTATGAGGACGGAATATGTTATGTGGAAACCATGAATTTGGATGGTGAGACTAATCTCAAAGTAAAGAGATCTTTGGAAGTAACCTTATCTTTGGATGATGATGCAGCTTTCAAAGATTTTGCTGGAAAAATTTACTGTGAAGATCCAAACCCGAATCTTTACACATTTGTAGGTAATTTTGAGTTTGATCGGCAGATTTATCCTCTTGATCCTAATCAGATTCTTCTCAGGGATTCAAAATTGAGGAATACAGCTTATGCCTATGGAGTGGTGATATTTACTGGACATGATAGTAAAGTCATGCAAAATGCTACAAAATCTCCTTCGAAAAGAAGTAGAATAGAGAGAAAAATGGACAAAATTATTTACTTCCTTTTTACTCTCCTTATATTGATCTCATCAATGAGTTCAATAGGTTTTGCTGTGAAGACAAAGGACGAAATGACAGACTGGTGGTATTTACAAACTTCTGGTGGTGATGATCCACTGTATAACCCTCAAAAGCCAGCCTTATCAGGGCTCATACATTTGATCACTGCTCTTATACTCTATGGATATTTGATACCAATCTCGCTATATGTTTCCATCGAGGTTGTTAAGGTTCTGCAAGCTTCTTTCATGAACCAAGATATTCACATGTACTGTGAAGAGACTGGCAATCCAGCACGGGCTCGGACCTCAAATTTGAATGAGGAGTTGGGTCAGGTAGACACAATCCTATCAGACAAAACTGGCACTTTGACTTGCAATCAGATGGACTTTCTGAAATGTTCCATTGCTGGCACTGCATATGGTACTAAATCTAGTGAGGTTGAACTTGCAGCTGCAAGACAGATGGAATATGACCTTGAGGATCTGGATGGAGAATATTCTAATTTTCATGCTAAAAAAAGTACCCGACAGCCTTCCATGGCAAGTAGCAGAAAAAGTTCTGAGATAGAACTGGAGAATGTTGTTTCTTCAAGTAATGCCAGAGATCATAAGTCTGCTATAAAGTATTTTAGTTTCGAGGACAGCCGTCTAACAGATGGAAACTGGTTGAATGAGCCTAATCGTGATGTTCTTTTACTGTTCTTCCGAATTTTAGCAATTTGTCACACTGCAATTCCTGAGCAGAATGAGGAAACTGGTGCTTTTACATACGAAGCGGAGTCCCCCGATGAAGGGGCTTTTCTTGTTGCAGCAAGAGAATTTGGTTTTGAGTTTTGTAAGAGAACACAATCTTCCTTGGTTGTCCGTGAAAGATATCCTTCACCTGACCGTGTAGTTGAAAGGTAAGAATAAGATAGTTTTATGATTATTTTGCATAGTCCCATTTTGCTATGAATTCTTTGCATCATACATTGCTGATGTGACTGTCTCTTGGGAATTTGTACAGGGAATACAAAATTTTGAATCTTTTGGATTTCACTAGCAAGAGGAAGAGAATGTCTGTAATTGTTAGGGACGAGGATGGCCAGATTATTCTTCTCTGCAAAGGTGCCGATAGGTAAGTTTCATCGATAGAGGCTCGTATGCATCTTTTATGAGAATTCCATAGAGACCCAGGTGAAGTCTATCCTCTGCGGAAGAGACTAGCCAACAAACTACATTTTTGGATAAGAAACAAATAGGTTTATCCTCAATACTTATACTCCAATCTTGCAGCATCATCTTCGATCGACTAGCAAAGTACGGAAGAACATATGAGGAAGCAACCACAAAACATTTGAATGAATATGGAGAAGCCGGGTTGCGTACTCTGGCACTTGCTTATAGGAAGCTTGAGGAGTCCGAATACACTGCTTGGAACAATGAGTTTCAGAAGGCTAAGACGTCCATTGGAGGAGATAGGGATGCAATGCTCGAGCGAGTGTCCGACCTCATGGAGCGAGAATTAACCCTTGTTGGTGCTACCGCTGTGGAGGACAAGTTACAGAATGGGGTGAAAACAATATCTATTTACCACTATGGTTGTACGTTATTATCCGTTACCATTCTGGTTTCTTTTCTTAACCTAGTATTATGCATTGTTCTAGGTGCCCCAATGCATTGACAAACTTGCACAAGCTGGTCTTAAGATCTGGGTTCTAACAGGAGATAAGATGGAAACTGCCATCAACATAGGGTCAGTCTTGCTAATTGATTAAAGGTTTTCTTACATCTATGCCATGTTAAAAAATATGTATGTTCATATGTTAAGCAAAAGACAACCATTGTTTCGGTCTGCAGATACGCATGCAGTTTACTACGACAGGGAATGAAGCGGATCTGCATATCAACAAGCTCAGATACCTTGGCTCAGGAAAGCAAAGAGGTATATGATACTTTGAGATAGAGCATAGGGAACTGGCTACAGGAAATTGATTTCATACGAATTAGGGTCTTTTGTCTTTTGTTACACCACAGGCCATGAAAGAAAATATTTTGAATCAAATCACCAACGCCACACAAATGATCAAGCTGGAGAAGGATCCACATGCTGCATTTTCTTTAATCATTGATGGGAAGACTCTAACTTATGCTCTCGAGGATGATATGAAGCTTCAATTCCTTGCTCTCGCTGTTGATTGTGCGTCTGTCATTTGTTGTCGGGTCTCCCCCAAGCAGAAGGCCCTGGTAAGACTTCCCTTCTCATTATATGGCTAACCAAGCAGAAGGCCCTGTACTGCTCTTAGATAATATTTAAGCTTTCATTGAATGCAAAACTTAGCCATGAACCGTATATTTCAACCATGAGGGTTAGCCTAGTCATAATGGTCACAAAAGAGTCATTGAAGATAAAAAAAAAAAAGTTACAGGTTCAATTCATGGTAAATTCATGGTAAATTGTAATCACCTATTTAAGAATTAATTTTCTATGGATTTACTTGACACTTAAATATTATAGGATAAGGGAGTATGTCACATAGTAAATGTATGCATAAGCTTGTCTAGACACTCCTAGACATATGAAAAAACAGTTAGTTTCGACTTCTGACCATTTCGGGGGCATTTCTGCAGGTAACCAGGTTAGTGAAAGAAGGTACTGGAAAAACCACTTTGGCAATTGGTGATGGTGCAAACGATGTAGGAATGATTCAAGAGGCCGATATTGGTGTCGGTATCAGTGGGGTTGAAGGTATGCAGGTAGGCACAAAAGACTCTTCTATTGCAACATCGTCTACAAAATCAATGTCTACCGTTCTCGTTTAACTCCTAATTCTCTCAGGCTGTGATGGCTAGTGATTTCTCGATTGCTCAATTTCGGTTTCTCGAAAGGCTTCTGGTAGTCCATGGTCATTGGTGCTACAAGAGGATAGCGCAAATGGTAGTGTTAGACTCTGTTTCTATGTTCTTTGTTATGTTCAAAGCAAGTTTGGATTCCAAGAAATCCAAGGGTCAACCAATCTGATATGAATTATCAGTAGTGTATATTTTTTTTTAAGTAACTTTGATCTAACAAAGTCGTTTTCATTTTCAGATATGCTACTTTTTCTACAAGAACATTGCATTCGGATTAACGCTGTTCTACTTCGAAGCATATGCGGGATTTTCCGGACAATCAATATATGATGACTTCTACATGCTATCATTTAACGTTATTCTCACCTCTTTGCCTGTAATTTCTCTTGGAGTTTTTGAGCAAGATGTTTCTTCTGAGGTGTGCCTACAGGTAAAGAGACAAGACATTTTGAGTATGAATCAGCTATCTGATTTGTGTTCAAGCACACATGCTTAACTAATCACCATCCATTTTACAGTTCCCTGCACTGTATCAGCAAGGACCCCGAAACTTGTTCTTCGACTGGCCTCGGATTTTCGGATGGATGGGGAACGCAGTCTACTCCTCTCTAGTTACTTTCTTCCTCAATCTCATCATCTTCTACGATCAGGCATTCCGTTCAGGCGGCCAAACCGCCGATATGACTACTGTAGGAACCACCATGTTTACCTGCATCATATGGGCGGTAAATTGCCAGATCGCCCTCACGATGAGCCATTTCACCTGGATCCAACACGTTTTCGTCTGGGGTAGTATCGCGATGTGGTATTTGTTCATCTTAGTCTATGGAATGTTCATATACTCTGGAAATGCATATCAAATCTTCATTGAAGCACTAAGCCCTGCTCCTGTTTACTGGATAGCCACCATTTTAGTAACCATTACATGCAATCTCCCATATCTTGCACACATATCTGTTCAAAGAAGCTTCCATCCAATGGATCATCACATAATCCAAGAAATCAAATATTATAGAAAAGATGTGGAAGACACACACATGTGGACAAGGGAAAGATCAAAAGCAAGGCAAAAGACAAAGATAGGATTCACAGCCAGAGTAGAAGCAAAAATAAGGCAATTAAAAGGAAAGCTGCAAAAGAAGAACTCTTCCCTTTCTTCAAATTCTGCTGCATCATGAAAAAGTACAATCTCTTCCACCCTTGATCTTCAAAAATTTTGAATATTATTTTTTTTGTTCTAGAGTTTCCGGCCATTTGATTTTTTTTTTTTTTTTTTTTTGAAAGATTTTCCCTGTTATGGCAAATGGGGGTTTTATTGGCCCCCATTTGGTTATAGCAAAAAAAGAAAAAAGAAAAAAAAAAGAGAGTGAATCCGGAGCTTATGTATGTACCATAACTTAAAAAAGAAATTTGAAAAATGTTAAGAGCTTGTAGAATAGCTGATACCCTAAAGCCAGCCTGTTGTTCCCATTATTTTTTTTTTTTCCTTTTTTTGCTTTGTTTGTATATCCCCTTCTTTGATATTCATTGAGTTTCAAAAACTGACTGTGTCAATCATTCTATTCATCTAAATTTGTATATTGTTTTACCTTCATAATCATTGATGATGTTACATATGCCATCCTGATATGACCATTTGTTTTGCTGTCAAGTTTGATCTGTTCAATCTGACATGATCATGTGATTAATAAACTGGGACAATGTTGGATAAACTAGTTATCTTAATAGGGAGATTATATTTATACTAACATGCCTTTTCAGGCAGTTGCTGAGCTCATAACCAAGAAAGTTGTAATAACAAATATTTAGATGACAGAAGTTATTATAGAATTTAGGGTGTGTTTATCTCAAGATTTGTGATATTAATTTGTAAATATTTCTTGTGCTTCCATTTCATTGATATCTCTTAGTGTCTAACTTAGAAACGAGCGTGGTTACCTTAAGTATAGTAGAGCTAAATTCTGCTTTTCCAATTTCAAAAAAAACAAATCTACATAGAGAATTCTATTAAAATGTTCATTATTTTAATAAAGCGAAAGAATTGCTATAGTTAAAATGGACTAAACTAAATAGAACATAACCCCCCTTAAACGGAAGTTTAAACACCTCTTAAATTATGCGTAATTTCATACATTTTAAACTATTTCAGCCAAAATGTCAATTAAACCTAGTTGGCTAACACATATTCTTGACTCATGAGAGGTTAAAAATGAAGAGTAATACTCACTTGGGTCCTTACCGGTAAGGATCTAAGCCATACTTATCCATATTTATGACCACATATTGTTTTTTTTCTTTTTTTTTTTGAATTTTAAAAAATGTGCATAAAGAATGATTTTATTTGTGGTCATAAATTGTAGGTAAGCATGACTCGAGTCCTTACCCGTAAGGACCGAAGTATTACTCAAATTAAAATCTTGAACTCTGGTTAACTCGAGCAACGCTAACTAAGATTTTCTTTTTTTTTTAAAAAAAAATAAATTATATTATTATTGGTAATGGGTTGTGTTATGTAAGGGCATCCCCATCATCAACAACTGAATATTTACGCTGCTTCAGCACCGACTGAAAACCCTACAGAAATTCCAAAGCCTGGATTTGATGGGTTGGAAATCTGTGAGAAAAAAAAAAGCAAACAATAAAAAACTATATTCCCATGTGAAATTGTCTCCTAATTCTAAACTCAATCATTCAATCCCATCTTTTTACTCTTCCCATTTCTCTGCTTTTTGGGTTTTTAGTGGTGTTGGTAGGGCAGGAAAAAAAAAAAAAAAAAAGAGAGATTAGAACTCATTGGTTTTGGTGAAGAATATCACCATTTCAAGCAAAACCCAGTTTCCCTTTTCCTCATTTCTCCCTTATTTTGAAGGGAAAACCCCCATTTGTAATGTGATGCATATCCCTTTCTAGCTGTTCATCCCTTTTGGGATTCATAGATATCTACAAAAAAACAGAGCAAATCAAAATAACATGATTACAATTACAAAACCCCTTAGATCACAAAAGGATCGGTGGTCGGATGGTTTCATTGTTTGATGAAAATCTAGTTCAACCAAGTCATAAGTTCGATCTTTGAAATTGGTATTCGACTCTTATTTATTTAAGAGCAAGAGTAGTGCTCCTGTGGTCAAGACCCTTTAGAACATTCTAGATTAAAAAATCATGAGTGAACTGGTAAAATCCTTAGTTATCTTTTGGGTTCTTAATTTTGGAATCAGTAGAGCGAAATTCTGATTCTCGATTATCTATTTAAAAAACAAGCTAATGGAAATAGGGGACCACTGATTACATAGGAACTGCTTTGTTGATAGAGGTTTGAGGTTATAAGGTCCGTACTCAAATCAAAATCCCTCGGGATCTTGAGACGCGTGCGGGTGCCCCCAGGTATATAGTGAGGCAAAGCTCCGATTCAGTTCCCAATAATAAAAAAAAGAGATTGGAATCTGAGAAAGTCATATAGAAAACTCAAACTTTCATTTCTTTACCATCTTCAAGAACAGAAGATTCAGAAGATCAGCTGAAGATTCATATATAGTTTACATATTCAGAAGATTCAAAATCCAAAACAAGAACTTACACAAACAAAATGACTGTAGAGAAATCACCTCCATCCATAAACTACTTGAGTGTATGTGTTCTTGATCCACCTGAAACTCTTCCTCACTGACCCTTTCATCTTCCCTTCCACTGCATAAACCTTATAACCAGCAACCCTAGTTTTCCTCTGCAACTCTGGATCCTTAAAACTCCAACTTTTTGAAGTTGACCCAAAATTGCTTTTGACTTTCTTCAGCTTTGCATCTTTGTTTGGTTGACTTTGCTGCTGCATAGAACTTGCATAGCTAACACTATAAGACCTTAGATCTTGCATGTTTGTTGGTGCAGCCTTGTTCTCATAGTAGCTTTCAATCTGCATTCTTCCTTCCCTGCAAGATTTGGATCTGAAATCCTCCATAGCCAAAAACTTGAAAAAACTTCAAAGGAAAACAGGGAGTTTGAGAGTTTTGTGGCTGAATTGGGAAGGAAAAGGGGTTTTTTTTTTTTTTTTTTTTTTTTTTTGGGTGGATTTAGATCAAGGTAATGTGTATTTATAAGTGATAATGAAGGGGAAAAGAAGAGAATTTTTTTTTTTAATTTTATTTTATTGATGTCTAGATTGGAGCAGTTCAGGATCCAGTTGTATATAATAAATTTTGGGGATTGAAATTTACAATTGTTTTCATTTGAGGTAATTGCATGAGCTGCAAAATGTTGACTCTTTGGCACGTGGAATAGTCATCAAATCAAGCCTAAATAAATACCCTTTTCCATCAAGTCAACTTGGCCATGAAAGTGAGTGGCTACAACCGCTCCTTCTCCCTAGAGAAAAATAACAATTTTTATTTATTTATTTACCTTTTTTACAACTTTAGGAAAAATAAAATACAATTTTAGTCTTTCGTCCGATATTTCAAAATTAAAAATTTTCAAATAACGAAATTGATAGTTACAGTAATGTTATCTAAAATAATGATTATATTAATTTTAAATTTTTATATTGATAAAATAATTATTTTAGTCACGACATGAATTTATATCTTGAAAAAAATAAATTGAAAGTGAAATTTTTTGGAATTTATGAACTTAATTAAAGCTAGATTTCAAACCTAAGGGTTGAAAAAGTATTTTTCCCTTTATATGTTTAACACTATTTTATGAACGATTGATAATGTAAATTAACCTAAAAATTATATATATAATACTATCAAAAGTAGTTGAGGGGTATTTTAATGGTCGAAATAGACTTTAAAATAAGTCAAATGGTGATGAGTCATAATAATCATATATTTAAGAATTAATTTTTTGAGTTCACGTCAAAATATTATAGAATTACATGATATATTTTGTAAACTAACCAAGGTGCCTCAAAACTTGCAAATATAATAAAAATATATTATGCTCCCATAATAAATTTAGATGAAAAAACATTGTTTATAACAATTATTTAGTATTCCCAAGGATATTAAAGTAGTATGAGAAAAATTTCAAGGACAATTCTCAAAGTTTGTAAATTTCTTTTCCAAATAACATGAAAAAGATATGACGAAAATCTTTTAGTTTACCTCGTAAGTTTCACCATTGTCTGATTTTATCATGAGAGGGTAAATTTTGCTTATAAGAGAAGGTATTGAACACTAATGATGGAAAATGAGAATGTTGAAACATATAAAAAGATGAGTAATAAACAAGCACAAAAAATGTAAAAAGAAATAAAATCATAAAAAAATAATACTTAGTTCAATAATTGATGGAGTGAAGTGGGTCTAACTACCCATCAATTGATTAAGATGTTTTCCATATATTAAAAAATTATGAATTCAATCTATCACAATCGTTTAAAAATTATCTTTTTTTTTTTTTATTTTTAATTTGTAATCAAGTATTGAATGGTCAAACACTAATAAAATATTTAGCATATTAAAAAAAAAAAAAAAAAAAAAAAAAAAAAAAAAAAATCTCCACCGATTTCCATTATTGCTGCATCCTCTGTACAATTGAATTCATAGCTCTTTTTCTTGGCCTCCTTTGCATAAACTTTCATTAAATTCATTTATTCATTATTTTGTCAATAGTTAGGCATTTGCTGGCTATGGTGGCAATTTCTTATTGATGAAAGTTCCAAGGTTGTAACTATCAATAAGGTAGGCCCTAAGGGGGCATCATTAAGAGGGTAAAAGGGCATAGGCCTCACATAATAATAAATCATTAGGACTTATTGAATGCAATTTATGATGAGTAAACAATCAATCTATGGTAGTGCTAATTGATCGAAAAAATTATTAAATTTTTTATTTTAAAGAATTTTAAAGAACTAAGAGATGTTGAATTCAATATATGATGACTACCCATCTAAAAATTAATTTCATACGAATATTTATCGTAAATAAACATGCATTTTATTCTTTAGTTATTCTTTTTGAATATTTACTTGTATAAGTTGCTTTAGATTAATACATTCTAAGAACTGAACTCCCAAATATGTTACTCTTCGAATACATAGAAATAGAATTTGACAGATAAGAGGATTGGTCTAGATTTGGATGAATAAAAAAATTCCTCCAATTACACTCCAAAAAATGAAGCTTAGAACCACATCAACACCAGTGTTATTTACATAGTAGTAGAGGTTTGTTGCACGGTGTGGTTCGGCCATATTTTAGGCAAAACCAAAGACCGAAACACACCTCTCTAGAGGATCTATTATGTAGTTTCGAACCTGCAACTTTAAGATCGAAGATTCATGTCAAAGCTTTGGAATCTAAACAAAAAGATATTACAAATAAATTCCAGATGATAAAGTTGACAAGACAATCAAATGCAACTTAAAAAATCATTAATAATAATCTAAATCTTGCACAGAAAGCAGACCATAAATCATTAATAATAATAATATGTCTGATGGTACTAATATATGAAAACAAAGTGGAGAAAATAGAAAAAAGTTATGGTGGGGGGAGAGCTAAATAGTCATTTCAGAGAAGAGAAAACCCATCCCTATAAACAAAAATTAAAAAAAAAACAACAAAAAGAACAAACAAAACCTCTTATAGAAGATCAGCAACATTAGCTGGCAGCTCCTCAACGACCACATTGTAGAACTTCTGAATGTCAAAAAGCATTCTCTCATCATCACCGGTAACAAAATTGATGGCGACACCCTTTCGTCCGAAACGCCCACTTCGACCAATACGATGAAGGTAGTTTTCGGGTTGGGTTGGCAAATCATAATTTATAACAAGGGAGACTTGCTGAACATCAATACCACGAGCCAATAGATCAGTTGTGATAAGAACACGAGAAGAGCCCGACCGAAATTCACGCATGATTATATCTCGAGTGTTCTGGTCCATGTCACCGTGGGTGGAAGATACGGTATGGTCTCGGCTTCTCATCTTGTCTGTTAGCCAATCGACCTTGCGACGTGTGTTGACAAAGATGACACTTTGAGTGATGGCCAGGGTCTCGTAGAGATCGCAGAGAGTTTCGAGCTTCCAATCTTCCTTGTCGACATTTACGTAAAATTGTTTGATACCCTCTAAAGTAAGCTCGTCACGTTTTACCAAGATTCTGACTGGTTTGTTCATGAACTTCCTAGTGATCTCCAAAGCTTCTGGTGGCATGGTGGCGGAGAACACTCCAACTTGAATTTTAGATGGCAAAAGCTGGAAAATGTCATAAATCTACCACCACAAAAAGTAACATGGAAAGCAATTAGAAATCTTAATTCTATGACAAATACCAATAAAAAGCAGAGATGAGTAATCCAACCTTCAAAAGGCACGATGGCACTGATGAACCAAAAAAAAATACAACATTTATGTCGATTGCCTAATTCAAACGCATTTATCACAAAAGCACTAGTCCATCTTGTATATTTTTTTTTAAACAAGGGTAACCATGTCCATCCCTAGGCTAGGGAATAGGAGACATGAAAGGTGTCAACAAATTAATGTCACAGGTGAGTCTCGAATCTGGAATTTTGAAGGGAGCACACCTTCAAAGACCAAATCTTCAACCATCATGTATATTATCAAGTGATGTGAGATTTTTAAGAAAAAATAGTGTTTTATAAGATATAAAAGGAGTATTACATCCCGGGTAACCACGCTCATTTCTAAGGCAGGCACGGGAAGACATCTTTGGAATAAAGACACGGGAGGTGACTACAAATTAATGTCACATGCGAGTCTCAACTTGCAAGGAGAGCACACTTCAAAACCCAAGCCTTCGACCAAACCCCCTTGGAGACAAAAGTTGAAACACGTCTATCTACCTATTAATTAAAGGCAACACAATGAAGAAAGATACAGAACTTTTAAGATAAGAAATTCACCTGATCTTTAAAACCACGAGAAAGCATTTCATCAGCTTCATCCAACACAAACATCTTAATACAATCCGGGCGAAGCGACTGCCTCCTTAGCATGTCAAACACACGACCTGGTGTTCCAACTACGACGTGAACACCAGCTTGAAGAATGCGCTGATCCTCACGGACGCTTGTTCCTCCCACACAAGCATGAACCTTAACACCAAGATAATCTCCAAGAGCTCTCATAACCTTCTCAATTTGTTGAGCCAGCTCTCGAGTCGGTGCCAAAACTAAAGCCTGGCATTGAACTAGTTCATAATCAAGTTGCTGCAGAACCCCAGAGCAGAAGGTTGCAGTTTTTCCAGTTCCAGACTGAGCTTGCTGAATCACATCAAGGCCTTTGCAGAAGGGAACAATACCCCTTTGTTGAATTGCAGATGGCTTCTCAAAACCTAAAAAAAATTTGGGCAAACCGCTTGGAATTATATAGGATTTTTTAATAGGAAATACAAGGAAGATTTAAGACAAAATGAGTTGCAATAGAAAGAAATAAAAATGAAGCAAAGAAGCAAATACCATAGGCATAAATGCCTCTAAGGAGGTTTTCAAGAAGTCCCATTGCATCAAAACTTTCAAAAACTTCATCATATGAGGTAAAAAATTCCTGTCCTTCCGCTGAAAGACTGCAAGGAGAAAGAAAGTAGAACCAAAATTGTAACAGAAAAAAAAAAAAGCAGTCGTAAAAAGCTAATAAAATAAAGGGGGAAAAATTACATCTCACTCATTTTAGCATCAAATTGACGAGAATCAAATTGGGAACCTTCTGGAGCCAAACCTGCCATGGCTGTATGTAGAAAATAGTGCACATCAAGAGATAATTAAAGAAAAGAGAACATTAAGATGAACATACAAACAAATCAAAATAACCCAAATTATGCAGCCAACGAAATAGTAAAAATTAAAATAACTTTATCAACTCAACTAACGGATAAACAGAACAACAATAAGAAAGAGTCCACAACTATTCTGAGAAAGAAAATCTGTAACAGAAAAGCCAAACTTGCCATCCATATAAAGGGCTATCTAATTTATTTTTAACAAAAAAAAAGAAGAAAAAACCCTCAGAACCAGAAACAGCTTTAACCTATTCCCAAAGCCAAGGCTGTACAAAAAAAACACAAAAAACCCCCACAAAACAAAGCATAAACAGTTCCACAAGGTGTCCGGTGGCGCAGTCGAAGATTTAATTCAAGGAGTGCTTCCTTCAAAGTCCCGAGTTTGAAACTCATCTGTAACATTAATTTATAGACACCACTCCTTCTATATCTTTGCAGTCAGGCATGGTTACCCGAAAATAGTAGAGCAAAGCTCCGATTTCCCGATTCTCCAAAAAAAACCCCCACATGTGACATTAATTTATAGTTACATCCTGCCTGACCTAGGGTAGATAATGGACCAAAACTCCAATTTTCCGGTTTCAAAAAAAAAAAAAAAAAAGGTTCCACAAGGTAGGGCAAAAAACGAAAAAGCAAATCAACAGATTCATGAACAAACAAAAACAACAAGAACAAACACGCCACAAAAAGTACAAATCAGCGCCAAATAATACACAGAAACAGAAAAAAAAAATCAAACACTAACCAAAAAAAAAAAGAAAAAAAAACCCATATTCATATCGATCCAATGAAACTGAAATCGAAAAGGAATTAAGAACAGAAAGAGGAAGAAGAATCAAACCTGCGGATTGTTGGAGGAAGATCGAAGAAGGGAAGTTAGGGTTTGCCAAACTCCTCGGATCTGATCCGTGGAGTTGGAAGAGAGTGTTGGACAAAGAGGGAAAATTTTAGTGATGGTTGATGGCTTTTTGTACTGAGAATATTTTGCCCTAAATTTCCGATATTGCCCCTTTTATTGTCCAAATATCAGCACAAAAATCTAATCTATATATTTTTAAAAAATAAATAAAAAGATTAGGTGTTTTTTTATATATGTTTTTATGGTGGAGATTTGTTTAATTATAGTATAAAGTTATTGGTGTCTATTTATTTTCTTTCTTGGATTAATTAAAAGATACTTCGGGTCTAAGGATATTTATCTTCTATTTCTATATAAAAAAAGGATATTTATGTTTAAGGATTTTTTTATGTATAGTAAAAAATATCAAAAAATTATATAAATAGTAACTTTTTTGATAAAATTTGTGTATGATTTCAAAAAAAAAAAAAAGATAAAATTTATGTATAGTATAAAATTGGGAAAGTCCTAGTAAAAGGATTAAAAAAAATCGATACTAACTTCGATCATTGAAATAAATAGTCTTCCATCTATTTATATATAATTTTTAATAGTATCATAAATAATTTTTAATTAAATCGACAAAATTGAAATATGCCAAAAAAAAAAAAACAAACGCTTTTTTTATAGATGATTTTTTTTTTTTAAATGTTAGGATAAAAAAAGATAACCAAAAAGTTGCTTATCTTAAAAAATATAATAAAATAAAAGGCATGCCACCTTAAGCAAAGTTCATTTTTACTTCTTTTTGTGAATTTCAGATTTCTTATTTATTTCCATATTTATATTTGTTTAAATCAAATTGGCAATTGCTTCTATCATTGTACAAAGCCAGCCGTATAATCTTGAGCCTTACGAAAAAAATGAACTTAAAATATTTTTAGAATGAAACACTTTTTATCTTAATATTCGAATAATATTCGGTTTTAATTCCTCAGAAGTCAGATAAGGGGTGTTTGTTTGACGTTTTTAGCAAGGGGTTAGAATTAGGATTTATTCACTCCTCTTTGAAAACTTAATCCAAACGAGTTTTTACCAACTCCTCCTTAATTTTACTTTTAAAAATAACTCTTATTTCTAACCATTCATTTTTAATCATTCATTTATAACTACTCATTTTTAAATCAACATCCAAATAAGGTTTTAACTATAATTACTCTACGCAAAAACTACATCCAAACAAGTTTTTGGCACGACTCTTAATTTTTAACTACTCAATATAACTTCTTAACCTAAAAACTACCTAAATATGTCAAACAAACACCACCGTAAGTTGATTGATAGTGATTTAATTAAATGTTTATTAGACAATATTAAATTATAATTGATTGATGATGCAGTTACTTTGGTGTTTTATTGAAATGCGACGAATAAAAATGTAACTTTTTTTTTTATTTGAGTTTAAGCATATTGGTTACTAAATCATACATATAAAGCATTGCTTCTTGAACCATTCAAAGCACAGTGGTAAAAAGATTATTAAAGTGTTTTCCCCTAAAAGAAGAAAAAATTAGTCAAAAATTAAATTTTAAAAGGAGATTTTAACTTTAAAAAAGTTGTTACATCGTTTCATAAAAGCTTAAGAGCCATGATCATAAGTAAATAGTGGATATCGACCTTTAACCATAAACAAACATACAAAAGTATAATAATTTTGTGAAGCCATTAACTAGGGGTGATTTCGGTTCGATTTTTGTCGGTTTTGTACCAAACCGACAACCGAACCGATATCTTTGGTTTTCTAGAAATGGATCCGATCCAATGTCCAATAAAGTGTAGAACCATTGGTTCGGTTTTCAATGTCAAAAAATGGATCCGATCCGATCCAATGTCCAATTTGTTTAATATATAAAAAACAATATTTCTCAAATAAAAAAGAAACTTCTCATAAACAACTATTTTTTTAAAGGTTATAAGTATTTTTAACTTATTCAAAATTATCTAAGGATATTTTTTACTTGAAATAGGAGTGAATTAAAGGAATATTAATGGAAGAAATATGACTTTATATGAATTATTGACAATATTTATATTTCGGTTTGGATCGGTTTTTATTGGTTTTTTGAAATGAAAACCAGAACCGATCCAATATTTTTGGTTTTTTTTTTAAATTACAAACCGATATGTCTAACTTTGTTCTAAAAAACCCGATCCGATCCATTGGATTGGATTGGTTCGATTCGGTTTTTCGGTTTTTTGTTGCACCCCTACCATCAACTATTGTGTAGCTACTGGTTTGTAGAATGTTAGGAGGATCAGAAGTCATTCGAATGAAATCGCTTTAGGTACAAAAGAATCATTACATCACATTATAACGTTGATATGCTTCGATATACCCTCATATAATGTAATAGATGAAATTCTGATTCCCAATTATCAAAAGAAATATTACAAAGTCATATACTTTTTAATGTTTTACACCGTGCAAAATATTATTAAAAGGCTAAGAAGCACTAAAATACGATAGCATAGCTTATTCATCGTGAGATGCATCATAAATTCAACCTTTATAAAGAAGAGATAAATATAATAGCTAGATAGATGCAATAGAAGTATAACAAAAGTACTCTTAAAACAAAGCGAACGAAAAACTCCTAAACACAATTTTTTATTTTGTAAGGTGCTCAAGTATATAATTTGACAATCTAAATAATTCAATCTAATTTGATGGGTTTAATTGGATTATATCAACTTATTTAGTTGCATTCAAATAAATAAAATTTCTTTGAACTTCATTCGTTCTTAAATTAACCTAAAATTAATTTGGGTTGACCAAAGTTATCATTATTTTGTTTAAAAAAAAACTTTTTACTTGTAACATATCATGATATAAATTGGAGTTATTACAATTTTTTTTTTTATCAAAATTGAAAATAAATACCGAATGTATATTCAAATTTAAAACAAAAAGACAACCCCACTAACACAACTAAACTCGAAAATATATAAGTTAGAATGAGTTGCTCAAATATATAGAATTGGATGGGTTGATAGATTCGCTATCTCGAATATACCTCTAGGTTCAGTTCAGTCGATTCCAATAATACAGCAACTTTCATTTCATAGCTACATTTGCTAAAAAGAAGCTTACTCTGGAAATTATGCAGCTTGATGAAGTAAATCAGCTAACTACAAAACCAAAAGAATACGCTTGCAATAGACCATCATAGCTAGCCTAATGGTCAAAAAGGTCTTACAAAACCAAAAGATTCAATCTAAGATGATTACCTACGGAGAAAAACGAGATTCCTTGATCTCTAAATATTATAAGGTCAACCAGTATTGTAAGAAAAGTCAAAGGGTAATTAAATTGACCTAGAAGGATATAAAAAAATGAATATATAGTTATGGTTAGAACCGTCATGGATGGTCTAAGGGTTAAAAAGGGCTTATGAAACCAAAAGGTTAAATCTATAATGATCAACTATGAAAGAAAAGAGTTTCCTTATTATATATTTTCTTAAATCAGGGCTTCACTCCACTATACTCGATATTAGAAGACATCGAAGATATGAAGACACAAAAGATGTCTACAAATTAATGTCACAAATGAATCTCAAACCTAAGACCTTGAGGGGAACAAAACTTCAAAACCTAGGCATTTGACCTGGGCCACCTATTCTTCAAATATTATAGGGTCAAACAGCATCGCAAGTAAAATCAAGATACGAGAAAGTTAACCTAGACACTCACGGATATAAAAAAAAAAAATGAATATATAGAGATACAAAACTATAAAAGCAATGCACCTGCTTGACCATTTCAGAGACATTGCTGCTCTGATGGCTGCCCAGATTTGTTCCATCGCTCCAATGACAATCTAAAGGAGGTAGGTACTTGAAGCAACACCTGTTTAATTGCCTATAATAAATAGTGCAAGGATGAAATTCAAAGCATATCTTTCATGTTTATCTGAGTTCAATCAGTGTCCAAAATAACATTATGTCGAGTTGCACGTAGCCGGTCTATATAAAAAGATAACATTTCACTACAACTTCAAATACAGCATTCATCATTTTCATCATCCATACAGAAACTCGAAAACGTGAAACCAAACCCCATAATGGAAGTTGAACCAAAATACCAGTAAAGAAATATCAAATAAGAACTAAAGTTGAATTCCTTCCCCATACCATGAAACAAAACCTCATATATTCAACATCATTCAGGTGTAAGCAAATAAGAACTAAAGTTAAATTCCTTCCCCATACCATGCATCAGAGTACCCAATTTCCATCTATTGTTTCATTTCATTGAAAAAAAAATGCAATTTACTAAAGCTAAAACAAGGGCATTTTACCTTATCGTGCAATGTCGTTATGGTCAAGAGTGTTATAAATAACTAAGAGATGATAGTCTCAATTCATGGTAGTCACCTATAGGATAAGACGGTATGTCCCATAAAGATAGTCAAGATCAGTGTTTTAAAAAGCTCAAAGCGCACTAAGACGCAATAGGTCTCTGGGGCCTAAGGCGCAAGGTGCACCAAAAGGCGCGGGTTTTTTTAAATAAGGCGCACTATATAAAAAAAAACACAAAAAAATTTATATATATGTATGTATACACAATAAAAACATTTCCATAGATATAAATGAAGTTTTAACCAAGAATAATATATAAAACATACATTACATTTAACTATTAACCTTCACTTCATGGATAGAAATGAAGTTTAACTAAGAATCTATACAAAACATACATAAGATTCAACTATTAACCTTTCATTTTATGCGAATGTTGTGTTTTGTGAGTTGAAAAATTAAGTTATTTATGGTATTGAAATGTCTTGAATCAGTTATGTCGCGGTCGCCTGGGCGCGCCTTTTAAAAGATTGGTCAAGATACACGTCAAAAGACTCAAACACTCATGGATTTTATTTTTATTTTTTAAGAAAAGGGAATTTTCCCTTACTACAAATTCAAAACATCATTGACAAGCATTGAGCAAAGAATCACAATCACATATGCTTTGAACTATCCTCTTCCATTCTTAAACTGGGATGTTATGCATTCCTTGAGAAACACAAAAACAGTAAGCTACAACTAAATAATGCTATAAGCAACAAACACAAGAAATCGATCAAACTTCAAATAATTTCATTAGTTACATCCAATTTATCAGACGTAATGGAAACAACATTCCCATATCCCACAAGTTTTAAAATTCATGGACATTATTCATTATCACAGAACTCAACGAATTGCATCACTCAATGAAGCTAATGAAGAATCACGAGTGAACCAAAACTATCAAGTGAATTAGTTAATTTCATCCTCAGAATTCTCATCACAGTTTCCCAATGCAAAACCATGACTTCCTAACACAAATATATCGATCAAAATTGCAAAATAATGATATTCCTAAAAATCCTTCCCCCATCATCATATCGGCACATACCGTTTCAAAATCTGCTTACCCGTAACCGCAACTCCGACCACAACGCCGCCAATAGCACCGGCCACCGCCGCCGATCTCACTCCTCTCGCCGCGCGATAAAGCGCACCGGTGCCGAGTCCAGCAGCAACGCAGTTCCACACATCATCCGTATCCCTCAAAGCCTCAGTCCCGCTCTCCAAACCAGCGTATAGCAAACCAATCACGCCGAGCCGATTCCCCCATAAACGACCTGAATGGCCAGAAGAGTTCAGGATCCGATTGATCCGGAGCTTCGTAGTATCGCCCGATTCGAAGGATTTGACGCCGGTGACAAAGCCGGTAGACGCGCCGCCGACGGCTCCGGCGAGGTACCCGCAACCGGTGTAGAAGGTGAGATTCTCGCCCCAAGATCGACGCTGGCGGCGAGCTTCTTCGTCGAAGAGAAACTCTGGAGAGGTTGGAAGCTGGAAGTTTCGGTAAGGATTTGGGAGATCCTTGTAGGGATTGTAGAGACGTGATTGAGGAGAGACGTGATCGATTTCGCGATCGGAAGAACGGTTCGCCATTGTTGAGATTTTTTGAGCTCTGAGCTTAGGGTTTCGCTCAATTCTCTCCAAAACGAGAGAAAAGAAGTTTCTTAATATGAACCGGGAATATTTTATGCGGAAAAATGAATCGCGCCGGTTCTCGGTTCTGAAAGGAACCGAATAAACCGGTTTACGGTTCATTCTCTTTAGATTCGGCTTTTGTTGATTATGTGTCAAACTGACAATCGAACCAATATCCTTAATTTTTCTACTACCAAATTATTGTCCATTAAATAACAAATTGGTTGCATCCATTTTCATTCGATTTGTTTTTCAATTTTGATTTCAATAAGAATTTAACTTATTTATTTAATTTTTGTATATGTCTTACTTAAATTTGATTTGATTTTATTAACCAAAATATCATTTTCATAACATAATATTTAAAATGGTTTTGCCGAAGTAATCTTGAATTTTGTTTTTCCATAAATAAAGCTTAGCATTAATCAACACTTTCTAAATCCTATTTTAATAGTATACTTTTAAGTTTGTTCTATTTTTTTCTTTTTTATATTACTATGATTAAAGGTGGAGGATTCAAATTCATGATTAAAATTTAAATTCATAATTTAATCATTAATTATACACTGATAATGCAAAACCATTACTCTTATTGACGTTCCTTAATAAAAAATAATAATAATACGATAAATATTAAAATACGAACATATTTATGAAATTTATAGAAGAAATCTAGTAGAAAGTAGCATTAAAAAGTTGATTTTTTTTTAAAGCATTAAAAAGTAAGACCAATTTAAAGTTTTTTTTAAGTGCACAAATTGAAATTTGTCATTTAAAAATTATAGATCAAAGTAAAACAACTCTCAAGTATAGAAATTAAAATGATATTTTAACCCAATAAAGTATGTCTATAATTTAGAAAGGTCCATTTTAGTTAATGTATTTTCAAGTCGTATAAAATATTTCCAAGAACAAGAGACAACCTAAAAACAAGCATGGAAAATGTTTGAGCTCTGAATCAAGAATGTTCAATTATTTATAACTGATACAATATAACCCATAAATAACCCAATTATTGCCAGATAGAAGAAATACACTAAGAAAGTAATCAAAGTAGACAATATCAATGTAATCGTAATTTAGTGACATCAACATATATCCAGTAATCAAAAGGTCATGAAATCGAATCCTCGTCCCCCAATTGTTGTAAAACTAAAAAAATAACAATAAATAAATTAGACGATATTAATTTCCCGTTAATGAAAATGAGTGCATTTTTTTAAACCCAGAAGGAGGAGCAGAAGCACAACTTACAAATGGCCAACAGCATTCAGAGCTTTGCTTCTTCTTCCTCAGTTCAACAGATTAGTTTCCGGTCAGTGGTATCGTTAACGCTTTCGCATCGCCGTTCTTCGAGGTCCGGTTATTTCTTTACCTGCAGAGAAATGGTGTTCAAACCAATACCATCCTTTTGGCTCCAAAATGTCGAACTGAATTTCAATCACTGCCATCTTTTTCTCACCCTGATCTACGTTGAATTTCCATTGGCAGGTTAGGATTGTGTCTCATCACTACCTGATTATACAATAGCAAGGTATAAATGCAAAAGCTTATAGTGTGAAAACTAAAAAGCCTGGTACAGGTAACAGGGTTTTTCTTTTATGTACACATATTCGATGACCTCTGCGGAAGGGGATTCAAACATGTAACCTCGTGGTTACTAGATTATACTAGATGCTAGTTGAGGTATGCTCTTGTTGACGGAAAGCAACAAAAAGATTAAAATATCATTTTGATTCGTAGACGTTGTGGTTTGTTCTATTTTGGTCTTTTGCCTTGCAAAGGTCCATTTTTAGTTATTGAAGTTTATTTTATTGGTTTTCAAACTTTCTAGTTTCGAGTGACCAATTTTAGTCCTTGACCTTAACAAAAAAGCTCAAGGTCAATAATGTCTAGAGAAATTGAAAAATTACAAAGGAGGCTTCCGAACAGAGCCATCTCCCCTCATTGGTGCATCATTTGCCAGAATGGTCCGGAATCCACCTCGCACCTTTTCAGCAGTTGTACTTTTGCCACACAATTCTGGAATTTTATTAGAAATACTTTTGACTGGCCTATGACTCTACACACTAATATTCATTCTTTATTACATTCTGCCCTACTTGGTCATCCATTTAAGAAGCAGAAGAAAGTTTTATGGGAGCATTTTATCGGAGCTTTTTGTTGGAACTTATGGCTGGAGCGTAACAAGAGGATTTTTCAAGACAAAGCATCTCCTTATAATTGCTTTTTTGACACCATTATCCTTCATGTTATATCCTGGTGTAAACTTAACCCTCTTTTTTATTCCTATAGTTATGTAACTCTACTTAACAACCGGAGATCCCTTACTTGATCCCTAGTTTTATATAACTATATTGTAATTTCATATATGAATGAAATTATTTCTTATCCAAAAAGAAATTAACTTTCGCTTAAATCAATATTTATAAAAATAAAAAATAAAAATCCCTCCTTACCCCTTATCTTTCCACCCTTAATTCTTTTTCTCTCTCCCTTACCTCATTCTTTTCTCTCTCCTCAACCCTTCTCTCCATCCTTCATAATTTCCCTTCAATTTTCATATTCACAATTATATATTTCTCTAAAAAAAATGGAAGGTCAAACAAAGAAATTGAGTTTGTGATCGTTGAAGATGACAGTAGAAATTAAAATATAAGCACATTAACCAGAAAAAGGAGGGTTTGTAAGAGGTGAGAAAAAAAAAAGGAAAAGTAAACTTCTATAAACAACATGGATCAATTTAAAACATTTTTTTTTAAGTTCAAAGATTAAAATTAGGCATTTAAAAGTTTATGAACCAACATAGAACAAACCTCAAAGTCTAGAGACTATAATTATATATTTGAAAATTTAGTGATCAAAATAGAACAAATTTCAAAGTCCAAGAATCAAAATGTTACTTTAACCTAACCAGGCAAACTTAAACACAAGTTGTAGCATGAGGTTTTTAAAGATGCAATTCCCTTCACGTTTCATGCTGATCTTTTTGAAACTCTACATAATAACAAAGAAGCTGCAGTTTTGGTTTAGGAGTTAAGATAGCAACTAACCTCATTTTCTGATCTCTTCAAAAATGGAGCTGATTTAGAGGCCCGTTGATTAAATGCTTTGCTGGAAATCGGGAGCTTGCTTATCGGTGGTGTTTGGCTCAATCCCAGATTTTTTAGCCTGACCAGTTCGGGCAATAAAACTGTACCGAGATCCGGCCTATCTTTTTTCCTTAGCTCACAGCATTTAAGGGCTAGTTGAGCGAGTCCAAGAGTATCCTCCAAAGGCCAATCTGTAATCGTAGGATCAAGAATCTGTGGAAACGTGCCATGTTCAATGGCCTCCTCAATCTTATATGAAAGACCCATTGGTGACCTTGCAGTGATGAGTTGGAGCAGCAAAACACCAAAGGAGTAAATATCTGATTTCACACCCAACAATCCTGTTTGTTGATATTCTGGATCAATGTAACAGAACGTTCCAGCTGCAGCTGTCATGTGATATTGAGTGATGCTATCCGCAACCGACGCTGGAACTAGCCTGGCCAGGCCCACATCGCCTATTTTGCTCACGTAGTTCTGGTCTAAGAGAATGTTGGCTGGCTTGAGATCACGATGCACCACGGGTTCTGGCTTCATTTGATGAAGGAAGAGAAGGGCAGTGGCAATGTCAGAAGCTATCCTGAAACGAGTTCTCCAAGGGATTGGAGGAGTGTTGTCTTTTCGGAAAAGGCGGTCTTCTAAGCTCCCGTTTTCCATATATTCATAAACAAGGCAACCATATTCTGGGCAGGCACCTAAGAGGAGAACCATGTGTGGATGCCTCATGCGACTTAAAACCTCGATCTGCAAGCGATGGACAGCACAATCTTCAGGAACTTTTTAAATGCATGAATTGGGTGATAATTTTGAGTTCAACAACATTTGGGAAGTGAGGATTTGAACCTATGACCTCTTGTTCATCAGCCAATATTTTACGTCAAATTAAGCTATGATTTTATAGGTGCATGAATTAGGTGATAACTTACGCATTATCCTATCGTAACCAATATGTTTCTTATTCAGTCTCATGTTGTTCTAGCTGAAGACAATGAAGTTGCAGTCAACTAAATGATCTACTATCACATTAAACTTACGTATAGCTGATAATTTCATGTAATTATTTCCAGCCAAGATAAAGAAGGAAAAAAAAAAATTACCTCTTGCTGAAACTGTTTCTGCCCATGAGATCTATCTGGTCGCAAGATCTTAACGGCAACAGAAGTATGATCGAGTAAAGCTTGATAAACAGGTCCATATCCTCCTTCACCAATCTTGTTGGACTCATTAAAATGATCTGTTGCAGCTTCGATCTCGTCAATGCTGTATCGCCTATAGCAGTTATTATTGCGTTCAAACAAATCAATTGTTTTCTTCTTCTCCTCTGCCTCAATCCTAGCCTTTCTTTCAGCAATATTTTGCTTTTTCTGGGTCTCTAATTCTGCCAGCTTTTGCGCCATTAGAGCTGCTTCTGTCGCAGCCCGAATCTTTTGCTTCTCAACCTCTGCCAATGCTGTTAAAACCTCTTTGGCAGACTTACCTTGCTCAAACTTATTCTCTTTTTCCATCTTCAATTGTTCTAGTTCTTTTCCCTGGCATCAAACACATTATTGCCTTCAGGATCAACAGTGTTCAAACAATGTACATATTTAGGACTTCTGAGAACAAGAATATCATCTGACAAAGAAAATGCAGTCATCAGTTCTAACCTTTTGATTTGCTACTATAGCTTCCTTGCAAGCTGATTCATACATTTCCATTGTCTGCTTCAGTTCAAACCTCAACCTTCTCACCTCAGATTCTATGGAAGCCTGTAAATTCAAAATAGTAACTTATTGAGTCAATTATCCATGAAAGATATAAAATTCCGTGGCCCAAATTTAAACTCAAATACAACTGATGTTGGAAATGCAATCATTAACGGACCAAAATTAGGTAGTTCCTTAGCTGGACAAGAAATTGTATAATTCTTTACTTACTGTGGAATTAGAGGAAATCGAGCTGTTCGAATTAACCCCTGAGGACGTTAAGGAAAAATCTGAGTTCTCAGAGGACGTCCCAATTGATCTGAAACTGAGAGGCCCTGAAAAGTCAATACTGTCTGAAAGTGAATCATAACTGCTACCAGAACAATGCCTACACCAAAACAAACTGTTGTTAATTATTCATTACAGCCATGGCCTGTAAAGGTAAGTCTACACTTGCAACCAAAGCTACAAACTGAGAAAAAAGGAGACAGATTTTTTTTTTTTTTTGAACTAAGGAAACAGAAAGTTCATTGAAAACCTGTATGTTTTTTTTTCCTAATAATTAAAAACCTGTATGCTTATCCCATGAGTTTACACAAACAAGAATGATCAACGTTAAAATAAAAAACAAAAAACGTAGAAATCTAGGCCCCGTTTGATAACCATTTTATTTTTATTTTTTTGTTTTTGAAATTTAAGCCTACAATAACTATCTTACCATATTTTTTTTCTTAGTTGGATATTTACATCTTGTTTATATTTTTAGAAACCAAACCAAAAATGGGAAACAAAAAAAGTAGCTTCGAAAAACTTGTTTCTGTTTTTGAAATTTAGTTAGTATTTACGTACTTTCTTAAGGAAAGATGGACGCATTGTAGAAAAGATGGAACACATTGTAGGAAGTTTGAGTGAGAATAGGTTTAAATTTCAAAAACAAAAAACAAAAAAACTAAATGGTTATCAAACGGGTCTTAACTATTCAGAAACTTTTATCAGCTCTTTGAGTCGTATTAGATTTGCAAGTACCCAATTCCAAAAGGCCACTACATCAGCATCTCATACAGGTAATGATAATAATTCATAAGCAGAAAATTAGTAAAAAAAAAAAATGAATGGTCTGGAATATTGTATTGTATCCACCCAAAAGTATATCTATTGAACAATACCTGTCTTTTTCTTTTATGAGTCCTGAGATACTTGGATACACCATTTTTGATATAGACTTGTCAGTATGTGGAGCTTCAGATGGTTTTTCGGTCACATCAGTTTGTGGCTTATGTCGCTTTCTCAATCTCTTAGTCTGAACTTTTTCTCTAGCTATGACATACACAGCACATGATTCGGGAGTTGATTTGAGCAAACACGTCGGGACATCGGGATGTTTGAACTTCCTGCATCGATGAAAATGCTTTTGGCTTAAACTAATTTCTTATACACTACTAAATTTTCCCAATCACAGAGTCAGGGAGAGAGAGAGAGACTTCATAATAGCATTCCGGCTGGAAGCACCCACAACAATATTGCTAATGGAGTGTTTACTGATAAAGTCAATAAGTGCACTTGGAACATCAATGTCATGGATGATAATCTCCTTTGCAACTATCTGAAAATACAGAAATGCACATTTTTCCTTTAAACAAGGTGAAAACTAAGATGCATTTATGAAAGAACAAAGGGGAAAAAATAACAAAAATAACCGTAATAAAGTTAAAAGGGTTTCTCAGAACCAACTCACTGGGCCAAAGGGCACTAATAGTTCCATGTTTGTTATATGTGAACCTAATCTTAATTCTTATGATATATATTATGGGAGTATTTGCTAATATTTTAATCTAATTCAATAATGGTTCATTATCTCATCAAAACAAGCCATCCGGAAATAAACCCTAATCCGAAAACTGAAAACTAAGATGGTGTAGCTGATTCGCGAGATAATCTCTCGGATGTACAAGTCTTCCCTTTTTAGGACCTAAAGTTGGATGTTCAACTTCATGTGAGTTTATGATTTGTATTTATGGGTATTAGCTCATTGTATAAAAAGCTCATAACCTGGCTCAAAACTTCCAACACTTTCATCTTTATCAATGAAATAAGAAATTGCTTTCGTTTCTTATAAAAAAAAAACTGAAAACTATCTGAGATTGCTATTTCTACGACTGAGTATTTATTTATAACAAGGAATGGGGAAAATTGCTCACTCCTTTTCGTGCACAGAATCCACGATAAGGAAGGAAGAACTGATGCAACTCAGCTTCAGTCGGTGGACGATACTCCTTAGGAACCATTTCCGCATCATCTGCATACAAAAGCCAAATCACAACAACAACAAAAACAAAAATCATTGATTCATCTCGAAACACCATGGCGCATTTCAGCAGAGTTCAATTTTTGGAAATGACAGTTTAACCAAATATATTGTTGAGATTGAACTATTTTGTCCTACAATTACTTGGTCAAGTCCCACTTGGGGTACAAAAGAGGAACGCCCGGTGGAGTATAGGGCAATATGTTCTATTAGTGTTTACGAGAGTGCACTATGGGGTGCATGTTTTTCGTATTTATTGAGCTTTTACGATCTCTATTCAAAAAAATACATTCATACGAGCTACTGTAACCACTCATTTTAAAACCATTCAAAATAACTGCTTTTTTTTTTTTTGAAACAAGGGTAACCACGTCCGTCCCTAAACCAGGCACCGAAAGACATCGAAGGAGTAATGTCACAACTGAGTTTCAAACCTAGGATCTTGAGGGGTGCATACCTTCAAAACTCAAGTCTTCAACGACTGTGCCACCCTTGGGGACTAAATAACTACTCATTTCTATAACCCCTCTACCAAAATTCACATTCAAACAAGTGCACCAACTCCTCAACAAAAATCCATATTCAAACGAGCTATTACCACCACCCTAATTTCTAATCACTCAAAATAACAACTCATTCTAATCACTCAAAATAACCATTCACATAATTACTCATCCAAACAACATGAACTACGCAAATCGTTGTGTTATATAATCCTGGATTGTTGTTCTTATACAATTAATCATAATGACAACGACCAGACGACGTCAACAACAAAGGAGACGGATACCTACGGGGATGCAAGCTCTGACTCCGAACATGGATGAGGAAACAATCGCCGCAATTCTTCCGATTGAACAGATGTTCCACAGCCCATTTCACCGCGTGTTGACTGTTCTTGTCCCTGTTAATGGCGATCACCGTGTTGGTGGCGGTAAAGGAATCGCTAGATTCTTCTTCGGCCATGGGAGCCGCCATAGCCGGAAACTCCTCCACCACCACCACCACCGTCGACGGCGCCGGTCAGAACAGACGGAATACGACGACGAGCAAAGAAAACAAGGTAAGGGGGTGGATTTGATAGCGATTTCTTTACTAAATTTGGGGATCGGGAACAAGAAATTGAACACCATCATCTTCGCCAAGAATCTCAGATTCAAGCTGTGATCGCTAAAATTAGAATGGCGAAGAAGATGATTGTTTTGAGAATTCAAATCGAAACGATCTGTATTGTGGATTTCTCAACTGATTCTAACAATGCTTGGCTCTGGTAATAAAATGGCAAAGATTGTTCGAACTAGATAACAGATGAATTAAGCTAATAATATATTTTTTTATTTTTTCATTTTTTTTTTAGTTAGGCTTATTTAAAAAAAAGTCGCGAAATCAAGGCTTTTCTCCTCTATACCTAGAGTACCACTAGGTCATTCTTAGGCTGTGTTATTGAGATACTCTAGTTTAAGCGTTTTCCAATGACCGGTATATCTCAAGAAAGTAGGTCATGAAATCCTTAATTTCAATCATTCGACTGTCTCTTGGGGATTACGCTCTCTTATTATTAAAATATTAATATGATTTTTATCCTTAAAAGGGAGAAAATATATGATTCTTTTATTGAAAAATAATTGGAATTGGAAAGTTCGAATAAATTATAAAAAATACATCGATATCTCTCAAGCAAACATGCCTTAAATAATTTTTTTTTGTTTTAAGATATAACAATTGGGGGTGGTGGATGCCTACAAGTCCTTAATTTCAACCACTAAACTATCTATTTGAAACTAGGTTCCCTTATTATCAAAATATTGATATGGTTTTTATACTTGAAAGGGGAAAAATATATTATTCTTTTATTGAAAAATAATGGAAAGTGGGAGGTTCCAATAAATTAAAAAAAATGCTACTAAGCTCGAAATAAAATTCAAATTCAATGTTTAAAAAGTTTTAATTTAGTCGATCATTAATCATTATATATATTCACTTTTTTGGATTTTTTTTTTAAATTGGCAAATATTTAAACTAATAAATTATAAATTTATCTTCTAAGTTAATGCTGAGTTATACACAGTATAATTCAAGTTCTACTTATCGATTTAAACAAATAATCAAGTTATATTGATTTAAAACAAATAATCAAGTTATTCAACCTCAAATAAAGTGTATAATTGATCTAAAACAAATACCCGAAGTGTATAACTAAAATTTAAAATATAGAACACTATACAAACAGTTTCTTAAAAAATAGATATCAAATTTTAAAAAATATTAATTAAAAAACATAATTAGCCTAATATAATTATAACCGAAGTTCTCAAAATATATATATATATATATATATAACCGAAAGATTTTATAAGTTATTTTTTAAAAATGATGGGAAAATAAAATTGTTCTGGAACATGTTACTTAGTCCTAGGGTAAGCTCGCTTCAATAAAAGAAGCTTAAAAAACAAAACAAATATAGAGAGTGCGCAACGAATTAAAACATATAACATCGAAAAATAAAATATTCAAATGATAGTAACAATAAACTTAATTTGACTCATTTAAATAAAGTTTCACCATCCAAAATTCCAAACTGTTCGAGCTTTTCCTGTATAGAATTCCAAGCTTCTTCAAATCACAATAACAGTGTAGCTACATCGATCTACCCATCTCGCTTACCGTCGACGCTTTTGCCTCAACTCGGGAAATTGAAGCGGGATCGGAAGCGTATACAATGACACATTGTTCCTGCGTATAAGCTTGCATCCCAGATTATCAAAATGGAGTCTTAGATTTAAAGGGCTGATTTTCAGATCCTTTGCTATGTCTGTCGGATCACTGCTGAATTCATCCACAAATAGCGTAAGCACCGCAACGTGGCTAATGAGAAGACCGATCTTCTCGGGTGACATTCTTCTCGAAGTAGTCGGAAACATGGACGAGAACTTTTGGTGTAGCATGCTAGGAAATCTATGGCCCTTTGCAGAAGAAACACCATCCATAGAATGCCGATCCTTGTACTTTATTAGATGAGTGATGTATGAAAATATGCTGCAGAGCTTCTTCTTCTCTTCTTCGTCCTAAAATGATTTTAACATCAAAAAAAGTTCACTGAGCCAAAAGTAAAACACCCTTAATTAAAAAAAAAAAAAAACAATCCATTCCCTCAAAAATTAAAAGCAGAGTATTCACTCAAAACAAATGTTTAAAAAATAAATCAGAAAGAAATTATACAATCCAAAACAACAAGCATCAATAAAACTAATAAAAAAAGCATGCTTCTTACTTAAAGGCAAGATCCTTTCCCTCAACCAAAAAAAAAAATGATAATTGGAAAAGGAAGTTTAACCCCACTACATACGAGGGTGGGTACCCACACATGTCTCAAGGCTCGGACCTGAGAGATACTAAGAAGTTTTACAATTAAACTCACTCAAGGAGTTCGAAGGGTACAACACCCATCAAAAGACTCAGATTCGGAAAACAACAAGAGATTTTACGATTAAACTCACTCGTGGGTATTGAACCTAGAACCTCCAAGTGAGCATACCTTGGAGGCCCCAAGTATCAACCTTTGGGATCTCCATTCCCTCTAAAAAAATTATTTTATTTGATAATCGAGAATTAGAGCTTTGTCCCGCTACATATCTGGGGAGCATGTGCCCATCCCAAGGCCGGAGGACCAAACTCGAAAGACAATAAAATCTTTTTACAATTAAACTCATTTGTATGTTTCAAACCTAGAACCTTCAAGGGAGCATATCTTGGGGATCGCAAGCCTCTAACAACAGGCTACCCTTCGGGACTCCATTCCCTCAAAAATTAAAAACAAAGTATCCAATCCCGTACAAAAACAAAAAGGCCAGGTAGTTTCAGAAAGAAGTCAGTCGCTCAGAATTGAAAATAAACAATAATAGGTGGTTTAATCTGAGAATAAAACCAACCATCAAAAAGGCATAATGTTTAGAATCAGATTATTCATAAAGGTAATTAGTACTTTCTTAACATCATACCTGAATGTTTTGCAACTTATAAATTCTGTTGCGGACAAAGAATGGATAATTTGTGCTTAGTTCAGATCCTTCTTGCAAAAGGAAGTAAAGATCTTCGAGGAAACCCCATTCTCCTTTGAGGATGATCTTGTCGAGCGGGTACGCTTCTTGTGGAGTAGTTGCAGCAGCATTATACGTTGGTATATTGCGAGTAATTTGCGCATTCGTACCTTCCAAGGCCTCTTTGTTTACCACTACATTTTTCATTTTTCCCTCTAGATCCTTCTTGATATCAGGATCCTCCTCGTCTTGCTTCAATGAATGCAGCTTCTTTGCCTGCACAAAGTGAAAATATTAAACAATTGTTGCAACTTCTTGAAACTGCAAATTTGGAAGTGACTCCATCCAAAACCAAGTTAATAACGTCAAGTTGTCAACTCAGATTCTTTTTCAATAAGAGACCCCATTAAGAACAAAATTAAGCGCAACAAAACAGGTAATAGAAAGGAAAAAAACAAAAAGTAATCCTTTATCATGATAGCGTGCCTCCCATAATCCTGCTTAGGGGTGTACTTGGGTTATGAGAATTTTTAGGACCAACCCAAAGTTTCGGGTCGGTCAATCCTCCAACCTGTTCAACCTAGGCATTAAAGCAACTCAACCCTATATTTTTGGGTGGGATTGGTTCGTGTTAATCTACTCTTTCAGCTATAAAACAACTCTATTCATACCCCTTAAATATGAATGATATATTTGAACCTAGATTACGGATTACCTTTTCTTTTTTTCTTTGAAACAAAGGTAACCACGTCCGCCCCTAGGTCAGACACCGGGAGAACCTAGACTAAGGATTACCTATTTTATTAGTGCATCTTATTTATCAATATGCTAAGAATATATCTTATTAATAAATTTCTCTCCTCACACATATATGCATATGCATATATTATTCCTTAGTTCGAGTTGGGTTGGGTTGAATGAGTAAAAAATTTATCATCCCTAAAACAAACCCAACCCAAAAAAAGTTAGAAATCATAACTCAACCCAACCTAAATAGAATTATAACCCAACCCAACCCTTAAGGTTTGGGTTAGGTAGTCTAAGTTGCTCGGGTTTTCAATTCTTTTGTACACCCTTAATACTGCTCACCTCATAAGGTTAAGTCCAATATTGGTTTAATAAATAAGTCCACCACCAAAACGGAGGAAGTAAAAGATGGGTGCTGAAGTACTAAAAGAGAGCAATTCCATGATTTTATTTATCTTCCTCCTAGAAACAGGAAAAGTAATTCCATGATTCTTTTCTACCTGCTTAATTGACCTCTTCGTTCCATAGAGATTGGTTAGTTCTCTCATTCTATCAGCTTTGTCCTTCACAGAGAGCTCGCCATCTGCGATACTTAGAGTTTCATTTGCAGAAACATCCAAACCTCTGACTTTTGGATCCAATCTAAATATCTACAAGGAAAAATATCATGTTTATCAACATAATTGTGACTACTGCAGCGTGAACATCTTGTAAAATAGATAAAATGTATCTTAAACAGATAAGCTATGAAGCATGGCCACAAATACAAGACACGGATGCTGACAAGATAGGACACAACGATACACCATTTTCTAAAAAACTAGGACACAGTTATATTGTTAAAAAAAAAATTATAGTAAATTTAGCATAAAATATACAAAATGTACTATGCTAAAAAGTATGTAATGTCTAGAGAAGAATAAGAGGCATTTGTAACTTTAGCAAGTATTGAAAAACAACCAAGCATCAACTATGATTCAATTTTTATGATTCTTATTCTCAACATTCATTATCAAGAAAATAAAGTACCATGTTAGATGCAATAGGCACAATCTTTAGGCTTTGGGTTGCCTTATCAAAAACACCGAGACCATAGGCGCAATGTTGTTTCCCAGCAGTAGCCTCGCCTAAATAATTGGTACCAACAAAATCCACATTCGACCCTGTTGGACTTACAACCAGCTGCATCCTATTTGGTTTTACCTTGTGCCTATAAACCCTAGCTTTTGCAGAATTTTGTTCCTCAACTGCTTCCTCATCGGCGTCCTTGTGAGGATTAAACCCAGAAGGAAAATAACCAACTAGTGGTGGAGTTTTATCGGGTTGGTTGCTGAAAACTTGAATTTTGGCACTCACTGATGGAACTTGCTTCTTCTTCTTTTCACTCTTCTTCCTCTTCTTAGCTGGAGACTGTAAGTTCACTTCTAGTTCTGAAAAATGGCTGTCTTCTAATCCAAAATATTCAGAATCTTCCTCCATTAATTCCGTTAAAGAGCTTAATGTGTGTAAAACTAAAAGAAAAAAAACACTGATTTTTCAATGCACACAAGATCGTCGATATGTGAAGCTTCAACTCGTTTGCTTCAAACGTAACAAATCACTTTTCTGGGAGAATTACTTCTCGTTCAGTTTAGCAACAATTTGGCAACAGTCAAATTGGGATCCTTCTAGAGCCAAACCTGTCATGGTGCATATGGAAACCATTGCAAAAACCAGCTTGATTAATAAAGAAAGGGAAAATTAAGATGAACAGACAATAAAATTAAAATATATCAAACTAGCTTCGATGTCGACAAAGCTAGTTTGGTCTTATGTGGATTGCTTAAAATCCATGTTTCTTAAGGCTTTAGCTTGGGCTCCTTATTGATCATGGTTATCTTTTCTATTGGTTTTCTTGTGAGTTTGCCACCTTCCGAATTGTGGTTCAGGGCCACGTTAGTGGTTTTTCCTCAATAGGGAGGTTAGGATGTGATGGGTTTTAGTTTCGTAATGAACCGTTCTTCTGAAATCTTTTTTTTTTTAAACAAGGGCAACCACGCCCGTCCCTAGGCCAGACACCGGGAGACATCGAAGGATTAATATCACAGCTGAGTCTCGAACCCGGACCTTGAAGAGAGCATACCCCTCAAAGCCCAAGTCTTCAACCGCTGTCCCGGGACAACAAAACTGAAATCTAATCGACTCATTTCATTCAACTGATGAGAGAACAATGGATAAACATGAAAACATGATGAAACTGTCCAAAACTAACCCGAATAAGGAAACCCATAGGCCATAACAGAAAACCCAAAATTGCAATCCATATAGAGGGGAGAAGAGAACAAGCATTCATCTTCAACTTCAATGTAGGAAGAATAAAAACATGCGCTACGATTCGAAACGAACCGTGAAGAAATCGATTCACATCGTAATTTTGAATCGTAAATCGCCCGAATCGGACGTTTTTGAGAGTGAAAAAGGAACGATTCAAGAAAACAAATCATACCATTTTTACAATCCAAGAGTGGTCGAAGCTGAATAGCACAGAAAGTAGGTTTCAAAGAACTTCATTCGTTCTTTGAATACAGAGAAGTGTGACAAAGGGGCGGCTGTGCAGAGAAGTTAGGGTTTTTTTGTTTACCGTTTAATAAATTAACAATAAATCCAAAAGGGTTATTCTATGTACGAAAATTTAATTACAAATGTAATGAGTTGCTTTTTCCATGCCAATTTATTTTTAAATAAGAATATCAACCATTAGTATATTACTATTTATATTCTATGAAAATTTTAAATAAAATGTAAAATAAAACAATTTTATATATGATTTAAAAAAATATATTTTTATATTTATATATTTTGAAGTTAGGTTAGTTAGTTATTATATTTATATATATAAATATAAAAATTAATAATCATGTATAAATCTGAAAATATCTCATACATTAAAGTTGAATTTCAATACATGTTCCGTTTCACAATTTGATAATTTTGAGGGATAAAAGATGCAAGGATGGATGACAAAGCTCGAGGAGCTAATAGTGATAAAAGTTCATTAGCAAGTGGGTTCAGGTCTATTTTTTTCTCAATATAAAATCGAATCGAACCGGTCAAACTCAATTTTCAATGATTTCAAACCAATAGATCCAATATAGTTCTTAAAAACCGATCTAAACCAATGGATAGGTTTGGTTTAATCATTTTTTGTTTTTTTTATTTCGCCCCCATTTGTTATTGTTGGGAGCCAAAACATTGATGAATGATTAAATTTAAATAAAATCTTAATTTTTGGGAGTAGGTTGTTGTAAGTTTGGTAGAAAATAATAATTAAAATATAATTGATTTATATTTTTAAAAAGTATCAAAATCAATTTATAATGTCAATAATTGGAGCAATTTTTCAATATGTAAACATTAAAAGAAAACAACATATGCGATGATAAAAACAAACTATTAAATTATATTGTTAATTATTGTAATGTGGATTAAAAATAGAGGCATGTTATATTTCTCATACAATTTTATTGAAAAAATCAATTCTTTTTACATAGAGCTATTGCAAGAAATGTCTAAAAAAATCTATTGCTTGGATGCATTCAAGTTATTCCTTATATTGCAAGCCATTATCGTAAAGATAAGATATGGATGAGAAGGACAAAATGATATTGATAGAACAGATGAAAATTATAGAGAAACCCTAGGCTAAACCCTAGAAATCCCTCCCTCTTGAGTATGTTAACCCAAGCCCAAACCTCTCCAAATACATCATAACTTTCTCTCCACTCCTCTACTTCTATTTATAACCTTCACTAACAAACTCTATGTCATATTTCCCTTCTACCCCTACTCCTATTTATAACCTTCACTAACTAACTCTATGTCATATTACCCTTCTACCCCTAATAATACCTTTATTACTAATATATCCCTAGGTTGGGTATCTTACGGACAAAGCCTAACAAACGTGATTACCAAATTGTTATTGTCGTTGACGATTCCCGGAGCATGTCTGAAAATTGTTGCGGAGAAGTTGCTATCGAAGCTTTAGTGACCGTATGTCGTGCAATGTCCCAACTAAAAATGGGAAGCTTAGTAGTTGCAAGCTTTGGGAAGAAAGGAAACATAAGGTTACTGCATGATTTTGATCAATCATTCCCTTTATTGTCCCAACTAGATATGCTCTTTTGAAGGTCCCAAGTTCAAAACCCACGAGTGAGCTTAATTGTAAAATTCTTTATTGTCTTTCGAATTCGGCCTGGGATGGGCATGTGTGCCCTGAGTGTAAAGTGGGGCAAAACTCTGATTCCCGATTATCAAATAAAAAAAGAAAGGAACAAAGATTCAGGGAAAACATGCAAGAGGGAGTTCAACCGTATGTGAAGGTAGGGTTAAAGATAAGGAGATTCAAAGCTATGACCTTTTATCGAAAGTATATAAGTTAACTAATCGTCAACAAGAGCATAGTTTTAGTGGCATGATATATAACCTAAGTAACCAAGAAGTTACAGATTCAAATATCTCATTCCCAAATGTTGTTGAATAAAAAAAAAATCTTAATCAATTGAGTTATATTTAGGTCTGCTGAAACAAAGATTCATTTCATACATTCTTCGCTTCCTTTTGGGTTATGAAATGTTTATTGGATTATTTTATACCCAAGAAAAGTTTGATCTCTTTTATTACTTTTACAAACAGTATTTTTCCATGTGCACGAGAAGTTAAAGCGTGTCAACATGAGCAGTTGCTCAGCACTTGGTCATTGGGTTCGAGTCTCTCCCACTCCCAATTATTGTAATCTCTAAAAAAAAGGAGAAGTTAAAGCGTTACGTGAGGGATAGTCTAAGTCGGAAACGTATGGTTGCGTTTTTGCTTCTCGACAGCCCGCAGGAGTCGATCATAGACCTCAAAGGTATTTTTCCATTTATAGCTATTCACATTCATGATTATGCTCCTTACCATATGTGACGTATAATTTTCTGAGGATTTAGATTTTAGATTTCAAATCTTCTAACCATTGACTACACAATCTCTATAACTCTGGTTGTCATGAAGCTTCTTTTGAAGGTGGAAACATTAAATTCTCAAAAGTACTTGGATTCCTTTCCCTTCCCATTCTACATAATTCTAAAGGATATTGAAGCACTTCCTAAGACCCTTGGAGATCTACTGAGGTAAAAATTCGAAAGACTGAAAGTCCTGTTTAATAATCGTTTAGTTTTTATTTTTGAAAATCAAATGGTTATCGGACGAAGTTTAGGCATTATTTTATATGTATAATTGAAGTTTGAAATTTTTTTTTGCAGTGGTTTGAGATTATGCAAAATGGTGGGAGCTAAATTTTTGGGATTGGATTTATTTAACTTTGAAGAGAAAGATTGGCAAGCATTTTATGAATCTAGATTTGTTTCTTTTCTTTTCTTTTTTCTTTTTAAAATTATAGTGCAAAAATGTAATTAAGATCACAATTTTGTCAATAAAAATCATTGGTCTCCTACACTTGGCACTTATTGCCTTTTTTGGTCAATGGTTTCAATAGCACTGTGAAAATTATACTAGTGGGATTTTGAGATGGTAGGATGTGTTTGAGCCCCGTTTATGTTAACAGCCGGGTTGGTTATAATAATCCAACCGATATTTGTCAAACGGTGGCTACCTAAACTTACATGTCCGTTTATCTAAACCTACTTGCACATTTATCTAAATCTTACTTATATTACTTTTTGTTACATAACTAGCTCCTCAAACACTGTTTATCATAATCTTTGTTATAATAACTTGTCTCTTAAACATCATTTATAATAATTCACCGTTTATCATACATTTCCACTATCATAACCAAACCGGTATTCCAAACATACCCTTAAAATTATGTGAATTTCGACTATTTTTACCGGACAAATCGTTTAACCCTAATTGGAAGGATATTTATAGAAAATTAATTACCATCCTAACCATCATGATAGTTAACTTTTGCCGTTCTTTTATTTTTCTGTTTTTGAATCTTTTTATTGTTAAAATTTTTCTGTTTTTGAATCTTTTATTTTATTTTTGGATCAAGAAAGGGATTATTTTATTAGAGTTGAATATCCTGTCTGATAAGGACAATTAATTATCCAAAATAAGGCAGCAAAAACATAAAAGAATAACCAAGAAATAAATCCATTGACTCGGACATGTCTAGCGTTACCATTTTGTATGTTTTTTTTTTAAAAGACCTACCATTTGTATGTTATATATTATATATTTACATGTGGCCTATTAAATATGTGTTATAAATTTTTAATATTTATTTATAACGATTAAATCAACCTACGTCATTTTATTTTCGACCAAAGTTTCCTTTGCTTATTGATTTCTAAAACTTCCAAAAAGTTTGGGTAATTTGGAAAAAGGCGAGATCAAGTCAGAAATAATAAAGCAGTAGAAAAAAAAAAGGTTGAATTTTCTGGTCAATTCAATATATTACCAACAACCAAAGTTTTTTTTTGGATTTCAAAAAAAAAAAAAACAACTAAAGTTTTTTTTTCTTTTTTTTGACCAAACCAACAACCAAAGTTATAAGTAATTTAATTCACTTTTGTAGGAAACTTTTTTTTTTGTACGCCACATATTATAATTATATCATTTTTCTATACCAAATTTTCATTTTATCTTTTTTGTACCACGATTGAAATATGGATATTTTGGTTTTTTTAACACCGCTTCATTCTTCTACTATATATAAAATATTATCAAAATGCACTATTTATGATATTTTTATCGTAGTTGTGGGTTGAATACTTTTGCATCCAAGTAGCTATTGAACATAATTTTTCTACTCTACATGTCAATTTGTTTTAATTTTTTATAAATTAAAGTTGAGAAATTCAAACATATAACAAACATAGATATATATTATTTTTATATATATACGACTATTGAGAAAATTTATGTCCACTTCAATTATGATAAAATTCAAATTCTTACTTTAATAATTAACTAACATTGAATTTAAATAGATTAGGAGAGAATCTAATTAAAATATAGAAAAAAGTAATATTTAATCATCTATTAAAAAAATTAGGGTATGAATGAATGGATAGGATTTACACGTCACTCATGGGTTCAAACGACCCGCCGCCAACCGGTCCAACAAAGATGGAAACCCTAACGAAGCAAAACCGTCCACTTTTTGTAACCCTAATACCGCCACGTGTCAGTCACCTTTTACCCTCTCCTTTATCTCTCCTCCTCTCCTCCTTCCAGTCTCATCCGGTTCCCCGTTTCCATCTCCGACCGCCATTAACACCCAATTGGAAACCCTAAAATCCCCAATTCCCCAATCTCGATTTCGCCCAAATTCTTCTCCGGTGAATGTTTGTCGTTTCACCTGCAAATGGTGAATCGATTTGTTCAATCCAAAACCTGGTTCCACAAGAGGAAAAAACTCTTCTGTTGAACGATTCCAGATCCCTGTACATTCATCCAAATTTTTGCAAATTTTTGTATAATTTTACCTCTTGTTCTTGTTGTTGTTGTTGTTGTTTATATGTTTTCGTTGCATCGATTCGGTTGTAGACGGAAGAAGTGGAGACGGAGATTTGAAGATTTGAATATTTGAAGATTTGAAGATTGGATCAATCGCTTCTGTGGATTGTTCGTTTTTTTTTTTTTTTTTTTGGAATCTGTGATAATCTTGACGAAGGTGGCGAAGATGAATTTAGGCGCGGCGGAGGAAGAATCGCCGCAAGAGATTCATATTCCGGCCGAAATCGATTGGCAAATGCTTGATAAATCTAAATTCTTCTTTCTCGGTGCAGCTCTGTTTTCAGGTGTTTCAGCGTCTTTGTACCCTATGGTGGTGTTGAAAACCCGGCAGCAAGTTGCTCAATCGCAGCTTTCGTGTTTCCGAACCGGGTTTTCGCTCGTTCGCCACGAAGGCTTTCGAGCTCTGTATCGAGGATTTGGCACTTCTCTAATGGGAACCATCCCTGCTAGGGCTCTGTACATGGGAGCTCTTGAATTTACAAAGAGTTATGTTGGAACTGCCACTGTTAGAATGGGATTTCCAGAAGCTTCTGCTGCTACAATCGCTAATGCAGCTGCTGGATTGAGTGCGGCAATGGCGGCTCAGCTCGTGTGGACTCCGGTTGATGTTGTGAGCCAGAGACTAATGGTTCAAGGCACCTACAATCCCACCGCTCCAAAACCTTCGTCGTCGTCGTCGGTTCGTTACGTCAATGGGATTGATGCATTTCGAAAAATACTCAATGCCGATGGTCCCCGAGGCCTCTACCGGGGCTTTGGGATATCGATTTTGACATATGCGCCGTCAAATGCAGTGTGGTGGGCTTCTTATTATGTAGCGCAGCGGTTGGTTTGGGGTGGAATTGGATGCTATTGTGCTAAGAAGGTTGATGACGGGAATGACATTGTAGGTGGTTCTAATGTTTATAGACCGGATTCGAAGATGGTGATTGCGGTTCAGGGCGCGAGTGCAGCGATGGCGGGTAGTATCTCGGCTTTGATTACAATGCCTCTTGATACAATCAAGACTAGGTTGCAAGTTTTGGATGGGGATGAGAATGGTAGACGAGGGCCAACGTTTGGACAGACATTGAGAAATTTAGTGAGGGAAGGGGGGTGGTCGGCCTGTTACCGAGGTTTGGCGCCCCGGTGCGCGTCGATGTCGATGTCGGCGACAACGATGATCACTACATATGAGTTTCTCAAACGGCTATCAACCAAGAATCAAGACGGTTTGACAAGCTGAACAGCAGAAAAAGATTACTTTTCATGGAGTCTGAATGCTGAAAGATTGTCATTTTCTGTAACTGTTTCTGATAATTTTCGTTTTTTGAATTTCTTTTTCTTTCTTTTTTCTTAATCAATCTCTTTGTTGATATAATGTAGGCCTCTCAATGTTCATATATAATGTACAGAAATAGTTGCTTGGCTTTCTTAGTCTTTTTTTTTATTATTATGGATGAGAGTAAAGTTTTACAAGAGAAAGAACATTATTTTGTTAATTAATATACCACAAGATAAAGGAAGTACAATGTTATATTACCTGTGCCCAGGTGGATGAGGGTATGAAAATCATCAAAAGAGTGAAACTTCAAGTTGGAACACTCTTGGAGCACCGGTTTGATTATTATAAACGGAAGGTTATGATAAATGGTGGGTAATAATAAACGATAGGTTATTATAAATGGTGTTTGAGGAGCAAGTTATTATAACAGAGATTATGATAAACGGTGTTTGAAGGACTGGTTATGTAACAAAAAGTAATATAGGTAAAGTATAGACAAGTGGGGCAAACATCGGTTGGGTTATTATAATCAACTCGGCCGTTTACATAAACAGGGGCCCAAACACACCCTTGTTGATCTCGCACACACAAATCATCGTGTTCAAACTCAATCATTCCATTGTTGATTTTTCTTCGTATATTTTCAAGTTGATTTCATGTTATTATTATTTTTTATTTTTTTTATTTTTTTTTGAAAAAGTCATGTTATTAAATTTACTGGTAATTAATATATACTATCTTCTACTAAGAGATCTTAGGTTCAAAATTTTCAATCTCTATTGTTGAACTAAAAAGTGTTTCTATGAATTATTCTTAAAAGAATTTATTTCATGAGTCCATGGCTTGAATGTAGAATAAAAGAATCTGTCAACTGAAAGTTACAATCTATCCAAATGAAATAAAAGATTATTCTTGTCCAAGTCAAAAAGTTATAAGTGATAATTGCAAGATTCCATCTTCTAACTGAAGATTTCAAATAGAATTAAATCATAACACCCACATAAGACATTCATGTACACTATATAGTATAGTGGGCCTCCACCTATATGATCTTTAGTGATAATTGAAATAATATAATGGTAGTGGGACCTTGGGTTTATAAATTATAATATTAGGCATTTGGTCACGGTTACTATCAAATCTACAGGATCCAAGTAAAGTTGGATTAAAGTCATGGAAAAGATAATGTACAAAAATATTAAATGATAAAGTTTAAATTATAAATTTGGTTTCCTATAATTCTACAAAATTCACATGTTTCAAAATCTAGAATTTAATATTGAATTTCGTTCATATGATTTTAAAAATTTAGAATTTAAAAAATAGTCTTTTATCGATCATAATACTTGTTGTTATTCATGTGTCAATAATGATTATATGAATTAAATAATTGATTGAAAAGAAAAACCTTTTACATATACATAATCACCAACATGTACTTAATTCATCAACAATTATAGACAATAATCAAATTATAAGAGTTTTTTTTTTTTTTTTTTTGAGATTACAACAATTAAAAGTAGGAGAATTTCAATTCAAAACCTTAAGACTAAAATTTTAACTTTCTTCAAAATTATAGGAATTAAATTATAAATTATAAGATAATAGAGACTATTTTTTTTTCTAATGTAGCCAGCAAATTATAAATTAATGATTAAAAAAATGAAAAAATCATGTTCAATTACTCTCCACCACTCTCATTAGTTGTTAAAACTCAAAATAATTTATACAATATGCTTCAATAAAACTTTATTTATTTATTTTTAATTTTTTGAGAATCAATAAAACTTGAAATTGATCCAACTTTTCTATTTTAAAAAAAGAAACATAACAAATTTCTTGCCCTTATATTTTTTTTTATGAAAAATAGTCGGGTAAAAGAACTAAAACAGAAATGAACCTCGAAATTTACGCAGTGAAATAATATTTATCTATCACAATATCTCATATTGATCCAAAAAAGCATAGTTCAACCCACTTAAAGTAGAGTATGAACTAATCAAAAAACATGTGATCGAATTCTTCGAACTCAAAAAAAAAAATCTCATACTATCCCGAGACAATAATTGAGGTGCGCATAAATTGACCTCAACGGTCACAAATATTCAAAAAAAAAAAATCTCATATTGAAATAGCAAATGGAATAGAAATAGCAATTCTTTCTAAATGAAAAGGGTTATAACATGGTTCAATCTTGAGAGCTTTCAAAGTATATAAAGCCAACTCTCAAGGACCATTAAAAGGAAAATCTAAGAACCAAACCAAAAGCAAAGGCAATCTTACAGACTAAACAATCTAAATTTTACATAGAAGAAACTGCAAAAGGGCAAACCTGAAAATGTGGTGCTAAACCAAAACACATTCCCTTTGTGAGTGGTGATTATTGCAATTTTGCCATTTTAAATGCGGCCTTTCTTGTTGCTGCTGCTGCAGGATGGGCATTTGTACTGCTTTATGTGCTCTGCTTTTGATGGAGTTATTCTCACACATTTTCCATGGAACCATTTCTCACAGATGTCGCAGCAAATCCAGAATTCGTCCGATGCGTAATTCTCGCCGCATGCCCCGCACAAGGTGTCGCCGTGCTCGTCTTCATCTTCTTCATATGAAGCCTCTACCTCTTCCCTTCCCTGCGGTTGCCTCGCATACATTCCATGAGGTTCGGCTTCCCGCTGCAAATAGTTGAAAGATCAGAATGAAGTAAATAATCGAAGTAAGTGATCAATGTTGTTAATCACATCACATCAACGAGGGTTGAAATACGTTAAATCACCTATTAACCCAAAAGCTTAAATTGATGGGTTTGTGGTAGATTTAATGATATCCACCAACACTTTCTTCACTTACGGGCTTGAGAATTTAGAATATCTATCACGTGGAAATCAATATTAATTGAAAATGGAACAACTCGATAGGGATTTGAACGAGAAACATTACATTATCATATTCACAACTAACAGAAGCACAGTTGAACGATACCACATGAGATAATTGTTTCAGTTCCATTCTTTTTCTATATATATATATATGTAGAGGCGGGAGAAAGACCTAAGATTCATGGTTTGGTACACATGAAATCGATTCGAATCAATTATATTCAGAAATAGAGTAGCACAAATAAAATCAGTCAATGTTAAATTAGGTTAAACGCCAATCAACTCAAAAGCTCAAGCTTATGGGTTGGGGTAATTTAATTATATATCAACCAACACCCTTCCCTCACTTGTGGGTTTTGAAATTTGAGAAATGTCCAACAAATGGACTTTAATTTTAATTGAGGGATGAAATGACTCGACAGGAGCTCGAATTCAAAGACTTCCTACTTGATATCAGGTTGAATTATGTAAAATTATCAATCAACCCAAAAGCATAAGCTTATGGGTTAGGATAAATGCAATTTAATTATATATCAATCGACACTCTTCCCTCACTTGTGGGTTTTGAAATTTGAGAAATGTCCTACAAGTAGACTTTAACTTTAATTGGAGGATGAAATGACTAGGCAAGCTCCAGGACTTCCTACATGATATCATGTTGAATTATGTTAAATTATCGATCAACCCGAAAGCTTAAGCTTATGGGTTGGGGTGATTTTATTATATACCAAGCACAATTGGAAAAAAAAGGGATCTATAGCAGCATACCGCTTTAAAGCTGGACTTGGATCTGCTACCATTAGCAGTTGATGACTTTTCCTTGGCATGTTTCTTTGCAACACCTGTGACTACTTCAAATACTGTTGGCAAATCATTTATCATGTTAAAAAGCCGCCTCCTACATCATAAAAACAAGGCAAAACATTAGGCTTAGACCAGCCCTCGTGATTGTTGAAATAACTCCTATATGAACCAAAGTTCAAAATGTAAATACCTATCAGATTTGTCGAATGCGAATCTCGCGCCAAAATAATAGGCAACAGAGAGCAACCAAGTGTCGCTATGGACAGCAACCAAAGCCAGCCAATCCTTTTCTTGCATGCCATCTCTTGCGAAATTAATACCCAACGCCGGCTCGGGAATTTCAGGAGGTACTTCTTCAGCCGGTAAGTTAACTTCCCATCCTTCATTTGGAAATCCATACAAACATAGATTTTCCTTCTCTGGAGGCACCAAAAAACTGTTATAAATAGCTAAAGGATTCCAACTAAAGACTACGAATGTAAAATCTAGGGTTAGACTGTTATGTGATGGGGTAAGGTCAAAAGTTCATATTCGAAATCCAGATAATAGGGGCAGACAACTCGACTTTATACGCATAAATTCGTGGATTAGAAGATGAGAAGTAAACAGATATAACAAAAGGAGCATGTACCAGGATCACATTCTCGAAAGAAATCTTTAACATCTGCAATGATAAAACCGAGAAGAATTAGACATTCACAAATCCCAAATGAAACCAAAAGCTAAGATCCAAAAAATCAAGCACACCAAACTCTAAATCAAAGTTACATAAATAAAGCATCCAGCCATTGAGCAAGCCACAAAAATTGGACAACATATAAACAAATAAAAACCTCTCCACTACCAGAACAGGATAAGTTTACATTCTACATTTATCTAGTACTTCATCCAAACACAAAATCCGTCAACTGATATCAAAGTCGTTAACAAACTAGAAAAGAACATAGACTTTTAGGAATTGACATCAAAGTCGTTAACAAGCTAGAAAAGAACATGGACTTTTAGGTTTTGCATCAGCACGCACAAAAATTCAGGCAAAGGAAGAGAGCTCTCTGGCGACATCACCAATACTCCGTCGCTCTCTTCTATCTTACCGCACGTAGACGGCCATGCATGAACACAAATCGCCAAAAGAAATCGATCCAAATTCAGGAACAATATTCATAATGCAATTTCACGCTAATACAGTAAAAAAGTATACTGAGATTCAAAATTAAACAGCCACAGTCTCATAAGCCAAGAGTAGCATTAGAGAACACATTTTCTTTCATCCTCATTAATCCACCATTCGCAAATCACTTCCGTTTCTCTCAAACAAACAAAAACAGCAAAATCACGAACATGAACACCAAAATTAACCAAAACACAACAAAAATCAAAACAATCCAAGTACAAAATGCAAGATAAAGAACATACTAAAACCACAAAAACAGCAAAAACATGCAAGAATTTCCGTGGCACCTGGTTTTCTTTCAAAATTAAACAGCTACGATCTCATAAGCCAAGAGTAGCATTAGAGAACACATTTTCTTTCATCCTCATTAATCCACATTCGCAAATCACTTCCGTTTTCACTCGAACAAAAAAAAAACGGCAAAATCACTACCAAGAACACCAAAATAACAAAAAAAAACAAAAACAAAGAAAATCAAAACGAAGAACGCCTGGTTTTCTTTTAAAATTAAAAAGCTACAGTCTCATAAGCCAAGAGTAGCATTAGAAAACAGATTTTCTTTCATCCACATTCGCAAATCACTTCCGTTTTCTCTCAAACAAGAAAAACGGCAATATCACGAACAAGAACACCAAAATCAACCAAAAAAACAACGGAAAAAAAAAATACAGTATGAAACTAGAAATGAAGAACGTCAAATACATATTAAAATCACAAAAACAGAAAAAACATGCAATGAATTTCTGTAACGCCTGGTTTTCTTTCAAAATTAAACTGCTACAGTCTCTTTCTAGAACACATTTTCTTTCACATTCGCAGATCACTTCCGTTTCCTTACAATCAGAAAAAAAAAACGCCAAAAATCACGAACAAGAACACCAAAATCAACCAAAAAACAACGAAAATCAAAACAATCTAGTACGAAACGCAAGATGAAGAACTTCAAATACATACCAAAACAGAAAAAACATGCAATGAATTTCCGTAGCGCCTGGTTTTCTTTCAAAATCAAACAGCTACAGTCTCATAAGCCAAGAGTAGCATTAGCGAACACATTTCCAATCCACATTCGCAAATCACTTCCGTTTTCGCTCAAACAAACAAAAACGCCAAAAATCACGAACAAGAACGCCAAAATCAACCAAAACGCAACGAAAACAAAAACAATCCAGTACAAAACGCAAGAAGAAGACCGTGAAATTCATACTAAAGCCACAAAAACAGCAAAAAACACGCAATGAATTTCCGCATCGCCTGGTTGGATCATCCTTCTCCTCCTAGAACGAGTCAAGAAGAAAAGAAAAGAGAAACATACCGACGGTGAGGGCTTTGATAACGCCAGTTCTCCGGCCTCTAAAATCACTGAAAACATCTTCCACTGTGCGATTGCGCACTGCGCCACCTCCATCCATGGCCGGTTCTTCTTGCTCGAGACGAAATTGAGTCAAAAACGGAAAAGAATGAGAGAAAAAGAAAAACTGAAGATTATACCTAGACAGAGAAAGATAAAGAAAATGAATGAATTTGCGAAGAGCAATATATACATTTATGGAAATCGATTACGAACGGGAAATTTGAATTTGTTGAGAGGGCAAAATCGGAATTGTGTTTCTTTGAGATCTCCGTTTTGAGATTTTATCTTTCCGCCATTGCCGTAATTACGATCCTTGATAATGATATTCTTTTTTTTTCTTTGTTTGTTTATTTTAATATAATAATATTCTTATGTAATTCCAGTGAATTTGTTGTAGTCGACGAATTATATTATGAACTTTTTAAAAATTTCTTTTATATCTATCAAAATATTTTAAGTTCCAGAAATATTTAGATTAAGAGGTTATGGGGAGTAGTAAAAAATTAAAAATTGTAGTAAAAAATTCGTTTGGATGAAATTTTTATGTAGAGAAGTTAGAGTCAAAATTATGTTTTGATGTAAATTTAAAATGAGTTGTGTTTTTAGTAATTAAAATTAAATGGTTAAAAATGATTTATTTTTATTTATTTGAATTGAATAATTAAAATGAATAGTTATAAATGAATGATTAAAAATGAATTGTTAGTAATGAAAGTTGTTTTTAAAGGTAAAAATGAAGAGTTGGCAAAAACTCGTTTGAACATAAAATAAATTTTCGAGAAGTTAATAAATTCTAAAACTAAATCTTATCTAAATATGTTAAACAAACAACCCTTACAGTTTTCGATTGGTTTTTTTTTTTGAGAAAAAATTTGTTTTCCCTAGGTCTCGTTTTATTGAAGTTATTAATTTAACTTAGTTTGTGAATTGAAATGTTATAATTGAGTTAATATTCTTTTAAATTTTTGTTATATTTCAATTTTTTCTAAAATTTTGTTATTCATAGAATTTTTTTCCTTTTTTATTGGTAGTGAAAAATGCTTTTCATTCAACTTTTGATATATTTTCTTTAATGGTTGAGTAAAAATTTTAGATGGTTCAATTACCGTTTTGGTCTTATTGAATTAGAATAGCCATAATTGAAATTGGATTAGGACTATCTTTGTACATTTATTGGTGTTTAAATCTTCAAACTATTTTTGTGCGACAAATTATCTAATCTTATAAAAAAAAATGGTTCTTAAGTAGCTCATCAACTTAGTTATATTGCATTCATAACCCTGATTTTTTAAGTCATATTTTACAACTCCATAAATTGATAATAATTTATTTGAATTCATGACTTCGTAATCATAACTACACGTAGGGGTTGTTTGTTTGACATATTTAGGTAGTTTTTGGGTTAAAGAGTTATATTGAATAGTTAAAAATTGAGAATTGTGTCAAAAACTCGTTTGGATGTAGTTTTTGTCTAAATGAGTTAGAGTCAAAACCTTGTTTGGATGTGGAGTTAAAAATGAGTAGTTATTTTTAGTAGTTAAAAAAGAAATGATTAAAAATGAATGGTTAAAAATGAGTTATTTTGATTGATTTGAAAGGAATGATTAAAAATAAGGGATTAGAAATGATTAAGTAGTTATAAATGAATGGTTAGAAATGAGAGTTATTTTTAAAAGTAAAAATGAAGAGAGAGTTAATAAAAACTCGTTTGGATGTAGGTTTTCGAAGAGGAGTTGATAACTCCCACTTCTAACTCCTACCTAAATATGTCAAACAAACACCCCCTAATTAGACACATGTTTTATTTGGTATTTATTTATTGGTTTAATTTTGTCAAAAAAAAAACTTAAAGAAGTATTTTTATCGAATTTAAATGATTATCACTATAGTTTTAAGTTCATCAATGTTGGGTGCACACATTATTCAATTGAGTTTGGATGGAAAAGGTCGGTAGCATGATAATTTCATTATTTGGTGGAAATTTAATTTAATACCATGATTACGGATTCAATCATGAAATATATATTTGGCTTTCATTGAGACGAGTTAAACCCTCTTCTTAAGGTTTGTGATTCTCCTTCTTCTCCCAACTTGTAATAAAAAAAAAACAAAATCCAAACTCATAATTTTTTTTTTTTCTGGAACAAGTTTTAGGTTAAGTAGAAATTCAAAATTTTGTAAATTATATTTGTCATTAAATTATTTTTTCACAGAATTTTAAAATTCAATCCTTATCCACTTTTCTCGATATTTTTATTTATAATTCTTTACCTAAAGTCATAGTCATACGTAAACTTTATGTCACTTTATTTTAAAATAGCACCTCTCCCATAATTCAACTTTCAATATATTTATTTTAAAGGGAGAAGTTATTTTGTAAGAAAAAAGTTAACTTATCTTTGTTTATTGTTATGATTTAATTTAAATCCATGATTTAACAAATATAAATTAAAAAATAACTCATTTTTTCGGTTATTTATTTCATTATTTTGAAAATTTGAACCTACAACCATATATGCCAATAACGGCACATATAATTATTTAAACTTATAATTGAAAAAAAATTAAGGAGAAAAGATTATACAAAGGAAATAAGAGTAAAATTTTCCAAAAACCCTACTTAAATATATATGTGATACTATTTGGTGCTTTAAAAAAAATTGTTAAAAAAAAAACTATTTTTGTGACATCAAATGAGATCACGTATATGTTTAAGTAGGATGTTTTAATGTATAAGAAATTTATTCTCATAAAAGAATGGATGTTTGTGCATCAATAATTTGTATTTATACATCAAGATATGACGATTTTATTGTATACGTTAATAATTATCGGAGACTTAAAATTTTGTATTTACCATGTTATCTTATTATAAAGATAACTGACCCAAAATTTTAATACATGAAAATGGGTAAAAAAAATACATTGATAATTATCAAACAATGATTAAAGGTGGATGTGGGGCTTAGCCAGTTCAACCAGTTCTAATGAAAAAACACACACACACAAGCTATCTGTAAATATCTTGGACAACCAAATTAAAAGGTGCTTTTTTCAAACTCTTAAAACTACCATACTTGAAATGATGCAGTTTTAAACACTTCTATGGGCTGAATTTTGCTATCATATAAGAACATATCTCATCAACTACTAACTAAGATCATCAAAGAGGCAATTTGATCTTTTCTGACCATTTAAAGATATCAGAGTAGACTTGATCACCTCCCAAATCTTCTCCTTGAGCCCCGGCCGCTATTCGAATTATGTCTTCGATCAACGCAAAGTTCCCCATGATATCAACGTGAGCGCCACTCTGTGTTCCTCGTCCTTCAAGCAAGTTTGATGGGGGAGAGTGATTGTATTCTCTAATGTACGAACGGATTCCTGCAGGATTAAATCTGGTTTTCCCACGCCACCCTTTCGCACACATGTAACCAGCACTTAGAACGGGCACGGTTTCGTCTCCGTCGACGGTGTAAACTCCGTCCTTCAGACAGCCATCTTCATCCCCATCATTAGCTGCAGTATCAATCTGAAATGGAATGTAGCATTCGGCGGCAGGCGATAGCTTATAAACATAAGCTCTTTCGGTCGGTATTCCAACTCCATACAAAGAAAAGATCTCCATGTCAGGAGCATTTGGCAATCTGCAGAGCAGTTTTATATTGTACAAAGTTTAATAAAACATAGACTGGATTAGAGTTTATTGACACCAAAAATAGCACAGAAAGATGGGAAAAGTGCAAGTCTGCCCTTTAACGTCAGAAGAAATAAGGGAGAGGTCGATCAAAATGTTGTTATGATATCTCTATGGGTGTGTTTCGGACAATGATTGGATTTTTATAAATGGAGGATTATTATAACAGGGGAGGTTATAATAACTTGTGTTTGCGGTGTAGGTTTTCCTTTTCTTTTTTTTATATCCGCGAGTGTTCGAGCTAGCTTGCGCACACCTGGACTATTCTAATAGGACATACGCTTGACCTTACAACATTTGGATGTCAAAAAATCTCGTAGGAAATTAATTCCTAAATAGGTAGCCACCATAGGATATAAGCTATTATAACGTAGATTATGATAACATGTGTTTGGAGTGCAATTATTAAAACAGAAAATTTGATCATAACAGGGCAAGAGTGTTACTATAGTTGGGATGAGTGATTATGGGTTATTCACCGGTTATTATAGGTGGTGGCCTAAACACAAGTTGAGTAATAACCCGACCTAACCCACCAGTAAATGGGGTCGAAACGCCCTTCATATTAACGTAAAATCAAGAAGGATAAAATTCTCACCTCGTCTCCAGCGGGTTTGACCAATATTTGTAGTGGTTGTATTTCGGGTCATCCAGATTGTCAGCAATTCCATAAGAGAAATGGGCACTCCCACGTTCCATTGTATGTGGGGCAACATAACGAAGTAGATCTATGATTGATCCAGCTGTATAAGCTTTGTAATCTGAGATTGCTCTAATACCCTCAATTCCCATGTCATGATATTCAGTCCAAACGTCTTTGCAAGTAGCATTTGCAACATTGTGACCCTTGATAGCATCCTGCACGATAATAAGACGAGCAACATAAAACTTTTTCGTCAATATAACTGATTTAGGTTCGTTTTTCTTGCACGAGTACAAGGAGCATGCAAGTTTTTCACTTCAAGAATCAAGAGAATGAAAAGATCGTCGATTTATCCATCTGTGAAGGTTGTCCAGAGCTGAATCAATGGCAGGCTTCTTAGAAACTAAATTTAATCGGATGTCTCCAAAAGAGGCGCTTCTTAGAAACTTAATTAAATTCAACTCGCCCACTACAAATTGTTTGACCCTATGCACAACTTGGGTGACCACTTGGAAAGTCCTCGTGTTGCACCCAAAAGAAATGATAACTTAAAAAAAAAAGGTGCTTTTGCTGCTCAATTTTGTAAGTTTTGAAGAGCTGAACTCAAGTGGGATTGTGCTTGTCCTATTAATATTCAGTCCATTCTCCATAGCACTCTTGGAGGCCACCCCTTTCGTAACAACAAAAAGATGATTTGGGAATCTTTGGTCCAAGCCTTTTTGTGGAACCATTGGCCGGAAAGAAATGCTAGAATTTTCAAGGACAAAGCTCTCCCTATTGAAAATTTTCTGGAATCTACTTTGTATCTTGCTTTATTTTGGATTCATAGGATTCCCTCTTTTGTGATTACTCTTTATCTTTGCTTATCTCACAATGGAGAAGTTTTTTGTAATTTGTAACTTTTTCCGGTAGGTTACTCATATTCATTCATCAATGGAGTATCGTTTCCTAAAAAAAAACAACAAAAAAGTGAAATATTTACCGGATGGGACTTTGTGCTAACAACCTATTAACACATTAAAAGACTATCCCTCACCATAGGGCAATCATTTGCCTAAATTTTGAGTTTAACAACAATTTGGGGTAGGGGGATTCAAACTCTGAACCTTTTAAGTTATTGGGTCATACATGATGATACCACTAGAGCTCTGCTCCTTTTGATACCTAAATTACAATTGCTTAAATTAAAAATCAAAAGACTAAAGAAATGAGCCTTACCAGAAACTCAATCCTCTCAATCTCAGATGAATCTGCCTCTGCTATGTCTTTTCCAAAAGATATAATTCTTCCGTATTGAGCTTTCTTTGAAGAAGAAACCATATCTCCATCGCCATTATGACCTCCATTATGGGTATCGTTGTTTTTTTGCTTTCTTCTGCTAGGAGCATGGCCCTCTTCAGGTGACCAATCAAGGCCACCCCATATAATATCCCCACCTTTTGGTATCATCGACATGGTCGAGTCCCATGTACGAGTCATCTTCATTACATGCTGCAATGTTTGAATGCGAAATAGATCGTTGTCCAAGAAAAGTGGCGCAATAGCCCTGCATCATGGGAAGCAAGAGACATGAACTCTTTCAGACAACAAAATCCATAGGATTCAATGCTTGTAGATTCGTAATCAAACAAAACTATTGTCAGATGAAGTGAACTCACAGAAATTAAAAGTTGTTATCATCTTATTTTACAGAGCAGCCTTGTGACTGAAAAAAAATACTCCAAAATGTACCATATAAATACTAAAAATTAAAGCCTTTTTGCATGGAAATGATAGTGACTTGAAATTCATCCAGGCACGCTAGGAGAAATCTACAAGCTAGAATTAGAGCCTTATAACTGTTGGCATAGTTTGAGGTGACCTGACATTTTTTTTTCGTGAATGTTCGGGTCAACTTACGTGCACCTTGACTATTCTTATGAAACATGCTGTCCAACTCTACAATATTTGGATTTCAAAGAAACTTGCCTAGGTGGCCTCTAAGGATTGAACATTGGCCTAGAGTATTTATGACATAAAAGTAGGTGTATCAACAACTTGAGTTGATTGAATTACAACTTTCACCCTAGACAACTTCCAGACTTCCGACTATAGAAACAATATTTTTCTACCCTAACCATGAAAACACAGAGACATACACACAACAACCTAATTAACCAACTACAGTGCAGTTAAAGTTATAGAAACCTTGCAAATGCAATATCCTTAGCTTCAGCAGAGAAAAGCCCAGCAACAGCTTTGGGAACACCTAGAAAAGGTCCACCAATATTTATAACTGCTTTTATATGCTTAGCACACCATTCTGGTCCTCCCCCACCACCCATTGGCGCTGGTGATTCAACCCACTTCATAAAGTGCATGAAGTATAAAACGCCCATCGAATGTGGAATTATCACTGCCCTCTTCCCACCATTCGTAGCAACCATCAATTCTATGTTACTTTTTATTCGGCTGAGGGATTGATCTCTAACCTTCATCATTTGAGAATTTAAATAATCAACAAACAGTTACAAACAGTTAGTACTGCTAAAAATGGTACAACCTGGTTAACTGAAAAATAATGCTATTGATATGAACTATAACATTGTATTCTACTCCAACAAATGGTTACCTCAGTGTTCTGATATGAAATTCTCCAGTCATATGCAGCCATATACATAGTTTTTTCCTCGTAACCAATACGAGCCAAGTTAGCAATCATGACTGCCCACACAAAATAACCAGGAGCAAAATAGTCAGCAGCAACAAGCCCACTGACCGGCCTGACCCTGATTCCTGGAGGATCTAATCCAGTTTCGTTATCCAACGACATATGCTCTACCCAGCACGATGGTCTGCAAGGGAAAAGGTTTAACAACCACACCAATTTTTTTTTAATTCAGTCATATAAAACCAACAAACAACTCCTTTGAATGTGCACAGAATCAAACAGTTCATTGCAAATATCTTAAAATGCCAAAAACTTCTGGGAACGAAACGACATAAATCCAGTAGACATAAATTATCTCAAGACCTCATACTATTTAGCTGCTACATATCACTCTTTGATTCATGTATAAGACTAACTAAATTCTAGCATCATAAATACTCCTCCAACAATTATTCAAAGAAACATTACATATTATCATAATATCAAGTACCTTTTGTACACTTCACCGAATGTGCCGCCCCACAGACGCTTCCTGAACAAACCTTCAGCACATCCATGGCCTTCCCAAAGTTCAAGCCCACCCGTGACGATCCCCGGCACAAAAACCACAGGGTGCTTCACCTTCAACCCCTCTTTCTTCAATTTGACACCCGGCTGATCCGGCAACGGCCCCGTAATAGCCTCTGTCACATACTGAGGCAAAGACGCCGGCATCGCATTGTACAGAAACAACAATAGCCACCATGTTGTACAAACACACCCAACAAACCAGCAGCAATTATCTACACAAGACCACCTTTTCTTCTCCTTAGCTTCCTTTACTTTTCCACTAACTTTCTCCTTCTTATCATCATCTTCATCCTTCAAAGCATTGGGATCTTTGTCCACTGCTTTTCGCCGACGAATCAAAGGCATATTTCAAAACCCCAACTACTCAATCAACAACCTCTATCTAAAAATTCACAAATTAGCCATTCTACAACACCGTTAACAATCTGAATCTCAATCTCAATCCCAATCTAAAACCTCTCTAACTTAAACGACGAAATTCCCACAACCCAATTTCATAAATGAAAAACTAAATAAATATATGAATCAAAATTGTTGAGTAACGCAGAACAAATGCGTCTTCCAAGCCCAGAAAAAGTTGTTATTCTAAGCAAACAAACAGCGCCAGTTCAAAGCTAAGAAATATACCCTAAAAAAAGCTTAAAATCCGCAGTTAAAGAGAAATGTAACCGAGAAATTTAAGCTTTGGCGTCACTTTTTGCAGTTACGAACAAAAGCTTGAGCTTATCGATCAATGGCTCTTTGGATCGTGGAGAAGTTGCCGACTGGTTCTCAGCAAGATAGCAAAATAATGGCGCAAAATTGAAACTGGGCTCTACGTGTGAGCTGTTGCTTTCAGATTTTGACTGAATTGTAATTAAATAAATAATGATATTTTTTAAAAAAAATCAATAATTTATTATTATTAACAAAAATAAAATAAGCAGATTTTGGATGTATATTAAAAAAAAGTAAAATAATTCAAAATGTATAGCATAATTTTCAAACTTATTCATTTGTGACATAAAATTTTTAAAGTCTATCAATTTACATTATTCAATTACTCAAAATCGATTAAAGTCTATCAGTTGAACTGATAGAAGTCTATTAGTTGAACTTGATAGAAGTTTAAAGTCTAAAGTCTATCAATTCAACTAATAGAAGTCTAAAATCTATCAGTTCAATTAATAGAAATCTAAAATCTATCAGTCAACTGATAAAAGTCTAATAATGTTAGAATATGAATTTTTGACAAAATATATTATGAGTGAAATTATTTTAAAAAATATATTATAATTATAATGCAGAATAAAAAATATGCTGAATAAACATTCCATAAAATAAATTAGAAAATTGACTTTCGTTATATTGCCTGGCGAGATTCTATTTAATTGTGATGCTTTGGCTTTTTATATTTGGAGTACTGATACATTATTAATAAAATAAATGAAACTAGAAATTTCATGTTCCTCTTGGTTAAAAAAAGCTTTGTTCTTATTGTTTATCTTTTAAGGGTTTAGGTTTTTTTTTTTTTTTTTTTTTTTACTAACTAGAGTAGCATATTAATAACATCAATATATATTCAATGATCGGGTGGTCATGAGTTTGTGTCCACAACCGCAATTGTTGTAACCCAAAAACAAAATTATAATGTGTTCATACCGGACACTTATACATTGATTCAAGACAATATGTGTAGTGATTAAAGATTATACATGAAAAAATCTCTTTTTCTACATAATTATTTTAATTAAATTCATATAAATACTAAAATAATTTTTCATCTTAATTTCTTTTTTTAATTTAATAATGTGACGAAAGATCGAACTCATGACCTCTTTGCTTCATAAAAATATATTGATGCTGGTGATGTTGAAATTTCTACCATAAAAATATTTGATTTTGAAATATAAAAATAAAATAATGGATACAAAATTTTAGAGACGAGCATTTTAACCTTATGTTTTCTCTTTCATTGCAATTGTCTGTGTTTATAATTAAATTGAGCCGAATTAAGAGACGTGATTAATTAATTATGAAGATTCTCTTTTTTGTGTCCGGATTTGTTGCGGATTTTAATTTCAGTGTCTAAGCCCAGCACGTGAAACATGCGTGCTGCGTCGTTGCTTTTTCCTTACTGTAAACACAATAATTAATAAAATATTCCATTTTTTAAATTTTAAATTATTATTTTTTGGATCGAGTAATTACATGTTGAATTATGCTAAATATTAAAGTTTGTGATGTTTTTCTAATATAAATTAAAGGGAGAGGACCACAAAATTTATAAACCACAATATTGAACTAGATTATCATCAAATAATTAAATCATTAAACCATCAAATAATGTTAATTGTATAAATAGATTATAATATTTAAAATTTAGGATGTTAATAATTGATACTTTTCGCCTTACCTAATGAATTATGCTAAAGATTTAAAGTTTGGAATATGTAGTTGATATTGTCTGCTTTACATGTTAAGTTATGCTAAATGTTTATACTTTAGAGTAGTGATGATTGATATTATTTGGTAACTAATTATTTCATAGATTATTGTTATTATTATTATTTAGATTTTTAATTTTTTTATTTCAAATGATTAAAAAATATGAAACCTAACTTCTTTCTTTGGAGGAGTAAATAGACATAAAGATACAAAGTTAGCGCTATACACAATGCATAATAATATTATAATATTTAAAGTCACTGTTAGACAGAAAATATAATAATACTATAATATTCAAAGCTACCATGAGATCGAGACAAAGAGTAATAACATTATAATATTAAAAAGTTGCATTTAGAAAAACATATAAAATTAATATAACAACATATAACTTTATTTTCCTTTTGAAAAATTTAATTTCAGCTACATTCTCAAATAATAATATAATAATGTAATCTTAATTTTTCTTTTCTTTTACTTTTATTTAAAAAAAAACAAAAAATTCTATGTGTCTAATATCCAAAACTCCACATGTTTCTTTTGAATTGCCCAATTTTTGTTATGAATCACGTCAGAAATTTATCATTCAAACTCTTTTAAGTTGTAACTTTTGAATTTCAACTTCAATTTAAACAATTCAGACGGGGTTTGAATTGTTGTTTCAAATTCTACCGTACTTTAAAACACTAAATTTATTAGCAAATAAATTTTAGATTTGTTATTATCAAAACATTAATTTGAGATGTTAAAAAAGTCAACATAATTAAGCTGAATAGAAAATAATAGTTTTGAAAAGAAAAAAAAACTACAAATTTAAAGGTTTCCTTTAATATATTTTCAATAAAAAAATGCTTCCTTTCCATATATATATATATATATTATCTATAGACTTATAGTATACCGAGAAGTTATTTGGTTAATTGGCAAAATAAATAAATAAATATATAATTTGATATTATATAGTAATAGTACTATTAACTTGGGCCTTCTAAAATTGGTCCATTCGGCGGGATAGGCTAGTTTTCAAGCCACGATCAGGCCGACATTTATCCGTTGGGCTTGGGCCGCTGTCATAACTTTATTAACCAACACTTAATCTCTTTTATTTTAGAGAAAATTAACTACCAATTGCTTTATTTAGTATAGGTGGAAGTTTTTTCTTTTAAGTACATATCACAGACATGAGGATAAATACCGATTATCGAGACCGAACCTGTGAAATTAGTGTTAAATTGGTTTACAACCAAACAATAAAATGATTACATCACGAACTCATTCGGTAGTATAGGTGGAAGTTCACAAATTATTATTATAACTTATAAATATATAAATTATTACTATAGTTTATTTATGTCTATTTCGGTATACTAAAGTGAAGTTAACTTAACGATGACAACATACAATACTTTGCCAGCCGATAGTTGAATCGATTAACTACATTGAGCAAAGACCAGATATATATACCTATAATGTTAGCCTATTTTAGTATATAAACTTGCAAATTAGTTTTGAAAAGGGCAAGAGTTCTTACCATGTTTATAGGAAACGTGGAGTTACCTAATTGATTTTGAAATAAAATCTCATATTATTTAACATGATATTAAAGTCCATTAATTTCAAATGAGCATTTAATCCAACTTTAACGGATATTTAATTTATAAATTTGGATCCAATCTAAACGGGTATACATAATTCAGAGTCTACCCAAGATTATTGAATTATAACTCCCAACATGTGTCCTTATTGAATAAGAAAACCAAAAGGAGTATGATTTTATTATGTAAGCACAAATTCTTGAACATCCAAACACTCCATTAGAGCCTTGGATTAGATCTAAAGCTCGTGCATCAAGTAAAGATATATTTTTTTAATAATATATAAAGTAGGGAAATTGAATCTCTAACTTTAAATCGTTTGTAATAAATTTGGTTGACAATATACTTATATAAAATACTATTTAATGAGTTAACAGAAATATTTCAGAGAAAAATCTGCCCAAAGGAAAAAAAAAACTCACAATTTCAACCATTTTGTGAAATAGTTTACTGATTGAGCGTGCTGTTTTTCGTTTAAAATAAAAAATTAAATAGAATATATTATTCATTGTATGTTAATTAAATAAATGTCTCTAAAAATAAAAAGCAAAATGTTTAAAATAAAAAATTAAATAGAATATATTATTCATTGTATGTTGATTAAGGTAAGTTCATAAAAATGCAAAAAGTTCATTTCTTTATATCATTTTGGAACCCTCACTTTTCCCACTTGCATGTGCAACAGTTTTGGTATACTTAACCTACCAAATTTAAGCAAAGCATAAAGCCATAAAGTTTTTTGCTTTTTGTAATTTTTATGAATGATAATAATACCAAAATTGAAAATATATAATAATAATAATAAACCATTGCCTTGAAATCACAATCAGGCCAGCCTTTTAGTCTACAAATTCCAATCTTAGCTTGCATGGAGACATCCTAAAAAAGTGAAATCATGGTTTGCCAAATATTTTTAATTGTATAATATAAAGTTTATAAGTTAAATTGATATATTAAACATATTATAAAGTTTTATTTGGACTTTAATGTTCGGAAAGACATAATCCACGCTTGTCACCCCAAAAACACAGCATCCTCATTATTATGTTGTTTTAATTTTCTTTTAATCAACGAGATATTAAAACATGTCTAATAATTATATTTTCATGACATTGTGTGTGTGTTATTTTTTTTAAGTACATTTACATTGTGTTTATTATTCTATTAAAAATTATGAAAAATTATATTTTTAGTCGTTATGTTTGTAATATATTTTCAATTTATTTTTTATATTTCAAGATTAAACATTTTATTTGATATTTAAGTAATGTTTACTTTTAGTAATTGTATTTTTTTTTTTGTTTATTATTATACTAAGTTTCTTTTAAAAATTAAATTCACGTGAAGTTAAAATAATTATTTTATTAATATATTGAATTATTTTAGTCAACAAAGTTACAATTTTATTATTTCATATTATTGAAATGTTAAAGGTAATTTAGAAATTTAGGAAACAAATAAAAATTAGACTCCAAATTGAAAGACGGAAAAGATAAATTTTCCTTCAAATTATTAATAAAATTTTAACTTGTAAAAAAGATCCATTTAATTTTTTTTTAGACAATCCATTTAAATTTTATTGAAGGTATAAAAAATACATGCATCAAAGTGGTAAAATAATCTATATAAAAATTCTACACATGAAGATGTGGATGTTAGCATTGGAAATACGGGTATTATAATGGTCAAAATTTCTCATCTCTTTATAAAAATTCACATCCAACCGAGTTGTTTATTGCAACTCCATCATGTAAAAAAATTTATTATCTAAAAAATTATTGTCTCTATAATCTCTATACAAAAATCTGCATCCAAGCTAACTATTATTACAATCTCAATTTCTAATAATTTAAAATAACTTTTCATACAATTAATTGTCTAAGGACCCTCTAAAATTATGAATTTAATCTTTAGCTATACCAATTCGGAACTAACTTTTTACTAATTTTATTTTTATTATTCAAATATTATAAGGCTAAATTAAGTTATCTTAATGAAATAGTCAAGGTTTTTTTTTTTTTTTTTGAGAAACAATAGTCAACGTTAAAGTGGGACAATGATATAAATAATATAATAATATAAAGAAATAAATGGTTCTATTATTAAAAAATAATTGTACTGAAATACGATGTTTATTAGGAACCAAGGAAAAGACAGGGCCGTACAAATAAAATCATTGTGTTATTCGTTAGAGAAATAAAAATTACACTATTTAGGGTTGTGTTTGGACAGGTTTTTGTTTGTCAAGTATAGGGACAATTATCGCCACTATCCAAACACACCGTATTTGTGGAGCTGGGGACGATATCAAACGGAATGACTCCAAATGGATACGCTTCAAACTTACATGCTTTTGTTGCCATAAAGGTTTTTATTTTTATTTTTTTTATTTAAAATTATAAGGTTCAAGCCCAATCATTTTGTTTTTTGGTTTTTTTTGTTTCTAATTTTTTAGTTTTTAGTTTAAAACAAATAAAAATCATATATGTTTTATAATTGATTTTAGTTTTATGTTTTTAAAAACTAAAAACCAAAAAAACACGCTTGATAATTATTTTTTGTGGTTCAAACATTACATTTTGTTTATATTTTTTTAGTTTTTTCTATTTATTCTTGATTTTTTCATTCTTTTTAAAAAAACAAAAACAAAACTTGTTTTTAAAAACTACTTTTTTAGGTTATAGAATTCCTTTAATATTTTAATTTTTTTTTTAAATTTAAAAACAAAAACAAAAATTGGTTATTAAACAAACTTGTTTTTAAAATATTAAAAAAAAAAACAAAAAATCAAACGGGGCCTTAATAATTTGTGTGGTCTACAATGTTTTATCTCTTATGTTTAAAATTTCATGACTTATTACTTGATAAATGATATTCTTTTTTTGGTTATAAATGTAATATAATAGAAGGTGTTATGAGGAAAATCGCGGCGCAAGCTTGCAAGGCCTATAAAAGAGTACAACCCAAACTTAAGAGAGGTGAAGTCCCGAAAAAGAGGCTCGAGAGAGTCCTAAACTCAAGTGAGGGTCGAGCTTGACTCATTGACATGAGACTCGTGACTTATAGGCTTGCAGAAAGGAAAGAGAAGAAGGGCTATGTAAAGACCCGACCCGAATGAGGTTCTAAATAGGCCATTACCTCAATGCATGCATAGAAATCAACACTATAATTTGCAATAGGGTTGTTTCGGATTCTAAGTAAAAACCAAAAACCGGCAAGAGTTCATTTAAAAAGTCAATACAAAATTCTTGAAACCTGTCCCTGTTTCCAAGCACCTGTTCCAAGACAAATACATTTCCAAACATACTCTGATCAGAGATTTGTTTAAAACATACAAACTTTACAACAATGCTAGAATCCGGAAATACATTCAGAAAACACCCTAGGGCTCCGTGCCCAACTACATGCATTCAGAGGACATTTAAATCATAAATATAAATCTCAGAGTTGAACAACGGGTTTCCATGATCACAGCTCCTCCTCCAGCCATCCTGCCTCGCGCCATGGTTTCCTGAAATATAAGTAAGGGTGAGTAACGAATTACTCAAGAAGAATCCCCAACCGGGGGTACAATACGATACACATGGTCATCTCGAGAAAGATATGCAAGCTATGAATATAAACACAGAATAGAGCACATAGCTTAGCCCACACTTGGGCCTCGGATGCCAACTCGTGGTCTTAGTCGGAAATCAATCACCACACAACACATCACACAAGTCGCCCTATACGAGAAACAAGTCCCGGCCTCGGCTGCATCATCGTCGACGAAAGGTACACTAGCTCAAGATCCCGAGGAGCTCTCGGGTCGGCGCCAGAATGAGCGTAAACATGCACCGCGTGCTACCGCAGACCATGGGGTGCTGGGTCTCAGAGGAAAGCTGCCCATGTCCAGCCACCACGCCTAACTAAATCTTTGGATCGGTGTCACCGACATAGGGGTGTGAGACTGGACACGTAAACTATGTCACTGAACCACCGCTTTGAGGCTAAGGAAGCGGGTCGTGGTAGGCTTACACCAGAAGCCGCCCTTACCTTAACAGTGGCAATCGGGGCTACGACCGAACACGCCGAGGCGTGCCGACTATCGGGACGAGGCCATGCCAAGTCATCATCCCGACGGTTGGGGCATTTAACACCGCCACCCTCACCCAAGATTGCAGGGGGCCTCCGCGCGGGTTAGCTAATCCTCACGGGGTCGGGGGCGGAATGACTTGCTCGACGTCCCCGCCATGGATGCAAGGTACTTTATGCATCGGCCCGGATGATGCTATCTACCGCGCTTCTAACTCCGCCTAGCAAGCGGCAAACAATTTCATAAAATCCAATACGTGCTCAATAAGAATACAATGAGCCTAGCATGATACTACGAAGCAAGGAACAGATACGAGCATGCTAGAGAGGAACAACCTAGCATGGATTAACATGAGAATTAAACCAGAAAATCATGCTAATCGGGAATTCGAGAATTAGAGCACTTATCACCAAACATGTCAATAAACACAAACAAGCATACAATCAAGCAATCGCATAATATATCGCGCGAGGTCCACACAACTCCGTAAGAAATCCTTACCTGGCCGGAAGACCTCTAAACACAAGAAACCTAAGCTGCGATCGAACCCGAGCTAGCTAGCGATAACCTAACAAAAACAACAATAATTACAATCAAAAGTCCCAAATATAATAAAACAAACAAGGCTCAGCTCGGGAGCACTCACGAGGCACGGCTGACACTCGAACGGGCAGGTGTCGGGCTAGGCAAAGAACTGGCGCAAGCCGGGCGCTACTGGGCCGCAGACACGGGCGCTGGGGCGCTGGCACGCTACCTTGGCATTGGGCACGGCTGCTGCTGCTGCGCGCACGCGCTGGACGCTGTGGCTGGGCACGACACACGGCGGCGAGCAGGCGGCGCGGCGGCGCGAGCTTCGACTGGGACGGCGCGCCTCGGCACGGCGAGCTATAGGGCGAGGGCGCGCGGGCGCGATGACGCGCGATCTGGCTGGGCTCGGCACAGGGGACGCGCGACTCGGACCATGGCGACTCGAGGCTGGGCGAGGACGAGCGCGTGGGCGGGCTAGGCCAGGCGAAGCGGCGGAGTCTGGCGCTGGTTGGCGCGTTACGCGACAGTCATGGCGGCGGCGGCGGCTCTGGCGGCGTGGCTCGGGCGGATTTGGCCTACTGGTCTGGGCCGGGTGAGGCTAGGTCGGGAAGAGAGAGAGAGAGAGAGAGAGAAAAAAATGGATTTGGGAAAAATAAAAGAAAAAGAAAATAAAAAGGAAAATGGGAAATAAAAGGGAAAAATGGGATTTTAATTCCATTTTCCATCCTTATCCACTTAACACCTCAAAATCCCATTTCCCGGCTTCCTCCTTCGAAACCCGACCGAAGAAAACATTTCCAATCAATAAAACTCACTAAAATCCAACTCCCAAATCAACACTAAAGGCCCGGGCTCGAATCCCAAAGGAAGCACACAACCAACCATCACTTTGCAAAAATCCCAAATCACAACCGAACTTCCAAACGACTAGCCCAAACATCTCGGGACTCGCAGCCCACAACAAACAAGCCTCAATAAAAGCGAGGAGCGCCTCAAGCCCCGAAAATCCACAAATCTCGCTGTGGCGCAAAAGACCAAAATGCCCCTAAGGGACAAAACAGCTTTAACGGCCCAACCGAACCACTGAATCTGAACCGGAAGCTCCTCGAGAATCGGGATAGAAAACTGGGCCGTTACAATACTCCCTCCTTATAAGACTTTCGTCCTCGAAAGTCCTAAGACGAAACGGCTCTAGGAATACTCCACTCATTCCTAGCCAACTGAACTTCTCGGCCAACAACACCAACCTTCTTCGAAAACCAAACCCTCTTGGGTTCTCAAAAACTCAAGGCCACAAAGCTAACCATTCTGCCAAAGACTAGCTCAACAAAGACTGGGCACAAGCTCCAAAACTCAACGCCACGCACTGGCGTAACTTTTCTGAATGCCCACAACGGAACCTTCTAGATTCCAGAAAACCAAACGGCCTACTCATACATCACATGAGGCCAGCGAACCACAAAGCTTGCCTAAAGCCTTAACGAAAAGCAAACAAATCACCCACTGGCGATTGATCCACAAAGGCAAACTTTTCCAACAAGCACAAGCTGAAACTTCAGCTACGGCCAACCCTAAATGGCCAAAAACCAGCACTGAGCTCCACTCGGCCTAGCCAACAAACAGAGCCTCTCAACGGCCGAACACAAACTTTTCCATGAAAACCTACTAGCAATCGCCAAAGAGAACATTGCGGGCAAGGAAACAACCAACGCTCCTCTCATGGAAATCTCGCAAAGAAGGACCAAACCCTCATAGGGCTACCAAAGAACACAACAAACTTGAGGAGAACAACCCAAAGGCTAACCAACCAATGCCACGGCACCTCTGTGCCAACTCTCTCAATCGAGGCTCACTAACGCCAATCGCAAAACACAACAACAAGAAGCAAAGCCCGAGAAGGAATTGCTCGCAGAACTCAACTCAGCTCATCGCGAGCAAAGCTCGCCTCCAAGCTACCACTCAACTCTTAAGTCCAACTGGCTACTCAAAGGACTTCCTCCTTTTAGCCAAGGCCTAACTCATCTTGCGACTAGAAACCCCACACACGAAACATCGCAAGGAAAACGGACCGACGAGGCTATCTCCAAGGATAACACTCGAGGCTGGCATCCATGGTGAAACTCAACCACCATAGAAACTAGGGGTTCCTCAAACCCCAAAGAACCAACAACTTACCAGCAAAACTCAACTCTTCTTGGTGGCCTCCGCCTTCGCGGAACAAACAACTCTTGCTTGCTAACAACACAATGCAGGGACCCTCTCACTGGGCTGACCGCTGCACTACTCTGATCGACTACACAACTCAGGAGCTAAGCTAACTCCTGCCAAACGGGAAACGACTTCCCAAAGAAGGAAACTCGGAAGGCGGAATGAACTCCACACACGCTCGCTGACTTGCTCAAACCTGTGGCAACAAGAACCAACTCTCTTGGAAGCAACACCCAAGAGAAAACTCAACCAATCGGACCACCAAACCGAAACAAACAACACTTGCTCAACTGCCGAGGGAGGGGTCAACTCCCAAAACTTACTGACTAGGAACAAGACCTCAGGGCAACGCCCTCCAACTAGAACCGAACTAGCTCTCGGAACCACAAAAGAACCAATTCTTGGCCAAACACTCACAAGAGGCAGAACAACACTTACTGCAGCCTCTAGAACACCATCCAAGAATCCGCTTAAGCTCGACAACCGATCGCTTCCAAGCAAACCAACAAACTATTCCCTCTTGCTAGCACCACTACCATCAATTCCAAGACCAAGGGAGTAACCTGACAACTCCCCGAAGGAAACGGCTCTTACAAGCAGACAACCAAAGGACAGAGAGCTCCACATACGCTCACTGTCAAACTCCACTAGAGAAACAACATCTAATCTCACGGGGCAACAACAGGGGTCCATCTCAGACTGAACCTCCAAAAGCCAAACGGGGCAACTCAACATCTTGAAAACAGGAACAAAACCGACAGGGCACAAACCACTCGCCCCACGAGCAAAACTAATCTCTAGCAACTCCAATCCACACCTTGGTCGACACCAAGCATCAACTTGTCACCACACCGGAACCAATCCAGACTTTACTCCAAACAACCACTAGCTTGCTAGTCTACCAAGACTACTAGCAACTCCATCGAGGCTACAAACTACACGCCTCCAGCTAGCCAACTGAAACTCACTAGCTGGGCCTGACTGAGCTCTGGAGAGGCTCTCCACAACCTAGGGTTCTCCGACAACCCTCGACACACACACTGCCGGCATACGATCCAACAGACCACTGCCTGAACAAACAACTCCAATTTCCAGCATCCCAACCATGCTGGCCAACTCCAACTCCTTGGGAACCTAGAGGACCCGAAACGCTACAGAATGCGTCATCCTCCTACTCAAGGCATCGGCCACAACAACTTCTACCCAAGGAAGGATCCGAACAACTCTCTTAGCCATGACGATCAGAAACCACGCGGCTTAGCTACCACCGCTCTTGTTCAGTTTCCAACTGAACTCCAACCAACGATCACAAAAAGATCCGCCAACCAAGCTTAGGTCCAACCCAACAACACTTGCCTAAGCAACAACCTGATACCACGAGCACGGTATCCTTACCACCTCAACCAAAGCCTTACAACATCCACCTGGAGTCCAACTTCTCCAGGAACTGAGCACTAGATCTCCAAAGCAACCCTACATGGATCTGAAACTCTCGCCACGGAACGAACCACACAAAACACAGTTGTGTGCACAACTCTCAACCTTCCTTTAGAGATCCAAGACTAACAAGCGCTTTTCCAAAAACAACGCTAACTCCTGGCAGAGATACAAATAGCCCAAGGAACACCAAAAGTTCCTTCTCCACACGATACTCGAAGCTGAGGCAACCTTGCTCTACCAAAGCATAACAATGCCAAACTGAACTTACATTATACCATGCCTCTACCAAGGTTGCTTACCCATAAGGCATCCGAAACCTCTCACAAGGCATCCAACTCATCTCGCCTGATAGACATCCAACTCGCCTCATCGGCATCCAGCTCATCTCATAAGCATCCAACTCATGGTCCCCTCTGCTGGACCGAACTCGCATCTACGATGCTCAACTCTCCTCGATTAAGGCACTCGAAGGTAGTTGACCGCACTACCAACCACAAAGAAACTCTTGGCCTTAACACTAGCGCGAGACTCACGCGCACCAACACTTGCCAACCGGCAACCTGCTGACTTACTCAACCTCCAGAAACACAGGGAAGAGGCTCCGGCTCCTCACGAGCATCCTCTCGCTTGTAGTTCATCGACTACCACTGAACTACCCCTCTGGCACGACCTATACAGATGCCACTGCCATAAACGGATCCAAGGCTGAAGGAGTGCACTAAACACCGAACGGCATAGAACCATCTGCTATGCCCAAGCCAAACTCAAGCCTCAACCAGACTTAGTGCCAAAGCGGCACACCAACCAATGCACCTCAAGTGCTACTACTACCAAATCCACATCATACTACAGATGGGGCAAACAAGGTCACTACCTCAAGTGACAACAACTCTGGCTAAGCATACGAGGGCTCAACTCAAACAGCCATGCCTATGGCATCTCACCAAACCGAAGGCTCACGGCCTACACTAGCATCTCCACATGATGCTCAACAAAACTCGCCGCGCTCTCTCAACATGCGCAGCCTAGCTCCACTCTGGAGCTCACCAAAGGAAGAGTGCTCAACTCAACCAAACATCCGAGGAAAACACCAACGGATCCAATCCGAAGGGAACATCGCTCATTGCACCCTTAACTACAGTGGTTCCGGCCATCGGGGCTGCAAACAACAACACTTTAAAGGAGCACAAAAATGCCTCAACAATCTCCTCGAAGGTCGCCAACTCTGCAGCCTACTCACTGGGCAATCAAACAACCGCTAAGGCTCAAGATCAACACTTGAGCCGCCAGTGCCGGGTCCACACGGGGACCGCTCCACAAACATCCACATAAGCACGGCCATAGCTAACTCCTCTCTTGGAGTGGCACTCCAAGGCAAAGCACCTCCACCCTCTCACTAGGGGAAAACCAACAAGCGGGCCACAAATGGCCTACGGAGTCTAAACTCGCCTCCCACGGGGACGGCGTCCCGGGGCATCCGTAATAACTGGATACCTTAACAAGCCACAACAAACATCACACACCGCGGGAAGTTGGCATGATGGCTCTCTAAGCCCAAACCAACAACGAGTCGAACTCCGCTCGTCTCCGCTCCACAACACTACACAAGGCATACACTAGATGTGTATTGTAAATTCTTAACCCTTTTTCAACAACAAATAGTAAACTTAGGCGCACTGATGATCGCCAGTCTTGATGATCATGGAAAAATGACCTACAACAAAAGGTCGGTCTCACAGAATCTATGACTCGAGCTCGATACCAATCAGAAAGACCCGACCGAATGGGGTTCTAAATAGGCCATTACCTCAATGCATGCATAGAAATCAACACTATAATTTGCAATAGGGTTGTTTTGATTCTAAGTAAAAACCAAAAACGGCAAGAGTTCATTTAAAAGTCAATACAAAATTCTTGAAACTGTCCCTGTTTCCAAGCACTGTTCCAAGACAAATACATTTCCAAACATACTGATCAGAGATTTGTTTAAAACATACAAACTTTACAACAATGCTAGAATCAGGAAATACATTGAGAAAAAACACCCTAGGGCTCCGTGCCCAACTACATGCATTCAGAGGACATTTAAATCATAAATATAAATCTCAGAGTTGAACAACGGGTTTCCATGATCACAGCTCCTCCTCCATCCATCTCGCCTCGCGCCATGGTTTTTCTGAAATATAAGTAAGGGTGAGTAACGAATTACTCGGTAAGAATCCCCAACCGGGTACAATACGATACACATGGTCATCTCGAGAAAGATATGCAAGCTATGAATATAAACACAGAATAGAGAGCACATAGCTTAGCCCACACTTGGGCCTCGGATGCCAACTCGTGGTCTTAGTCAGGAAATCAATCACCACACAACACATCACACAAGTCGCCCTATACGAGAAACAAGTCCCGGCCTCAGCCTGTCTACTGTCGACGAAAGGTACACTAGCTTAAGATCCCGAGGAGCTCTCTCGGCGTGTACTGTAATGAGCGTAAACATGCACCGCGTGCTACTGCTGAGACCATGGGGGTGCCGGGTCCAGAGGCAAGCCGCCCATGTCCAGCCACCACGCCTAACTAAATCTTTGGATCGGTGTCACTGACATAGGGGTGTGAGACCTGGACACGTAAACTATGTCAGCCTGAACCACCGCACCTGAGGCTAAGGAAACGGGTCGTGGTAGGCTTACACCAGGAAGCCGCCCTTACCTTAACAGGTGGCAATCAGGGGCTACGGCCGAACACGCTGAGGACGTGCCGACTATCGGGGACGAGGCCATGCCAAGTCATCATCCCGACGGTTGGGGCATTTAATGATCCGCCACCCTCACCCAAGATTGCAGGGCCTACCGCTCGGGTTAGCTAATCCCTCCCGGGGTCCAGGGACGGAATGACTTGCTCGACGTCCCTGCCATGGATGCAAGGTACTTTATGCATCAGGCTCGGATGATGCTATCTACCTGCACTTCTAACCTGCCCTAGCAAACAGCAAACAATTTCATAAAATCCAATACGTGCTCAATAAGAATACAATGAGCCTAGCATGATACTACGAAGCAAGGGCAGATCACGAGCATGCTAGAGAGGAACAACCTAGCATGGATTAACATGAGAATTAAACCAGGAAAATCATGCTAATCGGGAATTCAGAATTAGAGCACTTATCACCAAACATGTCAATAAACACAAACAAGCATACAATCGGCAATCGCGATAATATATCGCAGGTCCACACAACTCCGGTAAGAAATCCTTACCTGGCCGGAAGACCTCTAAACACAAGAAACCTAAGCTGCGATCGAACCCGAGCTAGCTAGCGAGAACCTAACAAAAACAACAATAATTACAATCAAAAGGCCCAAATATAATAAAACAAACAAGGCTCAGAGCACTCACGAGGCACGGCTGACACGTGAACAGGCCATTTGCTAGGGCTAGGCTAAAGAAATGGGCGCGCTGTGCCTGCAGACACGGCGCTGGGCGCTGCACGCGCTGTATGTGGGCACGCTGCGTATTTGTGCACGTGTGCACGACACGGGCGCAGCGCGGCGCCGGCGCGACGCGCAGTCATCGCAGCCGAAGCCGCAGGCGCGGCGCGCGCGAAGCTCGCAAGATGCGGATGGCGCGCCGCGGCACGGCGAGCTATAGGGCGAGCGCGCGGCGCGCGACGACTTGCGATCTGGGTGGGCTCGGACGAGGACGCGCGACTTCGGACGAGGCGACTCGAGGCTGGCGAGGACGAGTGCTTAGCGTGGGCTGGCTAGGCCGGCGGCGAAGTGTCTGGCGCGTGGTGGGCGTTTTGTGACAGCTGACAGCGGCGCGGCGGCGGCTGCAGTGCGCGGCGGCTCGGGCGGATTTGGCCTACTGGTCGGGTGGGGTGAGGCTAGGTTGGGAAGAGAGAGAGAGAGAGAGAGAGAAAAAAATGGATTTGGGGAAAAATAAAAGAAAAAGAAAATAAAAGGAAAATGGGAAATAAAAGGGAAAAATGGGATTTTAATTCCATTTTCCATCCTTATCCACTTAACACCTCAAAATCCCATTTCCCGGCTTCCTCCTTCGAGACCCGACCGAAGAAAACATTTCCAATCAATAAAACTCACTAAAATCCAACTCCCAAATCAACACTAAAGGCCCGGGCTCGAATCCCAAAGGAAGCACACAACCAACCATCACTTTGCAAAAATCCCAAATCACAACCGAACTTCCAAACGACTAGCCCAAACATCTCGGGACTCGCATGACCCACAACAAACAAGCCTCAACAAAGCGGGAGCCGCCTCAAGCCTGAAAATCCACAAATCACGCCGTGGCGCAAAAAGACCAAAATGCCCCTAAGGGACAAAACAGCTTTAACGGCCCAACCGAACCACTGAATCTGAACCGGAAGCTCCTCGAGAACCGGGATAGAAAACTGGGCCGTTACAGGCTACGTGACCACCCCACAGTGAGAATTATGTGGCCATCTCCCACGTCCTCTTCGAACAAGAGTTGCGTGCACCATTGTGCTTGACCACATATGGGAAAGATTAGGGCATATAGTTATATATCACCACCATAACATGGTATGACAAAGAGAGAAGATAATCTAATTTAAACTCCAAACTCTGATACTGTCTTGAACTTTTTCTGTCAAACAAATTTATTTAAGTATCAGAAGCCACGTGATTCACAACACATCAATATTCAAAATTTTTTTTTTTATAGATATTACATTTTTTATAACAAAATTTAATTTATGGTTTATTACGAATGACCAAATGTCGACATGAATATAAGAAATTTTGTAATGATCATTATTAAAAGTAAAGAACAAAACAAATAATAACTTCAACCGAAATATTATTCTTAAAAAACCAAAATATTATTAATAGTAAATTTATGATAATGAAGAATTTATTAATGGTAGAATTTTGTTCACACCCAAATCATATAGCATTAGATGGTTTGTAAGAATAGGGTGCCACATATTTCAAGCTCTAAATTTTTGTAATTTACTAATCATTATTTTAGATAAGTTTTTTTTTAAAGATAACTTTAGGTAAGTTTCTTATGATTTGATTTTAATATTTACTAATATTGAAAAACTAAATTGAAAATAATGTAAGTTTCACACTCGTACGGCATATAAATTGAATTATATAAGCTTTATATGTGGCTTGACTAACAAAATTGAAATTGAATAATTGAAAAAAAAAGGATAGTCGTTTTTTTCTTGAAAAAAAAGAGCATTTAATTTATAAATTGACAATTAAAGCATTAATAACATTTTAATAGATTTGAAATTCAAATTTCTACTTCAAAATTGTAAAGATATCACATGTACACATACCCTCTATAATTTTGAGGGTTAAAAAAACAAAACAACAATTTTTGTTTCTTCAACCCAAAAAATGTTTGTTTCAAATAAAGAAAAAGACAAAAGGAAAATATATGGAATATTTTGGATTTTGGTCAAAAACACAACTAGCGACAAAAACGGTGCGTAACAGTGCTTCGGTTCCGTACCTTAGGTTCGGAATGGACATAGAAATGGAGCCATTGTATTTATCTCGAGCCGAGCCGAGCCGAGCCGAGCCAGTTCTTACGCGGCTCGTAAGCTTTAATTTTCCTCTACTCTGCCAAAATCACAGCCTAGCTCTTGTCTTTTTCTTCATTATAACGTTAATTTTGTTTGCATTTCATTCCATCTTAATTAAAATTATTTTATTTTATTTATTTATTTTTTAAATAGATCACTTCTATTCTAGCTGCATATTGTACAACCTAACCTAATAATTATAATGTTATATATTCGAATCTTTCTTCTCTCAATATTTTTGCATTCATAAAAAAAGTTAATGAAATATGATTATTACTTAGCAATAGAGACTACAAAAGTCTACAAGTTAGACACCAAAAAAAAAATTAATGCATTGTCTTAACTCTTAAGTATAGCTTTAAGTTGTGGGAGATAAAGTGTGTCCTCCCAACCTTAATAAATAAATATAAATATATACTCTTAGAAAAAGTGAAAGTATGGATTAAAAAAAAAAGTGAAAGTAGAAGGTTTTGATTAATAACCTAAACACATTGTCAATCAAAGAAAAATTATAACAACAATTTATACTATTTAATAACCATGAAGATATAAATTTAATTCTCCATAAATAAAAAAAGCAAATAAATAAAAAAACTAACGTGGATATATATTAATCATAATTGACATCTACTAATTCTTTCATGAGGATTATTTTCGATCTCTCAACCACTGAGAATCATCCTCTTCATTACTTTTTATTTATTTTTTATAATAACTTATTATTCTTATCCTAACTATTTTTTATTTTTATCATGCTAATTTTTTTTTCCATAATCAATCAATTTACGTAAAGCACAAATAATCATTTTTTCTTAATATATATTTTTTTTTTATCTAAAAGAATAAATAATTATTTTCATTTTTATTATCTTTTTAATTATCATTTTTCTCATATTTTCATTTTCAACCCCAAACACCTCAAATGCACTTGTTTTACTTAAAAAAAAAATGCAATTTGATGAAATTAAAAACAATTTATTTAATTATTCTTTGAACAAATAAAAGATAAGCTTGTAATGTGATTGAAATTAAAAATTTATGAAAAAAAAGAAGATATTTTGTCTTATAATTATCATTATAATTTTCGTTTGGACCCTGCTTTGTTGGTAGTACACGTGAGTGGGTCACCAACGTCGTGCCTGAATCATATCAAATTCCCCCAAACACACACACAAAAAAAAAAAAAAAACGCCTCTCCACTTTTCTCTCTTTCCACGGCGGCGGCGACGGCGGTGGCGGCGGCGACGGCGGTGGCGGCGGCGGCGCACGGCTGCATTGCGCATTCAAAACCTAGCCAGATAGGGCGGCTCAACGCCGCGCCGGTGCCGAACGAGCGTTGCGTAGCGTAGAGCTCTGTCCTCTGTAAGTGTACGAGCTCAAATCTCAATGAAGCACAAAGAACAGCGAGAAGAAGAAGAAGGAATGGAGTTCTTGAGTGTTCTTCACTCCTCGTAAGCTTGCTTTCACGCTGATCATCGCAATCGAAAAAGCAGCAAAAGCAAAAGAGGTAAAGAGATTGATGTTAAAGGTTTCGGATGAATGCGGTTGAATTAAGGAAGAATCTGACGAGTTTTTGGTGCTACGAAGCCTTCTTTCTCTAATCCCGACGATTTTGCTCGATTTGATTCGAAATCGATTCGATTACTTTCAATTTAATCCAACTTTCTTCTTGTAATCTGTCTCTTTCTCTTTCTATTGGACCTGCTCGAAAGTTATGGAAAGCGACTGCTCGACGTGATCGTTTCCGAATCGATCTCTTGCCTTTTTTCCTTGTCCGCTTTAATCCGTAAGTGCTGAATAGTTCATTCGATTCCACTTGCTTTTTCTTTCTGTTCTTTTGTTTGTTTGTTTCTTTCTTTCACTGCTTTGTTTTGTGTTTACTTTATGATTCCGTATTCTTCAGCCTTTGATTTGTGTTTCTTTTTGTTTCTTTTTGTTTCTTTTTGTTCCTTTTTGATCTTGTTATAGCTTATAAGAGACAAGATCTAGTGATTTCGCTTCTCGAACTTGTGAAAATCCGGTGGATTGGTGCTTGATACCGGAGATGTTGACATGTATAGCTTGCTCGAAGCAGCTCAACAATGGATCTCTACACCAGCAGGAGGGAGAAGATTCCGTTGCTACGCCGAGGACTAAACAAACAATCAAGGCTCTAACCGCTCAGGTATACATTCTCATCCTCAGTTATGAGATTCTGTCTCTATTCTCTGAAATTTCAAGGAATTGGATTCTGTTGCTGGTAACTTTGCTCAATTTTGCGAGTTTTTGCATCTGGAATCGCCATTGATTGAACATTTTGAAGATATTTGTTCACTTTTGTTTTCAATTTCTTTCACTTTCTCTTGAATCATGAAGAGAGCTAGGTAATTGTTCGATGTGAAATTGACATTTTCTGCATTTTTTTTAAAATTTATTGGAAGTTCATTTTACTGTGAAATTTATGTTTATGACTGAATTTTTTCTTGTACGTTCAGATCAAGGACATTGCACTGAAGGCGTCGGGAGCTTACAAGAACTGCAAGCCATGTTCAGGTTCATCGAGCGATAACCGCAAGTACAGAAATGCAGAATCTGATTCTGCATCCGATTCGGCGAGGTTTCATTGTTCCTACCGGAGAGCTGGGAGTGCGAACTCCACACCAAGGCAATGGGGAAAGGGAATGGAGTCCAGATTGAAAGCTCTGTCAAGTGGGGAAGGGACTCCAGCTTCGGGAAGTGGACGAACTGAGATTGTTTTCATGGAAGAAGACGAACCAAAGGAATGGGTGGCACAAGTCGAGCCTGGCGTGCTTATCACTTTCGTTTCATTTCCGCTGGGAGGAAATGATCTCAAACGGATTCGTTTCAGGTAAATCGTTTGGAATCCAACTGTTACGGAAGATACCTATTTGTCTGGATGTGGATCACTTGTTTGTCTGCTTGTGTTGGTAGTGACGATTGAGATTTAAACACTCCAGGAAAATGCACTTTGTAAACTGAGGTCATTTGTGTAGGTGATTTCTGTAGTTGTGTTTGTAAGATGAAGTTTCTGACAGTGAAAATGTTAAACAGTTTATTGTCTGGTGGAATTATATCCAACCTTGACCTGTTGAAAATTCTTTTAATTGCTTCCCATTTAGATCTGTAATTACATTTCCTGTAAAATAAGCTTGGGAGGTTGCATCGTATGGTTTGGCTTGGATTATCACATTTACTTCATTCCCTTTTTTCCGTGCTTTTGTGTATAAGAATCAAGAATTTGTGTGGTTCTATACGTATTTTATGATTCGTTGCTAACTGCTGTTTCTTTTCATCGGTCAGCCGAGAATTGTTCAACAAATGGCAAGCTCAGAAATGGTGGGCGGAAAACTTTGAGAAGGTTATGGAATTGTATAACGTCCAGCAGTTCAACAGCCAAGCTGTTCCTCTCCCACCATCCCCTCCCCGGTCGGAAGACGAGGTGAGTTTCAAGCAATACCAGTTGTGATAAATTTTCAACTTGTTTCAGCAAGATTTCATTTAATCATAGATTTTGTTACATGATTAATATGGGACCTTATTCCATTCCATTCCAGGCCTCAAAGACTCAATCTGCCAAGGACAGCCCTGCAACTCCACCTTTGATGAATGAACGCCTTCCTCAAAACTCCGATCGCCCATTGGGAAATTCGTCATCAGAATCACTTGACCACCATCCTAACCATCCCCCTCAACGTTATGGTTTAGGTGGTTTAGCTTCATCCATTAACCCCTTCAGCGCTAACGATGCAAAGACCGAAACGTCAGATGGTTCTGCGAGAACCAGTGAAGGAGATCAGTCAGAAGAAGAGCTTTCTGTTAGTAATGCCAGTGATCTGGAGACCGAATGGATTGAAGAGGATGAACCAGGAGTCTACATCACTATCCGGGCTCTGCCCGGTGGCTCAAGAGAGCTAAGGCGCATTCGATTCAGGTATTAAATTTTCTTAACGAGGATAATGTATACACTTTTGCTAAATCTCTCAATTTCTGAGGGTTTCCTCTCATAGTACTCTAAAGCAGTTAAAGAAATTAGACACTCCCTATTTGATCTTGAGAGAATTACTAAGCAAAGTCTATATTAAAATAAATATCGTAGAGAAGTTGGAAATGCTAATTTTTGAGCCTAGCTCAACTAGTTGCTTGCATTATATCCTTGACCAAAAGGGGTTTTTTTTTTTTTTTATATATCCGTGATTATCCGGGCATGTGCGCACCTCGATTAATGTCACGGGACATACCGCCTGACCCTACAACATTTGGATGCCAAGGAAACATGTAGGACATTAATTCCTAGGTAGGTAGCCACCATGGATTGAACTCATCATCTTAAACACTCCCAAGGTACCTCTTTGACTATTTGAGTCGCTCGATGATGGTCCCCTTGACCAAAAGATCAGAGGTCCAAATCCTCACATGATATTGTTCAACGGAAATTATCAAAAGTTGGCCAAGCAAAGAGGATCTTAGGGCACCAAGAGGTAAGAGTTCAATTCACGACGTCCACCTACTTTGTGTTTTTTAAAGGTGACACACTTAGGCACAATAGTCTACTAGGCTTACAAATAATAACAAAATATTCACAAATAAAGTAGGTGCGCATAAACTGATCTTGGATACTCACAAATAAAAACAAAATATTTAAAAGAAAATGTATATAGTTGAACTAAAAAAAAAGAAAAGAAAAGAAAATGTATATAGTTAGAAATGAATGTGTTGTGAATTGTCGTACGTTCATTTTGGTCTATTAAGCTGAAAACTATCATAACATGGTTTATTTTCAGAATGACATTAGATCTTTCATCTTTTTTTGATTTACTGCAAAAAAAAACTAACCCATAGTTTGGTTCGTTTCGATGCAGTCGAGAAAAGTTCGGAGAAATGAACGCGAGATTGTGGTGGGAAGAGAACCGAGCGAGGATACAAGAACAATATTTGTGATCAGAGGGTAACTCCATAGAATTGCAAATCTCCTTTCCTCATTAGCAAATGATGTTTTAGTTTGCAGATTGTAGGTTGTTTTATTTACATATCCTCTCTCTTTTAATTTAGACTTATCTATGTGAGACTTAAAAGGTATAAACATTGGTTAAGTTGGTGGTCTTAGGGGAATAGTTTAGAAAAAGATGATAGTAGAGATAACAGAATCTAAAATACCTGCTGAAATATTTCTTGTTCATTTTAGAGAGGAACTAATGGTTTATTGTAAATTTGGGTGGGACATGTCCAAATATATCTACTTTCATGGGCTTTTGATGGCCCATTATAGCTCTGTCTGAAGCCCATTTCAGGCCCAAACTTCTGGGCCCATATTGAGTTTTCTGCTGGGCCTTTCCTTGAATGGGCCTGGGTTGGAGATTGATCACTAGGGGGACGGAGAATAATTTCCTTTTATTCCATTTTAAAGTTGATTTTTGCATCTACAAAAAAAAAGTCGATTTTTTTTTAATCGTTGGTATATTGTATATATATAATTATTAATCTATTATAAAGGTAACGAATAGAAAAAAACACTACTTTTCTTTCATTTTTAGTGTATGTGTATATATATATATGTATATTTGATATGGTGGGTTAGTAATTGTTGATTTTTTACTTGCAAGATAATGACGAAAGGAGAAATGTTCAAGAAGGAATCTGAACATTTTGGAGTCAAATAGTCCATTTGCTTATTACCTCCTCTCTTTTTTTCTTTTTTAAATTTTTTTTTTTTAAATTTTATTTAAAAATTTTATTATTATTATTATTTTTATTAATGACGATGAGAGAAAAATAATGAAAATGTAGCTTAAGATGTTAAAATGAACTCTATTTTAAAATGAAAATTTGAACGTTTTAAAATCTAGGGTGTGTTTGCCTCACTGTTTATTATAAATTGTGGTTACCTAAACCTACGTACCAGTTTATCTAAACCTACGTGTCCATTTATCTATACCTTACCTATATTACTTTTTGTTACATAACTAGTCCATCAAACACCGTTTATCATAATCTCTATTATAATACCTTACTCCTTAAGGACCATTTATAATAACTTACTGTTTATTATAATTTACCGTTTATCATAACCTTCCGTCTATAATAACCAAACCGGTGCGTCAAACTCACTCCTATAGATTATAGTTTAATGGCATCAAAGTAGGTCATGCATTCGAATCTCCATTCTTAACTATCGTTGAAGTAAAAAAATTATCAATCATATCATATTTTCTTTATTTTCTAAACTGTTAGATCATGTTAACTTACATGTATTTTTTTTTTTTTTGACTATTTTTATGAACACAATTTGATTTTACATTATAGTATTTGGATGTGAAATAAATGATCGCTAATTGAATTTATAACTTCTTAAATTTTAAAATCATGTTTAATTTTGACATGATGATTTTTATAGTAAATGCATCCAACAAAAAGTAATAGTAAATTCATCCAACAAAAAATAATAGAAAAAAACAAATTATTCTTTACATTCATCGAACCAAAAAAGGAATAGAAAACAAAATAAAAGATAGTGGGAAAAGTAATTCCATTGGTATGATAGAACTTTATAAAAGTTGAAATATTAAAGTTAATGTTGAGCATATTTCACATGATTAAGGAAAAAAGAAGAAGATAAGTTTGATTCCTTTACCACATGTTATTAGCCCTTTGAGACATGTCTAATCCTTTTTTTTTTTGCATATTGGTTAACAATTGAAGGTTGCCTCCCACCATCATCCATTCTCATTATGGTTTCTCCTTGTGTGGTAATTCTTGGGTCCCTATGCATAAAATTGCAATTCATGTCTTGAACTTTTTTTTAGATATGAACTATATAAGTTTTTGTTTGGTTTGGCACTTAGTAGGCGTTTGTTGGTTGAAATTATGGAGGATTTAAAATGAGTATTTACTAATGACTCCTAAATAAATTACATCCAAACGAGTTTTTATAATTAGTCAAAATAATTTTCATTTGTACTACTAAAAATAACTCCTTATTTCTAACTATTCATTTATAATTTGTCAAAATAATTCATTTTTAACTATTCATTTTTAATCATTCTTTTTTAACTACTCAAAATAACTACTCATTTTAAATTCACATCCAAACAAGTTATTGTTTCTAACTCCTCTATATAAAAATTACATTCAAATGAATTTTTAGCTACAACTTTCAATTTCTAATTATTCAAAATAACTTCTTAAAATAATTTCTCAAATTAACTCTTTACATTTTGAATTTAATTTTTGTTTGTTGTATAACTTTTGATAATTTATAAGTTTAAATTTTGTATCAAGTGTTTGAGGTTTTAAAGGAGACATACTTCGTTTCCAAAGTGTAACATTGATTTCAATTTGACCTTAAAATTTCAAATTGGTTTTTAATATTAATTTTTTTAATACAAATTTAGGAGAGGGGACTAACAAACTCTACATGAAAGACACTACTCTTCTCAAATAATATAAGAGTATGCACGTGACTGTGAGATTAAAATGGTTTTTCACCAAACAAAATAACTAATCGTGCCACCAACTCATTTAATTAATTAATTCTAGTTGGGTTAATTCTTAAATGATAGTCAATAAATGCTAAATTTATTAATGTTTATTCTTTAATCAAAATCTAATTTAAAATTTTAAGAACTACTTGAATGTGAAGTTCAAGTCTTGGGATCAAATTAACTAGGGTGGGTTGATTTAGTAGGTATCTATATAATGACATATTTAAGAATTAAAGTTACTGCATATTTTCTTCACCATTATGTAAATAGTCGCAACGTCTTAAGTTGGCTCAACCATTCACTCATATAAAAAATAATAATTAATTAAGATCAAATTTGTCTATTTTAAAACCCTAATGATCAAATAGAAACTAAATTATAATCTTAATTAAGGATCAAATGTGTCGTATTGAAAAATTTAATGATCAAATAAGAGCTAAATTCAAATGTTAGGGAACAAAAATTGTATTTTTATCTTTATTTTTTTTCAATTTAGGTTTTTTCTTTCATTTGATGTGGAAACTCTTTTGATTCTAATAGTAAATAGCATCTGCTTTATAGCTTCTACTTACAAATGGAGTCAAACCATATACCCTAATTAATTTGAGAATTCAAAACTAAGAAAAGATAATTAATTATAGATAGCCCACTATTTTGGACTTTGGCAAGGAGAAAGATGTTTGTTGTTTAGATCATAGTAAAGATAAAAATTAATGAAAAACAGCTTTTTGCAACCAATTAATTTGATGTGTGTTGGTGTCTAGCACATAGTTTCTTTACCTTTATCAACCAATTAATTTGATTGTGAAAAAAGAGAAAAATTTTCATAAATTTTGAGAGAGTGATAAATTTACTATGTGAAAAGTAGTGGAGTGAGAAAAAAAAAAAAGAGAGAAAGCACATGGCTTTTTTGAAATGCCTTTTGTCTTTGCACACACATCTATATCTTTTTAAACCAATCTCACCTTATATATTTCCTCTTTTTTTTTTGAAATTATGCTCCTACCCCTTCTTTAATGTAACGACCCGACCAGAATGGGGTTCTAAATAGGCCATTATCTCAATGCATGCATACAAATCTACAGAAAATTTGCAAGGTGGTGTTTGGATTCTAAGTAAAACTAAAACATGAAAACATCCATTTAAAAATCAACATAAATTCCTGAAACCTGTCCCTGTTTCCAAGCACCTGTTCCAAGACAAATACATTTCCAAAACATACTCTGATCAGAGATTTATTTAAAACATACAAGCTTTACAACAATGCTAGAATCCGGAAATACATTCAGAAAACACCCTAGGGCTCCGTGCCCAACTACATGCATTCAGAGGACATTTAAATCATAAACATAAACATAAGACTCAGAGTTGAACAACGGGTTCCATGATCACAGCTCCTCCTCCAGCCATCTTGTCTCGCACCATGGTTACCTGTGGAAAACCACATAATAAGGGTGAGTAACGAATTACTCAGTAAGAATCCCCAACCGGGGTACAATACGATATACATGGTCATCTAGCAGAAAGATATGCAAGCTATGAATATAAACACAGAATAGAGCACATAGCTTAGCCCACACTTGGGCCTCGGATGCCAACTCAGGGTCTTAGTCCGGAAATAAATCACCACACCACACATCACACAAGTCGCCCTATACGAGAAACAAGTCCCGGCCTCAGCCTGTCTACTGTCGACGAAAGGTGCACTAGCTCAAGATCCCGAGGAGCTCTCCGGTCGACGCTGTAATGAGCGTAAACATGCACCGCGTGCTTCTACAGACTATGGGGGGTGCCGGGTCTAGTGGCAAGCTGCCCATATCCGGATACCACGCCTAACTAAATCTCTGGATCGGTGTCACCGACATAGGGGTGTGAGACACGGACACGTGAACTATGTCACTGTACCACCGCTTTGAGGCTAAGGCGGGTCGTGGTAGGCTTACACCCAGAAGCCGTCCTTACCTTAACGGTGGCAATCAGGGGCTCTTGCCGAACACGCCGAGGACGCGCGGCCGCGGGGACTAGGCATTGCCAAGTCATCATCCCGACCGTTGGGGCATCGCTTAGACTACCACCCTCACCCAAGATTGCGGGGCCTCACCGGTTGGGATAGCTAATCCTCACGGGGTCCAAGGGCGGAGAACTGTCTCGAACGTCCTTGCCATGGATGCAAGATACTTTATGCATCGAGCCCGGATGATGCTATCTACCCGATTTCTAACTCTGCCTTAACAATAAAAGAAACAATCCAATACAATCCAATACGTGCTCAAGAGGAAAACAACGAACCTAGCATGATACTACGAAGCAGGGCGAGATACGAGCATGCGAGAAAGGAACAACCTAGCATGGACTAACATGAGGAACAACATAGGAAAATCATGCGATCGGGGATTAAGAATAGAGCACTTATCACCAAACATGTCGATAAACACAAACAAGCATACAATCAAGAATCACATAATATATCGCAGGCCCACACAACTCTCGGTAAGAAATCCTTACAGCCGGAAGACCTCTAAACACAAGAAACCTAAGCTGCGATCGAACCCGAGCTACCTAGCGAGAACCTAACAAAAACAACAATAATTACAATCAAAAGGCCCAAATAATATAAAACAAACAGGCTCGGCTGGGAGCAACTCACGAGGCACGGTGACACTGACGACACTGGGCCAGACGGGCCTAGGCTAAGCATTTCTGGGCGCGCGCTAACACGGTATTTGGGCGTGCTGGGCGCACAGTGGCGAAAGCGTGGCGCACGAACGCGCGGGTGCAAGCAGGCGAGGCGGCGCGCGGCGCGCGCGCGACGCGCTGCTGTGGACGCGCGACACGGTGGGACGAGCGACTTCGGACCTAGGCTCGGCGATCCGCGCGCGAGGACACGCGACGAGGGCGCGGGGACCCGCGATCCGGGCTGGGCTCTCGGCCTTTGTCGCGGGCGAGCGCGCGGATGAGCGGCGCGCGATGAGATCTCGCCCATTGGAGGGCTCCCTCCTTTCTTTGGGGGCGTCTTGACAGCGAGATCCGGCCATTGGTCATGTGCATGACGAGTGAGCTCTCACTGATGGGGCCTGGCCTGGAGAGAGAGAGAGAGAGAGAGAGAGAGAGAGAGAGAGAGAGAAAAAAGGGATTTGGGGAAAAAAATAAAAGAAAAAAAGAAAATAAAACGAAAATGGGAAAATAAAAGAATAAATGGGATTTTAATCCTTTTTCCATCCTTATCCATTTTTTCCAATTTTCTAAAAATCCTTAAAATCCTTAAAATCCCATTTCCCGACTTCCTCCTTCGAGACACGACTGAAGCAACCTTTTCCAATAAATAAATCTCACTTAAACCCAACTCCCAAAGCAACACTAAGGGCCCCGGGCTCGAATCCCAAAGGAAGCACACAACCAACCATCACTTTGCAAAAATCCCAAATCACAACCGAACTTCCAAACGACTAGCCCAAACATCTCGGGACTCATGATCCAACCCAAACAAGCCTCGACGAAGGCGGGAACTACCTCAAGCCCCGAAAACCACAAATCCCGCCCAAGAGCAAAAGACCAAAATACCCCCAAGGGGCAAAACCGCTCTAACGACCCAACCAACAACCGAAACTTGACCCGAAGGCACCTCGAAAACTGGGATAGAAAACTGGGCTATTACATTTAATCTCTTCTCACTTGCACTAAGTTCTTTGCTCTATTCTAATTGAGAATAAATTGTGGAAACCAAGTTTTTGCGTAATTGAGTATTGTTGAAAATAATTCTCACCTTTATAAGATAGATGAACTATTCTAAGTTTTATCATTTAGTTTTGAAATGAAATTATACTATTTAATATGATATTGCGAATCTCTTAAAATCCAAACGAATATTAAATAAAAATAGAATCAAATAACAATCAATAACATAATTAGGCTACAAAACTTGGGTGCTGCCTAAATTGTATCTAAATTAAACTCGTTTTTTTGGTTAATAAAATTACATCTATTTATGACCACAAAGCATAATTATGATTCCCAATATAACGTTTCTTTTTCTCAAAACACACACGTACGCATAAGAAAAGGATGTGGGCAAATAAAGGGATAGGTGCCTTTTCAAAAAAAAAAAAAAGGAAAAAAAGAATTAAAAAAGAAAAAAAAGAAAAAGAGAATCCATGAAATCACTTTACATTACTAAAAGATAAATATATGCCTATGTGTTGTGCCTATCCCATTTGCATGGTTCAAACCCACCAATAAATATGTATATCTATGTGGGTTTATATTCAACAAATAATATACTATTTTATATTCCCTTTTACATGATATGAAGGAAAAAAAAAAAAAAAAAAAAACTCTTCTCTTCTGACTTTATTATTAGCTATATTTTCTTGTCCCCCCAAAGAAATAACAACAAATTTTCAATTGGATCATTTTTTTAAATTATCAATTGTAACATAAATGGTTACATAAGTTACTATAATGAATAAAGCCACCTCCATATAAAAGGTTAATAATAAATTCTAGCTTTAGTTTCTAACTTTTTTTTTTTTTGAAAACTAGAAAATCAAACCTTCAAATCAGTGATGGAAGCATGCTTTAAAGTCCTTATCCTCAACTACTAGACTGCTCCTTGGGAACTAGTTTTGGTTTCAATTTAATTTTAATATATATTAGTTTGAAGACTTTACTTTAATTAGTAGAAGAATTGGTGCTACATTAATCATCTAAAATACTCCAAACTCTAAGAAGTCTACTCCATAGATTACGGAGTTGATATTATAATCGATTAAGTTAAAGATAACGACAATAATAGATAAGTCAACTATACAAGATCATGAATTCGAACATAGAATATAATCTTTTTACCTTATTTTCGTGCTCATCAAGATGCATGCTTTCATATAAAGACCTTGTATCATTATTAAAAAAGATAGGAGTGGTAATTGAGAGATAAAATTAAACCAGTTAATAACAAGCATGCAAAGACCTCTAAAGGAAGCTTTTGAATTAATGAAAAACTATATTGATTGTTGTTGGAACTCTACTCAATTGGGTAGGTGCCACTATTTTCATGCTCTTTTTGAGTATGTTTCAAATAATGAATAATTTGGGGGTGATTATTTCTTTAGAATTTCAACTTCAAACCTAAACCACATATGATTAAAATGTTGACTTTTATTATTACTATTATTTTACATATCCATAAAACTTATTTTGAGAGATCATTTTTAAATTATTATGAAAAGTCAATTTTTATACATAAAATGTAAGATTACAAAATGTAATATTCGAGGAACCACTTTAAGTGTCATATGGTAATCAATTAATTACTCGTTTAAGCCTATTTTCTTTTTTTTAATAAAAAAAACCACCTTTAAGTGAGATCAATTTTTTTTAAAAAAATAATAATAAATAAATAACATATTACAAAATTTGGAGGTCACCCTATACCACAAGTAATATTAATATATGGCTAGTCTTACCTACAAAATGTTACAAAATCCAAAATATTTGAGGGCATATATAATGTAAATTTTATGAAGTAAATGTCAAAGTTTATATAATAGTATAAAATCTCTTTACTGTAGTAGCTAATGATGATTAATGGTTGGAACTAATCTGTTATTTAAATCCACATTATTGTATTAAAAAAATATTTGACATGCCAACAAGAACATATTCATGGCATAAAAGTTTTAGTTCTTTTTTTTTTAGAATAAGATTTTAGTTCAGAACTCTTAAATTCAATAAAGAAAGAAATATGTAAAAGCGGGATGTTTGTGGTTCGAGACTATTGGAAAACGTTCAAATTAAAAATCTTTGAAATATTTTCAGTCTGAGTCTTTGAACATGGTATCAAACCCTCAGGTATAGACTGGGAACGAAGCTCCGATTTTTGAATTTTAAAAAGAGCTTGGCATTATGATAATTAATAAGGACAAAGTTTAATTGAAATGGTAAATCAATTAAGCATATAGCACTATAGTCTTACAAAGTTGAGAAGAGAACATGCAGATCTTTAATCACCCAAATTATTATATAAATATAAATTTGTGTGTGTGTGGGTAATGTTCTCTCTTTATAACACATACTGTTTCAACAAGTATAAGATCTAAAGCAAAGTTGATGAGATCTAACACCATGATGAATCTTTATTTGGATCTAAAACATATCCCAATTGGGTTATTAAAAAAGTATATATGAGTGAGATATTGATCATGTTTCACAGTGTAGTTAAGTCACATTAACATGATTATTGAAGATCCATAAACTTGGCCACAATTGAGAGATATGATTGAATAATGTCATGGGCACTCCTCTCTTGTTTTACTTTTCATTATTAACATTTTTTAGTTTAATAATATATGGAGCTAATGGAAGATTCAAATATTTAAATTTTTAGTCATAGTATGTATTTTGACTAGTTTTTTTATTCAATAATATTGGGAGAGAGGTATATTTCTTTTAGCATGACACCATTTTGTTTAATTTTAATTTTATTTATTTTAATTTTTTTATTTTTTGATAACCCCAAGTGTCCAAGTTAAGCTTATATACACTTACTCTCATGGAACATGACATTTGATTCAACATATTTGGCTATAAAAGAAATCTTGTTTTATTTAATTTGAGACAACTTTAGGATTTTATCAAGAACTTTCAACAAAAGATAGGGTTGATAAGTGCCAACCACCAAAACCCTTAAAACCAACTTTGGCTAATAAGAACACAAACTAAAAAAGAGAAAAAAAAGTTGTGTGTAATGAATTCTTTAGGACCCTTTTTCTTCCACCCCTCAAAAGGGACAATTAGAATTGATTTAGGGGATTCAAATAATTTTGAATGGACAAAAGTTGCAAAACCCTAAAAATGAATTTTGATTGGTTTACACACACAAAAGGGGAAAAAGGTTTAGATATTTATACATTAGCTATAGGGCTATTGAATTTTAGGGCTTTTTAGGGATCCCTTAGACTATTGGCAAAGTTCTAAGCCCCACAAAGAAAGTTTTCAAGCGCCTATAAAGAATTATAATGAGAAAGTTGCCGCATTAATGGACCTTTATAGTCACAAAAACACACACATCAACCTTAACATATAAACATTAACATAATGTTATGCTTCATAATGTATCAGACTTACTCGAAAACCTAGTTACGGATGATATCAGAGTCAGGTTGGTGAGAGCCTGTTGATTTTATTATTTACTGGTAATCCAGTTCAACATCACGATCATTGATTCGATCCTGAAAATCAGTATTTGACTCTCATTTATTTGAAAGTAGTAGTACCTTCTATGTAGAGTTTGTGGTTCCCTCCTCCAATTTGTACTAAAATAACGGATTATATCAGAGCAAACCGAAGTCGAATTATGTGCCTTCTTCAACTCGATGCAAGAATTTAAATTTTCTTGATCCTCAATTTTAATATTAAACTCATGTTTAACATTGTAACTAGTTACAAATGATATCAAGTGAAACGAGGTTGAAGAAGTGCACATTTTCTATCCTCCCATAAGAATATAAAATCTTGACCCACAACTCTAATATATTGAGACACAACAAAATTATAAGTTAAATTTATAGTATTCACCTATTTAAGAAATAATTTTTTATCAACTGTTTTGACATCGAAATTTTATTAGATACTGTCTCTCGAGAATAATTGAAGTAAATGTTAGCTAATCTCAATAATCAAAGATTAAAAAAAACTAAATATTAAAACTCCAATTTAAAATTAAACACAATTAAATCAAATTTTCTTTACCGTTAATGAGAATGTTTCATTTATAACATATGGCCAAAATTTCAACGAAAATAGTAGGAAAAAACCTCATAATACTTTTTATTTAATTTTTAGTAAACAACATTTAAAGGTGACAATGTTTCATTTAAATGTTATGATATTACTTTTTATTTACTATCTTTTAATTTAAAGGTGAAAAGATTCGAACTTATTATCTTTAAGTCAAAGATACATTTAAATCACTAATACATTCAATCGATTTTGATGACATTAAAATTGTTACTATACTAAACAATTTGGTTAAGACTTTACCTAAGATATTTACTTTGTAGGTAGTAGCCTTGCACACACTCTCATATATGATCATTTGGTCACATCATTTTGAGGCTAACACCTTATAGCTCACAATTCATGAGAAACTATCATCACTTTCCTTTTCTTTTCCTCTTTTTACTATGTATTTATTGAATTTAAAGAAGAGTGAAAACACTCTCAAATGCTTTAATATGGAATTAAAATTTATGGACATATAGTTTACTTTATTTTTAAAAAAAAAAGTGTGGACATTTATATATTAATACTTTTAGTTTTTTTTATACACAATATTGAAAGAAATGAGATTTAAACGTGTAACCTCATTGTTATTGGGTTACTGATCCATGTACTTTAAAAAAGTTCACTTTAAAAGAATTTAATAAAATGGCATGTTTTAAGTTAAGTTTAGGTTGGCTTTCATAATATGATTTTAATAGCCATATTGTAGTATCCTACTCTTCATCAAATAATAGTGAGTTTTTTGTTAGTATTATTTTTTGTTCAACAATGCTAAGAGTGGATGATTGAACCACAAACCAAATATATAATGACAAGATGTGGAGTGACAAATTTAAAATTTTGATGTTTTTTTTCGTACTAAAAACTTTGATGTTAATATGTTTCTAACTTTTGCGATGATAATTGATATGCTTATATCAATACTGACTCAATATATAATTAACCATCATAAAGTAATTTACCAACAAAAAAAGACATCGAAAATGAGGTGATGTGTTAAATCTATGTCGACCACTTAAAGTTTATCGAATATGTCATCCGACATTAATTAAAATGTTTACAAAACTTCTGGACAGTCACATATTTATTTAAAAAAAAAAAAAACTTGATAATTATTAAAACAGGTAGATAAAATTGGCTAATATGGTAAGTTTCCCTTTATTTTTATTTTTTTTTGAAGCATCAAAGTTTTTCTAATTCATGAGTCACCCTAATCCACTAAATTATTGTTTTTATACGCAACTATTGATGTCTTTTTTTAATACAATTTGAGGGAGGAAGGACAATAAATCTTACAAACAAGTACTAATACTTTCAAATAAATGAGAGCCACCAAATATTCATTATTAAAATCAAATCGATAAACATTATGTTGAATTGGATTATCACCAAATAATGAAACCATCAAATTAATCGTGACTATTGATGTCCTTGACAAACACAATATCATATAATTCTCTTTTAGAATGTGTTTGAAGCACCGGTTTGGTTATGGTAGACAAAAGGTTATGATAAAATGTGGGTTGTTATAAATAGTATTTGAGGGGCAAATTATTATAACATGGATTATGATTAACGGTATTTGAGATGTTGATTATGTAACAATAAATAATAATAATATATATATAAAGTTTAGACAAACGTACATGTAGGTTTAGATAAATGCAGATTTAAGTAACTACTATTTATAATAAACAGTATGGAAAATATTGGTTGAGTTATTATAACTAACCAGATCCTTTACATACCGAATCGGTCAGTGGCACGATGATTTCATTATTTGATTGTAACTCAGTTCAATATCAGCGCCACACGTTCGAGCCGGTATTTGTTCCCAAGTCCAAACACACATTTAACAACTTTTCATATATTTGATATATAATATTAAATTTATTATATAAAAAAAAAACATAAAATATTAATTGTATTTTCTAAAATAATAATAGTAATAATTCCACGTCATCATTAGCACCCTGGCTGCTCCAGCTTTCCGTGCAAGCGCTCACTGGCCGTCGGCCTTATAAAAGCAGCTCTGAACCACAACCTCGCAGTCTCTCTTTCTCTCTCATCATTCCTTCTCTCTCTAAAAAACAAAAACTCCATTAATTCTCTCTTCAACACTACATTTCCTCTTTCCATTTCAACCACATTCCTCCATGGATCTTTGGGACCAGCACCTGCAACTGCAAGAAGATCGCCGCCGCGGCCGTCACCGCCGACAGAATCCGTCGTTTTCTTCTTCTCTTCTCGACGCCGTCTACCGCTCCATCGACGAAAGCAACGGCGAAGAACAGGCGATTTTGTACAGATCGAAGAAGAAGAACCAGATCGAAGTAGAAGACGACGACAGGTCGAAGAAATTCGTTGTTGTTCGAAGAACTTCCATGGCGGATTTCGATCGGAAGGCGAGAAACGTTCGCGATCGCGATGAGTACAGGAAACTGACGAGTTCGAGTTCGAGTTCTTCGGAATCGAGATGCAATGTTCGCGATCGCGATGATTTTAAGAAATTGATGAATTCGAGTTCGAGTTCTTCGGAATCGAGTTCTGGAGGAGGATTTTCTTCGTCCGAATCGGAATCCAGATCTACTTCTTCGTATACACTGCAAAAACCTCGGCCGATTCGTACAGAGAAATCTCAATTCGGCGACGGAATCAAAATCTCGATCTGTAACAATCAAAAGCCGAAACACGAAAACAGCTTCACGAAAACGAAATCGAAAGCGCTGAAGATCTACGGAGATTTGAAGAAAGCGAAGCAGCAGCCGATCTCTCCAGGCGGTCGTCTCGCGAGCTTTCTGAACTCGATCTTCAATGGCGGAACGCCAAAGAAACAGAGATTCACAGATTCCGCAAAACAAACCGAATCCGAATCAGAATCAAAATCAAAATCAAAGTCACCTACCTGTTCTTCCGCATCTTCCTTCTCCAGATCCTGTCTAAGCAAAACGCCATCCAACACCGAGAAACTCATCAACAATGGCGGAACGAAGCGATCGGTGAGATTCTGTCCTGTGAGCGTGATTCTCGACGAAGATTCTCGGCCTTGCGGACACAAAAGCCTTCGAGACGAGCTCAAGTTAATGGCGGATTCAACAACTCTGCGAAACGTTCTGAGAAACGGCCATTGCAGAGCAGAGGAAGGTTCTGGAGATCTGATGAAGCTTTACGAGAAGAAAATCAATGGAGATTTGTACATAAACAGAGATGAATCTGAAGAAGAAGAAGAAGATGATGCAGTGAGCTGTTCGAGCTCTGATTTGTTCGAATTGGATAATCTTTCATCCATCGGAATCGAAAGGTATTGTGAAGAACTGCCGGTTTATGAAACAACGCATTTCCGTACGAATCGGGCAATCGCTAATGGATTGATTTTGTAATAATAATTCAAACCAAAAAAAAGGGGGAGAAAATATGGGAATTATGGTTAAAAAGTTTTTATTAGGCTTTTGGAATTAGTGATTATTGGGGGTTTACATGAACAATAACTAAACATTTTCTCTCTTTTTCAATTGTTTCTCTTCGGTTATTTGTCTTTTAATCTCTCTATATTATCAGAAATTGCCATAAATGCTTTAGATTATTTAAGTTCGCCAACAAAAACATAATTTTAATGGTATAATAGTTTAATCCTTACAAAAAAAAAGTTAGTATTATGGTGGTTTCATTATTTTGTAGTTATAAAATTTGATACCATGATTACAAATTTGATATTATAAATCTATATTTGACTCTCATGTTACTTAAGAATATAATACCATGTATGTAGAGTTTACTTGGGATCTTCTTTCCACTTTGTACTAGAATAATTTTTTAATTCTTTGCTTTTTTTAATTTAGCAATATTTGAGAATAGACATTCAAAGTTTTAATATTAGGTCATATATCTATCATGTCAGTTAAACCCAACATATTTTGGTCCATTCAATTAATGTTAGTATTTGATCTTTTAATCAATTTGAGCAATTATTTTTTAAAAAAAATTAAATTTATGAGGTATGTATTTTCTTAATTTAAAGGTAAAGATAGGAATTCAAAGCTATTTACTTTTGATCGAGATATATCTTAATCTTAAAACTTTAAAGTGTGGCTTGAGTAAAAGAATCATTTTTGGATCATTATGTCCAATGATTGTTTTAAAATTTTAAAAATGCCACTCATAAATATTAATATTATTAAATATAGAGAAAAAGAATTAATATGTAAGTAAGTAGGGTTGATTTTGCATTAACTAAAAAAAAAGTATTTTTAGACTAAATTTAAGAAAAATAATAATTAACTACTCTTAATAAATAGATAAAATGTTACAAGTTGGAGTTGAAAGACATTTTCTCCCACTCTCAATAAATAGATAAAAGGTTACAAGTTGGAGTTAAGAGGCATTTTCTCCCATATATTCAATTTTGTAAGTTTTAGAATTCAAAAGGTTTTGTAATTACTCTCTAATGGTCTACTATAAAATGGGGTTTCATTCTCATTTCCTCTCCAATATGTTTTGTTTGCATTTTTTTCTTTTGTTCTCAAATTGTCAAATGCTTTCAATCTTCAAAGTCTATATATAGATGTTGTATTGTTGCATTCAAGCTATATGTGATTCAAATGCTGAATCAATATAAATATATGTATAACATTTAAATAAAACTTACATTGGGGTTCAAGTGTTGAATGTTAATTTCTTTCTCAAATAAAACTTTTGTAATACATGTTATCCAATTTTCATCTCTTCTAATGCTTACTTCTTTATATCATGTCTTATTTAATTTTATAAACGGCCTTCTATCACTTTTTATTATGTTCGTGAAATTGGAGTAATCATTTGGCTATAAGGTCAAATACATTTATTTTTTGTTGCATAGCAAAACTTTGTTTTTTTACTCTTACTCTAAGGGTCGTAATCATTTTTAGACTAATAATTTGCACTAATTATAATTTTAAAATTCCAAATATGCTTCTACATGTCTTAAAATTTATCACTTAACTTTGCTCTTTCATATCCACCTACACCTAGCCCACAAATTCAAGTTTGCATGTTGGTTTAATCATATTTAATAAATTTCATCACATTATTATATTTAACATATTATATAATTATTACTTATTGTTTAACCTCTTTTCATATTCCTACCTTCAAATTAACCTATTCAATATAAATAATTAGTAAATGAAAATGTTTTTTTTAATAATGTAAATGTAATTATTAGAATATGATAAGTTGTATCATTTTATTTCTATAATTTAATTCATAAAATTAATGAGTATATCTTTAATTATATTTAATGGTGAAAATTAACAAGTTTTGTAACTTTCTTAATTTCAATTTTAGGGCAAACAAAATAAGTTCAATACTTCATAATTTATTATTTTATATTATAAAATAAAATCAATTGTACCATTAACAATTTTATAGTATTATTTAATGAAAATTTGAAAAAAAATATAAATTAAAAAACAATTATAAGAATGTAAATGTAAAACCAAAATTTGAAATTGATTAACAATTATATACTGTTTTTAAAATGATTAATAATTATATACATTCTTATATTTCAAAGTTTCAATTCCCCTACTATATATTTATTATCTTAAAAATAAATTAAAGATACTTTAGTTATAATTTTTTCCTAACAAGAAACATGCATTTTATTCGATTATTAGAATTAAAACAAAATTGAAATAAATAGATTGAAGTGTGATGAAGAAAGTTATATTGAAAATAGAATAGAGAGAAGACTTAGTGATTTGAAAAGGAAAATATTTATCAAAATATAAACACGTGCATTGCACGTTAAAGTTTTCTAGTGTATATAAGTTGCTCGAGAGACATCCATTTATACATTTTAGAAAGAGGAAGTTTCCTACTTAGCATAAATGTATTATATATATATATATATATAATTATTGAATTTGGTTTAGATTTATAATACCTTTTGGTGTGAAACTTGGTAACTTTTTCTATATTTTAAAATACATTTATTCCGAGATTTTACATATATAGTAAAAAAAACCATAATAACACTTTTTAAAAATTATTACATATATAATAGAAAATGGACTTGATCCTAGTGCAATGACCAAAATGTTCATGCTTTAATCGATTTGTAGAAACTTTCAATTAGTTGACTGATCATAACCTTCAATCAAAGATTTAATTCAGAAATCTATATATAGAAACTCAACACAAAATCTACTATATATGTAATTTTTTTTAAAAATATGTTAAAAGAAATTGTTATGAGCAAGTTCTCTAGTTATTTTATGTAAATATTTATAATTTCATGGTAAGTAAAGGAAGATATTTGCGATAATATCAAACTAGTTGGGTTAAATAAGTCGTAAAGATGAAGCCTAAGAACATGAAGTATAAGGTAAAAAGCAAAGGCAGATTTTCTACCCATATGAACAAGAGAATAGGGATTTTTCCTTTAGACATTGTAATGTAGGGACATGTTTTGCTTTAATACAACAAATTCTTCATGCATTACAAATCATGCCTGAGAGGAGAAAAAAAAAACAGTATTTAGCTCATACACTTTTTCTGGCAAAATTACACATTTACTTTACTTTTCTATCCAAAAACAAACATTCATCACTTTAACCATTTGTGAACATAATGGCGTACGAGGTTGCTAGCTAGAACAATAGTCCGAGTAAGATAATGTATCACTTAATAATTAAAAGATTATGCATTTAAATCTCTCACTTTTAATTGTTATTGATTTTTTTTTAAAAAAAAGATTGGTTAATACATATTGGCTTGAAAAGGTGGATTGTTATTATAATAATTAAAATATCATTTTGTTCTAAATTTTTAAATGTTCAATTTTAATTTCTATATTTTAAAACATTATATATAATTAGATTTCTAGAAATTTCTCAAAAAAAAAAGAGAAAATGATTCCTATAATGTATTTGAAGTTGTATTTATTTTAGAATTTATTTTTTTCTTTGAGTATATATTGCAGGGAAGGGGGGACAAATATCAATTCTCGGGATCGAACCAGAACCTGTGACGCTTGTATTTAACTAGTTTAAACCAAAACAATGAAACTATTGCTTCACTAACCCTCGGTTATTTTAAAATTTGTATATAAGATTAATAATCTCAATACAATAAATTATTAAGGGAAATAACAAAAAAATCTACCATAAGACTAATTTTAATAGAAGAAAATTAAAAATAAATTGGACATTTGAATGTTTAGGAACCAAATTATACAAAATTAAAATTACAAACACTAAAATTAGATTTTAACCATATTTAATTCATATGAAGAAATTAGTTAGATTTTAACCATATTTAATTCATATGAAGAAATTAATTGATATCTTTGAAATAGAGAAATTAGAAAGTAAAAAAGGAGAAGAAAAAAAAGTGTGGTTTAATATGCAGTGGTCTCCAAAGCTGTGGACAACAAGATCCAACCTTTGATCTGTAAAGCCTTTGATGTCAAATTTTGGTTGCCTTCTAATCAAAGAGTTTATTTTCAAAGTTTTTTTCTTTTCATTTTTCCTATTCCAATTACCCACTTTCACCTAAAGTTTTTTGCAAACATATATCTTTTCAAACTTCCACATCATTCCTATCCCAACTAACCTTTGTACCATATATCCATTCCTTTAAAGGGATAATTGTAGTAGAAATTTGGGTTGTTAGAATTTGTATTTAGTTTGTGCAAATCATTATATGTAATAGAAATGAAGCCTTAATTAAGAGGTTAACATTTTTTTTTTTAGAGATTATCATATTTGGGGTAGGAGACTCGAATCCAAAACCTTTTGGGGCTGTTTGTTTGACATATTTATGTAGTTTTTGTGTTAAGGAGTTATATTGAGAAGTTATGTTGATGAGTTAAAAATTGAAAGTTATGTCAAAAACTCGTTTGGGTGGAGTTTTTGTATAGAGGAGTTAGAGTCAAAACCTTGTTTGGATGTAGATTAAAAAATGAGTAGTTATTTTTAGTAGTTAAAAAAGAAATGATTAAAAATGAATGGTTGAAAATGAATTATTTTGATTGATTTGAAAGTAATTATTAAAAATAAGTGGTTAGAAATGATTGAGTAGTTATAAATGAATGATTAAAAATGAATGGTTAAAAATGAGAGTTATTTAATGAGGAGGAATTAATAAAAACTCGTTTGAATGCAGGTTTTTAAGGAGAAGTTAATAAATCCTAGAACTAACGGCCTTTAGTTGAATACTAATGCTGCTCAGTTGCTATTCTCATTGACAATTAGGAGGTTAACATTAATGGGCATAATTTAAAAGATTAACGGCATTGATTATTTTAAAAATATTTTTCCTTTTTATTCTTGAGTTTAGCAAATATATGAAGGTGAAAGATACAAATATCTAGCTTTGAAGGACTTTAATTAGTTAAATTATGTTCAAGTAATTGGTATAAGAAATTGAGTGGTTCGTGTGTGTTGTTCAAGTGGGTAAAAGAAATTAAGTGATTCATATATATTGCCCAAGTTTTTTTAATTTTTTTTTTAAACCTGTCATTAATAATAATAATAATAATAGAAAAACATACAAAACCACTCATGATATACCAACAACAACAGTAGCTCGTAACATCAACGTAAATTTAATGACCAAGAGGTCATTGGTTTGAGTCCCCCACCTTTAATTATTGTAATCTCAAAAAAAAGTTCATAGGTCGAACTGAAATTGACAACACATAGAGAAGCTTCGATTTAAAAAATATGTGAGACAAATAAGTTCACTTGAAAATTAATTAATTATAAACCAAAAGGACAAGGGCCAAGGGCCAAGTGATTTGAATAAGAGAGGTTTAGAGCCATAAAATCAAACCAAACCAACCATTACACTTGGAAGGAGGGAAGAGTTGGTTCAAAGCAAATTTGAATTTAATTAGAGGGAATGAATTGAAACATAACTTTATAACTTTAATGGGAGTTGCAAATATACCCATATGAAAAAAGAGGTACAAAACCACATGTACTATATATATATAACCAATCCCAACCCATTTATTTGTACTATACACAACTAATTTTAGTCTTCATTTGTTGCTTAATACAAAATCAATAATTGTCAAAATAAGTAGAAGTTAAACTTTTTTTTTTTTTATGATTTAGTAACTAAGAAATTACATGTTCAAAATTCTTTATCCTAAATATTATTGAACTAAAAAAAACAACCAAAATAACCAATAAAACAAAGATATTTTCATTTTTTTAATAGAAAATATCACTAGCACCAGTAGTTTCATATATATATATATATATATATATATATATATATATATATATATATATATATATATATATATTTTTTTTTTTTTTTTTAATTTACAAGATAATAATATAAGATCAATGAATCAAGGTGGGGAAGTTTAAGAGGACCACTGAATCATAGAAACTTGATTTGCTTATTATAAAGCAATCTCCTTTTAAATATAATAGTAATAATAACTAAAATAAATTATATGCTTAAAAAAAATTCTATAGGAAAAGAAAACCTACCACTACCCCTAGAGTCAAAAGTTTAATTGGCTTCCAATGAATTTGCTGATAGATTTGAAGGATTGGTTCTATATGGGTCCTCTCCCCTCTATATTATTCTAAAGTTTTAGCCTTTGGGTTATAAATTTAACCATGTCTTTAACACTAATCCATTTCTAATCAAATCTAAAACTTAAGATTATATCTCATTCCATCACATCAATAATATTCTACATTAGTTTGCAATATTTTCATTATGATTAATGTCATTAACAATAAAACCCATGAACATTATTAAAATGATATAGCTAGCTAGGCATGAAAGTTATTCCACTAATATAAGCCAATTTTTTTTGTTATTTTATTTTTATATTGGTTAGATATTTTCAAAATCATAAAGGGGCTTATAGTCAAGAAAATTTTAAAAAATAAAGAGTAATAAATTCAATTCATGGTGTCCACATACTTTGTTCTAAGATTACTGTTTGAATCTTGTACCATCAAATACTATTGAATTTTAAAAAATGGTTTCATCTTAAACTCACTCTAATGGTGCATTTTCAAAGTATTTCTAGAAAAAAAAAACTTGAACAAAATGTTTATAGTGACAAATTAATTGAAAGTAATTTAGTAATAATTTTGTTCTACACATTCTTACAAGGAGTTTGAAGTACTCTCCCAACAAGCACTTGAACAAAAAAAACATATTGTTCATAACTTTTTCAATGATAATTTTATTGAGATTCACATTTTCCCCCATGACAAAAAATATAAAAAAGAAAAGTTTTATTTAAGTCTAGCAAAAGGTGCTTTTAGTGATTTCAAAAAAAAATTGTAACATGTGTTTTAGCTTTATTTATTTATATATCTATAGATAAGGAAAATACTCTACAAATTCTAAAACGTTTTATTTTTCATATACTACCAAAAAAGTCACATGCCAATCAAATTTGTCCCTATATACCAATTAAACTTCTTTCTTATTTTTAATTGACATGAAATTATATTCAGTACACCTTAAAATTCAGTAATTCAATTTCTACACTTAATTCATGGGTAAAAACTTAAATTTAATTTTCTCCCTACCTAAAAATTTAATCTAATAATAATAGAAAGTTTAAGTAGTTGGCCATGCATGTCACTCAACCACCATGCACAAGCCAGTGCTACTTGCCATATCCAAAAGCACTTTTGTGGCACTTCTCATGCAAATATATAACCTTCAAAATCCCCAATTTTTTCCATTTTGGCTCCATGCCCTTTATATTCTTGTCCATTTATGTTGACATATAAAGGGCCACACTCCCATTTGGTTTTGGCCCTTTTTTTTCTTTGAAACTTGTCCAATCAAATATAAGTTCAAGGTTAAACCGAAAGGATTACTTGCGTGTTAGTTTCATTGTATGGTAGTAATCGAATTTAACATCACAGTCATGAATTCAATCCTAAAAATCCATATTTGACTCTAATTTATTTGAAAGCAATAGTGTCCTTTATGTAGAGTATAAGGTTTTCCTCCTTGATTTATACTAAAAAAATCAAATGTTCAATTTAGTAATTAATAGAGGAAGTGTTTTTTTTTAAAGAAAAATTAATAAGAATTATCATAAGAACCTATGAAGTTTTTTTTTTTTTTTTTTTTTTTTTTTTTTGAAGTAAGAAAACTAAAATTGAAAGTTCAAGATTTAGTGGCAAAAATTAATTAAGTTTTGAAATTATAAGAACTAAAATGATATTCAACCAACCAAATAATGCTTGTCACTTCTGTCTTCAAATGCTTTTGGTTCTGATTTTAATTAATTCCATTTTGTTTTAACCAAATTATTTGAAAGGAAAGAAGGAAGGATGTTGCCTAGGGGCCTCTCTTCCTTTGTGCTGTCTCTTGGTTGTCATATTTGTCTTCTTTTTTCATTAATTCATTTGGTGCTCTCTCTTCAATTATCCATTCTATAAAATAAATTAGAGTTTGGTTGGAATGTGTTGATGAATGGTGGGGGTTTAAATACTATTTTGTTCATTCTTATCTTATTTTTGTTTTGGTTTATTTTCATCATGTATTTTAGATGTATTCTTGTACTTTTAATATTTTGGTGTTCTTTTTTTTAAAAAAATATTCATGATTGTATACACCACCTAACAACATTTAGATGTTGAGGATATTAATAGGAAATTGATTCTCATATATATTAGATAACATAGAATATCGCACCTCAAAATTTTGATGGCGAGAGAAGTAGCTAACCCATACATATAGATATAGATATAGATATTGAAAAATTGGCATTTTCCAATGTAGGACAAATGTCATGAGATAAGAAATGGTGCCACATAGAAAAGATCATCTTGAATTTAGATCCAAATTTGTGTATCTAACTAAATACTCGTTTTTGCTAATTCGTTTGAGTCAAATCCAAATTTTTAGATCAAATATCATTTTAAGAGCTTATGCATGCTTGGTGAGGCCCATATCTGCTTAAGTTTTATCCGTTTGGATCAGGTTGAAATTTGAGAAATCAATAACTCATATAGAGTTTTGATACCATATTAGATAATGTAGCACATTTCAAAATTAATTGATTTTGGGGTGAAACATCATATTATTTAATAATCATCATAAATTGAGCTCATCAACTCTTAACTGTTTAAGATTTCCTTAACGACTAGAGCATTTCACGATGACTAGTATTTTGGTAACGATCGAGTACCTTATTTTTATATTATTTTGATCCTTGTACTTTTGATGTTTATTCATTAGCTCGTATTTTCACATTGTCTATTATAGAATGTGTACTTTAAATATTTATTCATTTTATTCGAAGTACTTTGTCACTTAGTAATTTTTTTGCTTTACTTTTCAAAAGTAACTATTTGGATCATTGCGTTTGCTAAAATTATAATACAAATTTTGTAAAAAGGAAAACCTTTAATACAAAGTAATGTTTTATATATTTAAAAAAATAGCAGATGTTGTGCTAAAATTATGATTAGAAAAATGAAATCCTAAAAGAAAATGAGAAATAAAGATAAGACACTTTTTAGAAGTAATAAGTACCAAAATTAAGCAAACAATAAAATAGACACATGTTGAAAGTATAAAAATGAAAATAGGCATTTTAAAAGTTCCTTTATTTTAAACATAGCTTAATATACTCGATAATAAATTAAAAATATGTATGTTCTGGAGTTGAATAAAAAATTGAGTCATATTCCTGAAATCGATATTATAATCCATCTTTCCCGACTTATATTCAAAATAAAAAATTGTGCCTTGAACATTTGTTAGTAAATGATATAATATTTTAATGGGAAAAGTATCTAAATATTTGAAATGATAATTTGGTTCATTTCTATAAATCAAGCTGTATTTTGGTTGGCGTAATTTTTATAATTTGTGTACAATAAATATGGGCCAATACACGACTAGTATCCTCTCCTAATTAATTATCCAAATTTAATAAACACCGCCAAATGATTTTAAAAAAAATCATATTTTATCGGAAAATAAAAATGAAAAAGATTAATGACGTAATAAAAGTGAAAATAGAGAAGGGTGGGCCCATTAATGCACTCCAAAATTTGGAAAACAAGCGTGCTACGAGAACTGAGAAACACAGTACCACATGCAAATGAAAAAGTAACCATTTTTATTTTCAATTCCCATTTAAATAAATAAATAAATAAAAGAAAAAGAAAAAGAAAAAGGGGAAAATATATTTCTCTCTCCTCCTTCGCACGTGACGGATTGGCCCATCGTGTCGCAGCTTTGTCGCGCATGCACACGTGCGCTCAGATCCACCCACTCATGTTAAGCACAAATTATTGATTGGACCAAAATCTTCACCTCATAAATTTCCAATTTTGAATTTCAAATCATTTTTTTGGGTTGAGTTATTTATATATATTTTTACTATGGTTAATTATAAATATAATTTATTTAGTCTTCACATCATTTTAATTTGAACTCTTTATAGTATTGTTTAATAGTTTTTTGCGCAGTTAGTTATCTTATCTCGTGTTAATTTATTTTAACTTTACGGTCATGAGTTTATTTTAAAGTAGTTTTGTCATTTATGTAAAAAAAATTAAAAATTGAGAGGAGATAAATTCAATTTTAGTGTAATTATTTTCTTAGAAATTGACTTTTTATTAATTTTTTTGAAGTTGGAATAATGTAGAGTCTCAGAATATATTCAACAAAAATAGTTGGATGTAGGTAATTTATTTTATAAAAAAAAATACGTAAGCTAATTTAAACATTTGTAGATATTAAATAAATAAACACCGTTTGATAACTTTTTGTTTAAAATTTTTAATTTTTAAAATTTAAGCCTACAACAACTATCTAATCATATATTTTTTCTTACTTGAATATTTACATCTTACTTATATTCTTAGAAATCCAACCAAAATTTGAAAACAAAAAATAGCTTAATTTTTTTTTTATAATTTGGTTAGCATTCACATACTTTCTTAAGTAAAAATTGATACATGATAGGAAATATGAAGCATATTGAAATTTCAAAAATCAAATGATCATCAAACGAGGCCTCAATAATCCAACATAATTTAAATTTAATCTTCCGTGGGTTTGTATTATGTCCAACAAAAAATTAGTTGTATGGGTTTTCTTTTATATATTTGTGATTGTCTTTGTTAGTTTCTGTGCACCTTGATTAATGTCTCGAGACATATCATCTCATACAACAACATTTTGTTGCAAATAAAACTCGTAAAAATTAATTTTAATATAAATTATTATCATGAATTGAAGTCACATGTCTTAAATCTCGAAAAAAGAAATTAACTACTAAACCACACTAGGATGAGTTTCTAATTGCATTGATCAATTTTAAGTTTTCCAATTTATGTGATCACATCGACGATTAGTAAAAGTTTATTTTTTCCTACAACAATATGTAGGAGAAGTTGGACTTTCAACTTGTCAACCAATCAGCCAAATCAACACGTTATCAATCATTGTGGTATAGTCCTTCTATGTAATTGAGTTAGGGGAAGGAGACAAATACCGATTGTCGGACTCGAAACTGTGACGCTAGTGTTGAACTGATTTACGATTAAACACTGAAATTATTGCTAGACTGACTCATTCGATATTTAAGTAAAATTTCTAACACGCACTAATAAACATTAAAAAAAATCTACCACTCGTGCTCTGACACCTGACTTCAATGCCACGTGCAACTATATTACCCGTCTATCGAAAAGTACAAAACTACCCTCTGGGTTTGAACGGGACATTTCACTTTCAGGTGGGCTTCATGGGAAAAGTGGAATGTGGGTGTAGTGAGAGGAAAAAATAAAGTAAAGAGAATGGCGACAGAGCAGCTTTGTGAAAAAAAAAAAAAAAAATTAGACGTTGGAATTTCAGTAACGTGGGTGTGGAGAGAGAAAAATATAGTTTTTCTTTTCTTTTCTTTTTTTCATGATCCCGAGATGATTTCTCGTTTTTGTTTAACTATAAATAACAAAAGTTTGCAGCTTTTATTTTACATATGTAGAAAAAGGAATCGAAGGCATCTAAGTTATACTCTTAGATTTAAATTATATTCTTATTTAATAGAAACTATGAATTTACTTTTTTTTTTCAATGAATACAGAGGATCAAGATTTCACCAAACTACATACGTGGGTGCACCCGTCCTCGAATCAAAATCCATATTTGAGAGATGGACAAAAAACTTCATAATTAAACTCGTTCGTGAATTTCGAATTTAAAACTTCATACTTTCAAGAACAAAATTACCTCTTTGAAACTTAGCTATTGTGTATATATTGTTTTCTTTTGAAATAAAGTTATTAGAAAAACAAACTATCAAATATAATATCAATTTGGTTTATTTCATTTTGGTATTGTATATATTTTCACGTCAAATTGGTTTATTTCATTTTAGTTCATAAACTATAACATTTTCACTTTTAAGTTTCTCTAATTAAAAAAAAAGTTTAAAATTTTCACTTGAAATATGAACTTGTTTCTAAAAGAAAAATACTTAAGAAGTAGAGAAGCTCTACTTGTTGACGATGTGATATCATTTAATACCACAATTATGTTTTTCATTTAATAGAAAAATCAACAAGAAAAAATAATAAATAAAGCTTGTGGTATTAAATAGTGCAACATCATCAACAGGGGAGCTCTTATAAAAGTATTTTTTTTTCCTAAATTTATAAAAGACAATTTAATATATATTTCTTAAAAAATAATAAAAATTAACTAAATACCTACCATAGCGACCATTTTACATTTTCTTTAGGCAATTTATCCCCCATAGCATATTTTTGGCTCTTCATTATAATTGTAGCACATTTTAAAAGACAATTTCATTCATAGTATATTTTGCTTAAAATTCATATTCTAACATTATTAAACTTCTATCAATTCAACTGATGAGCTTTGGATTTCTATTAGTTCAACTGATAGACTTTAGACTTCTATCACTTTAATTGATAGACGTAGACTTGTATATGTTTAACTTTTAAGTTCAACTAATAGACTTTTATCAGTTCAACTGATAGACTTCAATCGATTTTGAGTGATTGAACAATGCAAATTGATAGATTTTAATCATTTTTGTGCTACAAATGAATAAGTTTAGGAATGGTATTATATATGATTTTTTTTTTTAATATACATGCAAAATCCCCAGTACTGACATTAAACATTTAATAGTTTAGGGATTAAAATTGTTCAAACGCAAATTGACCAAAACTATAATTTAACTTAAAATCTAAATACTTAGGGTACATGGCTAGGATTATAAATTGTGTACCTTGGTCGTTTTGAATGCATGAATCTTTGTGATAGTCGCAAACCAACCATTATAATTTGCAAAGCATTGAAATCATAGAGAAAATGACTTCCACCAACAAAAGTTGACATAGAGTTCACAAATAACGGCAAGAAAAATTTATAAAATGACAAAAAGATAATGTAAAATGAAGAGATGCGACAGGCCACAAATAACGGCTACAATGACAACCATTGTCATCATGAAGGCTGCTAAACATTGACTATTTTTGGAAAAAAGAATATAAGTTTTGTAAAAAAAAAAAAGGTTAAAATTTAGTTTGAATAGTTTCAAAAACTAAAGTTTAGTCTTTATAGTTTGAAGAAAAATAGAGTTAAGTATTTGTGGTTTTAAAAACTAGAATTTAGTTTTTGATAAAGACTAAAAAATAGTCCTTACAATTTCTAATCGTTAGTCAATTAAATATTTGAAAATTAGTTATTCATATATGAGTGATAAAGTTTTGAATTAAGTGATTGATATAACAAAAAAAATCACATCATTTATCCATGAACAGTGAGATTCCATACATTTAATACTCAAGTGAAAACTACTTTCTTCAAACTATAGGGGGTGTTTGTTTGACATATTTAGGTAGTTTTTAGGTTAAGGAATTATATTGATGAATTATATTGAGTAGTTAAAAATTAAGAGTTGTGCCAAAAATTCGTTTGGATGTAGTTTTTGTGTAGAAGAGTTAGAGTCAAAATATTTTTTGGATGTTGATTTAAAAATAAGTAGTTATTTTTAGTAGTTAAAAATGAAATGATTAAAAATGAAAGGTTAAAAATGAGTTATTTTGATTGATTTGAAATGAATTATTAAAAATAAGTTGTTAGAAATGATTGAGTAGTTATAAATGAATGATTAAAAATGAATTGTTGGAGATGAGAGTTATTTTCAAAAGTAAAATTGAAGAGGAGTTGGTAAAAACTCGTTTGGATGTAGATTTTCGAGGAGGAGTTAATAAATCATAAACCTAACTCCTAGCTAAAAACGTCAAACAAACAACCCTATTCTAATTTTTGAAATTATGAGAACTAAATTCTAATTATTTTTCAATCAATATGGACTAAACTCAAGTTTTTGAAAACAATGAGACTGCTATAACTTTCTTCAAATTCATGATATCTTAATTACTTTTTATTTTATCGTTTATATTCATGAGTGTTTGTGACAATTTATTAATATCTCTGTCTATTTTTTAGGGACAAACTATTTAATCCACTTGTAATAACTTTTTTTTAGACATATATGATCTTATTCAAAAAAAAAAAAAAATAGGTCAAAAATTGGGTGTTTGCTGTTGAAACGAAGACCATGTGTTGTTTGTCTTCTTGTTTCGAAGGGACAAGCAAAGCCTCTTTCTTCTCTTTTCACGGCGTCATAGTGTTCTCTTTCATGGTCATGATTTTCTTTTTGCTCAATTTTGATGTGCTTCTCTTGCTTTTTAATAGTAATAATTTCCAGTTTGCTAGGACTGATACTGGTTTTTGTTTGATTAGTTTGGTCGTTTGTTAGTTTGTGCTTTTGAGGTTTCGAGTCGAGCTAATCGATATAGGCCGAAACGATGTAACTATTCAAAAGGTTTCACGGTGGGTGAGGGAGTGTACCCTTTTTCAGTGGCATTCTTGACCCTTTCTCTTTGATGGGGTCCTAAACTTTAGTGAGTGAGATGGACGACAAATAACTTCCAAAGTTTATCCTAAAAACTTCATAAAACGAGTGATGACATGTTTTGGTTCTTCCTAATTGGGAGTGTACCTTTTTTTTTATTACATAGTGGGGGAAGGGGGACCAACAAACCGTACATAAATGGCACAACTACTCTAAAATAATATGAGAGCCAAATACCGATGGATTAACACGAGACAAGATAACCAACTGCGCCACTGACCCTCGGTGGGAGTGTACCTTTGACGGTTAATATTTTGGGCTGATTTACAACCAAACAATGAAACCATTACGTTACTGAATTGATTTATTGATATCTTGGTGCAGAGTCATACTGAATAAACTCTTCTTACAAAATAATTGCAAATATAGACAAATTTTATAATTATTTATTAATATTATATTATAAATATTCATATATTTTAAGAAAGTATGTCACCATACTCATTAATACTCATTAATACTTATAACTATATTCTCTATTTTTTTTAAAATAAACTTATTTAAAATTGTTTCTAGATTTCACTAAGTTTTCTATATAGTTCTTTGTTGAAATGGACTTTTAATCAAAGCCCATTCATTTTAACAATTATGGGCTCATGAGTTTTATGATCTTCTTACGGCCCAATGTTTGGTCCAATTCGTAAAGGCCCAATAACTATAACGGCCCAATAAAACCAACAATTTGATCGAACTAACATTACAAGTTCAGAGCACAATGCTTTGAACGTTTTACGTACCGATCAACCAGAAGAAAAGCTAAGCTCCTCCATGCGAGAGCTCACCGTCGCCGGCGAATTCGCCGACGAGATCTGAACCGGAAGAGAGCTTCGGAAGCTGAAGAGAAGAAGGATTAGGAATCGGAAATCGCACTTATCAACCGGCGATCAAGTATGAGTTTCCTCTTTGGCAGTCGAAAATCTCCCGCAGGTTCTTAATGTTCTTACACTCTCTGATTAAGGATATTATTTAGCTTTGTTCCTGATGATAGATTGATTTTGTGATGAATTTCTAACTCTAAAGTTTAGTTCTATAAATTCTGTGATCTTAACTTCTCGATTATGTGTATGTTGGAGCTTAGTTCTTGTGATAGCGTGATTTCTTGTATGAATTTCTAAGTCTGGAGTTTAGTTCTGTAAACATATATTTGATGTGGATGAAATTCTTGTTTTGTAGTTTCGGTACATGTAATTTTTAATCGTGAAGTCGAGGAATCAAAACTTTCTTATGCGTTTTAGTTTGTGCAAGTAAATTTGCGTATTCTATTTCAATAGACGGCTGGAGTTTGTAATCTTTTGTGGTTTAGTGCGCAGAGGTTCTTCGGGAGGATAAGAGGATGCTTGATAAGTTCATTGGTGTTTGGATGAGTAGTTAGTGATTAGAATGATGAGTTAGTTTTAACGATTAGAAATCGAGATTGTAGTAATAGCTTGTTTGGATGTGAATTTTTATAGTGGAGTTGCAGGTAATGATTGGTTTGGATATGAATTTTGTAGAGGAGTGGTAGAAGTGAGTGGTTTTTTAAATGAGTTATTTTAAGTTATTAGAAATGAGTAGTTATTTTGGGTGGTTGCAATATGTTTAGTGTGAAAATGCTCGTTTGTAATTACTACACGAAACCAAAATATAAGGGGAAAGCAAGACTTGTCTCAGGAAATAAAAGAGTTCATTATTGAGATAAAAATGCTAAACAAGGACAAATGGTGAGTTAAGCAATTTAGAACTTGTTCTTTGACATCAGTACATTTTCAGTGACTGTATATCTTTTGTTTTATTTCAAATAAGCGTGCTTCTACTTTTTTAATCAATTGACCCTACAATTTCTGCGTTGTGATTATTCAAATTTTGCTACAATTGTTTCCTTCTTGCAGATGCGGAAATCAACTCAAGCTATGGTAGGTGCCATGACGGTGTTACTAAGGCAATGGGCCGGATGAATCGACAGATGAACTTACCGGCATTGCAGAAGGTAATGCGAGAGTTTGAAAGGCAAGAAGATGGAAATGATGTACGAAATAATGGCCAACCCTCTTGATGATTCTTTAGAAGGAGATGAAGAAGAAGAGGACAATGATGAGTTTGTAAATCAGGTGCTTGATGAAATCGGAAATAATATAACCTCAGGTTTGTATTTGTATGAAATACTTTTTTTTTTTAATAATCGGGAATCGGATTTCCGTCTCCCTACATATTCTTACGCACCTACGTTCGGATCTAAGAGACAAGGAATTTTACAATTAAGCTCATTGGTCTAGAACCTAGGACCTCTAAGGAAGTAAACCTTAGAGACCCAAGCCTCTACCAATAAGGCTGCGGGAACTATTTTTTTCTTATTGCAATGCTCCATATTTTGAGTTCGAGAAGGCCCGAACCTATGACCTTTAGTCATAAGCAAACAACACTTATATGTCATTGAGCTATTGAAGATGTAGGTTTGGTTTTGATTTTGAGAAATTAATAACACTCATATAATATACATAATACATCATGTATTATTTATATTTGAACTCTATTCAGCCTAGTTTGTATTTGAGTGATATATTGACAAGAATGATCTCTTCTGTGGAGAAAGGTTACAATGTGCTTAGCCCTTGTGATTCTCTCTTTAACAAATTTTAAGCCTTCAAGCAAGACAAAAGGTTTGAATTGTTAGAATATGCTGAAAGTAATTTGGAAGAATCTGAGAACTGTCCTGAGATTAACCATTCAGCTTTCTGGATGCATTTTTTTATAGGAAACGAAAACATTTTCATTGATAAGACGAAAGTGTTACAAGGCTTTGAGCCAAGTTTTAAGCCATTTTCTAGGTACATATCGATGAGTGGCTTTGCTCCTCGTTGGGTGGTTGAGCGCATCTTTCTCATATCGAGAAAGGCTTTCCTTGAGTTTGATACTATCTTTGTAAAGTAAATGATAAAAGGGAAGCAGCTTTTAAGAGTTGTAGAGGTTAATAAATAAGGATCGGAGCTTTCGGCCGGCCTATAGGGAGAGTGGAATGTTTACGAGCGAGGGTCCATAAGGTTTGGAGCTTTCTGCCGGCCGAATGAAAGATTGAGGTGTAGAAGGAATGAGTCTTAAGAGGTTTCGTTCGAAGGTTCAGATCGGGATCGCCCTCTTTTCTTTTCTGCATCAATCCGCATCCACCACCTATTTGACTTCATGGGACATTCCGATATTCAATCGAGTTTTCAAACCATGTTTTCTGGCTCCACCTCTCTTCTACTTACACAAGCAGAAAGCGCAATCCGGAGATTGTTATTAACAACTACTACCTGAGAATTATTCCGACTCCCCATTAATACAAGCTACACGATCGACTAGACTCCGACAGAGCAGGCAATCTAACGGTGAAGACAGCCATACGTCGATACACGATGCATGAAAGACATGGTTGCAACCGGGAAGCTGCCGTATACATTCCCCATCCTCAAAAGGTGACAAGCACAAAACACGCTCAGTTTCAGTATTAGTTTCTTCAGTCTCATTTTCTTTCTTGTACGTGTACATGATAGTTGAGATCTGTATGACATTTGAGTCTTCATGTTTAAAGTTCTTTACAGGCTCGGTCGTCCCGGGCGAACGACAACAGCAATTACTCCATCCTAGCATTGTACTATAGAAGAACGCAAGGGCGACGATCAACGAGCAAACGACGGCAATGCCGGAGCAGATGAAGATTACAGATGTTGAATGTAAGAACAGAATGTTGCAATCAGATTAGGAGCTGTTAAATATCGTGTTGAGAAATAGGAATCAGAAAAAAGATGCTGCAGCTGTAAAGAACAACGAAACGGGAAATCTTATGAACGTGTTTGTTTACAACTTCGGCAATTGTTTCCAGGTATGTATTTTTTTTTTTTTTTTTTTTTTTTAATCGACATAAAACTTGAGTGGATTTTTTGTGTTTTTGTTGTAGGACATCCAAGTTTTTGGGTTCGGATCTGCTTTGTTTTTGTCGTCCAATTTCGTTGATAATTTGGCTTGCGGCTAAGGTAAAACCAAATACAAATATATAAAATTGTATTAGGTTATACTATATTATATAGCTTCACTTCATATTGTCTTGCTCTGTCTGAATAAAACCAAATACAAATATATATATAAAAATTTGGGGAATTATGATAGTTTTAGCTTTAGTTCTTAAGCACTAGAAAAGTCGCTTTAACCTTTTTTTTTGGTCTTTTTTAATTTTATTTGATACTTCTTATTTTTAATTTAATTTAGAAACCAAGTAGTTATGAATTTAATTTACGATATTTATTACTTAAAAATTACTTGTAGAGTCAAGTAGTTTGTCGGGAATGCCCAAAGTGAATGTTATTATGTTATTATTGATTAATGATACTGTATAAAAATTTAAAATGAGAACGTAAACTTTTCCAATTTTTTAATAAACAAAGAAAATCATTTTGATGACATTATCTTGAAATCAATTTTCTTTCCGTCTATTATGCCATGTAAGTTTAAAAATCGATCAACATTTTATAATAGAATAAATTGATCAACGTTCTCCAACAAGAGACTAATATGATCATTTGATTTTTTATTTTGTTTTTGAAAATTAAATTTATTTTTATATAATGTGTTCCACCTTTTCATAAAATGTATCTTTTATGTAAATGCTAATTAAATTTCAAAAACAATTTTTAAATTTTGGTTTGATTTCTTAAAATATAAGTAAGATATAGATATCTAAATACAAAAAAAAAAACTTATGATAAATAAAATATTATAGGCTAAAGCCCTAATAACGTGTAACTTGAAAACTAAACTAAACAAAAACCAAGGGTATAAAATCAACCAAGAGTCAATATTTTAAATTTTCGTTTCAGTAAATTAGACAAACACATGACGAAAAAATGCCAAACATTTTAATCTTTAGGTTGATAATCCTAGACTGAACAGATTATGGTAAAACCATAGAGATGGCTTACAATTAAACAGTAGGGGCTCTGACATAAACAAACTACCAAGGTTGGTGTGAAAATGTGTAACATAAACATGCCAAAATCATAACTCAACCGAAGAAAAACATCAAAACTTCGAATTTCATATCCTGAAAGAAAGAAACGATTATGTAATAGAAACACTAAACTACTACGACTCGTTGCTCCCTCATTCTGCACTTCTATCTTAAACTTCTGCAACCTCGATGTCGGCTGTCGGAATCACAGCCACGGGCCTAACGAACTCCTCTTCCTCCTTGGGAGTATGGATAGTAACCAAATCGGGAAGAGGCGTCGGGGGACCTTGCTTGCCCTTCGGGTCCCAATCAAGCATGATCTTGACCTTGATACCAAGAACACCCTGCAAATTGAAGAAACAGAAGATCAGAATTAAAGAACAAAACCGCCCGCGTGATTTATTCAAGAAATTGAATGCCATGTTTGAGCAGCACTGAAGCCTGACACTTCATCCTCTTCGAGATGATACGGACCTGTCTAAGGAGGACGTGTCTCACGGCGGAGTCGATGTACTCTTTCACTGGCTGTCCAGATGAGATCATGTATCCATCCTTGAATTTCATGGACTTGGCACGTTGAGCCCTCAGCTTACCACTAACAATAACCTGGCATAATTCAGAACACAACTTAGTAAAACTGGAATGTACTTTTTTCCTTGTTACTGCCTAAGCCCTACAACATTTGAATGTGAAATTAATTCCCGAGTAGGTGGCGATTGAACTCTTAACCTCTTAATTTCCCAAGGCCCTCTTGACCAGTAGGTCACTACATGATCGAAGGTACGATATAGGAAGTTCTCAAAAACTTTAGAAGGAACCAATGAAATTCACATCAAATTAGTACTGACCTCACATCCCTTAGCACCACTCTCCATGACAAATCTAAGGACACCATAGCAAGCCCTGAAAATGAAAAGAAGTAATACTTAGTTGAGGTGATTGCCCAAGTTTCGAGCTTAGCGTTTCAACAAGGCACGGTCGCAAACCGAACAGTCAATATCCACAAAAAACAATACATCATTATGTAAAATAAAACCATAAGATTGAAAGTTACCGAACAGAATAGAAACGACAAGAAACTTGCAGTATAACATCCAGAATTCCTGTACCTACCTCCTCACAGCAAGGCCTCCAAGAAGCTTGTAGCGAAGAGACTCGGCTTGAGCAATGGCGCAAAGTCCTCTGTTGTTGACCTTTTCGGCATATAGCTCAACACTGTTTTCAGGGAACTTGAAACGCTTCTGAACAACAGATGTCAATTCTCTAATTCTCCTTCCTTTCTCACCTGAAACCATAATTGAATGCATAGTCAGAAACAAAATCCAATAGTAATAACACAAGAACAAAAATACCTAACAGGTAATATATAATACATCTCAACTCTCAAATCTTGTACAATACAGGAAGAAGAAACTACTATTAGACAAAAATTCAAATTCACTTCAGTGGAAGCAGAATGATTTATAATGCATTAGCAAAAAGCTTCAACAACAATTATTTAATGAAGTTAAATTTAACTTTAAGGTTCCATTTGATAACTATTTGACTTTTTGTTTTTAGTTTTAGAAATTTAAGCCTATTTTTATTCAAACTTACTCTTGCAGCTTTCCTACAATGTATCCATATTTCCTTAAATGCTAACCAACTTTCAAAGACAAAAACAAGCTTTTGGAAACTTCTTTTTTTGTTTTCAAATTTTGGTTTGGTTTCTATAAATATAGGTAAGATGTAGATATGCAAGTAAGAAAAAATACATTGGAAAGTAGTTGTTTCAGGCTTAAATTTCAAAAACCAAAAACTAAAAACAAAGTGGTTATCAAACAGGGCATAAACAATCAAATTTATATTCCTCAAAGATTCTACTAGGGAGAAAAGGAAGAACAAAAAACTGACAAAATCAAACCAATCTCAACTTTTAGAACAACTTTGGATCATTCACTTGGTTCAATTCATTTTTTTATGGAAACCCCAATATAAAACCGAACAGAATGAAGTATATAAATAATAAAAGAAAAACAAAATATATTGAGATTGAGATTTGATGGAAGAACCACTCGGCAAAAACAATACAAATACTAAATTATTTATGAAAAATGTTGTTTTTGGCTAGTAAAAAAGAATTCAAAAATTAAATTGAAAATGAGACAAAAATTGAAAAATCCATCAAATTCACGATGAAATAAAAACCAAAAACTACGGATCCACTCCACGGTAACGGATTCGATCCCTAGAATCAGTATTTATAACCCCCTTTTCCCAACTTGTACTAAAAATAATAATAAAAATAACCGAACTAAAACCAAACCAAACCAATGGCTTTATTCTTGTTTGAACATCAGAGATTCTACCCTAAGTTGAATGAATTATATGCAAATCAAATTAGAGAGATAAATGCACACTCCAACAATATACAGAAATGGTTTAAATAAACAAAATGTATTGAGAAAATGACAAACCAAGAACATTCTGAGTACGAGTAGCCCTAATGATAATCTCAGTGCGCATAGGCGTAACCCTAACTTCGACGCCGGAGTATCCATCCTCGGCGAGTTCTCTGGTAAGAACTTCGTTAAGTTCGGCGAAGAACACTCCATCCGCCACAAACTATTTCCAAATAAGCCTCAAAATCATCAAAATTCTGCAAATCTATTGAGAATGATGAAATTAAGAAGTGGATTTTGATGTAAACCTTTCGTTTCTTGCTCATCTGAGTTGCCATGATTGGTTGCTGGTGCTGCTTCAATCGCCGTTGGAGATTAACAAAACCCTAGAAATCGCTTTTGATCCTCGAAAAAGAAAAATAGCTTCAGATTTAAGGTTTTCATGTCAATATTGGGCCTACAGATTTCTGTTGGGCCCAACAATGGTTAATGGGCTGCGTTTGACACTTCCATTTGGTTTATTATAAATACATGACTATATTAGCTAATTTTGTTTAAATTGATCGTATTTATAATTATTTTTTAAATCTTACTATTATGTAAGTATCCATAGTTAAAATTACAAGTTTGTTGCATATAAATTGGAGTGAGAAAGTTGGAATTTAGTATATATATCGTTGAATAAAAAAAATTATATGATTATTATTGACACTTGAACAACTATCAAGTTCTTAAGAGTGTGTTTAGGGTGACAGTTGAATTATTACAAACAATGAATTATTATAATGTAAGAGGTTATAGTCATTTGCATTTGGAATGTACCTTAGTATAATAACAGTTATGAATGTTTGTTTGTCCTCCTTCCTCCAATTTGTTCTGTCTAAACATTCATTAAAAAACTAGGAGGATAGAGTAATAATAACAGAGCCAACAATGAAGTTTATTTTCATATCACATAAATTAAAGAGTATATAATCTGGTATTTACAAGATCTATAACTTCAAATCTGGCTTTGGAAGTTCTTTAATCAAAATAAGGAAAATATAAGAACAAGTAATTACAATAGATGTTTCAAAAAAAATTTAAAAAAAGTAAATACAGTAGATGTTAAAAAACAAACTCCAGATCTGCTGCCCCTGAAATCACTTTGCATAGATAAAAAAATCTAGGATCACCCAGATGAATGAGAGATGCCAATGAAGATGAGTTAGAACCGGAAAAGATCATTTGTTTCTCATCATGAATCATATATCCGCACCGAAGTACGAATCTGCTGGCGACAGACCGGACATTTGGGAGCTGAATCGCGTTCGACTGACACGGCGCATCGTATGCAGCAAACTAAATGACCGCACGGAATGAAAGCAGATCGCCTTCTCCTCATGAGACATATCACACACAACTGTCCGTCTGGAATGTTCGATAACTCGTCGTCTGGAACCGCTGCTTCCTCGTCGTCCGATGCAGTTTCAAAATCGCCATAAATGGGAATATTATTGCTTGAATCCAGTTGTGACATGGTGGAATCATTTCCTGAATCCTGTAACTGTCTCTGTTGCCTCCACTGTTTCCATCTATTCCAATTTCTAAAGAGAATGGATACAGATAAGTTCAAACATTCATCAAATTTTTACAATGCAATGGTAGAAAGATAGAAAGTAGCCAAAGAGGTAAAATAATAGTAAACGAACAGTCACATCATTCACTATTTCCGTAGAACTAAGTTTACACACACCTAAACTATTTTTACAAGACATACGGCTGACCCTACAATATTTGACTATCAATGAAACTCGTAGGGGTATTTGTTTGTTGAGTTTATGGAGGATTTAAAATGAGTATTTACTAACTCCTCAAAAAATTGCATCCAAACGAGTTTTTGTAACTACTCAAAACAACTCCTCATTTTTATTACTAAATGTAACTCCTCATTTCTAATCATTCATTAATAATTCCTCATTTATAACCACTCATTTTTAATCATCCATTTCTAACCGCTCAAAATAACTCATTTTTAACCACTCATTTCTAATCTTTCTTTTTTAACTATTCAAAATAACTACTTATTTTAAATCCGCATCCAAACAAAGATATTGTCTCTAACTCCTTTCCAAAAAAATCACATCCAAACGAGTTTTTGGCTACAACTCTCAGTTTCTAACGACTCAAACTAACTCCTCATGCAAAACCTCACCCAGGTAAGTGGTCACCATGGATTGAATGAACCCATAACTTTTTGGTTCCCCAAGTCCTCTTGACCACTAGTTCAACTCATGATGCTACGAGTGGTCCAATTAAGAACACAAATGAGTTCGAAAAAAGTAAAGAAAAATCATTCCCAAGAAAACATAGATTGAAGAATCATTTCTACTCTTCTACTCCAATCCCTTACCCTACAAATTATTCAACACGTTGCTCAATTACAACTCTTCAACAAACAAAAATGCGATAGAAAGCAGATTCCAAAGCAAAATAAACATTTCATGGAAGGTATATATTATGAGTACATTGCGTTGCCTAAAAAATATCAGCTTTAAGATACCTTGCAAAAGTTCTACAAGAAAATAGAATAGAAGAAAGAAAAGAACATACCTCACAACAGAATAGCCAAGAATACCAACTGATAATGAACCAAGGACAATACTACTCCAAAATAGAAATTTTGTTCTGAAGACAAGATCTAAAATCATCTGATCCTTAGTCATTTCACATCTGCAAACAAGTATCATTACTGAACCGTTATTCCCATGAAGATTATCTCAATTGACAAACATGAATAATTTATCCAATTAGATACTGTTCCACGTAGTCAACAAAGAAGACATTGCACTACTTATCATATCATGCGTGACTTTATTTATTTATTCATTTTTCAAAAAGAACTTTGGGTGGGTGTGGAAGAGTGTAGCCATTTCCTAGCTAGCATCACTGATAAGGTAATGTGTGTTACCTAATATTTTTGCCAATATAAGCAGCATTAGTGTCTTCCCAAAGTTTCCAATATAAGCAGCATTACCTAAATATATATATATATATATATATATATATAAAAAAAAGTATGAATAAACCAAAATGACTAAATCCACACTCAACAGACAAAAAAAAAGCTTTCCTTTTTAAACTTTCTACTTAGAGGCTTGATCCTAGGACCTAGTTTTTTTTTTTTTATGAAGCAAGAACCTAGTTAAAATCACATGCAAAGCACTAAACTCAAATCAATGGGGCTCACCATTGCCAGACCGGATACATTTATAGTCAATTTGATGTGTATATAAATCAAGAGAAAGAATAGCTCAGCAGCATTAGTATCTTCCCATAGATTCGAAATCCCCCTCCCCAATTGTAGTTGAACTCAAAGAAAAAAATTGTTGGTTCTTATAATTAAATATACTCCAATCTATCAATTTAGGCTTTTGGATTGATTGGTGGTTCAACATAATTCGACAAATATATATATATATATATATATGAATAAAAGTATGAATAAACCAAAATGACAAAATCCGCACTCAACAGCCAAAAAAAAAGCTTTCTTTTTAGACTTTCTACACAGAGGCTTGATCCTAGGACCTATTTTTTTTTTTTTTGAAACAAGGTAACTACACCCGTCCCTAGGCCAGGCACCGAAGACATCAAATGAGTAATGTCACAGGTGAGTCTCGAAACTGGGACCTTGAAGAGAGCATACCTTCATAACACAAGTCTTCAACCACTACGCCACCCCTTGGGAACTTCTTTTTTTTTTTTATGAAGCAAGACCTAGTTAAAATCATATGCAAAGCACTAAACTCAAATCAATGGGGCTCACCATTGCCAGACCGAATACATTTATAGTCAATTTGATGTGTGTTAAATCAAGAGAAAGAATAAAGTATATGCATCCATCCATGGTCTACCTCTATAAATTACATAACATAATCTTCAAAATGCATCATAAACTTACAGGAAATGGGGAAATTCCTGGCATGACTTTATCTCAGGAACTCCGTTTCTGAAACTGAATATGCCAACAGCACTGATATTTTTTCCTAATGGAAGTATTTTTTCCTCATCAAGCACCCCAACCTTAAAAATTAAAACATGATAAAGAATTTTAGCTAACATCCATTACAAAGATGTTCAACTTCAATATTGATTGCTTAACTCACAGGGTACTCGTGACCGAAAAGTGCTTGAAAGAAGGTATAAGGAGTAGCACAAACGGGCTGCAGTTGATGATACACAGTTGTAAGAGGCAAAGGATGTCTTGAGCCCTCCATGTTAACAACAACAAAATTAGAATATGGGGAATGACCATCGACAAGGATGAATGGAACCTGTTATAAAAATTTCAAATATCAGCATGACAATATCATATAAGATAAGGCTTTATATGCAAACTGCAGTGAATTCTGTAAGGTAATCACTCAGATATATTTTGCAGCTAATCATCATGAACATCATGAAGTGACCTATTGACCAAGAATGTCATAAGTAACTAAGAAGCGATGTGTTCAGTTTATAGTGGTCACCTACCTAAGAATTAATTTCTTACGGGTTTTCTTGACAACCAAATATTATACGATTAAACGGTATGTCCCTGCTGATATCGAAAATATATATTACGTTCAAAAATCACGACCACTAATCAAGCTCATGACATCTGCTTGACCTATTTCTGAAGAGATAGAATTTACAAACGTACTCGCACATGCCATTGCCATGAGCGAGATAAAAAACAACCCAATAAAGAATCACATGAAAAGGACATAATAGAATGGCCTTATATAAGAGATGCCCTCATAAATTATCTTTCAACTTCAATTATTCTTTGTTCACAGACAGAATCCCAGAGGTTCCATATCACTCGAGTTGAATAGGTATTTAATACAAAGATCTTTTAATAGTAAGGATAACTAAAAGAGTGATTCATTCAATCATATAAATAACAGAGAGAAGCTTGAGTTTACCGTTCGAGATGATGTTGACTCTTGCTTTCTAAAGGTCCTTCCAAAAATTGCACGGACATCAGAAGTCCATCCAAGAAAGCCTTTCCATTCATTGAATATGCACTAAACAATGCCACAAGTTACGATTTAAAAATAAAAATAAGAAATAAGAAATAAGAAAAGCCTCACTTTATAGAGCTGGATATTATATGCACGCATCCATAACACTGAATAACAAAGGGGAACAAAAACAGACAATTGCAGAACCAATGAGTCCACAATGATTAACCCTGGCAAAGGAGATATTCATGTCCCAAAGATTAAATTCATAAATTAATTATGTTGATTAAGGAGTTCAAGTTTACCCAATATTTAATCCACAAATCATATTTATATAAATTAATGAGTAACCAGTGTTTTTAAAAACTCAAGGCGCATTAATATACAGTAGCCTACTTTGGGGCTTAGGAAAATGATTATTTAGGAAAATTATCTCACGTTAAAGAATTTGATGAGATGGATTGAAGAGAGAATAAGAGGGGGAAAAAAGAAAAGAAGATTAGAGAGGTGGATTTAAGAGAGATAAAACTTTTAGAAAGAGAAATAATGAAATATGGAAGAGAGAGAAAATAATTTAAGAATGAAAAAAAAATCATTTAACTAAAGGACCATTTTTTAACTTTCTTGATAGTCTAGAGACCAAATTTGGACATTTGAAAGTTTATGGACCAAAATGGAACAAATTCCAAAGTCGAGGAACCGAAATGGTATTTTAACCAATACTCTAAGAATTAGTGAATGTTAGTTTTTAAGTTAATAAAGAACAAAAAGACCTTCAACACGAGGATTTTTGTGATTAGGGTTAGTAAAATTTATTATTTTACAGTAGATGGGATAGTGCACATCTTTTTACCTAAGGCGCTTAAAGCACAAGGCAAGAGTAGACCTGCACTTCGGACCTAGGCGCGAGCCGGAGCGAGCCTTTTAAAACATTGTGCGTAACATATATAATTCAGGCAAGCTAGAAGAACTATACATATAAATTCAACAGTCATTTCACCCGGTGATCATCTCTGCCCCTTGACCCGAGGAGCTAGACTAAAGACCTAGTAATGTGATTTTTTTAAAGATACGAATTAGTGGTGCTAACAAATTACTTGAATACTGTCACAACACTCCGCGATAGTTTTTTTTTTTTCGAAACAAGGGTAACCGCGCCCATCCCTAACCAGGCACCGGCAGACATCAAAGGAGTAATGTCACAGGTGAGTCTCGAACCTGAAACCTTAAAGGGAGCATACCTTCACAACCCAAGTCCGCAACCACGGTGTCTCACCCCTTTGAGACAAAACACTCTCCAATAGTAACATTCTAACGAAAAGGAATAATACTAATTTTAATCGTACAGTCTTCTAAACTACACAGTTCAGTTTTTTTTTCATCATTTCGGTCAATTTACGCGCACTTTAACTATTCTCGCACGACATATCATCTTAACATACAACATTGGATGTCAAAACAACCGTTAATAAACATTTTAAAAAAAAAAGAAAAAGAGCAACCACGCCCATCCCTAGACCAGACAGTCTCGAACCTGGACCTTGAGGGAATCATACTCTCAAAGTCCAATTCTTCAACAAGGACGTTAATAAACTAATTTTTAAGCGGCCACCATAGATTAAACCATCACCTCTAAGTTTATTAGGAACAAACAGAGTTTCTTAAGACTCCTTGACCACCCACCCCATAATGGTTGCACAGCTCAGTTTGTTCCTCATGGTCACTTAACTAGCAATTTTTTTTTCCGAGAATTTTCCCCTAACAATAGTGGAGGTGTTCATAAGCTCATTTTAAAAAAAAATGAAATTACCATTTGAGTACGCTGAATAATCACAGCTCTATCTCCAGACTCATGAGAAACCAACACATTCGGCAGTAAGCTCTTCCAGTCACCGTCCACCGACGACCTAGCCTCGACAATACCACGAACCACGACAAGCTTCCCATCGGACTCGGATTCACCCGAATCGCCATCAGAAACTACACTTCGGAGATCAGATACGCTAACGAAAGGAGCTTTTCGGAGCTCATTGAGAGCGGAGCAAGAAGAGGTGAGTTTGAGGACGGTACGAGCGGCAGCATAAGCTAGGGCGGCGCCGAAAACGGCTCCATCAAACGATAAAGCGAACCGGGAGAGTAAAGAGATTAGGGCTTGCTCCGATGAGGACATTAATGGATTCCGCGTCTCTGTGGCGGTGAACGTAGTTTCCTCCTTGAATGCAGCGGAGACGGCGAACGGCGCAACCGTGGAGCCGGTGAAGAAGCACCGTGGCGGCGGCTATGGCGGCGATTTTCCGGCGAATGGCAGAGATTGGGTGCGTAGTTGGTTGGGGGAATTTTAACCTTCAGGAAATGTGCCCCTGTGGCTGTGCTGCTCTACCGTATAATTTCGATAAAATACTTTTTTAATTTGGATGGAGTTTTTTTTTTTTTTTTGAGAAATAATTGGGATGTTATTTTTATCCCTTATATCATATCATATCGTACTAGTGTGACTTAGAAGGAAAATCATTTTTTGAAAATTTCACCCTTAAGTCATGTCTTAAATTACAAACATGTCATAATCTTCTATTCAAATAAAAAAAACGCAGCAAAATATATATATATATATATATAATGCAAATCTCATAAATTAAGTTAAAAGATAAAAGAATCTGCGTAATATTTTTTATCTTTATCTTTATTTTTACTATTTAAAATATGGCTTATTATTATTATTATTATTAATTATTAAAATTTAGTATTTTCAAACTAAATAAGTATAAAATCAAATGAAGATATTGAGTTTTTTTTTTCAAATTTAAATAAGACCTTGGGTTCCAACTTTTTTCCATACATACCACAAACTAATAATTCTTCAAAATTCAAATTACTAATAATTCTTTTGACGTGGCATAGATGTGCAGATTTTGTTTGGCTTTGGAGTCTTAGCATTGGTGCACTAAGTTCTGTTCGTGGGAGCGGTTGTCGTCGAAGGTAAAGAATAATTTTTTCAATCTGTATTTAATTCGTTGTGCATAACATTTTCTTCTTCTTCATTTATTTTTATTTTTATTATGTTTTCTTTGCGTAATTCTATTTATTTTGTTTGTCGACTTTAACTTATAATTTTCTTTTCAATTTATGAAGTATTTAAAATTTTGAATAAGTGTTTATCACATTATTCTATTAATGAAAGGTACTTTTTTATAATTATAATTTGTTGTTATAATAAATATGACTTAACATGCAATTCGTTGCTTATTGTGTGATACGTAATGTCATTGAAGTACGACTCATATTTTGACATGCTACTTAAATTTTATCAATTTTACTAATTATATATTTTTTAATTCAAATATAAATTTATACATCATTATTATTATTGTAGAGAACAATAGACTTAATATAATATTATGTTTTAAATTAACATTTTAAAAACTTATGTTTCATCAAAATTTGTAGAAGAGGTAGATAATAGATTTTATGATTTTTTTAATCTTTGTTTTTCAATATTTTCTTTAATTTTTATTATTTGTAAAATATAAGAAGAAATAAGAAAGCACGAATATGATTTTTAAGATTTTAGAGAGGTGATGATTTCGAGTTTTTTTTTTTGAAAAGATCGCTTTGATTTCTTAAAGAAGTTTAATTTATTTCATAATTTTCTTTAAACATTATGATAGGTATATTTTTTTTTATTTCACTTTTATCTTGAACTACGTTATATGAGATTTATAAATAAAGTAAATAATAAATTTTTTACTTACTCATTTAAAATTTATATATATATATATATTTATTTATTTATTATTATTATTCATATTTATTTTAATAAATAAAAATATAATCTCGCATGCCATAAAAAATTTCTTGTGCAACGCACGTTCCAAAGTTATATTTCAAAAAAAGTTTCTATGGCTTATATATCAAAATAAAAATATTTTAGAGAATTCTTCTTCTTTTTTCATAATTGTCCAAATTAGCTTACACATTTAAAATTACCTTTTTTTTTGTTTCCAAAGATTAAATCTATTTTCAATTTGATTTATTTTTTTCAATATTTCATACTTTTGTTTTTTATATTTCATTAATAATTACATTTAGTCTTTTGATATTTTTATATTTTACCGAAAATAAATTTATATAAATAATGAAATAATTTAATTAGTAAATATTAAGTAACTAACGATTTTGTTATCTTATAAACTAAAAGTGTATTATTTAAATGTCATTAGTAAAGGTATTTAATTATCTGAATGAATAGTCTAACAGTTAAGGCTAAAAACTTAAAAGCATGATTTTTTTTAGTTCAAGACTATTGGAAAACACTTAATTGAAAATACTCATGCAAAGTCTTGTAAGTAAATTATACATACTAAATTGAGTTTGGGGACGGGTCAGTAGTGTCTTGGATATAGGAAAAAGAAACTCCAATTTTTCGATTTAAAAAAATATATATTAATTTAAAAATATATAGACTAAATTGAATAAACTCATGTAATAAATTATAAAATATTTATATCCATGATTGCTAGTGCATTTTAATATTGTTTTATAAATACTTGTTAATGTAAGTATTATGTATTATAAATAATTATTAATATTATAAAAAAAAATATGTTAAAATACCATTTTGGTCCCTCAACTTTGGGGTTTGTTCCACTTTGGTCCCTAAACTTTCAAATGTCAATTTTTAGTCCCTTGACTTTGTATTTTGTTCAATTTTAGTCCTTTGACTTTGCTATTTGTCCAATTTTGGTCCCTAGACTTTCAAATGTCAATTTTTAGTCCATTGACTTTGTAGTTTGTTCAATTTTGGTCCCTTGACTTTGCTATTTGTCCAATTTTGGTCCCTCAACTTTCAAATGTCCAAATTTAGTCCATAGACTATCAAAAAAGTTCAAAAATGGTACTTTCCTCAAATAATTTTTTTCTCACTCCTAAATTATTTTCTCTCTCTTCCATCTTTCATCATTTCTCTTCTAAAAGTTTTATCTCTCTTAAATTCATATCTCTAATCCTCTTCTCTTCTTTTTTTCTCTTATTCCTCCTCAATCCATCTCATCAAATTATTTAACATGAGATAATTTTTCTAAATAATAATTTTCCTACTTTGATTTGTCACTTTTTGTTTTCTAAAATTCATAGTCTACCATCAAAAAAAGAAAAACAAAGAAAATAAAGAAGAAAAAAAGAAAGAAAAGAAGGGAAGAGAGGTGGATTGAAGAGAGGTAAAATTTCTAGAGAGAGAAATTATGAAAGATGAAAGAGAGAGAAAATAATTTAGGAGTGATAAAAAATTCATTTGACTAAAGGACAATTTTTAAACTTTTTTTATAGTCTAAGGACCAAATTTGAAAACATTTGAAAGTTGAGGGACCAAAATTGGACATTTGAAAGTTGAGGGACCAAAATTGGACAAACAACAAAGTTGAGGGACTAAAATTGGACATTTGAAAGTCAAGGAACCAAAATGGAACAAACTCAAAAGTCGAGGGACCAAAATGGTATTTTAACCAAAAAAATACGTAACCATACTCATTAACATCCATGGTAACCATATTTATATTTATTTTATAAATTTGAATAATGTCGTAAGTTCCATTTAAAAAGTTCAGATAGATTGAATTTGGGCTTAAAAAAATTAGTTTGGGCCTTTTTAAACTCACGTAACCTAAGCCCAACTATTCCATCCATCCAAACCAACGGCCCGGCCCAATACAGCCCTACTGTTATTTACTGAACATAAATAAACTCTAACCAGCTTATTTCCTCTAACATCATTTTTCGCGCCGCCGATTACTCCGCCGTGCTCAGCGCCGGTGCCGTCCCTCCGCCGTGCGCTCCGCCACCTTTCTCGCATTTCTTCTTCACCGATCTTCTTCCCCTCTCTTGGTCTCAGGTATTCTCTGTATCTCAACTTTGTCTTTCAAGTTTCATTGGATTCAATGGATGAACGTCCATAAGCTCAATCTGATAGAATCGAAAATCAATTTTCCCTAATCGCAGTTATTGATTCAATAGTTCATTACAAATAATCGAGACGATCGATTCTGTTCTCAGTTCAGTAAAAAATGGAAGCTCAATGTTATCTCTCTCGATTATGGCCTAATCCATCTGTTCCATTGATTCGATTTCCTAAACATCCGTTTCTGATGAAGCTGCCTTCTTCATCTTGTTCATTTTCTCGAACCAATCATTCGATTTCGCATAGTGTTAGGTTCATTAAGAGTGTTGATTGTAGGAATAGCTCTCAAATGGTTGTGAGTGCGATTCTTGAAGGGGAAGTTTCAAAAACTGTGATTAGGAAGAAGAAACTTGCTGTTTTCGTCTCCGGTGGAGGCTCGAACTTTCGTTCGATACACGAGGCATCTCTTGTAGGATCAATTCATGGAGAAATTGGTGTTATTGTTACTAACAAAAGTGGTTGTGGTGGTGCAGAATATGCAAGAGCTAATAACATTCCTGTTATTTTGTTTCCCAAATCAAAAGATGAACCCAATGGCTTATCTGCTTCTGACCTTGTAGCCACTCTTAGAAGTTTTGAGATTGATTTCATTCTTCTTGCTGGATTCCTCAAACTTATACCATCTGAATTGATTCAAGCTTATTCCAAATGTATAATCAATATACACCCATCACTTCTTCCAGCATTTGGAGGCAAGGGTTATTATGGAATGAAGGTGCACAAGGCAGTGATTGCCTCTGGAGCTCGATTTTCGGGTCCGACGATTCATTTGGTTGATGAGCAATTTGATACTGGACGGATTATTGCTCAAAGAGTAGTTCCTGTGCTTGCAAATGATGCAGCAGAGGATCTGGCAGCTAGAGTTCTCAAGGAGGAGCATCGTCTGTATGTCGAGGTAGTTGCAGCGTTGTGCGAAGAACGAATTGTTTGGAGAGAAGACGGTGTTCCTCTCGTTCGAAGCAAAGAAAATCCGGACGAACTTCTCTAACGAACTAGAGAAGTCCTCTAATGAGATCCATGTTTCCCAGGTTCTCAGTAATTGTAATACCTGCAAACCATGAAGTTTAAGCTTCTTCTACACACAATAAAGTAGCATCCTGCCCAATCCACATAGGGTTCATGGAAACAGTTGAAAAATCAGTTGATTTTTTAACAGAGTTCTTAGTTCTCTGTTATCTGTAAGCTGTAACCTAGTCTGGGTTGCTTAACTTGAGGTTTTGAACTGTGAAATGATTGAATAACATGTTCTTTTTCCAATTCCTTCAGTGTTGGATTGTTGTCTGTGATAGCACCTAGTAACGTTGTCTTCATTTGCCTTTGTTATGCAAGAATCGAAAAACAACAATAAAAAATTAAAAGAACACGAGATTACTAATGTTGTATTAACTACATCTACGAACAGGGAAAAAAACCATTTTATAAGATCGTGAAGAATACGAAATGATAATTAAAAGAGCAAGGATTTCAATAGGATTTTCAATGATACTCACATCTCCCTCGAGTCGCTCACTGAAGCACATCTATACACATTGGAATTTTTTGGAGTCATAGATTATCTCCATTTTGTAACTATGAACTTTCTGGCATCATCTTTTGTAGGTATCAGTTCTCATTCTAATATTTCATTGATCAATGAAAGTTTATGTTTCCTGTAAAAAAAAAGAAGATTTCAATAGAGTTTATATGGGACATCAGTCCTAATATCTTAATTCATTATTTGGCTCAAATTACATAAAAGCTCAATACTAAAATATAAAATGTTATTAACAGTACTATTTTATTAGTTTAAGAGCAAGATTGTTGTCTTTCATATGTCCTTAGAAGCATTATAAGCCAGATTGTTGTTTTTCATTGTCTTGAGAGCATTATTTTGTTAGCTTGAGAAGCCAGATTCTTATGTTCATAGATCTGCATAAGCATTATCTTCTTGTAGTGTTTCTTTCCCATTTTGGGGTGAAGTATGATCTTCTTAGTTTTTAGAAGGTTTTCATTTGTCCTCAAAAGCATGATTTTTCTTAGTTTGAGTCTTTGAGAAGCCATATTGTTTTTTTTTTTATAGAAAACAAAACTTTCATTGATGATCGAAAGATTACAGCCTATCGAGATACTGGTAAGAAACTATGCCATTGTGCAATTAAAGTGCTTAAGTCATAAGTACAAAAGGGGGGTATAGAGTGACACCAATACATAGCGATGTATAAAATGGATTCAAAAAGGGATTCTCTACTGGTGTATTTGAGAAGCCATATTGTTATACCATCATTTGTCTTCAAAAGCATAGAATAGGTCAGATTTTAATGCTTTTGGGAAGGGATTAGTATGTTTGTCAAGTGTTTTTTTTTTTGAGTCAAACTTACATGTAGTTCGACTATTCTTGCAGAATATAATGTCTCATCCTACAACATTTGGATGTCAGGAAAATTTGTAAGAAAATATTTTTTAAGTTGGTGGCAACGATGAATTGAAATCATTAACTCTTAGATCTTTTAAGGTTTTTTGACCATTATGCCAATTCATGATGATTGAGGGCATATAACTTTTGCTCGTTCAAGAGCTTATTTTGGACGGTTTCTCCTTGAACACCCCACCCGACCTAAGAGTTGAGCACTTGCCTTACCACCACTGTGGTATGATCTGCAACCCAAACTTTCTCAAACACACCCACCTAGCATAGTGGTGAGAGCTTGCCTTACCTTATGGTGAGAGAGAGTTCGATCAAACGAAAGGACTTTTTCTTTAATAGTTTTTGTTAGGATCTCACAATTGTCTCACGTTTGAAAAGTGGAGAGTTCTACAACCATTTGTAAGAAATATGTGTTACTCTCTCATGGTCAATTGGGTTTGAGGTGGAATTTCATATTATCTAATATGGTATTAGAGCCCATGAAATTGAGATTCGATTTAAGATTGGTGAGCTCAAAAAAGGGATCATCTTAAGGGGTATGCTAGGATCTCACAATTGTCCTACATTGAAAAAGTGGGGAGTCCTACAAACATTTATAAGAAATATAAGTTACTCTTCTCATTGTCAATTGATTTTTTGGTGGAATTTCACATTATTTTATAGTTTTAGCATATTACAAACACTATTCTAGACATTTTTGTATGCCAAATTACAAATGCGAGTTCACTATTATTGTCTTCGGTTTGAAGAAAAGAACGACTCGTGAAACGTTGGCTAGAAGAAAGGCTCGATTCATAAAATGATTAAAGTTGCTACGACCAATTTAAGAGTAAAATGGAATTTTTTTTTTTTTTTTTTTTTTTGGTGAGAATAGATGAGGTTAGATAGTATAAAATTTCATTTCAAAGTCAATCCATAATGAAAACAGTAACTCATCCATCATCATATACTTTTCTTAGGAGTAAATCGATGAAATTATAAGGAAACCAAAAGATTCTTATGATATTGCACGTAAAATTCAAGAGCTAGTTTAATTTATTTGCTTGCAATATTAAAAGAAGAAAAAAACAATCATTAAATTATGTCTATGGAATTCTTAGTGTCTTCTGCTCTAATAAAACTAATTTTTCTATAACTATGGTTTGAAAAAAGTTTATCTTAATTTTTTTTAACAATATTTGAAAAGAGAAGTTCAAACTTATAAACTTATGATTACTAAGTCATAGATATCACTCAAGTTATACTATTTTTAGTAATATAATACAAAATACTCATAAGAATGTATAATCAGAGATTATAAACTATCTCATCAATGAAAAATTATTAAGTGTGGTAAGAGTAACACTCCAATGACATCATCTATAAAATGATAATCAATTCATTACGGGTTCAAATCTCAAATGTAGTTTATTATTTTTTTTAAAAACATATTCGAATGTTTGATTATCTTTTAATGATCATTTTATGTAGATTCTAAATCCATTATAAAAACCATTCCATAAAAATCAAAAACATATTTTAAAAATGCTGAAAAGAAAAAAAATCTCATTTCGGTACATTTACTGTTCTACCCCCTAAGTGAGAAACATATATGATATGACCAAAAAATTTCCCGCGAGCTAACGGGATCAAGGATGGAGAATGCATCGTTTTACATTTTTTATTTATTTTATTTTTAAAAAATATATATCTTCTGCTTTTTATCAATTTAATCTTTAAAAAAAATTTTGTAGAAATATTTATTTAAATAAATATTTTCTTTAATAATTAACTATCTAAGTGAAAATCAATAAATCATCTACTTAAAAAATGTTATTGAAAAAATTCTTGTAAAATTGAGATTAAAAAAGTAGGGGAAAAAACCGCCTGCCCATTCCTCGTGGTGAATCTCCACCCCGGTCTCCACAAAAAATCATAAATTTTGCAGGAACGAAAACTGAAAACTCATTCCCCAGCCTCGTCCCGTGGACATCAACAAAATAGTCCCAAGAGAATGGGGTTTGTTCATAATGGGCCGATCTTTTTAAACAATTAGATCCACGAGAAATCCGGTAGCACAAGTCGGGGCTCCGGATCCGACCCAACATCTAGGCTTCGAAGCTGTGACTGAAACTGTTAGGGCAAAGAACGATTTTGTAGTTCGAGTTCTTGAAACGATGAGTCGTGGAAGTGGAGCTGGATTTGACAATCAAAACACCAATTTCTCGCCCGAACCTCGACCTTCACAAGCAGGTATGTCACAGTTTGTTTTCGATTCTTTGAATTACTACTTAATTTTCATGTTTTGATCCAATTTTTATGGGTATTTTGAGGTTTTAGGGCAACTGATTTTAGTTTTTCAAGCTCTAATTGCTCGTAGATCGGAGGGAAGATGTTATTTGGGGGGATTATTTGTTCTTGCATCATCGAATTTCTGAATTATCGCTCTTAGAACCAAATAGCACCGTGCAAGTTTGAATTTTCGTTTTCTTGCACTTCTGGAAGATTTGAAGTTTGGGGGAATCGGGAAGGGGAAGTCGGTAATTGTGCAAATTTAAACGTTGAATTTTGAGTTTGAGATGGCAATTTGTTTTTGTTCTCTGTTTATTTTCAAACTTGAAGATGATCTGATTCTTTTTGTCCTGGAGTTGCCATCTACATCTTACTTGTTTCAATAACAACGTTGTCAATGAAAGATGTTGAATTCGTCTCTTACAGTTATGCTGTATCTTAAACTTCAAGATCGTTTTTGGTTTTGCTTGGAAATTCAAATATGCAACTTTTTTTTTTAAAAAGACATGTTGTAATTAGTTGAACAACAGTCTCCAAGGGGTGGCGCAGTGGTTGAAGATTTGGGCTTTGAGGGTATGCTCCCCTCAAGGTCCCGGGTTCGAGATTCACCTGTGACACTACTCTTTGATGTCTCCGGTGCCTAGCCTAGGGACGGGTGTGGTTTACCTTGTTTAAAAAAAAAGTAATTAGTTGAAAAATATTCCGGTACCTGGCTTAGGGACGGACGTGGTTACCCTTTTTCAATAAAAATTAGTTGAACAATACTTAGATTGACTTTATAATTGAGATTGAGAGTAAATCATATTCAATCACTGAATTATTGTTTTATCCGTGAGTGTTCGGGACCAATTTACACCCACCTCGACTGTACTCACGGGACAACCCGTCTAATCCTACAACATTTTGTAGTCAAGAAAACCCGTTGGAAATTAATGGCTAGGTAGGTGATCATCATGGATTACTCATTACCTTTTAGATCTCCAAAACCGTCTTTGATGGACAACCACTGAATTTTTATATCTAGTTTACTTTGGTTCATAAATGATCAAATATTTATTTTGCCTACAATGATTTGGTACACAGTTTATATAAAAGAGCAAAGCAGAAGTACAGAACATCTAGTCTGCGAACCTATAATATTTTACTTAATACTTATCAAACTTGCAACGTAAAACAAGCTTTTGGTGGAATATCAGTAAAGAAAATTACAAAAATAATGCAAATTTCTTGTCCAGGGGAAAGGGGCAGTAAGGAAATAACTGAGGGAGAGGAAGACTTGCCAAGGGATGCAAAGATTGTGAAAACACTTCTGAAATCAATGGGAGTTGAAGATTATGAACCTCGAGTTATACACCAGTTTCTTGAGCTGTGGTATAGTTATGTTGTTGACGTTCTAACGGATGCGCAAGTTTACTCGGAGCATGCAGCCAAGGCTGCTATTGACTGTGATGATGTGAAGCTTGCTATCCAGTCCAAAGTCAATTTCAGCTTCTCGCAACCTCCTCCAAGAGAGGTAACATGGCTTCATAGTCCCAACTAAATGTTGTTCATTTGTATACTAGAGTCTTTTGGACAATTGCGCTCTGAATAGGACTTACTGATAGAATCATTTGAGTAAATATGGCAATCATTGATCTACGTTAAGTTACTTTTCTTTATATCAATAAGTGTCCAGTCATTTTACGTGTACTTTGACTATTTTCATGGGATATACAATCTGACCCTACAACATTTAAAAATATGAGAGATTTAGATATTTGTAGGAAATTATTTTCTTTTTTTTTTGGATAAGAAACAATTTCATATGTATGAAATTATAGAATTACAAAATAAGGACAATCCATCTATAATAGGGATCTCCAACTATTAACAAGGGAACCGAAGCTGTAATCATGAAAAAGCGGAGAAAGTTTACACCATGATACCACCATATATGTGATATTATCAATGAAGCGCTCAAAAGGTGTAACTAAATCTTTGAAAATTCTACGATTCCTTTCTAACCAGATGCTCCAACATAAATCTTTTATAAAATTTTCCCACAAAATTTTCTTCTTCTTCCCTTTAAAAGGATGGTCCGTCAAGGCAATATTCAATAGTGAATAAGGGTCCTTAGGAAGAGTCAAATTATTTTCTAGGTAGGTAATCACTAGACCCTCTTTAACTATTAGGCCAATCTATGATGTATCCATAATATATTACTGCAATGATAAAAGTATAACGAAATCATCATCTTGTTAGCTAGAAATATTTATTGCGCATGTGAAAGCACATGTAAACTAAAGAGGCTTTGATGGATAGATATGTATGGTATCTTTTAGAGAGATATCCTATTCATGGATTTCCCTTACCATCTTCTCTCCTATTAGATAGAGTGTTTAACCATGTGTTTCTTTTTTGTCAGGATCTTCTAGAGTTGGCTTCTAGATCCAACCAACTAGATGTGGTTCATTTGTAGAGTACATATTTTTGGACAATTGAGCTCTGAATAGGATATGGCAATAATTGATCTATGGCATTTTTTTATCCATAAGTGTCTAGGATAACTTAGGTGCATTTCAACTATTATCACAAAAAACACCATCTTAATCGAACATTTAGATGTTGAGGAAACTCGTAGGAAATTATTTTCTAAATAGGTGATTACTATAGATTAAATTCATAAACTTCTTGAATTTTCAAGATCCTCTTTGACTATTAGATCGACCCAAGATTAATCACGGTAGCGATAGAAGTAGAACGAAATCACCATCTTGTGCATGTGAAAGCACGTGTAATTTAAAGAAACTTAGTTGGGGAGATACTTATGGTATTTTATAGATAGATAGATGATCCTATTCATGGATTTCCCTTGCTATTTTTTCTCCTATTAGAGAGTGTTAACCATGTGTTTCCTTTTTGTCAGGATCTTCTAGAGTTGGCCAGAAACAGGAATAAAATTCCATTGCCGAGGTCGATTGGCCAACCTGGCATCGCCCTTCCACTCGATCAAGACACGTTGCTCAGTCCCAACTATCAACTGGCTATCCCAAGGAAGCAACCTGTCGAAACCATGGAGGAAACAGAGGAGGATGAAGGCGTCGACCCGGTTCCATCCCAAGAACCCAGCACAGAACTACCTCAACATACTCCACAGAGAGTATCTTTCCCCTTGGCAAAACGTCCAAAACTAACATAGTTGTTTATTTCTACTTTGTTTCAAACTTTCCTCTCCCAATTAAAAAAAAAAGTGCTTTAAAACTTCATTTACATTCATTTGAAGTTGGGGGAAGTGTTGTTGGATATTGCCATCTGAACATAGTAATGATTAATGAACCAGATCTATTGTATAATACAAGCATTGTTGCTATATCCTCGGGGGTGTGTTTTTTTTTATTCAGTGGAGCTATTACAAATGATTATTCTCCTAAAAAAACTACATTCTATAAAAAAAAAGCCACATTCTAACCGGTCATAACTCAAAATCACTCCTTTTGAACTATTCATTTTTGCTACCCTCTTCCAAAAATCTAAATGAGCTATTAATTGTAATTTCTACAAAATCCCGAGTTATTAAATTCACAAAAATCTTCGTGAGTTATTCCTACCACCTAATTTAACAAAGTCTGTGGGTGTGCTTACCTCCGTTTATGTAAACGATCGAGTTGGTTATAATAACTCAACCGATGTTTGTTTCACCGTTTATTATAAACAGTGGTTACCTAAACTTGCGTGCCCGTTTATCTAAACCTATGTGCCCGTATATCTACACCTTACATATATTACTTTTTGTTACATAATCAGCCCCTCAAACACCGTTTATCATAATCCATGTTATAATAACGTGCTCCTCAAACACCATTTATAATAACCTACCGTACCGTTTATTATAACCTTCCATTTATAATAACCAAATCGGTGTCCCAAACACACCATGTAGGGTACATTTGTTTTTTGGACAAGAGGAGTGGTTACCACTCCTTAAGAACCTCTTGTTTGTTTAACCATTCTTTGACTCCACCATTAAATTTTATTAAACTTCACATCAAATTTATTAGTCAACCACTATTAATCTCAATCTCCAAACAAGCTGTTATTGATCCATTCATTCTCCATCCCTCCAGTTCACTTCACTCTTTTCTACCAAAAACAAACACACCTAAGAATATTTGTGGTTCTCTTTCCATTATGTGTCAATTTCAAAGAAGTCTTGAATCAACAGAATGTGGATATTTATTTCCAACTTTCATGGAGAAATTTACATCACAAGCACAAAAGTTCTGTCCAAAGGACCAAATTACAAGCAAACACACCACAGAGCTTTCTTTTTCAAAGATATTATAGAAGATTAAAAAAAAACTAGTTATGAAATTGAAATTCTATAATTCAAGAATGAACTCCAAACAAGAGTATTTCTAGTTTTGATTTAGAACTGGGTTGAATTCTAGTTAGTCATCTATTTTTTGGTGACAACTATTGAGTTGTTCTGTACAAAGACAGCTATATACAGAATAAATTGATAATCATCACTAAATGTATATCTATCATAGACAAACTAAGGTATGGTTAGCTCCAGAAACCAGCGGTGTTAGGAGCAACAGCGGATGGTCCGGGGTTTGATACCGTGATCCCGCGGTTGTACATTCGCTGGATTTCTTCCCTGCACTCTGTCAATGACTTATCGGGTAGGGCGGGGGTTAGCTCCACCACATCACCCATCTTCAGCTTGCATTTCGGATCGTTCACTAGCTCGTGGTTTACCCTCGGTCTCGAGTCTTCTTTCGTGGGGAAGCCATGGGAGGTCCATTTTGCTTGCCCACATCTTTCCATTAAATCCACGATAGTTGAATTTGCAGGAAACTCTTGTACCGACATCTGCAGTATTAAGTACATTGCCATTATTAGACTACATAACTTGACCGAATTCGATAATCTATAACCAATACAACACAAAAACGGCTAAAATACCTTGTCATTCTCAATCGTTACAACGAATACTGGTCCATCTTGTCCGTCGCATTGAGTTTTGTATGAAAAGGGGCAGCCTTCAGAATGGGAAGGGAATTTGCAGGGTGGTTTGATTGAATCAGCAGAGCCAACCGACGATCCATCTTTGCTCATAGCCAAACACTGCCAAGTGATGACCCATCGAACCCATTCGACCATCTGAACGACGAATGGAGAGTATTCACAGTCGCCCTCCTTATATCTCCAATGAGCTGCAATCCCAAACTCGGCTTGCAAATGCATCTCTTTTGTCCTGATTTGAACTTCAAGGGGCACCATGTCTTCACCCAGCACAACTGTATGCAGAGATCGATACCTACAGTTATCGAGTCGAGTTAGACGTGGAGAGGGAAAGAAATAATAAAGGACACACAACATGCCAACATTTCGAGCCACAACATACCCGTTGAACTTCGGTCGACTAATATAATCTTTGCACCGTCCTGGCACTTCGGACCACAATAGGTGAACTACCCTCAAAGCTCTTTGGCAGTCTTCTTCATTTTTAACAATAAGACGCAATCCGTGAATGTCATGGATTTCGTCCATGGTCAACTTCTTTCTGTAAAAAAGAAAGAAAATGTACACATTTTAATGATCTATCATCACTGTGTAAGATTCACTTCAGAAAACATATCAAGGAAAAACAAGCTCTTTAACCTAAAGTTTCGAAAAACTAAAAGCTCCAAGGCACACTGAGCGCGGTAATCTACCCGGGTTTAGGTGAAAGGTCCAAAAAAACATGCAGGCTTTTTATTGTGTATAACACAATAGGTAAAGTAAGAAAAATATTCATAAAGAGGAGATAACATAACTGTAGTGTGAAGATTAAAAAAAATTACTCGAAAACTAGTAAATGTTATTTTTTAATTAAAGAGAAGGATTTTTGCGTTAAGGGAACACGTCTTTTTACATGAGTCTCGTCTATTCAAGGTAAGGTGATCAAGGTGTTAGGCTTTGTGCCTTGTGTATGGGCTCCTGAGTGAGCCTTTTAAAAGGCTGGATAAACCTATTTAAGATCTGGGTTTCCACAATAAAAGTACTTATTTCTTAAGAAGAAAACAAAAGTATTTTGTGTAATCAGCAATACACAACCAATTCATTTCATAAATCAGTTAAATAGAATATGTACTGTTTTCTAGAAAGAAAGAAAAAAACAGAGTATGTACAGATAACAATTGAAATAGCGAGTAGAGAAAGAACATACTTCAGCATTTTTATGTATATGCTGTATAAGCTCTTGTTGCGTCCATATAATACATGGTAAGAAATCCCTTCGTTCTTCAGAGCTTGATCTAGTTTCTCAATTGAAGAAGCTATCATTGCTGAATCGAGCGACTCCACCAGTTTGGACGACAACTCTTTATGCTCGACGGGGTGGAGATGCTTAAAGCATAAATTTTCCAACTGCTCCTTCCAGCTCAATATTCCCAAGCGATTGGCCAATGGTACGAAGATTTCCAAAGTCTCCTTGGCAAATCTTAGTCGTTTGGTCAATGGCAATGCATCTAGTGTCATCATATTATGCAGGCGATCGGCCAATTTAACGAGAACGGCCCTAGTGTCCGCCATGGCGAGGAACATGGTGTGCAAGCGATCTGCCTCAGCAGTTTTGTTGGCTGTATTGTTCTCACGAGCAAGCTTGCTTAAATGACTTAGTTGAGACACCTAAAACCATCACATTGTAAAATTTAATACAAAAAGTTTGAAGTAATATCAAGAATATGAATCAAAACTAAGCAAATCCAAAGATTACATCCAACAGGCAAAGCATATTAAGATCAATTCTCAAACAAAGGAGAGAGAGAGAGATCAACAATTTAACTACAATAAATCAATGATTTCATTTCACCACATGTAGTTACGAATCCAGCATTTAAATCTAATCAACCTTCATCAGTGCCTTAACGATTAAGACAGAAAAAAAATTTCTCACCTTTTCACTAAATATTCAACTAAATTCACAGTTAAACTTCACAATCAATAAATGATTTCATTTCACCATGTGTGGTTACAGATCCAGAGCTCATAGGCATAAATCTAATCAACCTTCATCGGAGTTTAATCGATTACAAAAGAAATTTAGCTCACCTCTTCAACTAAATCAGCAACCCCAGCTCCAACCGTTCCTAAAATGTAGTCATAACATATGAAAGTATCGTCTAGTACATCGTGTAGAAGCCCTGCAGCGACCACCGTTGAATTTGCCCCGATCAATGCTAGAAACATTGCTGTTTCCACACAATGTTGAAAATAAGGATCTCCACTAGCTCGCATCTGCAAAGAAATAATACAAGTTTAGTAATTAGTCATCCTCACTAATGCAACAGATTGAAACAAGGCAAAAAGCCATGAGAATGGACACATACTTGTCCTCTATGTGCCTTTTCGGCTTCGTAAAAGGCCTTGATCACGAATTCGTCAAGAAATATCGTATGCCTAATTTGTGCAGCACGAAGCATATCCATTGCATACGGCTCGGGTGTGCACTCCACAACCCCATCTTCCAAATTGAAAGTCAACTCATCCATGAGCACAGCTGATGAACTAACATCAATAGCATTTCTATGTACATCAACATAGGATCCTGAAGCATTCCTCAAGAACCCATTGAACAATCCATTCCCAACTCCCATTGAGCTCTGGAAATTCACTTCCCCACTCTTCTCTCTCGAAATCCAAGTCGGAGGGCTCTTCGCCGACGAACCAACACCAGTGCTACAACACGAAACCGGACCGTGAAACACCGATACAGGGCTCGAATCCCTAGTCAATGAAGACCCCAAATACTTGCTCGAAGAATATCTAGAAGAGCTACTCAAATCCTCCCCTCTATCATGCCATAACGATCCCAATTCCTCTCCGCAACCTGAATAGCTCGTCGTCGACGAGACATGACGTACTGGAGAAGCCGAGAAAAGGCACGATAGCCCACCGGCCACGGGCTTCTGAGAAGCCGATGCCGTCGACGATGTCGACGAAGATCGAGAACCAATTTCAAAATCGAATGACGAATGAGCATTGATCTGACAAGGATGTGTAGAGCAAATACTGCTCGGTGGACCGGCGTATAAAGCAATCGTCGGAACTCCCATGATCTAGGGCACGAAAAACTCAGATCGCAATCAAATCCAAATAATTCAGCTCAAGAAATCAAACCCCAATTCTATTCCAATCAAATCCCCAAAAGATCCAACAAATTTCCCCGCTAATCCAATACCAAATCCACGAAAAACCCTAAAATCTAGGCAGCACGAACAATTTTCAGGAAAAAAAAAACCCAGAAAGTGTAGTTACGAATCAAACAATTTTATACAATTTTCGTAACGACCCACTACATAAATCGATCAACCCAGATCAGTAAATCAAAACCCCACCACTAAAATCAATGATAAATCAACTTTCAGAGAGATTGGAACAGAAAAAGGGAAATCGCCGCAAGAATCAACAATTTTATACAATTCCAGAACGACCCACTACAGAAATCAATAAACCCAGATCAGTAGATCAAAACCCCAGCACTAAAATCGAAGAACAATCAACTTTTCTGAGAGATTTGAAATTGTTTTCCGTCGGTACAAAAGAACAGAGAAGGAATGAATGAAGAACAAATTAAAGGAAAATAAAATCTCAATTGCGTGAAAGAAAAATGTAGAGATTTATAGAAGAATAAAGAGAAAAGGCGAAGGAATTGAAGTGTCAAAGAAGAATTGGGAATTGGTGAAAGGAACAGAGAGAGCTTCCAAAAATATTCAGGAAATCCTGTTTTTGCGAACGTGTTTTTATTTACATTGCATTTACAGCGAAGGTTTTTAATTAAAAAAAAATTGGAAGAAAAAAAAAATGGAGATTTGAAATTACGGAATTAGCCTTTGTTTGTGTTGAAATAACGATGCTGTGTCCACCATTTGGGGTTTGCTTTTGCATCGAATTTAGGAAAGACGGATTTTTGGAATTTCTTTATTTTAGGATAACCTTTGTTTTTCTTTTTCCATATCCCAATAAAATAATAAAAATAATAATAATTTTCAAAAAAAAAAAAAAAAAAAGTTAAATTATAAATTTAGTCATTGAATAAATTAGATTTTGAGTTCCTAGTAAAATTTAGTCTATTCATGATTTTAAAAGTAAGAATTTAGTTCTTATAATTTTATCAAATCTAAAATATAGTTATTGTGTCTGTATTTGGTGGCATATTAAGTACAAGAATTCATGTATCAATGATATAATTTTTGTTGTTATATCAATCACTTAACTCATTGTTGTACATGAATAATTAACTTTTTAAATACTTATGATTTTATCAAATCTAAAATATAGTTATTGTGTCTGTATTGGGTGGCATATTAAGTACAAAAATTCATGTATCAATGATATAATTTTTGTTGTTATATCAATCACTTAACTCATTGTTGTACATGAATAATTAACTTTTTAAATAGTTAATTTTCCAATAATTAGAAACCGCAAGATTATTTTGTAGTTTTTATCTAAGATTTTCTTATAGGCATATTTACATCTTATCTATATTATATATTTGTAGAACCCAAATCAAAAATTGAAAAGGAAAAAATAGCTTTCAAAGTTTATTTTTATTTTTGAAATTTGGTTAAGATTCACACGAACAAAACCTTTCTAAAAGTTTGTTTTTATTTTTAAAACTTAGTTACTATTCACATATTTTTTTAAACAAATTAGATAAATCATAAAAAAGATGAAGCATATATGAAACAAGAGTGCAAATAAACTTAAATTTAAAAAAACAAAAAAATCAAATAATTATGTGCATAATTATTGTAATAACCAACAAAAATATAGTTCAATTCTTTTTATCTAATATTAGGTGTACCAAATATCGTTCAATTCAAAAAGAGTCATACGTACACTTAGCGATACAAAAATTATTCATCTAATATTGTTAAACTAAAAAAATAAAATAAAGTTTTATATTCAAATTGCGTACTATAAATATGATTATTCAAAAGAAAATGCTACATGGTAAATCAATTATCGGATTATGGATAGGAACTTTAGCAGATGAAATCGGAATCTGGTTGATTTTTGTTCCACATTATACGAATTTTGCCCAAGCTGATCTTATTAAAATCGAGCTCGTCCATTTAGTACATGATTTATTTATTTTAATTCCCAATAATGTCCCTTATTCTTTCAATTATGGAGATTCTTATAGTACCATCTCGTTAATTATTTTAATATTGCTTATTTTTTTAATTTCAAGTATAGGGAGAAAGTGATTTTGGTACCCAAAATGTTTTTGGATATAATTCAGTTAGCATTAAGCTCAATAGTTCATATATTAAAAAAAAAAAAAAACAATTGGCTCACCTAGTAACTTGAAATCAATATTAATCGAAAATAATTTAATATGTCAATAATTTTAATAAAACCAAAGATAAAATGCAAACATATTTTAAAAATCTATACAAAGCATGGTAGTTTTTTAAAGAAAATAAAGAATAACGAGTTTGTAAGATTAATTTTAAGTTCTTCTCAAAAAAAAAAAAAACTAATTTTAAGTTTTTTTTAGTTCATAAAAGGAAACAAATCACAAATTTAGAGATTAAATTTAATTAATTAAATTAAACATTACAAATGTAAAGATCTAAATCTGAAAATTTATAGATGAAAAATGTTATTTTTTTAGTAAGAATGGGACAAATTGTACTAGTTTGCAACCAAATAAGAAAATTATTACGCTACTAATCCAACGTTATTTTACCATAATTATTTTTTGCTTCAATGCTTCTACCTATTGCATTAAGTATTATTATGAGTATTTTAATATAACATTATTTTTATCATTAAAATTGGCAACTGTATATGAATCAAATTATTGGTCCAGTATGTTAATAAATAAATAAATTGTTGGTCCCTTCGAGAATAATCCCATAAAAATATCACAACTTCTTTCATACTTATCCTTTTAAGCTGGCATAATTATAATTTAATTAATTGTTATAATGATTACGTCACACGAAATTTTAAAAAACCATTTTAAAATCAAAGTGGTTTCTCCCGTATTTGATCCAATAAATCTTGCTAGAAGGGGACAATTTGTTATTTAATTAGTAATCTAATTATTAAAGTAGAATGATGTTTACACTTGGTTTTAAAAAATAAAATAATAATCATTGCCCAAATTTGGTGCCCATTTAAACAACAAAAATCTGTGGGTATAGAATATGTGTTATTAATTATTTTAACGATTTTTTTATCATTATTAGATCATATATCATGTTTAATTCTTAATAATTAAAAAATATATTTTATAAATTATAAGTTTTTTTTTTATAGATTTTTTCATTTCGTGACACATTAATATAATAAAGAAACGACCCGGTAAATTCCAAACGTTTATTGTGTTGAAATTTATAAATATATTGAATAAGTTTTTGTCGACTTTTATTTTGTATGTTAGTGTGGTGTCAATTGTGAATTTTTTATTATTTTTTTTCTATCATTGTTTAACTAAAAAAGAATGAGCAAAAAAGATTGTGAAAATGAAAGTCAATTGAATATAACTTAACTACGAGGGCCATTTCATAATCATTCAACATTTGAAAACTTGTATTTATTTTTTCTTCATATATCTACCTACGTCTATTTACTTTTCACATTTTAAAAATATAATAATTATTTTTTAAAAAACAAAACAAGCTATTTTTTTTAACATATGAATAATAAAACAAATATATATTAGTCCAAGTGAAATTGGATTGAAAAATTAAATTAATTTAAAATTATAATTAGCTTTGTTGGGAAAATTGATAAATTAATTTCGATGATTGTTTTTTTAATATAAAGTGAGGGAAGGAGACCAACAAACGGTATATAGATGACACAATTATTCTCAAATAATATGAGAGTCAAATACCGATTACCGACCTCGAACTCGTGACAATCGAATTGAAATGGATTAACAACCGTGAATATTTCAATAATTTTTTTTAAGATCAATTTGAATGATTATTTTGAGTTGGAACTTAAAATATTTGTCATAGTCAACTTCATAAATAATATTTGAATGAGTTTAAATATATATATATATATTTTGTTTTAAAAGGGTTGAGTTTAAATATTTAATCGTAGAATGTAATCACAAATGATTGAAATTTAAACATCCAACTAGAATATGGATACATTTATAGTTTTTTTTTTTTTTTTTGAAATCAGATACAATTATAGATTTAGTCAAACAAAATTGCAATATAAATACAAAATAAAACACCACCGTCCTATTTATATACATGGTAAAATTATAAATAACCTTATCTTAGACACCAAGTTTCAAATTAGTTATTAATAAATATCTTAAGGTCATTATGAAGACAATATACGAAAACGACATTTACGAATTTAATATCTTAATTAAAAAAAAAAGTTGTTAAATGATTGTTTTTAAAATTAATTTTGAAAAAGTCTGCGAAGGGCATTACTGGAATTTCGAGGCAATTAAATGGGGTTTCCTCGGTCAAATGAGAGGAAAAATAGGAAAAATAGGATTTTTATTCATATTTTGATTTTTTGTGACAGATTCAGTTTCGAGAAGGCGCGTGCAAGCACGTGGCACATCGCTTGCGAAATCTAGTGCCACGTGGTTAGCCGACAGCAGCCTTGACTTGAGTCGACAAGTCGGATAGAGATGCAATTTAAAGTTTGAACAATTTTTAGTATAATTGTTTTTTGAAAAAAAATACCTTTTTTAGTATATAAGTTTGAAATTTAGTCTTAATTTGGTAAAATATTTCAACGATATTCACTTTGGGGGTGTTTGTTTGACATATTTATGTAGTTTTTAGGTTAAAGAGTTATATTAAATAGTTAAAAATTGAGAGTTATGCCAAAAACTCGTTTGGATATAGTTTTTGTGTAGGGTAGTTATAGTCAAAATCTTGTTTGAATGTTGATTTATAAATGAATAATTATTTTTAGTAGTTAAAAAATGAATGATTAAAAATGAGTCGTTAAAAATAAGTTATTTTGATTGATTTGAAATGAATTATTAAAAATGGGTAGTTATAAATGATTGAATAGTTATACATGAATTGTTAGAAATTATAGTTATTTATAAAAGTAAAATTAAAGAATAGTTGGTAAAAACTCGTTTGGACGTAGATTTTCAAGTAGGAGTTAATAAATCCTAATTCTAACTCCTAGCTAAAAACGTCAAATAAATACCCTAGTTATTGAGACATTAAAATTATTAGTTATAAATATAATATTGATTAGAATAATTATTAAATTAATTTTAAATAAAGTGTTTATTTTAATTTTAAGGTAAATATATTTATAAAAAATACACAACTAAAAGTCGGCATTATTTAAATGTGAGATTAAATAGAAATTAGATTCAAAATTTATGTACCCAAAAATATAATTAAAAACAACAGTTAGTCTTTTGTCGATAGGCTTGAGATTTAGTAGTGGCAATTGACACTTACATGATGCATCAAATAAAAGCTTACAATAAAATTTGTTTGTTTGTGTGAGCATGTATTATTATTATTATTAAAAAACAACTAATAACCACATCCGTCCTTAGGTCAAGCAGTAGAAATATTGAAACAATAGAGATATACAACGTGTCTACAAATTAATGTCATAAATGAATATCAAATTAAGAATTAAAAAAAGAAATACACCTTTAAAACTAAGTTTTAATTCAACTATTTATATCCAAGAGCAAAGCTTTTGATAGTATATCACATACAATTTAATTGGTCAATATATATATATATATGTGTGTGTGTGTCACATACAATTTTATAAAACATAGATTACAAGTTGGAATTCTTCGGTTTTTAAATATTGTTGATAAAAAAAATGCAAAACTTCATCAATTTATACTCATAAATTAAGAGGTGTGGGCTCGATCCCCCACCAATTATTATGCTGTGTGATTATAATCTTCACCCGATTATTATGCAACTAAAAGAACAATATTACAATATGAATATTTAACGGGCTAAAAAGTTAACTCTACAATAAGTATTTTACACATGTTTTTTTTTTCTTTTTTAGATGTCTATATCTTACCTATATTTATAAAAACTAAACCAAAATCAGAGAAAAAAAAAACTTCAAAAGTTGTTTTTGTTTTTTAAAGTTGATTGACATTCACATATTTTTCTAAGAAAAAATTGATACACGGCAGGAAAAGTGAAACACATTATAATAAATTTGGATAAGAATGAGCTTGAATTTAAAAACCAAAAACAAAAAATGAAGGCTTCGTTTAATAACTATTTAGGCTCAGTTTGATAACCATTTCGTTTTTTGTTTTTTATTTACGAAATTTAAGCATATTTATACTCAAGTTTACTACCATGTGCTCCATCTTTCTTACATTATACCCATATTTTCGTAAGAAAATAGGTGAATACTAACCAAATTTCAAAAACAAAAACATAGCTTTTGGAAGCTAGTTTTTTTTTTGTTTCTAAATTTTGGTTTTGTTTATTAAAATATAGGTAAGATGTAGATATCCAAATAAAAAAAAATATAGTGAAGTGGTTGTTGTAGGCTTAAATTTCATAAACAAAAAATAAAAAACAAAATGGTTATCAAACGCGGCCTTAGTTTTTTGTTTTTTGTTTATGAAATTTAAGCTTATTTCTATTCAAATTTTCTACATCTGTTCCATATTTCCTCCTATGTATCCAACCAAATTTAAAAAACAAAAACAAGTTTTTGGAAATTACTTTTTTTGTTTCTAAATTTTGATTTTGTTTCTTAAAATATAGGTAAGATGTAGATATGCAAACAAGAAAAAACTATGGTAATGTATTTATTGTAGACTTAAATTTCAAAAACAAAATAGTTATTAAATGAGGTGGAAATGATTAGGTTACTAATGTTTAAAAAACAGAATAAACATAAAAATGGCATCAAAATTTACACATCATGATACCAAAAGAAACAAAATTTCCTAATAAAATTTCATAAGATGAATTATTTGTTATGATTGTTTGCATCGAATAGAGCAGGGTCGCAGCTACAATAGATTGAGAATAACAATAATAACAAAGAGGAAGAAGAGAAAGAACGACACAGTGATTTTACGTGGAAAACCCCTAAACAAATTAGGGTAAAAACCACGGGCAAGGATAGAAGAACTTCATTATAAAAATAGGAGTTACAAACTTTCTCTCTTACAAAGTAGCAACAAACTCTCTTATAAGGAGAAACTATCTCTATTTTTATCTCACACCCTCACTCACTTAGATATGGGATGTCATGGGAGATTTTGGGATGGTTTGCCAACTAATGGCATCACCTATTTATACTACTCATAAACTTGGCCTCCAAGTATGATCCAATGGTCCACATTTTTCCTTGGTGGTCAAGTAAATCATGTGGCCATGATTTTTCCACAACTTCACTTTGGATAAGTATGAGTAGATATTTCTTGAAAACATATCTAGATCTTTCTTCAACAATTTTAGACAAAGTGTGTTCTAGATTTCTCTTCATCATTCTTAGACCAATGATGTTCTAGAATTCTCTTCACCAATCTTAGTCAAATAGTATTCTAGAATTCTCTCCACAATTCTTAGACAAATGGTGTTCTAGAATTCTCTCCACCAATCTAGAACATATGTGAATTATCTAGAACCTTCCTTAGCCATCTAAGATAAAGTTGAATGGTCTAGCATATTCCAATATTATTCAACATTATTTACTCATAGAATAGAAGGTTGTGAAAACAATAATAAAGTGTTTGAACTTCATAGCAAAATTGGGATACACATGCTGAATTAAATTATAAATGTACAATTGCTAATAATGGTTGAATTGTCAAAGTAGAGACGTAAAAGATTGTATGTATAAAAAGCAATTGATTTTGCCTTTGCGTATAGTTTGGTTGCTTAAAATGTGCAAGTAATTGTTTACAATGATGATATGTCCACGTCAATACCATGCTTACGTGGCATGTAAATCTTAATCCTGTACACAATATCTTAATCGACATTTGTATTTTTTTTTTTTTTTTTATTTTGCATGTACAACAAAAACTAATAAAATATTTTCATCTATAGCATAAAATCAAAATTAATTTATTTGTAGCAAAAAATTCAAATTGAATTCTATCACTAGCAGAATTCTATTACTGATAAAATTCAATGAATGAAATACTTCTTCTATCACTACTTAAATTTCATACTAGCGATAGAATTTCAAATTGAGTTCTATCATTAGTTGAGTTTTATCACTGATAGAAATTAATATGACATATATGAAATTATTTTAAAAATTGTGTCGCAGATGTAATACAAAAGGTAAAATGTGTTGGTGATCATAAATTCTTTTTTTTTTGTTTGAGAAATCTTTCTTCTTTTTTTTGAGAAATCAAAACTACCGAATTATGTGTTTGAATTCCTTCATCCATTATATACATACATAACACTAGTTGAGATACAAAATTTGAATATAATTACTTAATTATAGACGTATATAATGACAATCAGTGACTCTTAATAATTTTGTAAGGTTATAAACAAACTTTTTATAGACACTCCCATAAAAGTTATTTTGTTTACAAACAAAAATACACTTTAGTCTAAAAGTTGAGTTTTAGTTTTTATTAATATTTGGTATCCGTCCAGTTTTTATTAATATTTGGTATTTGTCCCCAAGGATAGTATAGTAGTTAAAGACTTTGACTTTGAAGGTATGTTTTCCTCAAAGTTCCAGATTTGAGACTCAATTGTAACATTGATTGGCCTAAGAATGGACGTGATTACCTTGTTTCAAAATAACACATGCAAGTAAATTAATAAAAGATCCAAAAACAAAAGCACCGTGATTCCTATACGCATAGATATCCAAAACGCGATAGTGGGCGAAAAGAAAAAAAAATGCATTTATATTTTAAAATTAAAAAATAAAGGATGAATTATAAATTTCATCCCTATGATTTGTTTTTTTGTTTAAAAAGTTAGAGTTTAGTTCCCTTAATTTAAAAAAGAATGTAATTTAGTTTTCATAATTAGAAGTAAGTTAGAATTTAATTGATATAATTTAGGCCACAAATTATGATAACATTTAGGGGTGTTTATTTGAAAAAATTAACGAGCTATTGAGATTGAATTTTTAAAACTCCTATTTAAACAATTGCATTCAAACGAGATATTATAATCACTCAAAATAATTACTCATTAATCATTGAAATTAATCATCAATTTCTAACCATACAAAATAATTACTTATTTACAATCATTCATTTATAACTATTTATTTATAATCATTCAAAATAATAACTCTCACCTCCAAACAAGATATTGTATATAACTTCTCTAAAAAAAATCATCTAAATGAATTATTAAGTGAAATTCCTCTACAAACAACTATATCCAAACGAACTATTACTAAAGTTTAATTTTCTAATTACTCAAAATAAAGCGTCATTTTTAATCACTCAAAATAATCTTTACAATTTCACATTCAAACGCCTTCTTAAAGACTAAAATTTTATTATTTGTTATATCTGGGGATTATATCCGTCAAAATATGTTATTTGTGCAAAATGATGTGATTTTTTTTTTGTTTTTTTTGTTTTGATACATCAATATTGAGGGAAGTGGTTTCGATACTATAATCTCATGTTATTAAATTGTATAAGATATCATTAAAATTTTATTTTTGTTGGTTGTGATTTTGTTTTAGTTTAGTTGATCATTTAATTCACATTGTCATAATTAATTGATATATGAATAACTATAACTAATTTTCACGTGCTCTCGCTAACCATTATTTGTTGTCCATCGTGTACAATTTTCCTTTCCTTTTAACTTGTAAGCCCATATTAGCTAATGTCAGCCCAACTCAGAACCTCGAAACTATTGGGCCGACGAACGTTCATTAATGGGCCGATCAAGTTGGGCCCAAAGCTTTAACTGATTGGTAAAGCCCATCAATTCGGCGTGAAAAATGTAATTGACTAATATACCCTTAGTAATGTAGGAATTCACCACAGTAGACGGATGGTATTTTGGTCAATGTTGGTTTAACAAATTAGCTTGGCGCGTGAGATGACGTTTTGATGATCGCGTAGGAATTATTGAATTATTATAGTATCTTTATTTTATAATTCCGAGAAAAGGGAACAGCTCGGATGTTCATTTTTTTATTCTAAGACTTTTCCCTTTTGAATAATAAATTAATATTAATTCCATTTGTCACACTAAATTAAAGTTGGAATGACATTGTGTACCATTCAATGACTAAGATTTTATGGCTACGAAAAATAACTAAATTTCAAAATTCAATTTTTTTATGAATAAATTAATTTATGAGAAATATAATTTACAATAGCTTAAATGTTGGCCTGAGTATTATTATTATTATTCCACAACCATTTTTATTCTTCTTTCTTTAAACACTTATTAATTGTTGTCTTATTAAAAAAGATTGTTAATATTTTAATGATTGTTGTTTCAGTACTAGACCCTAGAATATGTTATAAAGATATATTGACATTTGAATATGAAAAAAATTATAATAAATTAAGTACTCTTATTATTTTTTTAAAAAACCAAATTAAGTACTCAATAGGTGGTATAGATGGTTGTCATGGATAGATTCATGAAACCAATTCATAAAGATTTTTGTTTCGTTATTATTCTTATTTTTGTGGTTTGTAAACCTATATTGGTTAAATAAAGGTTAAATATTTTAGGGCTCATTTGATAATCATTTCAATTTTTGTTTATGAAATTTAAGCTTATTTCTACCCAAGTTTTCTAGCATGTGCTTCATCTTTTCTACAATATATTCATATTTCCTTAAGAAATTAGGTGCATACTAATCAAATATTTTTTTTTATTTCTTAAAATATAGGTAAAATGACGATATCCAAATAATAAATTTTTTTATGATATAGTAGTTGTTAATGTAAACTTAAATTTAAAAAATAAAATAGTTATGAAATGAGCCTTAAATATCAATTTATTTTGTAAATAGCTCTTAGATTTTATGATATGCCAAAGATTTAAATATTTGATGATCTTGAGACGATTATTGACATTAAATGTATTGCTTAAATATTCTTCATTCTTCATAACATTAAAAGTGCTTTATTGTTCTTATTAATTGTATATTTCTCTTTCATATTTTCCCACGGTTTATATAAAGATGGAAACCACAAAAAAGGCACGAGATAAATTAGATATAAAAAATGAGATATATCAATTTTTTTTTTGAAAAGATGAGATAAATAAAATTAACTTCAATGCTCTAATCATGGTGAATACATATTTTAATTTGTTTATTGTTCATAAATATTTCACAAACTTTTTTTGATAAATGATTATTAGTTTGTAGAAGATGTTGTACAATATTTCACAAACCTACTCTTTATAATGTTAACAAATAAATGACACAAATATATATTTACACAAAATAAATGAGTTTAAAATCTCATTATTTGACAGAGGGTCAGTGACGCAGTGAGTTATCTTGTCTGGTGTTAATCTATTTTAATTCCACCGTCACGAGTTCGAGCCCGAAAATCGGTATTTGGCTCTCATATTATTTTAGAGTAGTTGTGTCATCTATGTAGGGTTTGTTAGTCTACCATCACTATGTACTAAAAAAAAATCTCATCATTTGGTTGACTTTTAAAAAGTATATTAGATTGGATTAAATACACAAATAACAATTATATTCCCATGATTTTGTTTAAAATCAAATATATTCATTAAATTCTCAATTTATTTTTTTTTTGCCATTTTTAAAATTTATTAATTTAATTTTCGCAGGAGCCATAGTAATAAAGTACTATATAAACTGGCAAGCGCCTCTAAACCACAAACCCTAGCAAATAACAGAGGGAAAAAAAAGAAAAAGAAAAAGAAAACCCCCAAAATTCCCAGCAAATAAATTCCATTAGAATGCTTCATAAATCACTTCGCATTATAAATTCCCATGAATTGATCTGAAATCCAATACTAAAAGGTAAGCTCAATCTCGATCTCGCTTGCTCAAATCCCTTCATTCAATCGCCGTTATTAGTTGCTTATTCACTTCGTATCACAAACCCCACAAAAACCCTTGAACAATTTTGCCCCAATCTGCTTGCTTGCAGTGAATCCGCAAAAGGGTGTTGAATTATATTTTCTGTTTGATTTTGGGTCGTGGGTTTGAGATTTTTTAGCGTTATGGATGATTTAGAGAAAGCAATACTCATTATGTTTGATGAATCAAGCAATGTGGATTCGAGCTTGAAATTAAAGGCAAATGAGTATTGTGATAAAGCGAAAGAGGAATCGGCTATATGTAGTGTGTGTATCGAGAAGCTTTGTTTTTCAAATCTTGTTCAGGTTCAGTTTTGGTGTTTGCAAACACTTCACGAGATAATTCGGATTCGATATTCGTGGATGAGTTTAGATGAGAAGTACTTTATTAGGAAGTCAGTGTTTTCCATTGTGTGTTTGGAAGGTATTGATGAGAATCAAGCACTTAGAATTTTAAGGGGTCCTGCTTTCATAAAGAACAAGCTTGCTCAAGTTTTGGTAACGTTGATTTACCTTGATTATCCGTCGAATTGGGGTTCGGTTTTTGTTGATTTCTTATCTAATTTGAGAAAAGGGCCTGTGGTGATTGATATGTTCTGTCGGGTTCTGAATACTATGGATGATGAGTTGATTAGCATGGATTACCCTCGAACTTCGGAGGAAGTGACGGCGGCAGGGCGGATTAAGGATGCTATGAGACTGCAGTGTGTGTCTACAATAGTTGGAGCTTGGTATGACATTCTGTCCATGTATAAGAATCCTGATCAAGAATTGTGTGCCAGTGTGTTGGATGTTATGAGAAGATACATATCTTGGATTGACATTGGGTTAGTTGTAAATGATGTGATTTTGCCATTGTTATTTGAGTTAACTTTAGTTGATGGGCTGCTGGAACAACTTCGTGGAGCTGCAGCAGGGTGTTTACTGGCTGTTGTTTCAAAGCGGATGGATCATCAGGCTAAGCTAACCCTGTTGCAGAGTCTACAAATAAGCCGCGTCTTTGGTCTGGTTGCTTCAGAAGACAGTGACTCCGAGTTGGTCTTAAAGGTATCTAGCTTACTTACTGGTTATGCAGTCGAGGCTTTGGAGTGTTTTAAACGGTTGAATTCGGAAGATTCTAAGAGCAATTCTTTGAAGCTTCTGAATGAAGTTTTGCCGTCTGTTTTCTATGTATTGCAAAAATGTGAGTTGGATTCTGCTTTTAGCATTGTGCAATTTCTTTCAAGTTATGTTGCCACCATGAAGAGCCTTTCTCCACTGACAGAGAAACAGCTTCTTCACTTGAATAAAATATTAGAAGTGATTTATGCTCAAATCTGTTATGATCCTGCATACCGGCACAATCTTGATATCTTAGATAAGATTGGGAGAGAAGAAGAAGATAGGATGGTGGAGTTTAGGAAGGATTTATTGGTACTTCTGCGTAGTGTGGGTCGTGTAGCACCTGATGCAACTCAATTGTTTATAAGAAGTTCATTGGTAAGTGCTGCTGCATCTTCATCAGATCGAAATGTTGAAGAGGTAGAAGCATCACTTACACTTTTCTTTGCATACGGAGAGTCAATTAGTGATGAGGTATTGAAAAATGGGAGTGGGCTTATTGGGGAGTTGGTGACTATGCTTTTATCCACTCGGTTTTCTTGCCATTCCAACAGGCTAGTTGCACTTATGTATTTGGAAACGATTTTCCGATATATAAAGGTAGTACAAGAGAATTCTCAATTTATTCATGTTGTTTTGGCTGCTTTTCTTGATGAAAGAGGCATACACCATCCAAACATCAATGTTAGTAGAAGAGCAAGTTATCTATTCATGAGGGTCGTGAAACTTCTAAAAGGGAAGCTTGTGCCTTACATTGAGACAATTTTAATGGTACAAATCCAATCTTAGCATCTTTTATTTAAGCACGTTTCGATTTTAAAACTTTGTATTCACTGGTTGAATTGCCATAATGCATTGGGTTTCTCTTATTTTGCCTCTCTTGTCATGGTAAAATTTCAGAGCCTACAAGATACTGTTGCCCAATTTACAAGCTCAAATTTTGCATCAAATGAACTTTCAGGATCTGAAGATGGGAGCCATATATTCGAGGTAATCTTCTCGTTCTCCCTATTATTTTAATATTTTATGTTCTTTTTGGAATAAGAAACAATTTATTCAATGAATGTTAGGAGAATACTCTGAGCATATGTGAATACAAAAAAAAAAAGCTTCAAAAGAAGATGAGAACTGAAAAAAACCAACAATAGAAAAAAAGAAAGAAAATCTATCTGAAAACTATTCAGGGCATGTCCAACCAGAAATTCTTTAAGAGAAAACTCTGGAACTTTTAATGTTCAAAGTTCAATGAACACCTATGTTTCACTCCATAAATTTTTACTCTTTGTCTTATCACATTGAATAGTATGCATGCTCTCTAGTTCTTGCTGCAATCTTTTTTTTCTATTGGTAGAGTAAATTCTCTTAGATTTAGTAGGTGAAAGGTAAGGGTGGTAGTCCAAATTTGGTGAGGTAATTCATAATATCCATTGACTGAGTGAATTGAGGCTGGGCTAGATAGATAAGCTTCTGCATTAGATGCAAAATGAATGTTCGGTTTTTTTGGTGGAAGTTGAAAATTTTGTTCTTGAACAAAGGGAAGAGACCCATAGTTCATTAGGTGGGGTGGCGGTCTTCAATGAAGGACGGTGAAGAAAGAGTTGGGTGATTAAGTGCTAGAGATTGAGGATTTGTGGACCCAATGACTGGAAAGGGAAGGATTTGATTGGGATTGATTTGTGATGCTTGTGGGGCCAATGGTTAAATTGGAGAGAGGATGTCTCCCCGTGCTTGGCCTAGGGACGGACGGTGTTATTCCGGGTATAGTGGAGTGAAGCTCCGGTTTCTAGTTTCAAAAAAAAAAAAAGGAGAGAAAGGAGTTTCTTTATTTTATGTTCATTCTGTGTGCATGAACGAGTATGTAATGGTGGTTTGTGCTGTTCTTTTGTTTACATATCTAATGTATTTGTTTACAGGCAATTGGCTTGCTGATTGGGATGGAAGATGTGCCACTCGAAAAGCAATCTGATTATTTGTCATCTTTGCTCAAGCCTCTTTGTCAACAGGTTGTCAATAAAATGCTAGTTGATTTTTTTTATGGTCTGGATCTCTAATTTTGGTTTTAGTTCTTTTATATTTCAAACTAAGCTGACCATGCTTTAATTTAGGTTGAAGTGGTGCTAACCAATGCAAAGGCATTAACTCCAGAGGAGACTACTGCAAAGATTGCTACCATTCAGCAAATAATTATGGCCATAAATGCCCTCAGCAAGGTCACCTTTTTTAATTAACCTCTATATTGGGAACAATTTATTCCTTTGCCCCATTACACTTTGTAGGTGTTTTTTCGGAAGCTTGATATTTGCTTAAGCTTTACTGGTACTTGATATTCGTTTGCCCCATTACAAATTGTGATATCTCTGTAATAGAACAGATGTGCCTTCAAATGAGATCAATATTGTCATCACTTTTAAGTTTTAGCTTCTTTTCGGCAATCAGAATTAATGACTGGTACCCTTTTCCTTTTTCTGTAATCCAGGGGTTCAATGAACGTCTTGCCACAACAAGTCGTCCTGCAATTGGTCAGATGTTCAAACAGGTTAGCTGCTGCCCTTTTTTGCTATTATTTCAGTTTCTTGAATCGCTTGGAGGGTTTTCAAAATTGGAAAAAGGAAATGTTTGTAAAATCATTTATAAATATAGTCTTGTAGAGACCTCCTGTATCTCTATTCCTTTGGTATAATGGAGCAAAGCTCCGCTTTCCCGGTTTCCAAAAAAAAAGGTGTCTTGCTACCGGTGTTCAACTAGATTAAGAGGCCAGTGGCTAAGAGATTCATTTTCACTTGCATTTACCTAGCTTCGATTGAGGATGATATGAAGCAAATTAGAAATTAAACTACCTTTGAATTATTATTACTAATCATATGCTAACTAAAGTACATTCTTCTTCAATTCAGACATTGGATGTTCTTCTCCGAGTCCTTGTTGCATTCCCTAAAATAGATTCTCTACGGACTAAGGTACATGGTTAGATATAGATCCTCAGAGGTACACTTTTCTATATTTCATAAACTGCATCTGCACTGATGTTAATTTCTGTTGCATTAAGGTCCTCTCTTTTATACATCGAATGGTGGAAACTTTAGGAACATCTGTATTTCCCTTTCTTCCAAAGGCATTTGAGCAGTTGCTTGCAGACAGTGAGGTACTGCGAACTCGAATTCAGTTGGCATTTGATCATTTTAATGTATCTGATAAAAAAGGAACTACTATAGAGACATCTTGGTCTGAGTTTTATTTTATTTTTATATTGATGACACTTGTTTTTATTTTATAATGTAATTGTTTGACCTTGACTCATTGCATGATCTTTTCCAGCCAAAGGAGTTGATTGGTTTCCTTGTGTTGCTCAATCAACTAATCTGTAAATTCAGCACTTCGGTCCATGGCATTTTAGATGATGTATTTCCTATACTTGCTGGTCGGATATTCAACATCATCCCAAGAGATTCACTTCCTTCGGGGCCTGGAACCAATATCGAGGTACTCTTCGTATGTTCTTGAATTCTTTTTTAATTATTCTTGAAGCATGTTAAATCACCATCAAGCTCATCCATCCAAAAACTTAAAGCTCATTGGTTTGAGCAAATTTAATTATACCTACCCACCAACACCCTCTTAAATCACCTGTAATCCAATAGCGTAAGCTCATAGGTTGGGGCAAATTTAATTATATAAACCAATAATTGTATTATTAAGGCCCTGTTTGATAACTATTTTGTTTTTCGTTTTTTGTTTATGAAATTTAAGCCTACAACAACTACCTTAGTATACTTTTTTCTTTATTTGGATATCTACATCTTACCTATATATAAACAGAACCAAAATTTGGAAACAAAAAAAAGTAGCTTCCAAAAGCTTGTTTTTGTTTTTGAAATTTGGTAAGTGTTCACCTACTTTCTTAAGGAAATATGGATACATCGTAGGAAAGATGGAACACATGGTAGGAAATTTGAGTAGAAATAAGCTTAAATTTCATTAACTAAAAACAAAAAACAAAATGGTTATCAAACGGGGCCTAAATGACACCTTCAAGATGACATGACGCTGATTTTAGTATCAGTTTAGCTCTTGTCCAGTCATGTAGTAGAAAAATATTATAGAAAAAATAAAGATTTTTATGGTGAAATAATGGGGTACCAGCTTTTATAGGAATCGTTTATTACATTGTCCAAAGTGGAACCCAACTTGTTAAGCTGCGTCCAGCAGAAATCTTAATTCTTCAAAGCCTTGGCCTTTAATTTAAAGGAAATTTAAGAGACTAGTCGAATCTAGAAAATAATTACTAATACAACCGGTTTAAAAAAAAAGCAAAAGTTTATTGGTATCAATGAGTATTGCTACATACTTTCTTATAATATTGGTATTATAAAATATTTATAATACAATATACTGGTATTAATGAATATTTATAATACAATGTTAAAATGTATTAATGATTGTGGAAGCAAATACTTTAAAATTTGCCTACATTTGTAATTATTTTGTAATAAGAGTTCATCTAGTACAATTTTTCTTAATTTAATTTAATGATGAGAGATAATTTGCCATCCGTTCTCTTATCCATTGCCCTTGCGTTTATTGTAGGAAATCCGCGAACTGCAAGAGCTTCAACGAATAGTCTATACATTTCTTCATGTGATAGCCACACATGATCTCTCTTCCGTATTTCTAGCCCCTAAAAGTAGAAACTACCTGGAACCAATGATGCAGTTGCTTTTAAATTCATCATGCAATCATAAAGAAATTCTTGTTAGAAAGGTATAATATTGCTTTTCCTATTTAACATCTGTTATTTTTTTTAGATTTTATTTTCATGTTTAAACATCTAGTTCACTTTGGTTGCCTGAACCTGATCATTGTTCTGGTATCTAGGCATGTGTACAAATATTCATTAGGTTAATTAAGGATTGGTGTGCCCGTCCGTCTGCGGAAGAAAAGGTAACGACAGTACCCTCATGTTTTCCTTGTCGATTACGCGTCTTTTCTCTTCCTCGAAAAAAGTACCCTTTTTATAACATGTTTTACTATATTTATTTTTTGAATCAGGTGCCTGGCTTCCAAAAATTTATAATCGAGGGCTTTGCAACAAACTGTTGCTTGTACAGTGTGCTTGACAAATCATTTGAATTTCATGATGCAAATACTGTAAGATACTTCTTTGAATGCTGTAGCCGTAGAGTGTTTACTATTGAGCTGCAAGGATAAAGTCACAAACTATTCCATACTGTTATATATTGTTGTTCCTTACATTTTTCAGATATTGTTTTTATGAAAATTGCAAGATTAGTCGAATGTAGAAAATAATTACAAATATGGTCAGTCTCCAAGGGATGACACAGTGGTTGGAGACTTGGATTTTGAGGGTATGCTCCCCTCAAGGTCTTAGGTTTGAGACTCAGCTGTGACATTATTCTTTCGATGTCTCCCGGTGCCTGGCTTAGGGACGGGCGTGGTTACCCTTGTTTCAAAAAAAAGAAATTACAAATATGGTCCTTTTTTTAAAAAAAATTAGCAATTGTAGTCATTGGTATTAATAATACTTTTTCATAATATTATACCAATAATACATAATAGGGAAATTGTATTAGATGATCTCTTTTCCCAAACTAATTACAAATGTAGTTAAATTTTAAAATATTTACATTCATAGTCATTAATACGTTTTAATATTATATTATCAATACTCATTAATAGAGTATTACAAGAAAGTATGTAACAATACTCATTAATACTAATGACTAAATTTGCAAATTTTTTTAAAAGTGACCATATTTACAATTATTTTCTAGATTTGACTAGTCTTGTAAGTTTTCCTACATAAAACTGAATTAACAATACTTTTTCATAATATTATACAATATTGTTGACTATAGATGCAAATACTATAAAATTTGCCTACATTTGTAATTATTTCGTAAGAATAGCACGTCCAATACATTTTCCTTGTTTTTAATGTATACTGTACGTGGATGTTGGTTGCAGCTGATTTTGCTTGGAGAAATTGTAATGGCCCAGAAGGTTATGTATGAGAAGTTCGGGCAGGATTTCCTTGTCCATTTTGTATCAAAGGGGATTTTAACTGCACACTGCTCTCAAGATTTGGCTAAGCAGTATTGTCAAAAGTTACAGGTACCTTTTAGCATCAGTTTAAACTTCTATTGATATATCATATCAGAAAGGTTACTTAATTGAAGTTGTGACATGCATGTTGCCATTTTGAAATGTTAATCGATTGTTGATATCGAGTACAAATTCTAGGTGATTCAAGCCATTCTCTGCTCTTATTGTAATGTTGGTTACATTTGTGGATTTTTTTTTTCTTTATAAAAATAAAAAAGATTTAGCCATAGCCATAGGAGCACTGAACCAGATGCCTTTTGAGTTACATAGGTTCAGACCCAGGTTTCCACTTGCTTAGATATTAAATTTCTTTTGAAATTTCTTACCTCAAAGTTTTCGAGTTTTGGGGGTGTCTATATGGAATTAGTTTTCTTGGACACATGTTCATTAATTAAAAAAAGAAGTAAACTTAACGTAGACAACATTTGTGAGGAATTGTCCCCAAGAGCGGTCTCATTAGTAGAGGCTCGGAGTCTCCTCGGTATGTTCCTTTGGAGGTCTCGGATTCAAATCTATGAATGAGCTGATTGTAAAATGTCTTTTTGTCTCTTGTGCCCTCGATATGTAGTAGGACAAAACTTCGTTTCCCGGTTATAAAAAAAATTGTGAGGAATTGGATATCTCATGGTTGTTAGAGTGAACAAAATTTCACTTTACACACCCTGATGTTTATTTGGCCGAGTATCTGTTCCCCAATATCACGCACAAATTAAGAACAATTGTCAAATTCAACCAAAAGAGGTTGGAGAGAACAAAATTTTCCTCTCAAGTATGCCTTTATTTCTTTTGCATTTGGAAGCACACTTTGACGGAATAAAGTGTGATCTAAAGACATAATATTAATATTAGAAAGGTTAAAAATATCATTCTGGTCGAATAAATTTTTTGTTTTTCCAAGTCGGGTAAATTTAATTTCGAACTAATAATGACTAAAATAGTATTTTAACCCATTAAATCAGCTTGAAGTATGAGATACAGAAAGTTCATGAAGAAGAGTAAACAAAACTGCTGTAAATAAAGGCGTCCTTTCATAGCGATTGATGACGAATGATTTTCGTATACACTATGGTTGTATTTAGTTTAATCCTCTGATGGTTCTCATTTGCAGGGTAACGACATCAAGGCATTAAAATCATTCTACCAGTCGCTTATAGAAAATTTAAGAGTTCAACAGAATGGAAGTCTTGTTTTCAGATAGCATTGCCTGCCACTTGGATGAAACAAGTTGAACTATATTTTCTCACTACTTTTTGTGGGGTCTGTTCTGAAAGATGATCTGCAGTTTTGTTCACCAAGGGTGAGGATGGATCTTATTGTAATTTTTTTTTTTGTATCTGTGATGTGATTGTTTTGTTAGGCTAGGTTACACACGACTATTCACATGGTACAACTGCCTGACTATACAATATTTGAGTGTGAATGAAATCCGTAGAGAATTAATTCTTAGATAGATAACAACCGTAATCTTTTGGTTCTCCAAGGTCCTATTAACAACTAAGTTAACTTTTGATAGTCCTCAAGGGGTGACAGAGTGGTTGAAGACTCGGGCTTTGAAGGTGTGCTCTCCTCAAAGTCTCAGGTTCTAGATTCACCCGTGATTTTAATTTGTAGACACCTCATGTATTTCCATTTCTTCGATGTCTTCCAGTGCCTGGCCTAGAGACGCCGTCATTGTCCTTGTTTAAAAAAAAAAAGTTCAATTTTCATGGCTGATATTATTCTAATCTACTGACTAGATTCTATCAAGATTATTTTTCCATTGACTTATAATTTGGATAATCTTGTAGGATATATATGTTGTATATACGTTTTTGGCGGCCGTTTTATGGATGAGGTATTTTGTTATGTTTATGTTCTCTTCAGCTTACTAATTTTGAATTCCTTTTTGGATTGATATTACAATTAGAGTTGGCTTATTCTCTTCTTCATATCTTTTTCTACAGTTGTACATTGCCTGAAAAGATCTTCTCAGCTACAGAAAAGCTCAGTCAAGTTTCGTCGAAGTGGATCGGCTTATTTACAAGATCATGGTATCTTTTTTGTCCATACCATTTGCTTAGTTTTTGTATTTTTTTTTCATTTTCATCCGTTACGACATGTTGACTCGGTTCGGTTTAAGACTAGATAAATTTTGGTTCGTGGTTTCTGGGTCTGCATCACTGGATATAACTTATCAGTTCAGATTTGTATATTCTGGTCAATTATTATCTTGTGTCATCTCATCTTGAAATAAAATTCTCAAAATTGAATTTCTAGCTCAATATGGTTAACCTTAAGAACCAACTTCAATTTTTTTAATTGCATATATAGAGGTCTTGTTTAAACAACATTTTTATATGCAGTCGTTGTCTTTCTTATATGAAGTTCTATCTCGAAACCAATTGACAATGAGTGAAGTAACCTATCTATCTTATAAATGTTAGGAGATATTCTTATCTTTTTAATGTGGGATCTTCGACATGCCTCCTTCAAAATGTTGCATCTTTGAGTTCACCAATCTTGGATCAGATCCCAATTTCAACTTTATTGAATCAAATATCCATTTGGGTCTTATAGACTGGATACCTATATTAGATAATATGAGATTTTATCTCAAAACCAATAGTAATGAGTAGAGTAATTCAACAATCATGGAGTGACCTAGTGGTTAAGAGTAGCTTTGAGAACTAAGAGGTGATGAGTTCAATTTATGGTGACTACCTATATAAAAAATAATTTTCTATGAGTTTTCTCGACATTCAAATGTGGTAAGATCAAGTGACATTTATATGACTGTAGTCCTCAATAGAGTTTGTGATTATAGGGAAGCTGGTCCAGATAATCACATGTACAGAACAAAGAGTGGAGTAATCCATCTATTTTTTAAGTCCCGAAGGTATCCTTACATTTCCAATGTGAGATCCTCAACCGGGTTTGCATACATAAAAACACACAAATTCAATAGTTGAAATGTAGATTTTCTTGTGTATTCCATGAATGTGCTATGTTTAAAATGGGTTGGTATGCCTAGAATTGGTCTATGAAGGTTTGATAAAAGTGGATTGAGACCAAGTTTGTACATTAAACAATAGGTAAAGTTTGATGATGTCATGTTGAATAGGTCACCTAAATGGGAGGCCAAGACTTTGATTTTTTTGCTATGGTTTTCTGATAATTGACTTGTCCCATTCTTCTTGACGTTTTTTATATTCTAAAGAAATTTTAGTACTTTCATTTCCTTTCCGTTTTATGTTCTAACTTTTGATTGAAGCCATAATTAAAGTGTTTGATCCAAAAAGTAAGAAATCATGTTTAGAAATGATTTATAGTACTTTTATATGTATGTGAGTGTTTAGATCATCTTACGTGCATTTCGATTATTTTTATTGGATATATTGCTTGATCGTATAATATTCGGATGTCAAGAAAATTCGTATAAAATTAAGTTTTTGATGACCACTATGAATTGAGCATACAGCTTAATAGATGTGGAATATGTAGAATTGTTTTTTTACTACTAAGCCAGCTCATGATTAATAGCACTTAGTATTACATTTTTTTATTCATTTTAATTTTTAGTACAATAGGAAATTAGGAGATTTTCACAGATTTCATAATTATTAATCAATCTAAATTTATCTAAATATTAGTTGAACCATGCTCACCTTAGATTTTGTGATTTTGCATTCTAAGTGAAAATGCTTTTATTTATGGGTTTGTTAAATATAATATTTAATAATATTGATTTGGTTTTATTATCTTAGATTTTGTTATTTGGCAAATATGCTTTCCCCTTCTATTTTTATTTATTTTGGGTTCATTACTCCAATTCTTTCTGAACTTTTGTTTTTCTTTTTGGTATTTGTATAAGAATTAGTAGTCGAGTTAGATTAATCTACTTCATTTTTAATGTATTAATTTTTTAATATAAGTTAGGGGATGCGAACTACAAATCCTACTCAGTGTATTATTATTCTCAAATAAATGAGAGGACTTGTGATCATAATGTTGAACTGAATTACTACCAATAATAAAATCAACGTGTCACCGATTCTTTTGAAATAATATTGTTTAATTGACATTTTTTTGGTTAAAAAGTCATGCATTTGAAAATTTTATGTAGTCACTTTTCTAAGAAATAATTTCTTAACATTCAAATGTTGTAGGGTCAAACAAACGATATATCTTTATATTTTGTAAGTATGGTTGAGGAGCATTCAAGACCGACAAAAAAAAAGAAGAAAAAATGAAAAAAAAAAACTCTATTTCAATTGTTTGAACCCTTTTATTTAAAGATTGTAAGGGGTTGTTTGTTTGATGTTTTTAGCTAGGAGTTAGGTTTAGGATTTATTAACTCTTCAAAAACCTACATCTAAACGAGTTTTTACTAATTACTCTTTAATTTTATTTTTAAAAATAACTCTCATTTCTAATCATTCATTTATACCTATTCAATTATTTCTAACCACTCATTTTTAATTATTCATTTCAAATCAATCAAAATAATTTATTTTTAGCCACTCATTTTTAATGGTTTCTTTTTTAACTACTAAAAATAGCTACTCATTTTTAATTTACATCCAAACAAGGTTTTGACTATATCTCCTCTACATAAAAACTACATCCAAACGAGTTTTTGGCACAATTCTCAATTTTTAATTACTCAATATAACTCATCTATATAACTCCTGAACCTAAAAACTAATTAAATATGTCAAACAAACACCCCCTAAATCTCTTAATTCGTGTCGTGGAACTAATATATAAACATTTTGGTTGAGTGGGTATGTAAATTTAATGTAAAAGTATTAAATTTTTTACACATCAAATATGCTTTGAGCAATTCTCAAGTTTGTTCTAGGCTATTAAGACATTTTCACTAAAGATAAAAAGATGATAACTTTAGCAACATCGAATATGATTCAATAATTAGAAAATTATGGGTTTGAATATTTTTTTCTCCATTCGTTGTTGTATTAAAAAAAAAAAAAAAAAAAAAAATCTAATTCATCTTTTTTTTTTTTGGAGTTCAAACTAATTAAGGACATTCAAATATTCTAAAATAAAGGAATTTAAATTCATAACTTATCGATCATATAAATCATGTATATCTATATAAGTTTTGATTTAGTTATTTCAATTATTTTGATTCTATATTTCTATTCAACGGAGAAAATATGGAGTCCGACTATCAAATAATTAAAAAGTTGGAAGATTGAGAGAGGTATATTTATAATTATTGACTAATAAGGATAAAATTTAAAAATCATTTAATAATAAAATTTATATTTCGACCTTTAAAATTAATAAAAAAAACCCAAATGTTCGAGGATTTCATTATCATATAAAGGTAGTCTTTATGTTCATACGTCCAAGTTGATTTGCTTTTGCAACCACATGAAATACACGAAACTATTATATTATATTACTGTTTAAATAACGACTAAAAAGCTATGGGAAATTGTAACGCATAACGATTTTATTTCTTAATTTTCTTTTTTGAAATATATTGTATGTCATTTAGGGAGTGTTTGGTTCCGAGTGAGATAAGATGAGATGAGATGTTGATAGCAGAAAAATCTTATTTCAGGTGAGATAAGATGACAGAAAAACCTTGTTTGGGGTGTAGAGAAGATGAGATGTTAAGATTTTTTTTTTCTATTCTTATATTTTTTTTAACAATAAAATTGTTCTTTTTCTTTTTTTTTTTTTGAAATAATTATTCTCAAATATTTAGCTATTAATATAATAAGTATATGACTATAACCACTATCGTAAGTAATATAAAATTAATATTAAATACTCTTAATCATATTAATGTTTTTATTATGTACGACATAATAACCATGAAGTTAAAAGTTTTTAATCTTTCATAGTTAAATATTGTTTAATTAAAAAATAATAATGAGAAAAAAAAAATTTCACACCAATAAAATAAAGTTTGACTAATCTAAAATATTTGTAGATCATTAATAACTTTTTTCTAAAATTTGTTAGACTTAAATAATAATAAAAAATTAGAAAAATACCAAGATTCCATTTATTAAAAAATAAAAATAAAACCATTTGGTTAAACTAGTTAAAAGTTTTATTTTCTTATACCTTATACATTCATATTCATATTCATAGTCACCGAAGGTCAAAGAATTGTTAATAAAATATACTAATTAATACGTAATAATAAATTAAATATATTTATCTTATTAGTGATTGATACTTCTAGGGAACCATAAACACTCATAATTTTTTATTATTATTATTTTGTAGTTAAAAGAAAAATCTGTCATATTTTGATAATAATTATTACATGGAAACAATAAAATATCTCTCAAATTTTGGATTTTTTTTTTAATTAGGTAGAATAAATCTCAATCCCTATGACTCATACAAGTCTTGAAACTTATAATTGTTTTTTGTATATACCATCAAGACTCTCAAAATTATTTAAATTAATTTATCCCTTAAAAAAAAAATCCACTCTTACCGTTATTTCAAGATGTAACTAAATACAAGAGTATAAAATTTGAATCTCATTTTTTTAACAAACAAAATAAGTTTATACTTTTAATTCTATCGTAAACTACGAATAAAAATTCAATGTGTATAAATTATTTAAATTTAATTTTTGTTTTAATAATAAATTGATGTATTCATTGTTAATATTAAAAAGAAACACATTATTTTATTACAATAATTTTTAATTATAAATTTTTAAATACGATATTTATAGTCTATCTCTAAAAATTTGAAATTTTATAACTTTTTTTTGTTATTAAGGTCGATTAAAAAATGAATAAAAATATACAAATTTAACGTAATATATTAAGAGATAATATATATTTATTTATTTTAATTTTTAAAATTCAAATTTATTTGAATAAAAATTTGATATAATAATTAATTATTATAATTATATATTGATATATTAAAATAATAATAATATTATAATATATATATATATATAAAGGTGAAAAAATGTTAAAATTAAAAAAAAAAAGATGAGAGAGAAGATGAGGGAGGTGAAGAACACTTTGGGCCAAACAAGGTGTTGAACTTCTAACACCTCACCTCGTCTCACCTCATCTTAAAACAAACACCCCCTTACAACTTTGTTTACCCTAAAATCGATAATACAAAAATTTGATAAATTATAAGTATTTTTTTTTATTAGGGAGTTTAATATTTTCCATTTTTGAAATAAAATTAGAGTTTAGTTTTTATAATTTCAAAATATATAATTCAGTTTTATAGTTTGAGAAAACTTTAAAAATAATCATTATCGTTTATAATAGTTAGCTAATTATGTACGAGTTTGTTATTCATATGTTACTATTAATATTATGAGTTAAATGATTGATGGGACAAAAAAAATCATTTATAACTTCTACGTATTTAATTTGCAAGTGATTATGAATGATAATTATACTTTAGGTTTGATCAAACTATATAAATTAAATTCTAATTTTTAAAGTCATATGGAAAATTCTAACTTCTTTTAGTTTTTGAGGGATGACACAGTCGCAAGGCTTGAGTTTTGAGAGTATGCACCATTTGAGGTGTCTTAGGTTTCAAGCTCACTTGGTACATTAATTTGTAGATACTCTTAATTGTATCCTCAATAATTATTTAAAATTATTGAAACTTAACCTCTCACTTTTATTTTTATTTTTTAATTTAATAATATTTGAGTTTATATATATATATATATATATATATATATATATATATATATATATATATATATATATATATATGTATAAACTCCAAATCTGAAACAAAAATATGAAACAAAAGAATGTTTCCGATCTGGTTATTTTTTATTTTTTGGAAAATTCGAAATTCAACATTTTTTTTACAAAAATATGTGGCATATTATTCATTATTTTAATATCGAGAAACTTAGTTGCCATAAAAATTAATGTGAAACAAAATAATTTAAAGGGAAAAAAAAATCAATTTATACTCATCAAACCTTGCATGTGTGTTTCTAAAAAAAAACACCTTGCATGTGTGGTATCGATTAAAATTCTAAATTAATAATTGCATTATTTCAAATTCTAAACTTCCATGGGCCTTTAATTTTAAACTAGTGTCATATTATTCAATTTTAAATGAACTCAAAATTCCTTAAATAACATTATTAGTCTCACAAAATCCTAACAACAAATTATCACATAATTCTTTCTCAATAAGTATGAAAACAACTATATCTACCCTACTTACTTCCAACATGTTTCCTATTATTGGGTCAATCTCTCTATAATTAGATATTGCTTTTGTTCACAATTCAAGGACAAAAGTGAAAATATTAAAAGAATAAAGATAAAATTGAAAGAAAAAAAAACCCCAATATAGTAGGTTCATGTTTAGCCAAAGTTTCTAGGGAATTTGCTTTACACAACTTTTTCTGTTTCTTTTTTAGTTTTTTTTTTTTTTTAAATCAAGAATTCGAAACTTCACTCGAGTATATGCAAAAATATTATATAATATGAGATTTCACTTCAAAATCAATTGATTGTCTATTTTAGAAATATTTCATCAACAGCTAAATTTTGGATATTTTTTTGCATATTTTAATTCTGTTATTCACCGTCTCTCAATTCAAGACTATCTACTACACAGATTGAAAATTAGATTGAAAATTATAGTAATTGAAAATTGTTTTTCACACTGATTGAAAACTATTTGAAACATTAACGGAAGACTATATGTGTGCTCATTGCAAACTTATCTATTACCCCATTAAAGTCATCAGGTCCACTTCAAATTTTTTATATGACAAATTTCTACTAAAATATTGTTATTGGTAGCTTTTTTGAAAAGAAAAATTATACTTTTTTTTATCATACATAAAAAGATCCTCATTTTTCTATTCATCCATGTACTTTTTTTTTTTTAGTACAAAGTGGGGGAGGGAGAGCAACACGCCCTACATAGAGGGCAGACTGTGAAATTGAAATAGATTAACACCAGACAAGATAACCAACTGCGCCACTGACCCTCGGTATTGATTCATGTACTTTTTTTGAGTATATAGTGGGGGAAGGGGGAACAACAAACCCTACATAGGGTAATACCGATTTTCGAGCTTGAACTCGTGACGGTGGAGTTGAAATGGATTAACACCAGACAAGATAACCAACTGCGACACTGACCCTCGGTATTAATTCATGTACTTAAAAGAGAATAATGTAGGAATTTAGTGACAAGTCGTTGATTCAATGTCTGCGCGCGTAATCACGCGGCATTTGCGCACACAATAATGTATGCTCCTTCACATTCATTTTCTCTTATTAATCACAAAATTCAACGACAAATGAATTTACTAAATTTTCTTTCATGACTTTTGCTTTTTTTCTTTTTGGAAATTAAATTTATGTCGTGTTATCTAGAGGTCTTCGAAAAATCCAACCAAAACAACTTTGATCAACCGACCTAATTTGATGAATTTGAGGTGAGTTATTTACTTTTTTGAATTGAGTTTAATCTAAATAAATGAAAAGAAAAACTTATTTGAATCTAAAAAATAATTATCAATATAGTTAATTTTTAAAAAGTTAGCATCTAAAGCCTTTTCTTTTGAACAAGGGAGCATCTGCCATCATAATACTATATTAATGAATATTTATAATACATAGTAATGTATTTATGAGTATTTATAATGTAATGTTAAAACGTATTATTGATTATAAATTAAATATTTTAAAATTTATCTACATTTATAATTATTTTGTGAAAATATCTTATCCAATACAAATCCTTAAATGAAATTATCATAGAATGACTTAGTTAATAAATTGACTCGGATTTGAAGTATTATTTTTGTTGGCCTTTATTATCTATTTAATCCACATATTTTTAAAATATCAAGTCATATTTTTAAAATTAATAAACTTATTATTATTTTATTTTATTTTATTTTATAAAAAATATTATTATTTGAATTTAACTAATAATCTAAATATTTCAACAACTCCACTAATTAAACAAGTTCAATTTTTCAAACATAAAAAGTAAATATAATCTTTTTAGCTTTGGGATTTAGTTTCAATTTATTCCATATTTTTTAAAATTGAATATTTTAGCATGTCCTAATATTTCAATAATACTTCCTTTTAGTTCTTGTGTGTGTTTTAGTGTACATTTATATTTATTTTCTTTTAAAAAATTAAATTCACGTAAAAAGTAAAAAAAAATCACTTTATCCATATATTAAAATTAAAATTAATCTAATAATCTTTTAGTCAACATTATTTGATGTAATTAACGTTTCTCTTAGCTCATGAACATGAGTACTGTTTTAACATTACTTTAATTTATATACCTCACATTGTTTTTTCATAGACTAAAGTATTATTAAAATGTTATGATAAAAATGTTCAAATTTAAAATTTATGAATCAAATTAAAATTTTATCTCAAACAAAAAAAAACATAAAGACTACAAAAGTAATTTATTTCAGTTTATCTAAAGGAGGTCAATTTATTTTTATATCATGATGAAGACAAAATCAACACATAAAAAAATAACCAAATTTTAGAAGAAACAAAGACTCCCCCACTAAAAACTCTTTTTCCCCATAAATCAAAGTCAAGAAAATCCAAACCCCCCACAATAACTTGATTTTTCAGACCCATTTTTTTATTACTGACCCACACAAAAAGAAAATCAACTTGTTTAGTCATCATTAGCTTAAACCCCAAACCAACATTTTTTGAACCTGACTTTTTTACTTTATAATTTAAGGCCCCAATTTTTCAGACACTATAAAAACCCCATCACTTGTCCCAAATTTCATATGCAAATTAAAAATAACTTCCAAAAGCTTCAAATGAACTATGGCTTTCAAAAAGTACCTCTCTCTAAATTATTTGCTACCCAATTGTTTGAAGCCAAAGAAGAAACTTCAAATAAACCCTAGATTTCAATCTCCAAAAAAAATATCTTTGAGAAGAATTTTGTCAATTTCTGATATGAGTGTTAGATCTTCCCTTTCTGTTATAAGTGATCTTTCAAGCTCTTGTAATGGCTCAAATCTTCAAATTTTTACCTTTAAAGAACTTAGTGAAATTACTCAAGGTTTTGCCAAGAGTAATTATTTGGGAGAGGGGGGATTTGGGCCTGTGTTTAAAGGGTTTATTGATGAAGATTTCAAGGCTGGTTTGAAGTCTCAACATGTTGCTGTCAAGATTTTGGATTTGGATGGCTCTCAAGGCCATAGGGAGTGGCTGGTGAGGTTTTTTTTTTTTTTTTTTTTTTTTTTTTTTTTTTTTTTTTTTAAATTTAAAATTATTATTATTTTTTTTTAATAATATCGGTTAGTGTTAGAGTTAGTTTACGTGCATGCCTTCCAACTACGGATGGATCTAGACTTGAATTATCTTGAGAGGTCGACTATCATATACAAAAAAATTACAAATTTTGAAATTTGAATGGTCATCTGATTGCATGATATAAATAGTATTAAAATATGAGTGAAATTACTTATATATGTACAAAAAAAAAATACTAAATTTAAGATTTGAGAGACTACATCTTATATGCATCTTATAAATAATATTAAAATAAGTGTTAGGGCTCACTTTTCTATACAAAAAAACAAAACAAAATGACCAATCTCAAAATTTTGAAGGGCATGGCTCTAGCCTCTATAGTTTTGCTCACTCATTTGACCCTATAATAATTAAGTGTTAAGGAAAATTGTGAAAAAATTATTTTTATATATGATTCATATAAATTGAATTCATAATTTCTTAGATTTTCAAAAAAAATGTACACAGAGGATTGATTGAATTTTTAAAATTTTTACAGTAAATTTTGGATGATTGATTGAATTTTTTGATCTGTTTTTGTAGGCTGAGGTGTTCTTTCTTGGGCAATTGAGACACCCAAATCTAGTAAATTTGATTGGGTATTGCCTTGAAGATAAACAGAGGCTTCTTGTTTATGAATATATGGAAGGTGGAAACTTAGAGAATTTGTTGTTTAAAGGTAATTCAATAGGGATAATTTTATGGCTTTTCTAATTTGTACATTTGTTTTTATGTACTAATGGATTTTATTGGGTTTAGGTTGTTATGTTTCAAATTTGAAATGGTTACAAAGGGTGAAGATTGCATTAGGATCAGCTAAAGGCCTTGCTTTCCTTCACGAAGCTGAAAAATCGATCATTTTTCGAGATTTCAAGGCTTCAAACATCTTACTCGACTCGGTAATGTCTATCTCGTCTTAATTGATATTATTATATAGAGATTGTCATCATAAAAATAACTAAAAACTAATATGTCATCGTTTTTTTTTTCAGGACTATAATCCCAAGCTTTCGGATTTCGGGTTGGCCACGGATGGTCCCGATGAAGATGATACGCACGTGACAACTCAAATCATGGGGACCGAAGGATATGCAGCTCCAGAATACATTATGACAGGTTCATATCTCAAGCTTGTGTATTTTGCATGTATAAATGAACATATATTACATTTAAATATATATTTTTTTGTCATGTATGTGATATTAGTGTGGACCTCCAAATTTTTTTAATAACATTTCATAAGCAAAGTCATTTTTATTGTGAATCCCACACGATATTTGGCCCTATAATGTTAGTTGTTTAGATCTAGCCTATCCAGTAGTTAATTAGTACCTAAAAAGTGCACCAAACTTCAACTAATCTCTAACCTATATTTTGTTTTGTTTTTTGTTTTTTTTTTCAGGTCATTTGTCAACAATGAGTGATGTGTTTAGCTTTGGAGTGTTTTTATTAGAATTGCTAACCGGTCGACGAGCGGTCGACAAGAGCCGCCCGAGCCGGGAACAAAATTTAGTAGCCTGGGGGAGACATTTGTTAAAAGATCACCACAAACTTGAAAAGATAATTGATCCAAGGCTTGAAGGGCATTACTCAAATGAAGGGGCTAAAAAATTGGCTTCAATAGCCTACCAATGCCTTAGCCACCACCCCAAATGTAGGCCCACAATGGCCCTAGTGGTCAAAGATTTAGAGGCTGTCCTTAACATGAAAGAGTTTCAAACTGAGCCATTTGTGTACATTGTCCCAAGTGAAGAGACCAAAAGGAAAGATATCGTAGAGACGAAGATGAACAAGGAGGTCGAGATAGCGGATAGCCGTCGTCGGGACCAAAAAGGTCGCCGATATAGGCCTCGGGTACTGCCGTTGAGGTCGAGATCGGGTGCTGTTCATTCTGATACAGCCTTGTACAAGGCTCTTGGAAGCACTAGAAATTAGATTGATTGACTTTGTGTTTAATTATGAGGGTAGTTGGACATAGAAATTTGTAGTTTTTTTTTTCTTTTCAAATTTTATCTGGTTTACTTCCATATTTGCCTTACTCTATAAGTTCAGGTTATGAAGTTCTCTTGGAAATGGAAATTTATATACTTTTGTTCTTTTGATCTATGATAACTTAATGTTCTTGGTCATAAATTTTTTAATCAAGTTTACTTTGTGGCTGGTATTTTATTCCAAAACTAAAGTATAATTTCTACCTTTCTATACTTTTAATTTCTATAATTTTAAAAGTGGTATGATTATGGTATCTCATATAATTAAGAAACCAAAACGTTAAGAGTTCGAAATCTCTCAACTACCAATGATTATGAATAAAAAAAATTGCATGATTATTCTATCTGATTAAAAAATGAGATCTATAATGTGATATTAAAGTATGAAAATTCCGACCTAGTTTAACTAATTAAAGAAGATATAATTATATAAAAAAAATACTAATAACTTAAAAACCAAATACTCCCTTTCTTGAGGGAAGATATAAATAATATGAAGTTTTATCACAAAAAATAATTCATATATTTTTATAAATTTTGTGATACATCCTGAAAAATCTTTACTTGTTTTAATGTGTGATCTATGGCATTAGAAAATTACATCATTTAAAAAAGTAAATTGAGACCAACAAGAGAGCAATAGTTCAGAGACATCGATGTATACTTAATAACTAAAAACTCTTAAATTCGAGTTCCCTACCCTCAATGGTTATAATTTCAAAAAAAAAAAAAAAAAGAAAGTAAATTGGGTTAGGACAAAAATCATATAAGTGAAATAGATAACGTTCAACTATTTTTTTTTGACATTTTTTAGAGTCCAATTATAAGTTATTTGTCATTGTGGAATTTATGTTGTTTCTCATAGAAACAAAAAAAAATGTAATCAAAAGACGAGGACTATAAGAACGCATTAATATTAAGACTAAAAATGTAATTTAATCCACAATAATCATGAACATGATTAAAAAAAAATGTTAGTCTTCATTAGTTTTTCCTATATAAATTTTAAAAATATGATATATTACATACTTTATTATATTAAAACTATTGTTATGTCGTTGAGATGCTAGTTACTTGAGGCTACAGATTTGAAGTATATTTCTTTAAATAATCTTAGTTCGAGACGATTTAAATTAGAAATACTCTCTAAAGTATCTCTATGCCACAGTCTAAGAATGTGTCAATTTTACCCATGGATACAATTGTCATGTTCTTAGCCGGTTAAGCCATGTTTGACCGAATTTCTTAGCCGAAGATAAAAAAAACGTCGGTCAACCCCTTTATTATTGTAGTGCCAGAGTGTAGGCTCGTAGCTCTTTTTTTTCTATTTAAAAAAACCCTTGTATTTATACCACTAAATTATTACACTTCTTGTCATTTTTAAATTATATTAAAAGCAATTCAAGGAGTAACTCAATCGTATCTACCTATTTCTATGATTTTTTTTAATTTTTAAAATTACATATTTCTATGACTTTGGTTATGAGTTCGAATCTCCTCTGATTGTGTTAATTCTTTTTTTTTTTAAAAGAAAAAAAAACTTTATTAAAAGTACATGAATTAAAATTGAATATCATGAAAATATAGAAATCAAAATGGAAACCCTAAAATTTAAAAACCAAAATTATTTTTTAGGTCAATAAGCAATAATGACAGAAAATGTAATTTTCTCAAAATGAAGGCTTACCTTAATAACAATTTTCATAGTTGACATCCAATTGATTTTTCACATGAAGAAAATGATGATTATAGAAATGTTCATAGGATGGATTTCAAAGTAAGAAATGAAGAAATTGAGAGGTCTACATTGGTAGCCCATTTAATGATATCTTACCAACCCACTCAATTTAATTTGAAGGTTGTAGTCCACCCAAAATTTACATGTGTAATTTTGGGCTGAATTTGTGATTCCAAACTTTCAAATGATGAATGGTTTACAAGTTTTCATGTGTTTCATCATTGTTGTTTTCTATTTTTTCCTTAAAGATTAACTTCTTTAATCTTAATTTTTTTGATAAGATTAATCAAATTCTCTATAAAGTCAAAAGATATTTGCAAATACATATACTTTTTTCTTCATGTAGAAATAAAACTAACCAGAGGTGTTTTGATTTGTAGGTTAGACTTGTGTATTATGAATTCAAAGTTAATGTCTTTTATATTTGGTTCATATATTTTAAAATCTAACATTTTTATTTAACATTTTAATGATATTTTATTCTAGTTTCTAAGGTAACAAAATCCTTAATTGCATGATGTATTTTTTATTAAATTGATGACTAGACAAATTTTATAATAGTCTTGATGTAAATTAAATTTTTAAAAGAAAATAAGTATAAAAATAAATTCAAAAGATATGAAAGAACTAAAATAAAGCAATATTGAAATATGAAGAATAAAATTGTTTGATTTTGAAACATTGAAATTAAATAAAAATTACATCCGAAATCTAAAGATTAAAAATTTGATTTTCTCTTAAAATTTTATTCTTTAGCACAATAAATGTGGGGTTGAATTCTTGTTTTATGTTTTGACCCATGGTTAAACTAATTTTTAAATAGATAGGGGAAATTATGTTTTTACTCTATAGATTTAAGATTTGGTTTTAATTTTGTACCAATATTTTAAAATTGATACTCATTTTTAATCTTTGTGTATTTTTTAATTTTCTTTTAAAAATTAAATTGACGTGAAAATTAAAATAATAACTTCATCGATATATGGAAATTTAAAATTAGTTCAATCATCATTTTAGTAAATATTACGTTATGTAAATAACAATTTTGATACTTCAAAGACTAAAAGTGAATATTATTACAACCTAGGAAGTTGTGTTCTATTTTCATATATTTAAGGGTTAGTTGAAACTAGATCCCAAATCTTAAGATGAAAGTCTAAAAAGATTTGGCTCTTACGAAATTTTGTTAGAACGTAAAGCCCAATTGGGTTTGGGCCAGAAGCAGCTTCGGTAGAAAATGAAGCCCATCTTTAATGGGCCTTAATGAATTTCAGTGAACCGTGAGGCCCGTTAAGACTTGGATCTTGAGGAAGTTTTGTAGAACCTCAAGTCCAATCTCGTAGCCTATTTTTAACAGCCATCGTGATCATTGCTCTTTGATTTTTAGATTATACATTATTCAATATGATTTTGTTGGCAGCTATTTTTATCGTTAAATATGTAAAAAATGCAATCTATATTTTAAAATGTAACCATTGTTTCAAAATTTTATTTAAATAGTATCATCAAGTTGAACGACTATTAATTATTCTCATAATTAAAAGGTTACAAGATCGAATTTTTGCTATTCCAATTATAGTTAAACTAAAAAAATAATAATTTAAACAGTGGGTTCTTTTTGCAAGAGTGTTGTTCTTATTTTTCCTTTTTTTTAATCTTTTGCGGAGTGTTTTCTTTCTTTCTTTTTTTAATTTAAAATTTTTATATAAAGATGTAAGTGAGCATTCATTTGCTCAAAATAGTGAGAGCCAATAAAAAATTGGTATATATCTCATCACAAATGAAAAAAAATTCCAATTTTAAAGATCGAGGATTGTGAAGTTAAATTAGATTAAACTAATTCAACACACCATCGAACTTTTGTGGTATTCACATAAAATTATTTCATAAATAAGTAACATTTTAAAGTTGAAAGATTCTAACCTAGTTTTTTTTTTTTTTTTTTTTTTTTTTTTTGAAAAAATTGAATGTACGACTTCAAAATCCATAATACATACTAATTAGTGTTAAGATTAAACTTAGTTTAACAATCTATCAATATTAAACTATAAGTATGTGCATTTTTTGAAAATCTATAAGTATGTGCATTTAAGTTATTAAAATTACATGACCTAAATAGACTTGGTATTAAAACTTTAAGTTTAAAGTAATGAAATTAATAAATATATAATTCCATGAGTTTTGGATCAAAACCATGACTTTTTTTTTTTTTTTTGACCCAACTCTAATATACTTTCTTCTCTTTTTTTGCTGACCTAGCTATTGCTTGGAAGCCATTATACTATCTTAATTTTTTTTAGCTATATTCTAAAGTTAAAATTTAAAAATGGGAGCTTTTTTTTCAACTGTCAATAAATTAGATTCGTTCCAATCTGATAGTGGGATTCTTGGTAGTAATAGATTATGTGACGTTGATTTGCGAATTGAGCTGGCTCACCTACAAGATGAGTGAGATAATCAATTTTCGTTTAGTTTAAGTTGGGAAAAAGGAGATTAAAAATATTGATTTTAGGGATCGAACCCGTGACCGAGGAGTGAAAATGAATTAACACCAAATCAGATAACCAATTGCACCTCTAATCCATTTAATACGAATGAGATAATAATGGATAGAGTCTTATAAAGTGTTTGCTATTATTTATTATAGACACTATCTCATTTTACAGTTCTTTTTTCTCCTTCCATATGGAGGCTAACTTTATTATAGAATTAGCTTTATACAAAGACATACAAAAAAAAAAAAAATTAATGATAATTCATCCTTTCAATTGATTATTATGGTCGAGGCTCTCTATTTCAAAAAGAAAATAGATAAATAAGTTTTCTTTTTCTTTTTTTATTTATTTAGCGATTGTAATTGGTAAGGATAGACATCCAAACTTGTAATATTTTTGTTGAGGATGTAACATTTATTATACTATTCTACCAAAATCTGCTATAACAAACTTAAATGTTGCACAATTAAATAATAATTTGAAGTAACCATTAAATATTAACCTACTAATGAAGAGAGGATCTAGAAATTAAAAGGTTATGCGTTTTGTTGAGATATGGCTTTGAATTATATTGCTGGACGATTACTTTGTCAGGAGTATGTAATTCAATTTATGATTTTATATTCGACTTTGGTGTATTTAGTCATATGTTGTAGTAGAGTTTTATGAGAGTACATTATATAAACTTTTTTTAAATCTTAACTCGTTTGATCAAATGTTACGTATTCTTATCTTCTAATAGGAGAGTTCTCTTCTATACCCGTGAACGTACCTAACACACCATTAGTGAATCATATAAATCTTTGTGATTTGTCTTGTGTTATTTCTTTGTTTTTCTTGATTATTGATTCTGATATTTATAACAAGTTCAATTTATATTAACCACTTATCTAAAATTTAATTTTCTATGAGATTAGTTGACAACTAAATATTATAAGGTGAAAATAATCAAGATATGCATAAATTAATTCAAACATTCATCGTTATGAAAGCATCAAATAAGGTAGAGATATTGACAAGGAAACCTCTCAACTATAGCAATCAATTTTGAACTTCTCAAATCTATGGGGATCAAAGCTGAAACCATGCTTGGAATGAAGAAAGGGATAAAAGACCACTGGTTGTACCAATAGAATGTATTTCTCCCCTCTTTTATCCATTCACTTGAAATTAAAAAATTAACCATGTTCTTGGAATGGAACAAATCTATGAGAAGACATTATTATGTCTTCGGTCTTCAAATTGCCAAATCCAAATTCTAAATATTGGGCATGTAGCTTTGAACACATTAATTTAGAGAATTTGGACTAGGAATATTAATCTAGCATATTAATTTAACTTTAAACATATGTTGGGAATCTTCACTAGTGAAGACATAGTTTTTATAATAGATTTATCTACTTATTGTACATCTTTATGCCACTACAAATTTTTGAAAACCAGTAACCTTATTTTTTTTATAACCATCATCGACCAACCTAATGATAAAAATAACATTGAGAGTATAAGAGGTTGTGAGTTCAATCCTTGATGACCAATCTACCTAAGAATTAATTTTATATAAATTTCCTTGACATCCAAATATTTTAGGGTCAAGTGTTATACTCCATGACATTAGTCAAAGTGCATGCAAACTGTGACCCAAACAATCACACATTAAAAAAATAATAATAATCTTATTTTTCGTGTGTGTGAATTACAAATCTTCATCATCACCCAAATTTACATTTTAAACGTATAACCTATTCAACTTGTCCTTTGGTGCTTTTAGTACGAACTATACAAGCATCAAATTGTGGACAAAAAACAAGAACTCCCCGTGTGTTTCTTCTTCACATCTCATTTCATAACCATTAATAATATAGTTAGGTAGGGATACACCAGCATACATCTCTTATTCTTCAGAGTAGTAACTCGTACTTCGAAATTTCTATTCATTTTTATCCATTATGAAGTGACTTAGTAGTCAAGAAAGTATAAACTAACTAAGAGGGGATGATTTTTTTTTTAAACTCGAAAAACAGAGCTTCGACATTGAAGGAATGAAGACACAATAGATATCTACAAATTGATGTCACAGTGAATCTCGAACCTAAGACTTTAAGAGGTGCACACCTTCAATATTCAAACCCTTCAACGATCGTGCCACCCCTTGGAGACTGCACACCTTCAACGACCTTGAGAGGTGCACATCAAGACACAGTAGATGTCTACAAATTGATGTCCTATGTAAGTCTCAAACCTAAAACTTTAAGAGGTGATGAATTTAATCCATTATGTCACCGGACAATGGTCGAGATCTACATCAGTTAGCTTGGACAATTACTTATATAAAATGTCTTTAAAAAAAATATGTTTACCTATGTAATTGACATTTCCTTCCTACATTTCTCTCATTCCTCTATTTCTTCCTTTATCCATCTTCTATCTCTTTCACATGTACATGAAATGGTTTGTTTCTAATAAAATATTGGACTTGGAATAACTCACAACCAAAAGCTCTGAAGAGAGGGGAAAAAAGTCCTAAAGAAATTATCAGTCATGAGACAGAAGGGTAAAATTTTACAGTTTGGTTCCCACCAGATTCAATTATTTTTTTCAATTATCAAGCAACAAGAATCAATTTCAATGAAGATTCACATCACACACAAGGATATAAAGATCAATGCTGCCATTTTCTTCCAATTTCAGAGATGAAGCTACCATCAATGGAGATTATTATAAAATCTATACACTATTCCACATGATTCAGAATCATCCCCAACAATGGCAGAAATTCCCAAATTGCAGTTTTAAATATCGTAATTAAAATCAACAAACAAACATACCTTACATGGAAGATATTGATCCACTGTTGAATGAGACAGCAATTGGACTCCTAACAATGTGAGCTCCATCACTCCATTGAATTGATCCAAAGCTTGATGATTCCTTGAATCCACTGATTTTGGTGAATGTAATCTCGTAAGAAATTGTTGGAGTCTTTGCACTAAACTCCAACTTGTTTGGAAGAACACTGATTTCAACTCCTTGTGGGGATTCAACTTTCAATTCATAAACAACATCAGCTTCTTCTCCTACATTTGTCACAGTTCTTGTGTATTTCACAGCTTCCTCGCCGGCGGAATCGAACACGACGGCGAAGGATGGGTAGTTCAGATTACCAGGACTGCTCAATTTGTGTTCACAAAGTTGAGCATATGAAGAGTCCTTAGCGAACACAGCAATTTGTTTAGCATCGTAACCAATCGAGCAGAGAAATGAAACATAATCCTGAGAGTTGAGATCGTAAATCAGTCCAGGATTCAAGGCTTTGTTCGGATCGATATGGCCGCCGCCATGGACGAACGGATTCGATTCTTTGCTGGTGGAGAGATCTTTGATCGGTTCGCCGGAGCTGTCGAAAGAGTAGGAAGTTGTGACCAGAGCGGATTTGATCGCCGCCGGTGACCATGCCGGAAAAGCCTTCCGGAGCAAGGCGGCGACGCCGCTAACGTGGGGACAAGACATTGAAGTTCCGGAGATGATATTGAACTCGACTCTTCGTGGATCGATGTTTAGACTCGTTGGACTACTGAAACCGCTCCAACCGGCGAGAATGTTAACGCCGGGAGCTATGACGTCAGGTTTCAGAATCTCCGCCGTCCGGTAGTTCGGACCGCGGCTGGAGAAGGCGGCGACTCTTGGCGACGGCGGCGAATCGCCGATCACAGTTCCGCGAAACACGATCGTTGCCGTCGGATTCGGATCTGTATGGATGTAGTCTTTGAGTTTGTTACCGGCGATTTCTCCAATCATCGTTCCTGGAATGAGATGAGAATCTGCTAAGAGTTCTTCGCCGTTTTCCTCCGTGTTTGCGAGTATCATACCTAAACCGCCGGCGGATTTCACCGTACTTCCTTTCGCAACCCTAGCGTTTCCTCCTCGATCGCAGACGACAATCTTCCCGGCGATGTCCGACGAATTGAGACTTCCAGTTCCAGAATAACAATACCTGTCGCCGAAATCCTTAGCGTAGACGATCGGAAGCTTGGATTCGCCAAGAGGCTCGCCGGAATAGAGCGAAACGCCGCTGAAAACCCTACCGTCTCCGAGAATCACATCGGCGAGAAACTCTCTGTCGATCGTGGAAGCGCCGACGGTGAGGATCCATGGAGCGATGTTCACGGCGGTGTACGGACCGGGACCGGAGTTTCCGGCGGAGCAAGAAACGACGACGCCGTGCTGCATCGCGCCGAACGCTCCGATCGCGATGGAATCTCGATGATACGCAGGGGCTCGGCCTGTGGCTCCGACCGAGAGAGAGATGATGTGAACGCCGTCGGAAATCGCCTGATCCATGGCGGCGAGGATGTCGGAATCGTAACAACCAAACTCCCAGCAGATCTTGTAGGCGGCGATTCGAGCTCTACTCGCCATGCCTCTAGCTTCTCCTTTAGCGTATTGGAAGAAACTCACGTTCTTCACGAACGAACCTGCAGCTGTAGAAGCTGTGTGAGTTCCATGGCCGTCCGTATCTCTAGCAGATTTGAAATCCGACGAATCTCTAAGCCGAAAACTGGACTGGTAACCGTAAAAGAAAGCTCTCGCACCAATAATCTTCCGATTACAAAACGAAGCCGAAACTCCCTCCCCAGTCTCGCAGGTACCTTTCCAACTCGCCGGAACCGGCGCCAGTCCTTCGTCGGAGAAACTCGGCCGTTCCGGCCAGATTCCAGTGTCTAAAACGCCAATAATCACATCCTCACCGTAATTCGCTTCCGGCCAGAGCCCTAGGTTATCCTCCAACCCTAAGAAATGAGGCGTCCGAGTCGTATGAAGCTGACGGATCTGGTCAGGAATGACTGAGACAACTCCGGGAATCTGCCGCAGCTCCGCCGCCTGCGCCGCCGTGATGCGGGCGGAGAAGCCATTAGCGGCGCGTTCGTAGCTGTAGAGAAGCCTCGTCGGATGAGGAGAAGGAGATAGAGATCCGAGAATGGAGCTGTGCCAGTGACGATGAGAGGAAAACAAGGAAGGTTTCTCCGATTTGGAGATGTGAACGATGAAGGTTTCTTGATTTTCCGGCGAACGAGAGAAAATTACCGGTAGTGAACAGAGAATGAAGAAGACAAAAATTGAGGAATTGAAAATCGCCATTGGAGGAGAGCTCTGCTCTGCAATTGGAGATAAGAAAGATGATGGCCAGTCAGTCAATAAGTAAATAAATATAATAAACTTTACAACATTTTTATACGGTCCAGTTTATTCCACGTCAGATTATTGTTTATTATTATTATTATTATTGTTATTATTGATATATTTATTAATGTATGCGATTATATTGGGTAGGTTCATAAAGTCTTTATGACAGATTTAATTATTGGGCCCAATTTTCTTGTAATTTGTGAGGGACCTTGATGATTAAATATGTAGAATAAAGAAACTAATGAATGGGAAACACGTCCTCCTATGATCGGATGAGGAGTGAGACAAGATTTAGTTATTATTTTTTTTATCACATATCCAAGATGACTACCGATTTTTTAAATCAAACATGTGATAGTTGATATTAACTTATTTTCAATCAAACAATAAAATTATTACGTCAATAACTCGTTCGAAAAATAAATATATTTATTATTTTTAATGGTTATTGTCAAAATAATTTTTTATCATATAATGTAGTATTAAAATGTAATAATAATTCATGTTTATATTAATTAATATTTTAATATGATATTAACACGTATTAATAATTATAAATATAAATATTTTAAAACTTAATTATATTTATAATTATTTGGTGAAAATATCCATTTAATATAATTTCTTTCACTTAAAAATATAAAATTGTTATCAATATTATTAATTTGAAAACGGAACAAACTACGTCTTCAAATAAAAAGTTTATGATTGGCTAGAAGTATTTATAAGGCATTAAGTCTGCTTTGAAAGAGAGTAATTTGTTGCAGCCATGGCCGCACCCTACAGACGTGATATTACTTATGTCTAAGCTACATATTTTTGTTCTTTTTTTTTATTAAAAAAAAACAAAAGTGAAATAATTTGTGTAGCACCAGAAGTGACACATAGGTGAACATCACCTAGGGCACAGCTATGGCTACATCCAAATTGCACTCCTTCCAAAAAAAAAAAATGTCTCCTTTCAAAAAGATATATATATATATTTTTTTATTGTTAAAACTTTGTTTATAAGATACACATCAATATTGAACTTTTAAAAAAGAATATTCATCAATATTTGGTAAATTTTATTTTCTTACGAAATAATAATGATTTCAAAAAAAGAAAAGAAAATAATAATATATCGATAAAGTTCAATAAACTATTATCAATGGCGAATGTTGTTGGTTATCTTATTTGGTGTATAAGGTAAAATTGGAAATAGTTATTTTTTATATAGGAATGAGACAACAACCAGAAACCGATCGAAGTGATGCAGAGGTCACCGTTAAAAAACACTACAGACATATTTTAAAAATGGGTTAAGAAATTCAATTTACTTGTAGAAGATAAATCTAATACTATTTAAATATAAATTACCCTATCTATTTCTCCCAATCTAAAATATTTCAAGATAAAGATAACCTTTAAAACTATAAAAAAGGGTTAAGTTTCAAGGTCATTTATCTCCAAAAATAAATAAAATAAAATAAAATGTTTTAAATAAATATTTCAAACCTGATTTGGAAAGTTGGAGTAACATAAACTTCTCTTTTAGTTTTTATTTATTCTTTATTTCATGTATTTAGCTTTTTTTTTATTTTTTTATTTTCACTATTGATTAAATTAATTATAGTAATAAAAACCACTTAAACCAAAATCGATATCATCCTATGAGCACATATGTTTGTGATACATCAATATTTTATGGTGATTAATATTTCTAATTTTTTAATTGAAAATAAAATATTACTAACCATTTATGAAAAATAAAAAGATAGTGTATATGATTTCATTCCCAATAAAGATAGGAAAATTAAGAAGAGACGAGAAATGAGATTGAGATAATTTTAGACTAAACTGAGCTGTGCTGAAAAATAAGTAGTCATCTAGTATCCCACTATTGGAATATATTAATAAGACCTAAAAACTAAAACAGGATTAATATTAAAATATTAAATTCAAATCAGAATTAATAAATAAATAAAATACTAATCAACAATATGAATATTAATATAAAATGAATAAGATTAAAATTTTAAAAATTAGTTTGATTTAATTCTAATAATGTTTTAATTAAGTATAATTTGGAATTAAATTAGTTTGAGATTTTTCTAGGAAAATTTAGTTAGTGGTTTTATCTTATTTTGTTCTTTCTTTAAGTTTACAATGTATAATTTTATTCCATGTCAAAATTGTATCCGAAGTTAATTTTTCATATACAAAAAAAGTTGTGTAGAGTGTTTTTTTTAAACAATTATATGAAAATATTAAAATATTCTAGGATTAAGAACAAATTAGAATTTGAATAATGCACCAAACTACACCTCAATCCTAATTTTGAAATTTCAATGATAATCTGTCTAGTTATCGTGAATCATTAGAGTAAGGCAAATACTGTTGCAAGTGTTTTTTATTTTAATATGAATTTTCATGATAAAATTAAAAAATATTTTAAAATCGAAATTTTAATTTATATACATATGACAATAATAAATTTGTAAAAACATGTATATCTTTTTTAATAACATCATGTCTATCTAAATATTATTGATTTTTTTTCAAAAGAATAACAACAATTTAAAGTTACCCTAAAGAAATAAAAACAAAGACTTTGTTTTGAGTTTATAAATAATGTATAAAGATTGAGTTTAATAATTGTCTATGAAATCATGAGAATATAATATTGTGTCACGTACATATTTAAGATTTTTTTTTACGTTCAAATACTTTTATTTTTAATTTAACTTAACAAAAAATTTATCAAAGATTTATAAAATAATAAATAATTAATTTTGTTTACCCTTATAATTTATTATATATATATATATATATAATAGTCTCATAACTAATAACTAAAAATTAACCATTCAAAATGATTGACTCCCTTAATCGTCAGTTTTGTAAGTATGAATTATAATAATCTTATATTCCTCCATTTTCTCTAATTAAAAGGTAAGTCCATAAACAATTTTGAAGAATCAAATACATTTATGAATCATCAAATTTTAATTAATATAATATAGAAATGATCAATTGTAATCAATTTATATATCGTATTTTAAAATAAAATATAGAGTTTTATTATTTTATATTTAACTTTATTTAAAATATAAAAAATAAAATGAATTTAAATATAGATAAATAAAGTTTAAGCATGTTTACACATTTTATAATAATAAAATAATAATCATACAAAAAAAATAAAAATTATAAATATTTACCTTTCACTAGTTTGAATTGTTATAAACGTTTCTCCATGAATTACAAATCATATAAATTAATCTTTTAAAAAAATCAAATTCAATAAAAGAAATATAGACGAACAAATAATAAAAAACAGAAGACGAGAGCTCAAATACAAAAAAATCAAATTAAAGTAAAAAAAATATAGATAAACAAAGATAACAGCAAAGAAAAAAAAAGTATACAAAAAAAAACAAATTAAAGTAAAAAATATATATATAGATGAACAAAGATAATATCAATAGCAAAAAAAAAAAAGAGGATGAGATTACATAAATCACATAAATGAGTGAAAGGTTGATAATTTTCATCTCTCAAATGGGATATTTATATACAACCTATACTATACATAATATAATAATCATAAAATAACAAAAAACCATGTATTTTGTATAATGATAATATATGAACAATGAACCAAAGCTATAACCATAATATTTTATTCAATATATTTTATTTTTCACAAGTTTAAATGGTTGATGATCTCCTCAATGAATTATTAAATTATATAAATTAATTTTACAATAAAAAAAAACAAATCGTATAATTAATTTCTATTTATTGGGTGAGTGAATAAGTTTATTTTAATAAATATATTTACAAGGAAACTGTTGATTTTTTAAAATAAAGTGGACGGATTGGTTTTTTAAAAATATTTTGAAGTTTTATTATTATTTTTAAAAAACGTTGTTTGAGCATTTATGAGAAAACTTTATAAAAAGATGATTTTAAAACAGAGTGGTTATTGGTATATGTGAGAGAGAAATTACCTAATTAAAGCAAAATTTAAGCAAAAAAAAAAAAGGTGAGGTCTTTTGGTTTAATTATATAGTGGTCATTATTTATTTTAATGTAGGAGGTTTTGTACTTGATCTTAAAAAAAAAAAAAAAGACATTTTTGTAGATATACAATGTGACTTAAGGTAAAATCGTAAAAAAATGATTCTCCTTCCACACTTCAAATAGTAAGATAAATAAGATAAGATAAATGCATCTTTTCTAGAAGTCCAGGTTTGATGCATGTATTAGCTCTAGAATTAATGCGATTATGCGAGTAACATATACAATCAAACAAACTATAACTGTGGTAGGAATTACCAATTTTATTATCAAAACAACAAGAACAGGGGATTCAAGAGCCCCTCACTCTCCAATCTCAAAGAGATAACCTAGACAAATGAATTTTTTGAATCCTTTTCCCTTACTCCTACCCGACTATTTATACTAACCAACTCAACAACCTTCCCACGCACTTCACACGCACGAGCTCACCACTCCACACGCACGTGCTCACACCCCCACTCTCACTTTCTTACGCCTAGAATAAACGTACTTAATGGCTGGGGTCGTATCAATACCCGCCCCCCAAAGAACCACCTTGTCCTCAAGGTGGAAGTCAGGATATTGAGCATGAATGAAACTACTAGCGCACTCCCAAGTCGCATCCTCGGGCAAGCCACCTTCCCATCGAATCAAGACCTCCGGCCCCGCCCACAGACGTGGATTCCCGCATGCCCAACACACGCCATTGGCGGAACACAAACCCCAAATCATCCCGCAATCCCGAAGGAACAGAAACACGCAACGAAGTCCCAACCGCGCCTTACGCAACAACGAAACATGGAACACCGGATGAATGCGCGCGCAGAATCGGGTAAGTCCAATCGATATGCTAACTTGCCAACCCGAGCTATAACTCTAAGTGCGGACCAATAAAACGAGGCGGCGCCCGGATGTTTAAACTTTGCGGCGAAAAGCGCCGATACTGGCCGTAACTTCAAGTACACCCGATCACCCACCGCAAACCGAACATCCCGCGTTTAGCATTAGCCTGTTTGGACATAAGTTGTTGAGCACGCCCAAGGAAGCCTTGAGTGTAAGCGCATCTTATCACGATCGACCAATAAGGAATCCAGCCGATAAAGCACTCGACCCATCTCATACCCCAAAATGGGCGGTGGGGCACGACCATAAACCGCCTCAAACGGAGTTAACCGAAAGGAGACGAATGATAAGACGAGTTATAACTATACTCGCCCACGGAATCCACTCGGACCATCGCTTGGGTTGAGTCATGACAAAGCAACGAAGATACGATTCCAAGCAACGATTAACAACCTCTGTTTGCCCATCCGATGCGGGTGATATGTCGACTACGACGGAGTTTTGTGCTCGTGGCACGAAACAACTCTCTTCCCAAAACGAACTCGTAAATACCTTATCGCGATCAGAAACAATACTACGCGGCATGCCATGTAACCGCACGACCTCCCTGATAAAAAGAGACGCAATGGACAACGATGTATAAGGGTGCTTGACTAACAGGAAATGCGCATATTTGGACAACCGATCGACCACCACCAAAACAGTATCAAACCCCTCAGAACGAGGAAGTCCTTCCACAAAATCCATAGACACATCTTCCCAGATTCGCTCAGAATCGGTAATGGTTATGTGTGATAACGGTGGGGCGAGGATAGATACTTAGCTTGAACACAAATAGCACATTCCGCCACAACAAACGACCGCACACGAGCTTTCATACCCACCCAATAAACCTCCTTAGCCAAGCGTTGATACGTCTTAAGGGCACCGTGATGTCCCCCAATCGGCCCCGAGTGAAATTCCTGTAAGAGTAAGGGAATAGTAGGCGAATCCGGCGGCAGAACCAAACGATCGTTAAAACACAACACTCCTCGAAGTAAGGAAAAACCTTTGGGGGGCCGCCGTTTAACAATGCGGTATAAATGGTCATCAAGTGTGGATTCGCCTTTACCGCTCTAAAAACACCTCGTGTTAACGCCCGATACGTAACTCAAAGATTCCTAACTCACACGGGCCAAAGGAAGACGCGACGGGGCATCGCAAATTAATTCTCCAAACCCTTCTTATATTCAATATGAAAATCATAACCCAAACAATTTAGTAACCCAACGTTGATACTCACCATCAATCACACGTTGTTCCAAAGCAAGAATTTAAGGCTTTTTTCGATCCGTGACGCACAACAAAAAATGCCGCCAAGCAAATATGCCCTCCATCGTTGAACCGCAAACACTATAGCCATCAACTCGCGTTCATAGACCGCTTACTACTACGATGTGTAATCGGTGAGAGCGCGACTAAAATAAGCGAGAGGTCGACCCTCTTGCATCAAAACGGCCCCAAGTCCGATGCCTCAAGCATCCGTCTCGACCACGAATGGTTGAGAGAAATCGGGTAACCTTAGCACTGGAACACTCACCATAGCATGCTTCACCATTACCGAAACGAATCCTCACCCGCACTCCACAAAAATTTCCCTTTCTTCAATAATTGCGTTAACGGAAATGCCATAGTACCATAATTGGCCACAAAACGCCTATAATACCCCGTCAATCCCAGAAACCCCCGCAGCTCCTTGATGGAGAGAGGGCTCGGCCACTTCACCATAGCCTCCAACTTCGCAGGATCAGCTGAGACCCCTTCCGATGAAATAATATGACCCAGATATTCAATACGCGCCACCCCAAACTGGCATTTCTTGGCATTGGCCACAAACTGATGATGCTTAAGCACCTCAAACACCTGAGTTAAATGGGACAGATGCTCCTCCACGGACACGCTATAAACCAATATATCATCAAAGAAAACCAAAACAAACTTCCGTAAGTATGGACGCAAAATCTCGTTCATTACCGATGGAAGGTAGGTAGGGAGCATTCCGCAACCCGAAAGGCATTACTAAGAACTCATAATGTCCTCATGAGTTCGAAAAGTCGCTTTCGGAATGTCAATTGGTCGGACTCGAATCGATGATACCCGCCTTAAGATCAATCTTGAAAAAACCATCGCTCCATGCAACTCATCTAATAACTCGTCAACTAAAGGAATAGGAAACTTATCCGCACAAGAACCAAATTCAAAGCCCTATAATCCACACAGAACCGCCAACTTCCATCTTTCTTTTTACCAACAACACCGGGCTCGAAAAAGAACTAGTACTCGGGCGTATAATACCGCTAATAGCATATCCTTTTACGATCGTTCTATCTCATTCTTTTGAAGGCGGGGATATCTATACGGCCAAGACGTTAAGCGATTCCTTACCCGCATACAACTCTATAGCATGGTCGCAACTTCACGAGGAGGTAGCTTGGCAGCGGCTCAAAGATCTTTGCGTCTTTGGAACAACAACGGTTGTAAATCAATCGGCTGGCGATATCGTCTCAAATGATGAACCAACTCGCTTACTTCTAGGTGTGGATGCCATGTCCAACAAATTAAGCTCAATTAAAAGACCGTGATCCTCTACACGTAACGACTTCATCATAGACTTTCAGAGAAACCCGAGCCTTCACCAAACTAGGATCTCCTTGTAATCATGACGCTCCACGGACCCACCATAAAACGCGATCCGCAGAACACGATAATCAAATTCTACCTTCCCAATGTTTCCAACCACGCAACACCGAGAATAACGCCCGCGATCGCCCAATGGCAAGGGCAAAAATCATGAACCACCCTTAGCTCGCCATCCGTAGCGCCACGCCCTTGCATACCCCCTCGCCGCTCTCACCGAGTCTCCCGTCCCCAAAACTATTCCATAATCATTTGACGCTGCAACCGAAAGTCCCAATCTCGACACCAATTCCTCAGAAATGAAATTATGAGTCGCCCCTGTGTCGACAAGAACTACCACATCCATCCCTAAAATATTACCACGCACCTTCAAAGTCTTCGGAGAGCTTAGGCCAGCTAACGAATTCAATGATAACGTTGCCATCTCATGATCCATTTCAGCTTCACCCAAATCCACTCCTTCGGAAACATCTTCCAGAGATCTATCACTATCCTCTGTTTCTCCACCCTCAATTTCGTCCGAACCACCAACACTTGTAATGCTTGCAATTCGCTTTTCTTGCACTTGTGACCAGGAAAGAACTATCATCATCACAACGAAAACATAAGCCCTTATCTTTCTTGGCTCGGATTTCGCTATCCGTCAATCGCTTAAAAGGACCCTTCAAACCCGATGTATTAACACTCATCGTTGTGGACGAAACCATCGTTCAAGCGGCGTGGTGAGAAAGTGAAAGTGAACGAGCGCAATTTCGAGTTGCTCGAACCACCCGAATTTGGATGATCCCGAACTACCGTAAGCAACACTACTCCCGCTCGACCCCACACTAGTAGACTCGAGTCTCCTCTTTGCTTGTATCTTGCGCAAAATCGTCTTCGATCGATTGCGCCATAAGCATTTTTGCTTTCAAACCGATCGGGCAAAGCTTCCTCATCTCGCTTTGGACCTCTTCCTTAAGTCCACTTTCGAATTTTCCTTCCAACAACTTCTCACTTAAATCCTTCAACCCGATCGAATATTTCTCAAACAATCGACGGTAGGCGGACTGTACCAACTTGTTGAAGACTCATCAAGCGAGCATATCTATTTACTTGTGAAGTTGGTGAAATCGCTCCAATAACAACACTCGAAAATCACTCCACGAGCGAATAGAAGAGCGATCTTCCTCATATTGATGCCAATCTAATGCTTCTCCTTCTAAGCACATCAACTGCGGCATCCAATTTATCACTCTCCGAGAGTCGATTAACGAGTAAAATACCTCTCAACACGATGCAACCACCCTATCGGATCTTCGTCCTCTGTTCCTTTAAACACCGGAACCTCCACGGCTTCCTTAGACGATATCGAACAATGGCACTTCTTTGCTCGTTGGTGCTTGAATGCCGATTTTCGCAACTTCCTACGAATCGACGACGACTCGCCAATTTCGGCAATTCGGCACGCACTGAACTCTCAAACTCGCTCACTTGCACACGGAAAACCTTCAATCGCTTGGCTTCAATGGAGGCGCTCCATCTCGCGCGCGACATTCTTTCCCTTCCCGTCGCGAGATCTCGCCGATCACCTCCTCCGATTCGCGCGAAAAGCAGAGATCTCATTTCCTCCTCGGCAATTCGAATTGAAGATCTCTACGCACTCGACGGCGCTTCGCGCTTCTCCTCCAATGCCGCTGAATCGCGTCGTGATCTCGCGATTCAGATCTTGCCGCTTCGACGCCACGGTTTCGCCACATCTTCCACGGATTTTGAGACGTTGATCCAATTTCCAGTCATCTTCCGATCGACAACCGCTCGATACCAAAATTGGTAGGAATTACCAATTTTATTATCAAAACAACAACAAAACAGGGATTCAAGAGCCCCTCACTCTCCAATCTCAAAGAGATAACCTAGACAAATGAATTTTTTGAATCCTTTTCCCTTACTCCTACCCGACTATTTATACTAACCAACTCAACAACCTTCCCACGCACTTCACACGCACGAGCTCACCACTCCACACGCACGTGCTCACACCCCCACTCTCACTTTCTTACGCCTAGAATAAACGTACTTAATGGCTGGGGTCGTATCAAACTGGTTTAACGAGCCATTCACAATTCACATTTTGAATTAGTTTCATATTTACACATGCATACTCAATTTTGAGACAAATATCTAACAATTGGCAAGATCAACCAAGTAGCACATTCATACTAAACATCGCAACCAGCCTCCCACCACCCATCACCGTCTCCCTCTACCATGCATTGAAGGTGGGCAAAACAGGAGTAAATATGATTCATTCGTGCTTTGTTAGCGCATTACAAAGGTATATACATTCTCGAGGACTCCCCAATCACAACATGCCATCAAATGCTCTACATCCGCGAGAATAAGTAACCCAACAACATGGCCCGCAACGTGCCTTTGCCAAGGTTGAAGCAGAACACGACATAGGCTTTTGAGTTCGTTGTGCACCCGACAAAGGGTGTTGGAAAAAAGGGACTAAAGAGACACTATACTTTCATCGCGCAAGGTATAAAACATTTACGTCCATAAGTCCAAACTATTAAAGTTGTGAGTTTTACGTACCCTAATATCAAACCATTTACTACATGTCGTTCCATCAACTCACAAGTTTCGCTTTCAACAAAGAAAATAATCACATAGACACATTTGCCATCTATACAACCAACTATCTAACTATTTAACAACTAATCCGATATATATTACACATTTAATTGTAAAAATTTCATGAAATTCATTACAAACTACAAAAATCTTCAACCAAGAATTTGATTACAAGAAGCAAAGTTAAACTTTTCTTCCCTTTTTAGGGGATTAGATTCCACATCATCGTTTGTTTGTTAAAAAGCATTTATCAAAATCGACAAATAGGGTTTGTTCATCCCAATCTGAAAACGTTTTCGATTCTTACACGTCTCTGTGATATTTTATTTTATGCATTTTTCCATTTTCCCATTTTCAATCCCAAATCCTAAACATTCAACACTTCCATTTCTCTCTGGATTTAGCTTCTTACAGGTGATTTAGAGCTTTTCTATGATTCTTGATTCTCTTTTTTTTTAAAGAAATGTTCTTCAATTTTGCCCTAATTGTTTGTTGAATCGAGATTTTTGATTTTGCAGAGATGGGTTTGGGCAAGGAAGAGGTTGGGTTCTTGAGGGAGCTTGGTTTAGGATCTACAAATTCTGGGTGTTACGTTAATGGGGTTTGGAAAGGACATGGCCCAGTTGTTTCATCTTCGAATCCTGCCAATAATCAGGTTTTCTTTTGATTAAACCATTGCAAATGTGAATGTCTCTTTTGTTCTTTTGCTTTTTCTTAATGATTTATAATGTGCAGTTCGTCATAGTTGATGTTTTGTCCTGAGTCTTGGGTATTTTTTCCATCGTTTTCTTTTGGTCACTCTCATTATGCTTTATTTTATACTGATCAAATTCGATTTTCCCTAACTAAGGGGCGATAAGTTCAATCCATGATGTCACGCACCTAGGAAATAATTTACTGGGAGTTTCATCTGCATGCAAATGTTGTAGGGTTAGACGGTGTATACTGTGAAAATATTGAATTGTGCAAAAGCTGGCTTGGATACTTACGAACGTAAAAAAGACAGATCAGTGTACCTAAATTGTGCAAAAGTGTTTCCTTGACATCCAAATGTTGTAGCTTCCTTGACATCTAAATATTGCAGGGTTAAACTATATGTTTGGTGAAAATAGTTGAGTTGTGCTTAAGTGGTCCGGCTACTCATGGACACATTTAAAAAAAAAATATTAGTGTAGCATATCTTAGTTAAGAACATTTGATTATGGTTTCTGATATTTCTGGCTTAATTTAGAGGAAGTATAATGTTCATTAGTTTATAAACTTTCTGGCTGCTGGTTGACTATTTATCATGTTTGGTGGGAATATTCCCAGCTAGCACTATCAGTGAGAGAGTTGATTAAAATTAAAATATAGTGATGAGGGGCCTCTTGTTGTTACATTTCAATTATTCTTATTTCTATAAATAATTACAATTATGGTAGAAAATGTTAACCAAAGAATTTTAATTTCAAAAAGTAGTCCTATGTCTGCTGTATGCCAATGTTTGTGTTCTAATTATACCATTTTGTATTGATTTTCAAGAATTTTTTAAGCTCATCCAGTCTGTTTGAAAGTACTTTATTCTTTTAGCCAAGAAATGGTAGTTTATATTGGGATTTGTTAGGATAGTGTTTTAACCTTCTACATTGGATTTTAAGTATATATCTAAGTGTATCTTTTTTTGAAAACTGGGAAATCAGAGCTTTGCTCTACTGTACCTGGGGTAACCATACCCGTCCCTAGGCCAGACACCAGGAGACATCGAAGGAATGGAGACATGGGTGGTGTCTGAGTCTTGAATCTAAGATCTTGAGAGGAGCACACCTTCAAAGCTCAAGTCTTCGACCATTGTGCACCCCTTGGGGACTCTAAGTCTATCTTAATAAGAATCCACAAAACCAATTTGTTATGTATGGCCATTTCTAGAAGGTATAGGTGCAACCCCCAGGTCATACAACACAACAGATACTTGATTTTAGCCGGTTGACAAACCTAACTGACACCTTTACTATTTTACAACTTGAAACTGGATGTTACAAGCCCAACAAGATTCTCCTTGTTTAAAATCCATTTTTTCCAAGGATGACATGCACAAATCGAGAAATGGTCCAAAAATTTTCATTGGTGGAGTTTGAAGATATCTGGATGCTTGCTTTTATATTTTCTACCTATTTTGTACCCATGTTTGGCATTGCTTTCCTTTTGATTGTTGTTTGTTCTCTATTTGGCAGTCTGTTGCTCTTGTATCTTCTTAGTTTCTTTTGTTTTGTTTTGGTTTTTGTTTCTCTTTTGTATCTTTTTGTTCTTTCCTTATTTCGAGGTTTGTAACCGAAGCTTTGCTTCTCTTCATTCCCTTAATGAAAATCTTGTTTCTTGTTTAAAAAAAAATCCATTTTTTCCATGTATGCTCTTAATGGGAGCTGCAGATTGTTGAATTTACTTATTATTGCTTAGTGTTTAACAAGTCAAATGATCTCTTTTTACTTAGGTAATTGCAGAAGTGGTGGAGGCTTCCATTGAAGATTATGAAGAGGGCTTGCAGGCATGCAGTGAAGCAGCAAAAATATGGGTGCAGGTGAGATCATCATAAGACAAACTAAACTTCAATTCTCAGTGTATCGTGGTGGTTGATATAATTAAATTTACTCCAATCCGTCAACTTAACTTTTTGGGTTGATTGGTCATTTAACATAATTCAACACGGTCTGTAAATCTCCAACCAAACCTGCCTTTTCCCCTTTCAGAGGATGAAATCTTGAGTTAGAGCCCCTATTGAGTCATTTTATCCCCAATTAAAATAAAGTCCATTTGTTGGGCATTTCCCAAATTTCAAGCCGACAAGTGAAGAGGAGTGTTGGTTGATATAATTAAATATACTTCAACCCATCAGCTTAAGCTTTTGGGTTGATTGGTCGTTTAACATAATTCAACATATCCCATTGTGTACACCATTTTTCTGCTTCTTGGACTTTTTTGCTTATTTTGATAGCACATGCTTCTTGAGCTTCCGTGTCGACCTCTTCCGGGCTTGCTTTTCATCTGTTACAGGTTCCTGCACCCAAAAGAGGAGATATTGTAAGACAGATAGGAGATGCACTAAGAGCTAAACTCCACCCGCTTGGTCGCCTTTTATCTCTCGAGATGGGAAAGATACTACCCGAAGGGATAGGAGAAGTTCAGGTATGTTTCTTCGCCACTGTAAATCTCCAATCAAACCTGCATTTTCCCCTTTCAGAACCTCTGTGATTTCAAAAAACATGTATATTTGAGTAATGAAGAATGAGTTTCCAGGTTCTTTATCGTTATTTTCCAATATGCATACATGCAAATAAAAAAAAACAAACAAATAAATAAAAGGTATATCTGAACCTTATGTGTATAGATGTTTTGTACCATATCTCAACCTCATGCCGTAGAATTTTCTTCTCTTTGATTGGGGATGTGTTATTGCAGGAAATCATTGACATGTGTGACTTTTCTGTTGGCTTAAGTCGACAATTGAATGGATCCATAATACCATCCGAGCGTAAGTTAATCTTAAATACCAATAATCATCAATTATTTTCTATTTTTCTGAGTCTTTTATCCTTTAAATTTGACTGATATGCTCTTGATTTCTACTGTATGCTATATGCAAATAAAATTTATAATCTTATTTACTTTCTAACAGGTCCAAATCATGCAATGATGGAGGTACGTTTTGATTTTCTTTTCCTAATCAATTTCTTCGCAAATTTTCTATTCTGACCGTGAATTCTGTGCAAAGATGTGGAACCCTCTTGGAATAGTTGGTGTCATTACAGCTTTCAACTTTCCTTGTGCTGTTCTTGGTAAGTGATGCAAAAATGAGGTTTTACTCAGAAGTTACATGATTATATTTTTAGATCAATGTGAAGGATGGATCATTATTGTTGGTTAATATAATTAAATTTAATGCAACCCACTAGCTTAAACTTTTGGGTTGATTGATGGTTTAATGTAATTCAATATGGTATCAGGAAGTCCTTCGAGCCCCTGCCGAGTCATTTCATCTCCAATTCAAAATTAAATTCCACTTGTAAAATATTTCTCAAATTTCAAAGCCTACAAGTGAGGGGGAAAGTTGGTTAATATAATTAAATTTACTTCAATCCACCAACTTAAACTTTTCAATTGATTGGTGGCTTAACATAATTCAACAATTATTATATTTTGGACATAAAAGGGAGGCATGTGGACACATTCACTTGTCTTAGAAATACTATATTACTACAAAGAGACTTACCTTTTTCTTGAAATTATTTTAAGAATGGTTCAAGTCACACGAATATTTTCTTTGTATTTTTTTTTATAGATATATCATTAACTTCAATACATGTACTGAAATCTTCTTTGAAGATGTGTTCTATAATCTGGACTTGATTGTTGCCGTGCAGGTTGGAATGCTTGTATTGCACTAGTTTGTGGGAACTGTGTAGTTTGGTAAGTTACAAATATTTTATTTTTTATTCAATTTATCAATGTTTTATTGTCAGTACAACTTAGGAGGAAAGAGGTAAAATGATCTAATGAGGGGTGGAGTGAAGAAGGGAGTAGGGGACATAGCTCGTCTTAAGTTAAAAAAATCCTGCTAAAAAATTTAAGATTTATAAGTTCACTCTTTAATTCACCGCTATTTTTATTTTAAGAGTGGAAAGATACATTAAAAAATTAAAAGGTAAAATTTTGTCCTCCATATAAATATTTCTAGCGTCACCTCTCGATCTAAATAGCTTGAAATGAGCTGATTTTGGCTGAGACATTATTATGTATAGATCGACCAAGAGGTTATAACTTTGAATCTTTCACCTAAAAAAAAGAAAATATATGTTTCATTTGACACATTGAGGTCTTTCTAAATAATGTTTCCAACTTATTGTTGGTTGATATAATTAAATTTACTCCAACCCACAACTTAAGTTTTTGGGTTGATTGGTTGTTTAACATGTTTCAACATGGTATCAAAACGTAAGGCATTTCTCAAATTTCTAAGCCTACAAGTGAGAGGGAGTGACCAAACCCATCAACTTAAGTTTTTGGGTTGATCGGTGGCTTTAACTTAATTCAACAAATACCATACTATGCACACCACATGCCCTTGAATGTAAACCATAAAAACTTGCATGTTTATGGACGAAGAAGTAAACGTTTCGCTAAGTATGAAAAATACAAATAGTGAAGTGGAGCAGATGAGTTATGAAGGCCATCCCAAACTCAAAGGAACCAATAAAGTATCATATTTAACTATTATTATACCTTACATGAAATTTGATGGGGCCTGAGGGTGTATGACAAGTCTGTCATATGTAGTCTTTAAAGTTTTGATTTTTTTACACCAATATATATACAATGTCAAGTCATTGTGATTTATAGGAAAGGTGCTCCTACGACCCCTTTAATCACTGTTGCGATGACGAAAATAGTTGCCGGGGTTCTAGAAAAGAACAACTTACCAGGTGCAATTTTCACATCTCTTTGCGGTGGTGCCGAAATTGGTCAAGCAATAGCAAAAGATAGGCGTATTCCTTTGGTTTCATTTACTGGAAGTTCCAAGGTAAATCTGTCACTAATCCAGAGAGATTTCGCCTTTTTAATCGCATCAAGAAAATGTTCATATTTTTGTGTGCTTCACCGATCTGTTCATTTTACAAACTGTTTTTTTTAGGAAAAGGAAACGTTTTTATTTTATAGATTTTTATTATTAGATCTGTGATAACTGATGAACAATGATTTGTGTGTCAATATATAGGTCGGTCTAATGGTTCAGCAGACTGTAAATGAGAGATACGGAAAATGCTTGCTTGAATTAAGTGGAAATAATGCAATTGTTGTCATGGATGATGCTGATATTCGGCTTGCTGTTCGGTCTGTTTTGTTTGCCGCCGTTGGCACAGCTGGACAACGATGCACAACTTGTCGAAGGCTGGTAATATACCTTTCAACATTGCCCAGGAACTTATTCTCTCTGTTCTGTTGATCAAAGTGAAATCATCTAATCCTGGATGTTATTTCTCTGTTTGTAGCTGCTTCATGAAAAAATATATAAGGATGTGCTTGATCAATTAGTTGATGCTTACAAACAAGTGAAAATTGGAGATCCTCTTGAGAAAGGTACCTTACTAGGGCCATTACACACGTCCGATTCGAGGAAGAATTTCGAGAAGGGAATTGAGATCATCAAGTCTCAGGCATGTCTAACATGAACTTGCTTGATTTTAGTTTCCATTTAGTTGCCCCCAAGGCGCACGGTGGTCGAAGACTTGGACTTTGGAGGTATGCTCCCCTCAAGGTCCAAGGTTCGAGACTCATTTGTGATATTGATTTGTAGACACCTTTCGTGTCTCCATTCTTTTGATGTCTCTCGGTGCCTGGCCTGATCTATAAACTCTGATTTCCCAATTTCTAAAAAAAAATATTATATTTTGTTCCCTTTTCGACCATGTGCCTCTGGATGATTTTGGATTCAAGCTCCGTGGATGGTGCAAAAGCTTAGAATACTTGTGCGTGATTTTGTGATGCTTAAATATGTAGTTGAATAAGAAAACGTATTCTTCAGGGAGGAAAGATTGTTTTTGGAGGTTCAGTTGTCAGATCTGAGGGAAACTATGTGCAGCCGACGATTGTCGAGATTTCACAACATGCAGACGTTGTAAAGGAAGAATTATTTGCTCCAGTTCTTTATGTCATGAAATTTCAGGTGAACTCTTGACTTGTGATGGATTTTTTATGGATTTCCTACTTAAATAAATTAGTTAAAGTTTTTCTAAATATAACAATATATTGTGGGTGGTCAGTAACTTTTCCATTTTGTTCTGAACTCTTTGCCTAGACTTTGAAAGAGGCGATCGATATTAACAACTCTGTTCCGCAAGGGTTAAGCAGTTCTATCTTCACACGTCGACCGGAGATCATCTTCAAATGGATTGGGTGAGTGTTTTAAGCTCTTTCAAGGCAATGCAGCAAGTTCATTGTAGCTCAATTTTATCAACATTCTTGGTGGCTGTTCAACTATGCTGCATATCATTTTCATTTCTTGTGATTGTGAGTTCATTCAAATGGATTCTGTTATGTTATACATGAGTTCTTAACTCATGCAGGCCACAAGGTAGTGACTGCGGTATTGTAAATGTAAACATACCGACAAATGGAGCCGAAATTGGCGGTGCCTTTGGAGGAGAAAAGGCCACGGGGGGCGGTCGTGAAGCAGGAAGTGACTCGTGGAAGCAATACATGCGACGCTCAACTTGGTACAATTTTCTTTCATTTCTTTTTCTTTAATAGTTAAAATTGGTGGCAATTATTAGTAGATAAATTTAATTATTTCATTCTAGTTATCCACGATGCCATCTACCTAGAAATTAATTTCTTACGAGTTTTCTTGACATCTAGATGGTGTAGGGTGGTTAAACGTTATATTCTTTTGACAATTGGCCGTTGTAGGGTTAAACGTTTTGTTCTTGTGACAATGGGTCAGGCCCGGACAATAAAATTAGGTTGGCTTAACCAACCTTAGCTTCCCCATCGTTTAATCTATCTCAAAATATTGCTATACCATATGAAAAATATAGAGAGATTACAATAGTTGGATACAGCTAAAAGGATACATGCTACAAATATATTTTCAAGAAAAGGAAAAAGGTCATCACCAAGCAAGAAAGTCAATACTATAGACTCAAAACCCAAAGAATCAGAACAACATAACTGCCTTCTCAAAATATATGAATAACCTATTGCATACTCTATCTAATAAAGCAAATGTAAGCATTTGTTTGTTCCAAGTTAAACACTGAGACCAAATACTTGGTGATATTGTGAGTCGAGAATCAACACGATGCAAACGAAATCACTCTCCCACAAAAATCAATGTCAACCGAAGCTCAACCCTTATATGCTCATATATACTCTATATATAGGAAGCGGCGAAACTTTGCTTATGTATTATATACTCCATCTTTGTTTATGTATTATATAGTCCATCACTCGGTTAATAAATAAGGTTAAATATGAAAGACAATAAAGGTTCCATTAGTAGGCTAGAAGTTTTGGAAGAGGTGCGAAGAATATTACTTGAGGAATGTAAAGAAAAAGTAGGTGTCAATAGGCAAAGCTCAGGAACCTCTACCCCGAGTTTACTCTTTACTGCGCTCATTTCTGAACACAGTCTTGAACTCGGCTGGAAGAAAGTTGATTTATTTTATGATATGATCCAGGATCTAGATTGATATTAAAAGGAAAAGAACTATAAGATAAACCTAGAATTAATAGGTCTTCGAACCTCCCATTTTCTCGCGAATATTCTCTAGGAGCCCACAAGAATTCACTCAATATTTGGATACCCAAAATCCTACCAAATCCTCTCTATTTATAACAAAATACTCCAACTTACCTCCAAGTAATTGCTAACATACCTCTATATTAATCCTTATTCCTCTAGGGCCCAACCCTATCACTTTATTCACCTCGAAATCGAAACCTTCTTCTCCAAACAGAAGTTAAGATAAATGTGCAACCCATCTGGTAAACCTTGGGCTGATTGAATCTGAGTCAAAGAAACCATTAAGAACACAACCCAATCCTCAACAAAAAAATCTCAACAACTGACTTGGTGATGTTTATTTGCAGCACCATCAACTATGGGAATGAGCTGCCACTAGCCCAAGGAATCAATTTTGAATAGCAGGTCTGCTGTTAAATCAAGTACTCACATTCCCTTGATGGATTTCTCACTTTTGCTTGTTTTCTCATTTTGGTGCTTTTTAGAAAACTAGGGCTTTTCAGCCTCCTCCTTGTTCCAGCTTTGACTGAGATGTGATGATTTGCCTTTACAATCTGGCCTTTTGGAAAGATAATTCCTGCCAACTAAGAGGGGAAAGTTTCTTCAAAATCTGGTTGTCTTCATCTTAAATAAAAAAAAAAAGAATTATATTCACAGGATAAATAAAAGTTTTAGTGGCTGCTACTACCTTTTTGTTCATGTAGTGTATAGTTCTTGAAGTTGATGACTAATGGTGGCCCAACTAGTGTCATTTTCAGCAAGAATATGGATATAGTGGTTGTGTTATCTTGTTCAATAATGCTTTCACTCTACTCTTTCAAATAGCAAATGATTTATTTTGGCCCCGTTTGATAACTATTTGGTTTTTTGTTTATCAAATTTAAGTCTATTTCTAATGCTCTTTTCCTATATATCCATTTTTTCTTAAGAAAGTAGGTGAATACTAATTATATTTCAAAAACAAAAATAAGTTTTTGAAAACTACTTTTTTTTGTTTCCAAATTTTGGTTTTGTTTCTTAAAATATAGGTAAGATGTAGATATTCAAATAAGAAAAAATGTATGTTAAAGTAGTTGTTGTAAGCTTAGATTTAAAAAAAAAAAAAACAAAATAGTTATCAAATGGAGTCTTAATATTCATGATCATTTGAATTGACTTGCCCGCATCTTGACAATATTTTTAGGACGAGCGTCGACTTTTCGACTTGTTTTTATCTTATTTGAATTGTATAAATAATTAGGTTGAACTTAACTAGGTTATACACTCGGTTCCTTGGGTTAATTCATAATGATTAATTGTTGAACTTATTATAAATCATATCTAAAAGATACAAATACATTATTCTGTCTTAAAAAATAAGATAAAAGGTAGATTTCTGAGCTGGAATGTGAGAGGAAAAAAATGTGCAGTTTGAAAAACATCTAAAACATTGGGGGTATATAAGAGATAAATTGGGCTATTATAAGTTGGAAAATTAATAATTTTGATTAGCATGTTTCTTCTTTCTTTTTTTTTTTTTGAGAAACTGATCAGCATGTTTCTTGCAATGTTGATTTTGAAGTTTAATTTAGTTATTACTTTTACGGAACTTACTTATATGTTAGACTATTATTTCCATGCATAAATTTTTTTTTTTCTTTATTTACTTAAATAAATACTGGATTTATTTTTTACATGGTATAATTTTGCACCAAAAAAAAAGAAGAAAAAGAAGTTAAGAGTCAATGATAGCCATGACCAAGTTACCAGCATTGTCATGGGGTATGATCCACTAGATAAATAAAATATAAAAATACAAGTTTGTTTAATTACAAAAATAAAATTAGTCACAAAGTCCATTATGAGAATACAATATATATATATATATATATATATATATATATATATATATATATATATATATATATATATATATATATATATATATATATATTTCTGAAATAGAGAATGCTATAATCCAATTGATTTCATTTGATAATGAAATTTGATTTTGGAAATTAGATTTTTGGCTGCTTATAATCAACTTACCAACAATTTGTCCTTATTCATTATTTCATTGATAAGATTAGGAGGACGACTTTTTCTCTCGTTTTCATTCTTTTCACATTGTATTCTTTTTTCATATCTTTAATTTTTATGGACGCAAATAATGCACATTTTTATATATCTTTTTCTATATAGTATGAAACTCTATCATACACATCAACTATATATTTTAAATTTATTTTATCAATTGGGTATGTCAATTGTAATTTTGTCAAGAGTGTGAACATAAATTTCAACTCTTTACAAATAGTGTGAGTCAATAACTTATTTTTAGAAATAAAAAGTAGTCACTTGTGTAATTGATAATGATTTAAGGAAAAAAATTGACAGATCTTTAGGAAGCAATTCTTCTATAAACAATAAAATAGAAAGTAAAGTGATCAATGATTGATAACTTAATCATTCCACACCATTAATTTCAATAATTCATCCACTAATGCATTGTGATGGATACTTTAAAAGTTGACAAAATCAAAGAAAATGAACATAATATTATCGTATAGCTTATTCTTCTTCTTAATTTTATTTTTTAAGTGTTAAACACTAATATGTGTTTGTTTAAAGAAAGAGAAAGCATTAAATTAACATTAAATACAAGAATAAGAAGACAATATGACAGTAATGATATGCCTAATTTTAATTCATAAGAAATAAAATAAATATCAATGTTCCTAGATTAATGATTAGTAAAGACAAATTGAGAGAGTAGTTGGGTGTTTTGGAAAGATTTGTAAGATTGTATGAAATTTGATGTGATAATTAATGAAAGGATTGAGATGCTTTGGAAAGAGTTGGTGTAGAAGGGAAATTGATGACCAACCCCAAGTACAAAGATAAAGACATATTTTCTTTTCTAATATTTGTAAGTTTTCAATTTAATTTAGGTGTATCTCAACTATTCTTACAAAAAATACTAATTCATAATAAATAAGTATTTTTCTATAAATTCAACCCATCATCTTTTTTATATTAAGTTTTTTTTACCACAAGGGACCAACTCATGATGTTAGTTAGATGGTTAATAAGGCAACCCTATTAATTTTAAAAATGCTTCATATGACAAATAATTTATTTTAATAAAAGGATTGACTAAAGTTTGATAAAATGTGTATGCAATGAAATTAACTCAACCTTATCGAGATATAGCATTGCAGATACAAGAAGCTTCCATGGTAAATGGGTGTAATACGGTACGAAATTCCCAAATTTGTTTGTTAAAAAAACTTGGAAATGAATAATTTAAGAAACTATTAAATGATTGTTTAACTTTTTTTTTTTTTTTTTTTGCAACAATTTGAATTCTTTACAAACTATCATTTGCCCTTCATTTCATTTTTTTTCTTCTTATTATTATTATTATCTCTCCTCTCAAGAGCTCATTCTTTCATTTGAATATAAATAATAAATAGAACTTAAATATACTCAGCAAAATATGAATTAAATACTTTTATCATTAACATTTTAACCATATTTAATTTAATCTTTAAAATAATAAAATAAGATAAACAAATATTTAAGGCCAAATAAATCCAATCAACTCTACGTAAAGAACTTGAATCCTTCCCTTCTCAATCAACACAAAATTAGGACATGGGTGTTTGAATAAACTTATGCACACCAAAATATTTGATTATACAACATTTAAATATCAAAGATATCCAACAAAATTAATTTAAATGTAGCTGGTTTTTATACTACCAAATCTTTATGGATTCGATTTTTATACTACCAAATCCTTATAGATTCTAATACTCTCAATTAAATTAAAGTCAAAATCCATAATCCTTGTGTTGAACTATATTAATATCACAAAATGGAACCAACATGTTACCAACTATTTCGGTGATTTAAATAACGACCATCATAGATTAAATTCACAAATTTGTGGTTCGAACGCCAACTTGAATAAATTTTAAAAAAAATAAAAAATAAACATTAATTTAACCCAAAAAAATTGTTATGTTACATCTTTACAATGGTAAAATATTGAGTCTTGTAATAAACACAGACAAACCAACCAGAATACTGCACAGAAAAATCCCCTTCAATTAACATTCGAGCTAAAATTACACAATAAATCGGTTCTAAAATTTGCCAATTCTTTGACAAATAATCAAAACCCACCATAGTTGTAGCAAGCCATAACTTAGCCAAATGATTAGGATTTTTTTTTTTTTTGAGTACACAAATGATTAGGATTATTTCTTCTTCTTTTGGAATAAAAAAAACAGTATTATTGGATCCCCAATATTGAGTACCTTTCTATATGATGATTCACGAACCAGAGAGGGAAGAAACGCAACTTCCCGATCGAGCCAGCGGCGGCCGGGAGTTTCTCCTCGCCGGCGTTGAAGGCATCGACCTCAGAGCTCGCGACGGAGAATCCAAACTGCGCTTCAGAATCTGTCGCACCGCCGTGATGAAATGCGCCGTCGGATTTGGGGGCGGTTTGGTGAACTTCTTGCAGAGCTTGGTGTGCGTTTCCATGGCTTCCTCCGCCGTGATTAGGCCGCCGGAACGGAGGATTTCGTAGTTGATCGCTTCGGAGCAGAGCCCGCAGATCCAATTCCCGTTGTGACGCTCACGAATCCGTTCTATGTACGCTGGCGTGCACTCCTCCGTGAGTTCGCAGCAATAGCATTGCACGAACTCTGCTTCCGTGTGAGCGATAAGCTTTGCGTCGCTGAGAACTGTTGCGGACATGGCGATTCTGAAATTACGATATCGAAACAGCGTTACGCAAATTAAACAGACTGTAGAACAGAAATCTCGAAACTATTGTTTAGCTGAGAATGATTCGCAAACAGAATCTGTGATTATTGGATCAAAACGACTGTAGAACTGTCTATAAACAACGAAGAACCCTCGAAATTTCGAAAATCTTGTTTTAGCAAACAGGATCTGTAATTATTGGATCAAAACAGCGATACGCAAGCCAATCGACTGAAGAACTGTTTATGAACAATGAAGAACACTAGAAATTTCGAAATTCCTGTTGAGCAAATAGAATCTGTAATTATAGGATCAAAACAGCGTTACAATTACCATACTACACATAAACATGGAAGAACTCTAGAAATTTCTTTTTGATAGGAGAAGAACTCTAGAAATTTCGAAAGTCTTTTTTTAACAAATAGAATCAGAAATTACAGGATCAAAACAGTGTTATACACACCAAACGATTACGAAACTACACGAAAACATCGAAGAACTACAAAAATTTCAAAAGTCTTGTTCAGAAAATAGAATCAGGAATTACAGGATCAAAACAGCGTTTCACACACCAAACGATTACGATGCTACACAAAAACATCGAAGAACTCTTGAAATTTCGAAAATCTTGTTTAGCAGAATCAGTAATCACAGGATCAAAACAGTGAAACGATTACGATACTACACAAAAACATCGAAGAACTCTTACGAATTTCAAAAGTCTTGTTTAGCAAACAGAATCGGTAATCACAGGATCAAAACAGCGTTTCACTAATCAAACGATTACGATAGTACACATAAACATCGAAGAACTCCAGAAATTTCGAAAATCTTGTTTAGCAAACAGAATCAGTAATCACAGGATCTAAACAGCGTTCCACATACCAAACGATACAAAAACATCGAAGAACTCTAAGAATTTCGAAACTCCAGTTTAACAAACAGAATCTGTAATCACAGGATCAAAACAGCGTTTCACATACCAACACAAGAACATCGAAGAACTCTAGAAATTTCGAAACTCCAGTTTAACAAACAGAATCAGTAATTACAGGATCAAAACAGCGTTTCATACACCAAAAAATTGCTATACCATACATAAACATCGAAGAACCCTAGAAATCTCAAAATTCCTAATCCGATTACGAAATCGAAAAGATTACTTACCAACAGAAGCAGATGAAAAACAGAGATTAAACAATTTCCTTCTCCTTCCGCCTGCTTATGCAGCTTCTCTTACTGCTATCTCTCCTTTTCTCCGCTTCCTTCTTCATCATCAGATGACGAAATTTCACAGAGAAAAGCCATTTCGAATTCAAAATTCAACCAAAATTCAAAGATAAATAGCAATATCTCGCTTGAATTACGAACAGAATCTTCGAATTTGATATCCTAAAAATCGTTAGCGACGGATTTCTCGCGATCTTCGAACGGAAAATTTGGGGAATGTGATTTTTCAGAGGAAAATCGATGAAGAAGAAATTATTGTGGAGAGATTTGGAGAAGAAGATGAAATTTGAAGGCTTTTTATAAAGGATCTGATTCGGTAATGCCACGTCATGGAAATTCGATGTGGGTAATTTTGCGCCGTTGAATATTGGACTGCCAGCTAAGCAGTTATCGCGTTCAAACTAATGTTAGCAAATATGTGCTGTTTTGTAAGGTTTTTTCTTCTATATTTAACGGACGAATGATGTTCGGCCACGTGTACTCTACAAAACTTGTACGGGGTGGCTACGTTGGAAACTTTTCTCCACGTAATTTCCTAGTTGTATATGTACTTTATTTTATTTTATTTATCCCGCAATAAAATTATTATTATTATTATTAATTTTATTTTTTCTGAGTACATAGGAGGGAGGATAAATACCCGAACGATGACAAATACTGATTCTCGTGATGAAACTTATAATAGTGGTTTGAATTGGTTTTCAACCAGATAATAAAATTATTAAATATAAATATCTTTTCTATTGTATAAAACTTTGATTAAAAATTTTATTTCTTCTAATTTCAATAAAATAACAATGTAGCAATTTTACAAGGAGTGGCTCACTTTCTTACGAAAGATTGTGAAGTCATTTTTTAGTTCGTCAATTTTTATTGATTTTTTTTTTAAATGAAATGTTCATTTGAATTTTATGAGATTTAATATCATATTAAATTAACATGATTTTTATCTCAAATTTAATTGACAATAAAAGGCATAATCTACATTTTTCTTATGTAAACATTTGGGAAGACTCTACGCATTCTTAATGTAAACCCTTCACCATATTAATAATCAAAATGGTAAATCTCAACCAACTAATGTATGCTTTATTTCATTTTGGAGAGTCTCTTCCATTAAAAATTAAGCATGTCTCATACAAAGGTGAACTATTATAGTGTATCAAAATTTATAAAATTCATAGTTATTTGATTCAATAAAAATAAAATTAGAATACGATTTAAGATTGATGAATCTATAAAGACTCCATCTTAAAGATCATATTAATGATAATATTTGATTGGTTAAAAAAAATGATAATATTTGCTATTCGTATCTCTAATTATTTTAGAGATTTGACTAGCGTGGTAAGTCTTCAAATTTCAATTGTTTTTTTTTTTTCGGTAGAAATTGCTAGAGGGAATGTTAGTTTAGAAAAAATAGTAAGGTTAAACTTTTGAAAATATTAACTACATTGAATAAAAGTATTTTTGTAAACTTCAATTTTATATTACTTAAGCTTTAGCCACATCACCGTCGTATCAAAAATTTTATTGAATAAAGCACGTGTACACTAAAATTCAAATATATCTTTAATACGTGTATATTTGCGATCAAATTATTTATTTGAATAAATCAACTTCAAACATATGAAATCCATCAATAATTATTCCTATAATCTCAAAATAAAGACGCGTGGCATAAAAAATATTGATATTAAAAAGAAATATAAAGTAAACAAAAATTAATGTCAAATGGGTTGTTATGAATGGAAAATGAGGCGTTTTCGCTTTCATTCCACAATTACTGAGTATTATGTCATCGATTTTCATTTATAATAATTAATGAATACTTTTTTAAAAAATTAGGTTAGTATTGTCAAAGAAAGCAATAATAGGGGTTAGTGAAATAGGTGGTAGGATCAAAGAAAACTTCTCTATGGTGGATCGCTACCATATATTTAAGTGACATCATTAGAACTACAAAATTATATAAATTTTTAATAATTTTATTGATAATATAAATTTATGTGATTCTAATGATGTCACTCAAGTATATCGTAGAATCCCTATATATTTATGAGTAAGAAACCTTACCAAAATATTAAGACTTGTTAATTTAATTGATTAGTTGTAATTTAGGGTTTGTGATCCCCTTTTCAATTTGAACTAAGAAAACACACTTTAAAATCCTGTACTATTTGTGAAACAAATTTATTCCTAGACTCTAGTTTAGAATAATTTAAGTCAAAGTTTGATCTTTAGTTTTAGTTTTTTTTCCTGAAAATTTTAACTCATCAATTCTATTTTCAACTATGTTATTTACTTTCTACCAATATTTTCAAAATTTGAACCATGTTTTAATTATTATTATTTTTTTTAATGCTTTTTTAAAGAAGAAAGCTTTTGAATTGGGTTCAGAATTTAAGTGATATTTTATGGAAGATAAAATCGTCCCAATGAAAAGATGAAAAACCTTTTCAAAAAAATGAAAAACCAAAACTAGGCACATTGATGATTTTATTGAAATGATAATCAAAGATTACGAATTCAAATTCTTCCTTCATTCATAAAATTATTAAATTAAAAAAAATAACTTTCAAATACCAAATAATTATTGTGGAGATTTCATACTCTGCAACAATTTAGTTGATGTACTTAAAAATTAACAACTATTTACTTTTTTTTTTTTTTGAAAACAGTAACGATTTACTTTTTATCATAAGAAGTGTGGTTAATATTCAAATATATTCATAAACTTAACAAAGAAGCAACTAAATTAATAGTTGGATGATGCTTTTTGATTAAATTATGTAGAAAGGAGAGATGAGTATATACCTGAGAGGTTATGGAGGATAAAAAAAGATCCGATTTGAAAAACAAAGTCGGCTGGTCTCTATGTCCACTAATATCTTATGTTAATAATAATAATAATATATTTCAAAATAATAAATAAATAATAATAAGAGAAATGTGTGGGGGAATTGCCGATATGCTTTTGCCTTCCAAATACAATGTTGAAAAAGACGTGTAAAAATAGTGCCACGTCATTAGTTAATTTATTATAGAGAACCCACCAATTTAAATTTATTGATGAATGCTCCACAATCCATTTCCCATCAAATCTAATGCCCCATCACAAATTTGTATTTGTTTCTTTCTTTTCACTGCTTTAATCAATAAAATCATGAGATACAAACAATCTCTGCATTTTTTTGGCTTTGGAAACCCATCCTTTCACATGCTTTTATGTCTCAAATTATGAGCTAGAGACCAAGTTTCCCTATCAGTTTTCTCCCATCAGAAAACTTAGCCCACACATTTGATACCAATGTCTTATTTTAATGTGTCGTCGTTAATCGAAAGTCTATGGTTCGAGAGTATGCTCTTTATGAGACGTTGATTTATACTCTCTCAACTGTTTTCATTTCTTCATCAATATTACAACTCAAGGACGAACTAGCAGATTTCCAACTATATGAAAGAGAAGCTCCAACTCTCCATCATCATATATTTTGATCGATCAATACATATTTAAATTATTCTCGCAAAACAAAGTTTAAAAACTTCATTTACGTCTATTTGAACTTATTTTCAAAAATCAAGCTTAAAACACTAGTTTTCTTGTATCTAGAATTGGAATGAAATGAAATCTATCGAAAAGAGAAACCAACTTAATCTTCTTTAAATTTGTGAGCATATAAACAAATTTCACGCAATACAACTATTTTCACAAGACAATCACACAACTTTATAATCAATTGTCAAAGAAATAGTAAGAAATTAATCCAAGTGTATGTAGGGTAACTGCCTAAGTATTGAACTTATTCGAATTAAAGTTATTCACTCTAATTTTCAAATCTCTCTTTTACCACCACGTCAATCCCATGATAATTTTCATTTAGAATAATAAGTAAAACCAGCTTAATTTTCAAAAATTAAAAAGCAAATAGTATTAAACGAAATCTATAATTCTCGAAACTAAATAAGGTTCATAATCTAATTCCCATCATGTTATAGCCAACATGAACATGGTTTAATCATTAAACCATATACCATGATGAGTCCCTATGAAATACAAATTCTAAAGATAGACTTCTCGAATTTAAAGTGTGCATTCAATACCCGATGATCTCAGCTGGCAGACAAATGCAAATGTTCATCAACTTCTTTTTTTTTTTTTTTTTTTTTTGCATAAGATCAATCAATCTCGCTCACTAATGGCAGTCAGATGTTCATCAACTTCTTCAGTGCTCAACACTCTGAAGATGGGATTCTCCGACCGAACAACTCCCACCTATAAGGGTCGTAAAAGAGGTTCGTGTTATCGACATAATTACGGTGCAATTGACTTACAAGGGCAGATATAATGTGGAAAACTGGCAATGACAATAACATAACGACTTGTCAACTTCAACATGAAGGAAGAAGCTAGCACGTCAAATCAGAATTTGGATTAACATTAAGACCAATAATGTAACATTTTATTTGATAAAATCTCGAATATTTTTCTAATGAAATGGTGAAATTTTAGTACCTCGATCTCGTTGGACTTGAAGTCCTCTTGCAGCACTGATTGAAGTGCAGAAATTGCAGTCTAAGAGCAAGAAAAAACGACATAAGGGAATTAGTCATAATCATATCAGATCTGCAATTCTATGCTTCCCATTAGTATCAACAAAACCACAATAATGAATGAAATGAAATGAATATTGATTATGGGTTATTCTCAATTACTAAAAAATATCACTTTTTACATATATTCGAGTATTTTGGCCCGTTTATGTACGCATCAAAGTGTTCAGGCCAGTTTATGTGGTGCACACCTCGACCCATCATACAAGATTGTTGTCTAACCCTCGCATATTTAGTTACCAGAAAAACTCGCAAAAAATCAAATCTTAAGTAGGTGGTCAACATGGTTTTAACTTATTTTGTCCAAGGGTAAGTTTGAGACAAGAGAATGGGAATGATCGGAGAATGGGCATACAAAAAAAGAATACAACATAGAATGATTAACGGAGAGAATAATAATTTGTATTTTGAATAAAGCAAATGATTATGAGGAGAATTGTTACTTGTGTTTGAGGTGTAGAAAATGATTATTGGGAGACTCATTACATGTGTTTGGGCTACATATAATGATTATGGGAGATACTTAGAGAAAATGAAAAGTTGCTATAGAGAGAATGAGATATTGCCTAATGGAAAAATGAATATTGATTACAGAGGAATGATTGCCAAGGCATAAATGAGGAAAAGGGAACTTTTTTTTGGAAATAGGAAAATCAAAGCTTCACTCCACTATACCCGAAGTAACCACGCAAGGAATCATTTCCCATAATCATTTACATTGTCCTAGCCCTAAACACTCCCGAGGGATTTATTGTTCTTGTGGCACTTATTGACCCAATGATGGTTCTCAAGTAAAAATTAATTTCAAGCAAGTATGCATAAAAATCTTTTGAGTTTCAACCAAGCTTTTGAAGGAAAGAGATATCTCCACGATCCGTACCTATTAACACAAGAAAGAATAGAGAAAACAACGTGACTGATACAAGGTATAAACATTTGAACCAGTAACGAGATCTACCTGCACCGTCTCGTCATAAGTAAAAGCAGGATTGTTCTTCATTTTCTTTTCCAAGAAATTAATAGCCTCCTGTTCCTTAAGTCCAGCACTAGTGGCCTAAATCACATAATTGTGAAATCTTATTCGCATAGTTAATCAAATAATAATATAAAGTTTCAAAGGCTACAGACACTAAAGCAATGAACATAGAAGCAACCAAGCCCATTATAGAACTAAGTTTTGTTTTTGTTTTCTGAAAATTAAGCTTGTTTTTCATGATTTCTTTATAATGGCTTTCATTTTATTAAGAAAATGTTTGAAATATTGGTTTAATTCTAAAAGCAAAAACAAGTTTTTTTAAAAAAAAAACTTAAGTTCCCAAACCCGCCTCGAGTTTTGACATTTGTCAAAAGTAGATGATAAATCAGAGAAACTCATAGGCAAAGTTAGTTTTTTTTCAAACAAAAATTATATCAAACAAAAGCCTGCAAAATTAAAACAGACATTATCACGGTTCTCAAGAAATAACATGTCAGTTCTTCAAAAGTCAACCCAAGTGCCTTCACCCAATTATCAAATCAGGTAGATTGTGTAGCACTCAAGTGCAGTGTACTCTAGATAGGAATGGTTGCCTACAAATAACTATAATGATAATGAAATTGATAAAATATTGGCATCCTCCAACAAAAATAAAAAAATACAAACACATCCATACTTTTGGTTCTTTTATTGGTGACGGTCTGAGTTTGCTTTCCTCACCTCGACTACTGTCACAGGACATACCACACAACATTTGGATGTCGTGGGGCTCATTAAATTCCTAGGTAGATGACTATCATGAATTGAACTCATCACCTCTTAGTTACTTAAGACCTTCTTGCCCACTAGGTCATTGAATGCCTTTTATTGGTGACGGTCTGAGTTTGCTTTCCTCACCTCGACTACTGTCACAGGACATACCACACAACATTTGGATGTCGTGGGACTCATTAAATTCCTAGGTAGATGACTATCATGAATTGAACTCATCACCTTTTAGTTACTACTTAAGACCTTCTTGCCCACTAGGTCATTGAATGCCTTTTAGAACCAAATTTTCTTAGAAGCCAAACAATACAAGAGTTTTAGTTTTTTTTAATGTTTCCTTCTCTTTTTTCAAACAGGGGCCTTAAATTGATGTAGTGAAAAAAATGAAGCAATATTTTAAAAGGCTAGTTTGACTACAATATATACAGCTTCAATCCTAAAAGTTACTTTTCTATTTTTACTAAAACCATCGAGAAAGCAGTTGTAATGTAAATTTTCACTGTTGTGACAACCACCTACTAGAAAATTTAAAAATTAGGACATAAATACATGTTGCAAATCGACATAAAATTTCTGACTCAATCATTTTTCTTCTAAAATTTACCTTGTGACCAAAGAAATGACCAGCAGGGTCGCATTTGTAGAGTTTAGGCCCGAACTCATCGTCAATGCCCAAAACCATTGCAACTACAAGAAATTAAGGGGAAAAAAAATTAAGGATAAATAATGGCCAGCTCAAAAATTAATGCAAAATAAGATGATGCTAAGGACATCTAAGGAGAAACCAACCAACTCCAAGTGGTCTCATGTAAGCATGCTGGGTATAGACTTGGGATTTATCAGCAATCCTGCAAAACAATTAATCCCAACATCATCAGTCCAGTTCCTGTAATCATCTTCCAGAACTCAATGGTCGATGTCCATGTATCGAACTTAAAGAGCAACATCGAGAAACTTTCCAGAAGTATTCAAGCTTAAAAGCCTTGTATTGTATAAACTTGAAAGAAATATAGTAGCATAGTTACGAATTGCCATAGAACTGAAGACAAATAAACCACAAACACTTCTTGATTATTACAAAAAGAAAGATATTACAGAAATTAAAAAAAAAAAATCAGAGTTACCATTTAGCCAATACATCCACAGGCATCTCATAGCCATATCGGAATCGAAACTCTGCTGCTTCATTCCTTGCTTGTTGAACCAGTGATCTGGCATCAGCTGAGTAGCATAAAAAGTATATAAAGGAATACTATCATTCAAATTTGAGCAAACTAGATTTTTATAAGGAAGCATCTGCATGTGGTACTTTGAATTAATAACTGTACAATGTAGTGTATAGAAAATTGCAAGTATAGACATCATTCATACACACGAAAAGACAAGTTCAGGAATATAGTCAAGGGATTATACATAGAATCAATTAATCAGAAGCTGATGTACTTATTACAGTACATTATTTGGGAGGGAGGATTTGAACCCGCAACCTCTTAGTCCATGATACATGTCAATTAGACAATTACAGTTGTGCTAAGCATGCTTAGGCATCATAAACTTCTTTTGTGTCTTTGAGTGTTCAGACAACCTTACACACACCTCGACTATTCTCATGGAACAACTGTCTGTCCTACATTTGGTGTTAAGAAAACTCGTAAGAAATTAATTCTAAGGTAGGTGACCATTATGGATTGAACTCATTAAGTACTTTATGATTTCCAAGACCCTTATTTGACAACTTGGCTAATCCATGATGGAAGCTTTGGCATCAAACGCTTAATGTTTATATTTTCACCCAAGCTCTGCCTTAACTATTTTTTCCCTTTATAAGAACCAACTTTCATTGAGGAAAAAAGAATGAAAGAATACAAGGACATAAGAAAGCACTCAAAAGGAAGTCACAAAAAAGAAAGTGATTCCAAAAAGCCCTCAAGCATCGAAGTTTCCTCATCATCGGAGTTGGTGCATTTTTCTTTTCTCACCCCTACGCAGATTCCTCAAACAACGATTATCACCAGACTCGCTTCTTGTTTTTTTCTCTAAAATTCTCCTCTCCTTTTCTCCTTCATAGAGCATTGACTACCTCCTGACTACATGAGATCTGGCAACCTCTCTACTTACGCTCCTCTGGCGGTGAGAATTATCTATATTTTTTCTCAATTGAAATATCTAACTCAACTCCATGAGCTATGAATACGAGCGCAATCTTACAAGATATCTAGCGAATTTCTTCTTCTCTTCTCATTTTCTCTGTTGACATCGTCAAGACTTTTTATCTTTGGTGTTTAGGCGTGTATTTAACAGATTTATCATTCATTTTTTGCCCTTAATTTGTTGTCCATATCTTATGTAGCCCGCATCTTCTCCCCCTTTCTCTTATCCCACATTCTTTTGCTATTTCTATGTTCACAACTCTTTCATATATTAATGAAATGGTTTGGTTCCTATAAAAAAAACACTAAAAATAGACTCAACAACTACTTAAGAAACAACTTCCTCATTGACGTCTAAAAATAAATTAGAACGAACCAAACATCACAAGAGCTCCTTATAAAAACCCTAAAGATTCTACTGTTAATCTCCCTCCAAATGATCCTTTTAATACAATACACACCCCAACTTGCCACAAAACTTCATCTTCTCACGGTAAGGAAGAGAAATTTCTCAATCATCTATCTGAACTTCATTTTGATCAAACAAACTAAAAACCAAACACCTCAGAGATAGACAAACTGGGAAAAGTCAGAGCTCCAAAGGATTCTATGTGAACTTCTATCTAATCTATCTAACAAACTAAAAACCAAACACTTCAAAAAAAGAGAAACCGGGAAAAGTCGGAGCTCCAAAGGATATGATCCATGTTTCCCTCCACCCTCTGACAGAGAATGCAACAAAATGGATAGAAGTTAAGGTATCGTTCTCGAAAGCCTATCAAAGTATATCTAGGATATTAACTCTTATGTATGTGAATAATTAGTCAAATTAAGAACTTGAACTTCTTTGGAAATTTTATCGCCCACATACAAGAAAACCATGGACTCGCTAGAAAGAGAAGGGTTCAATACTCAACGAAAGAGCTACAAAATAAGATAGAAAGAGAAGGGTTGCTCCAATATTAAAACTCAAACACCCCAATCAAAGAAAAGGGAATCATTATGGTTGTCCTATAAAATAAAGAATGACAAAAACTGGAGGAAAAAAAAAAGAAATAGCAAAGAGAACTCCCAAAAAGAAACCTGTAATGCCAGTTGCGAGCAAGCCCAGATTTTTAGTGATGGAGAAAAGGTGGGTGACACTTGTCTGGTCCAAAAGTTTGTCCTGAAAGAAAAATGAAATTATTACTATTAAGTGAAACTAGATACTATGCTTCAATAAAAAAGAATCGAGGCAAGGAAGTGGCACGGCCAAACCAACAATACTTACAGGGACCTTCTTCTGAGTCACAACACAAACCGAATCCTTCCCTTTGACACCAATCGAGGTAGTTCCAGCAGATTTCACAGCCTTGAATGCATACTCTAGTAGATCATTTCAAAATGAACAAGTCATGAAAACCTAACATTGTTACAAGCTAGAACTCGAAGACCAAAAGGAAAAACGTAGGATAATCGTAACATCTTCCTTGGGCAATCTTTCCTGTCCAAACATTTTATAAATCCACCACACTTCTAAAAAAAACCAACACTCAGATCAAACGCCATAAACTAAATTACACCTAAAAGAGAAAAACCTTCTTTACCAAACATAAAACACGAAATTAGATTTCACGACAGATACTAAACACATTCTGGACATTAATATCCAATCCTGATGAGCAACAAATCACTTCATAAAATATATTTAGAGTTTTCACCTCTCAGACTCAAATTTCTAGCTGAATCACTTCGGAGGCGATCATTCTTGAACATTAATCGAAGATTCAAAACCCTAGGAGATCGTTAAACTGGATCCATGGAAGCAAAAATGAGATCGAAGAGACTGAATGAACAAACATACCGATTTGGACAACGAATCACTTCGAAAAAAATAAAAATAAAAAAATAAAATCCACACCTGATGAACAACGAATCACTTCAGAAAAGGCGATTACAGTTTTCACCACTCAAACTCAAATTCCTAGCTAAATCACTACAGATGCGAGCATTCGTAAACACTAATTGAAGATTCGAAACCCTAGGAGATCGTTCAACTGGATCCATGGAAGCAAAAATGAGATCGAAGAGAACAAACATACCGATTTGGACAACGAATCACTTCGAAAAAAAAAAAAAAAAATCCATTCCTGATGAACAACGAATCACTTTAGAAAAAAGAGATAAGAGTTTTCACCACTCAAACTCAAATTCCTAGCTAAATCACTAACAGATGCGATCATTCATGAACACTAATGGAAGATTCGAAACCCTAGGAGATGGTTCAACTGGATCCATGGAAGCAAAAACGAGATGGAAGAGAGAAAATCGCATACATACCGACTTGGAACAAGCGGCCTTCCGGCGAGAATATGGTGATGTGACGATCGTATCCTCCTCCACTTCCACGGCTCATGGCTTCTGCTTCGGATGAATTTGAGCTGTTGCAGGTTTTAGGTCTGTGGGGCAAAATGGTTTAGAGAATAATATAGAGATGGGATATCTTTCTCATCAAGAAAACCGCTCCGGCTGGGTTTTGTTTCATTTTGCCATTTTCTTTTCTTTTTACAATTTTTTTTCCTTCCTTCTATTAAATTTGTTGTGATTGACGTGGTTTTTTTTAATTACTTTTTAGATTGAATTTATGATGAAATGATTTAACACCCAACAATATAATCGACCGTGTCACCAATTCATTCAAATTTTTTTTTTTATTTATAAATTTTTCATTCGGTGAAGAGTTTTGGGTATTTTTTTTACATATTGTAGAAAAATTAATACTCACATATGTGATATATTATGTATCACAAACTATTTTCCTTTTCTTCCTCTCTTTATCTTTCGGATTTAAAATGAAGTAGAATATGATTTATATTAGTGGGTATTATTATTTAGGTTATGTCTAACCTAAATATCTATTTTTCAATTATGTTATACTGTTTGTTGATTGAAAATTTGTTGTATTCCTTAAAGACTATGTATGATATTAATGGGAGACTATACTGACTGAAAACTATTTGTAACATTGATTAAAAACTATATGTACACTAATTAAAAAATATTTGTTGCGTCGATTGATCTTATCAGGTGCACGAGTTTTCTTTTTACCAAATTGGTCGATGGTGCGATTGGTTATTTGGTTTGGTGTCAATCCATTTTCACTACTAAAATAATCAAAGAATACTACAACCAATTTTAAAATGTAAGTGAATATCATACTCACAACTAAAAGCCAAATATCAATTTTTGTCATCGAGGGTCCGTGGTGCAGTTGTTATCTTGTCTAGTGGTAATCTATTTCAACTCCACGGTCACGAATTGAATCCGAAAATCGACATTTGACTCTCATATTATTTGAGAGTAGTTGTGTCTTTTATGAAGGGTTTGTTGGTCTCCTTTCCCCCATTTATACTAAAAAAAATAAAATAATTTTTGTGATTAAAATTTGACCACGGTGATGAGTTGGATTACTCGCACCCTTCATTCTAGATAAAGCAAGATTAGTAAATATTACAAAAACAATCACTTAAAAAAATGAATATAATTATGAATATTGATGATATTCTATTAATGATTTATTTATGATCGTCGTATTAAAATTTATTAAGGATTATAAGAATAAATATTGTATGCCATGACACGATCGATTATTTAATTTGATGGTAATGAATCGTTATTTGTAATCACATTATGCCAACTTGTACTAAAAAAATAATAATAATAAGAACAAATATTTTAAAATTCAACCAAATTTATTTTGTGAAATTAACTGATAATTACCCAAGTAGAAAAACAGATATAAATAAGCCGGAGTCAGAAATTGGTCCAAGGCCACTATATAAGTTGGTAAATCCAATCCTTTCTCTCTTTTTGGACAAAATCCCCTAATCCTTCGGCTTCGCTGCTCTCAATCTTCTTCATCCTTCAACTTTCCCGCCATTACACCGATCTGCAACTCTTCCAGTTTCTCTTCTCTCTCGCGATCCTTCTCAATCTCACCTCCACGAATCGCAGGTAAGATTACTGTTCGTTCTTGAATTCACTGACTATTTGTTGAATTAGATTGGATGTTTAGCTGTAGCAGTAGAGGTTTTAGAGCATATCTTAGTTCGTTGAGTTGAAATCTGTAAATTACATGTTGTCCTTGGAATTTCTGAATCCAGTTGATTTGTTTTTTTCTTTTTTTCCGCAATTGATGCGATTGCGAAATGCCTGGTTAGTTCCTCTTGTGATTGATATTGTCGATGTCGCATTTACGTTCAGGAAATGAAGATCTGTGTACTTTTGGTTGGATCGTGGTTGCTCTTCTTCTTCTTCTTCCTCGTCGCTATCGCATTTTCTGGCGTGTAAGTATAAGTAATGCTATGGCGTCGTGTTTTCTTTTGAAGATTTTCGATCATCTGATTGCTTAGATGTGCTTAAAGGATTTCAGTGTTTGTTATTGATTTTCGTTTAACTTTATATAGAAGCTAAAGTTTTCTCGGTACATATTGACATCTTGTATCTTAAGATAGAAATCATGTTGATGAAAGGAGTAGTATCATGTATCACATATAACTAGTTGGTTACCAGTTTGAATTGATTGAATTAATTTTATTTTTTATTTTTTATTTTTATAGAAATCGTGTTAGGTGATTAGACTAATGGTACCGTATATTCAATTTATCATGATAGAAATAGAAGGGGAAAAAAATCCTTAAATTTTTGTTAGCTTTAGATGATTCTGTTGAGCAATTATCGGAACTGTTTTTTTTTTGGTTCCTTTTAAATTTAATTATATTAATTTCACATATTTTCTTTATCTGTTAGATTTTTGTTTTTAGTTATGCAGCCTTCTCTTGAAGATTATTATGACGACACGAGCATTAGAATTGCATTCTCTGTTTCTCTCTGTTATCAGCAATTATATTAAAATTATCGAATTGGTCGGTGGCTTAATTGGTTTTTTGGCAATTATATTAAAATCATTGATATTTGAAGTGACATTTATAGTCTCAAAAGTTTTTTGGTTGAAGTAATTAAATCTAGTCTCACCATTAACGAAATTTTTTGGGTTGATTGACAATTTAACACGATTAAACTTAGTCTCAGAGGCTTTTTGGGTTGATTGATGATTTGATATGATTCTAACTCTTTCATTTTACTTTTACTTTGATCTGCTACTCTGACATTTTTTTTCTTCCTGTTTTTGACCTTTTTTCTCATTTACATGATAAATGGTTTAAAATATTGAATGCCCTGATTTCAGGTTTGCAAGTAATGGAAGTATGGAAATGGAGAAAACCTTGGCTATGATAAAACCAGATGGATTGCGTGGTAACTACACTGACAGAATTAAAATGGCCATTTTGGAGTCAGGTTTCAGAATTTTGAATGAAAGAATAGTTGAATTGGATGAAGATAGAGCACGTGGCTTTTATGCTGAACATTCGTTAAGAAGTTTTTTCCCTAATCTGGTTAAATACATGACAAGGTACATGTTGAATCCTTGAAATGTTGTCAAGTTTTCTTAGTAAATAATTGTTTGCATAATTTTATATGTTCTATGGTACTGTTGTATCAATACTGACGTTGTACTGGTACCTCACTGTATCTGTATTTTGCTTCTTTATGCCTGCATCCAACTGTTCGATGCCCCACGATTACATAGTCAGGGCTTTGCTATTCGGTCAGTGAGTGGCGATCTCTTCTGTCCATGTGTTTTCTCTCACGTTTTATTTACTGTTGATTGTTGCTCCATTTTTCATTACTGAACTGCTTTCATTGTGTACAATCAAGGATATCCACAATTTGCTAGCAAGTTGTGGATATCCTTTTCACTCATGAAATTTATGTAGCAATCACACCACCCACCAGCTGCCCTTGACATATTTGAAAACGCTGATATTGAGATTACTAATTCATGCGATGATTATTTATCTTACTTTTTTTTTTTTGATACCCGTGATTGTACGGGCCAGCTCATCAGATGTTCGTTAGCGTGCTTATCCACTTTGAGCCATGCTCTAATAGTTTAACTTGGTTGAAATATGGATCTTTGTGTTATATCAGAAAACATTAAAAACAATATGGTGGACTCTTAATCTGATTTTTATGTAAAAAGGTTTTAAACAAAAATGAAATCACTCTAGAATTGTGCCATTCTGTATTTCAGTTCTTGCATAATGGTGTTCTTCCTCTGTCTAACACTACTCATCAGTGGCCCAGTATGCATTATGATTTTGGAGAAACAAAACGCGATCGCAGATTGGCGTGCTATGATTGGGCCAACAGATGCAATGAAAGCTAAGGCTACACATCCCAATAGGTCATATAAATTTTTATTTTCGTTTCTATTAATAGTTTGCCGCCGGAAGTTGGTACTGTTGTCAATACACTTGCTACCAGTTCATTTTTAGTCTTGGTTTTCATTTGGGTCTCTTGCATGATTTCAGCATTAGGGCAATGTGTGGTTTGGATTCAGAGAAAAATTGTGTTCATGGTTCGGATTCTCTTCAATCAGCTCAAAGAGAGATCTCATTTTTCTTTAAAGAAGAAACTGGTACGATCTATTCCCTCTACCATATATATTGATAATGCATACTTTTATTTGTTCATACACGATGCGATATTTTTTATGGTCACATTTATATTGTTCACATCATCTTGCGATCTATATTGGCTAAGATATAGCTATCTGTTAATATAATTGAAAGTAGAGGTTCTATATTGATTGATGTAGAGTGGAAATAAATGTTGCATTTTTAAAACCAGAAGTTGTAAATTTCAGATAGGAAGAAAATGTAGGTGGGGAACAAAACAGAAGTTAGATTCTTATGGTTGATGTAACTAAATTTACCCACAACCCATCAGCTTAAGCTTTTGTGTCAATTGGTGATTTAACATGATTCAACATGATATGAGAGTAGGTGCTCCTAGGTTCAAACTCCTTTCCAGTCGTTTCCCCTAAAGGCCATTCCTAATAGTTTCATCCTTAATTAGTATTGATTTCCACTCTATAGACATTCTTAAATTTCCAAACCCACAAGTGAGAGAGAGTGTTTCTTGATATAATTAAATTTACTCAAATCCATCAGCTTAAGCTTTTGGGTTGATCAGTGATTCAACAATAATTCAACAGATTCATCTGCCATTCATGAAAGAAATGCCCACTTTTTTAGATTATAAAGATTTTTTTTTTTTTTATTATTATTATTATTCTTATGTTTAGCAAAAGTTTTCTTTGGTTCTTCTACCACAAGGCACGTCTGTTTCTTGGTCTTGATAAGCGTACGTTCGTTTCTATTACTGTACTTTTCCAGGTGAAATGGTTGAAAAACATGATGAATTATAATCAAGCAGTCAGTGTATAAGCATGACTAAGTCTTATCCACACCTCTGTATTTTACTTAATCTCAAATTCCAAAAGTGGATTTCTGCCACTCCCTCCCAATTTTCTTCTGGACAAAGGCGAGTCGTTACCTTGTCTTGCGCACTCCTCGCTTGCGCATTTGTATATTTGTATGCTATTTATGGATGTCATGTTTTTGCTAAGTGCCTGCATTAGAAATTTAGAACCGTTAAGGATCCCACATCGGAAAGAGTGGAGACCTCATAATAATACATAAGAGATATGAGTTACTCTCCTCATTGGCAATTGGTTGTGAGGTGGAACCCCATGTTATCTGATTAGAACTTTTTCTAGTGACGTGTTTTTCAGTGTTATTATCTGTTGTTACTTTTAAAATGTTTGGTTTCGTTTCGACCCAATAACTGCTACTATTAGGAAGATAAAACCGTTGGTTGGTGATGAAAGGTCCCCCTTGGCTTCTTACGCCTTGCTTGAACAAGATCTGTTCTGTAGGTCCATAGAGTCCCATTGCTTCTTTAGTTTTATAGTTTTAGTTAGACATGCTGAGTCTGGTTATTGTTTCTATTTGCCCTGTGGTAACAGAATTAGGCCAATAAATGATGTGGGCTGAAATGCTTTGTAATCAGAAATTTTCGATCATTACAAAGTTTTTTCCACTCTTAAAATTCTATTGTTTCTCCAAGATCAGATCCGAACTTTGGGATCAAATACTGGCTTAAGCTTATGCCCGCTTGGGTGGGGTCCACACCCGCTTTAGAATTCAAAGCATTTGGGTTGGATTGGAATTTGCGAAGACCATTAATTTACATGGAGCTCTGATACCATATTAAAGAATATGAGGTTCCACCTCAAAATCAATTGTAATGAGGGGAGTAATTCATATCTCTTATAAATGTGTTGAAGACTCCTCTCCTTTCCAATGTGGGATAATTGCACCACAAGGTGAGTATCTCCAACAACTAGCTTGCCGCAAAAAGTTTCTTTCTCGCGAATGGGAGAGGAATACTTATACAACTTCATCATCATGTCTCTACAGGGACTCTGTCTGGCTTGAAAAAGGCTTTTATCCTTTTAGGTTTTCTCTCAAAATTCTTACATGGTCTCAACTCAAGCGGCCCACATCCAATTTTCTCTCAAGTGATTACATCGACAAGATAAGTTCAAAGATATATGCTGAAAGTCTCCTTGTATCACCATGCATAGCTTTGCATCTATTGATTATGTTAAGAAAACAGAACAACAATCACCCTACAAAAAACACGAGACAAGAAGATAGAGATTTACGTGGTTCAAGAGGAAAACAGTTTATTAATTCGGAGATACAAGATTATGGAATGTTGATCCAATGGGGCTAGGATTTTAAGAGAGTTTATATAGTGCATTTTCATAAAAGTCCAATTACAAAAACGTAAACCTAAATGAATATTTTGTCTAGATTTGTTATGAATAAGTAACCGTGGGGCATAGATCCCTTCTTGCAGACTTGAGCAGCGAAACTCCCAACTAAGTAATTGTGGGATATCACACAGTTCAAGACATATCTCATCAGATTTGAAGGTAACTTAGTTTGTTATGAGTTAGCATCCTTGGTAAAAAATTTAAATAAGCTCGGAAGAGACTTGATTTCTAGTCATCTTGTGAGATTATTTCTCGGAGGTTTTCTTCAATTAGTTTGCCATGGAGTGGACAGGGACTTTTTAGCTATTTTGTTCTCCTTTAGCCATTACTACGAAAGCTTTCTGATAGAATCTGGATCTATCTATTAGTAAATCATCACGAACATACACGATAAACCAAGTGATTCGAGGTACTTGGACCCTCCCTAGACTCTTGAGATCTCTCAAGCCCTAATTCTCATACATTTCAAAGATACCTCCTCACTAAGTAACCCTCTCTATTTATAACCACTCTATGTAACTAACTCTCTCCTATCAATACCCTCCCCTTTAAAGCACCTTGTCCTCAAGGTGGGTATACAAAAATGAATGACAAAACAAAAACATAAAGCGCAAAATTAAAAAAAATTAAAATTCCAGCACAGAGTTGTTGATGTTGTCAGCCCAAAAATCAGCCTACACCTTTCTTTAATAAGCCCATGAAGCCCATTTCTTTCCAACCATGACTCACATAATGTGGCCCAATCCAAGTGCAAACTTTCAAATTTGGATCAAATCCACGTGACTTTGAAACCCTAGCTGCCACCATCTTCTTCTTTTCAAAACCACACACTTTTTCTTTTAAAATTGCAGCCTCCACATAATTGAAATTTTGATTATTCCTTTTTTTTTTGTTCCTTGCACAAAATCCAGTCGTACATTTCTTCTTCTTTTCTACGACGTTGAAGGCATTTCTTCTCCAACTTCCAAAAACTACAACTCGTCTTCTTCGTTCTGTGCGTACAATGACACGTATTTTCCGACCTCCGCGGACAACGAATCATCCTCTCCGATCTCAGATTTTCATGACAATATTTTCCCCTCCATCTGCGCGGCGGCGTTTTTCATTCGTCCTCCATTTTGCTCGGCGGCGTTTCCCATCCGACTTACATTTCGCTCGGCGGCGTTTCTTCCTCTTCGATCGATCACAACGATTATTCTTCCTCGGCCTCCGTTGCTGGCCATGGCGAACGTTCTTCTCCGGCAGCGATCTCGGATGTTTCCTCTCCCTCTTGCTCTTCTTGGTACGTTTCTTCTTAGTAACTTCTGAAACCCTAACCTCTTCGATCTTCTCCGCCGCTGAAATTTCTTTCATCACTTTGATTTCTTCTTTCGTTTCTTTTCGATCAAACACTAATAACTTCTCCTTCATGTCTGAGTACGTTTCTCTCATTTCTTTAAAACCTTCTTCCATCACTGCTTGAAACGAATCAAGCAAGAACATCATACGTTCAAAACCTTCCTGATCCATGGCCCGAACAGATTGAAACCGCTCTGATACCAATTGATAGAATCTGGATCTATCTATTAGTAAATCATCACGAACATACACGATAAACCAAGTGATTCGAGGTACTTGGACCCTCCCTAGACTCTTGAGATCTCTCAAGCCCTAATTCTCATACATTTCAAAGATACCTCCTCACTAAGTAACCCTCTCTATTTATAACCACTCTATGTAACTAACTCTCTCCTATCACTTTCCTTTAGATGATCTTAACCATATACTTAATTACAAATAGCTGATCCTATCAAGAAATGGTTTAGAAATATGCAAGGACCTAATGAATAGCCTGGATAAATTATTTTAGGATTGATTGTAAAAGAGAACGAATAATTATCATGGAGTGACTAATAGTCAAGAAGGTCTTGGGTTGCTAAGTGGTGATAGGTTCAATTTATGATAACTATCTACATAGAAATTAATTTCTTGTAGATTTCCTCGATCTATAATTGTTGTTAGAGAGAAGAAAAAGGCCTATCGTTTTACTTCAACAAAGAAAAAATATGAAGAAAAAAAGATGAGTTCACCATGGATCGACTTAATAGTTAAAAAGGGATTGGAGAATTCAAAAGGTTATAGATCTAATTTATGGTGACTATCTGCTTAGGAGTTAATATTCTATGGATTTTCTTGACAACTGGCCCGAATATTCACAAATACACATAAATTGACCCAAATAATTACAAATACAATTTTTTTTTTTGATCTCTTAATGAGACAATACCTTCATAATTCATATATTTGAAGAGTCGAGATACTCTAATATACCTTTGATAACTAAATATAGTAGGATCAAATGATTGTTTCTTGAGAAAAATATATTACAATAAATGAAATTATGTTCTCATTTCTTGTAATCTTTTGTTGTTTTGGTTACATCATGGATAAAGCGAACCTCTTTTTTCTCTTATTACTTTTATTCTATCCTCCTCACAAATTGGAGAGGTCTCTCGAAATAGCCTTTTGTATTTAAAAAAAAAAAAAAGATTTGAGGTTATAAATAAATTATTTACCTTTTGTCCCAATTGTTGAGGTATTGGTGGATATCATAGCTAGAAATTTCCATTTGATTAAAAGAAGATTTAGTGAAAAACGAGCTGGTCAAACCATTGGATAATTAGCAAGTCTAGCCATATTGTTTCTCCTTTTAGTTGGGGTTTGTAAACCCTAGACATTTACTAGATGCTTCCCTCACATGGTTTCTTATCTTTCTTTTAAAATAAATTGTCTTGGTTTCAGTAATTCTTCTCTTAATTTCTTTAATTCCATTTTTGCCCTCTTCCTTTTTCCCTGCATCTCGAGGAGCTTTTGAGGAATGAGACTCAAATGACGAACCTAGTGACGCTTGACATGTTAAGATATTTAAGCTTAGGGCATACGCTTGCCATAGCACATTTATGATGAGCTTAAAGTTTTTTTTTTTTTTTTGAGACACATGATGAGCTTAAAGTTGCTATACCTCAAAACAAGGAAAGGATTCGAATATTTTTAATCAATAAGGACATGTTTGAGTTAAGAAGAATGAGAATGATTATGACGAGAATAATTTTCTTACCTACATTTGCGTTGGATGATCATTCTTCCTTTAATCAATATTCATTTCTCTATAATTACTATTCATCTACCTTCGGGAACTAAAAGGTGAAATATTCATTCCTATATGGAGGGCCTAGTGATTAAGAGAGTCTTGGAGAATTAAGAGGTGACATATTTAATCTATGGTGGTCACCTACCTAATAATTTATTTCCTACAAAATTTTTTGACATCTAAATGTTGTAATATCAGACGGTATGTCTTGTGATAATGGTTGAAGTGTGTGTAAGTTGACCTAGACAGTCACAAATATATATATATATATATATATATATATATATATATATATATATAGATATGTATATATATATGTATATATATAGTCATTATTCATCTTTCCATGGTTACTATTCATTTTTCTCATAACCTTATTCTCGTATTACTATTTTTCATTCACCTTTTTCTATAACCACTTTTTATTAATCCCCATAGTCATTTTTTCATTCTCTTAATATTCACTTTATTTATAAGTGTTCTTTGCTTTCCAATCACTTTGTAATGGTTTTTTTCATAATCATTTTTCTATACTTCAAACATAGGTAACAATTTCTTTATAATTATTCATTTCACTTTAACATAGATAAGCCTTCTTCTTCTTATTTGCTATGAAAAACAAAATCAATAATCAAGAAAACATGAGACAAAACACAACAATTTACGTGGTTCACCAACAGTGTGTTAGTTACGTTCACAGACAGAAGAAATAACTCTTTTATAAGAAGATAAAAATACAAACGTTTGGTTGAACATGATTTTTAGAAAGTTTAAATAGTGCACTCTCATTAAACTCTAATACAACATATGATTCAATATAAAAACATAAAACTAAGTAATCTAAAGATAACATAGTTCAAAGATATATCTCAACCGTATTTTTATTCCTTCTAAATCAATTTCACTCTTCTCTCTGCAGAATATTGATTGCCTAATTTAGCTTAGCTGTAAATAGCATATAGTTCATTAAAAAGTTATTGTTATCATTAAAGAATTGTGTTGACTAAATCAGGTGGTTTAAATCAGAATAGATTTTCTTATTTCTTTTTAAAATCATTACGAACCCTTAAGACACGACCGAACGTTTTTAAACCAAGTATCTAAACACTAACCAGTACTGTGCTGAAGATTATTTTTAAAAAAACCTCTTCATTAATGGAAGAAGATATTATTATTATTATTATTATTATTATTATTATTATTATTATTATTATTATTATTATTATTATTGGTATTGGCAACGGTAATAATCTATGAAAGGATAAACTTGTGGCTGGAATTTAAAAGGGTGATTATTATTTTATCCAAAAGAACGTGGATAGATCCGAGGAAGGAATAAAAGCTTTACAATATATTTCAACTCAATTGGGTAATTATGTGATTGTCGTGACACGTGGCCAAGAGGATATTATTTTGGGTCCATTGTCGAAATTGGGAAAAAAAATAAAATAAAAGAAAGTCTAACGGTTACTGTTAGATTAAGATTGAGGTCGATGTCTTAGGTTGTCTTGTTTGGAAGTGACCTTAATTGTTAAATCTCTTATTATCTTTCGAGTCTTGGTCTTAGGATATGTATATGTGTCTTTGGATATGTGGTAAAGTCTAACCTTTTTTTTTTTTTTTTTTTTAAATATTTGTGAGTGTATCTAGGTTAGTTTATCCGCACCTTGATTATTTTCATTGAACATATCGTCTTACTCTACGGCATTTGAATGTTAAGAAAATAAAAAAAAAATATGTGATTTTTGTAAGTAATTTACTGCACGTGGATTGAATTCATAGCCTCTTGAATCCCAAGACCTTGTTTGACCACTAGATCAAATTATAGAAATTCAGTGATATCATTGAGTTACTACTTTTGTTGGTTGAACTTTAGAGATATTTAGAGCAAGGAAACTGAGAATAGTTATGGAGAATGAAAATACGTTAGAAAATATGAGGGAGAATAATTATTAGGGAAAATGATTATATGTGTTTGGGTTAAATGAAATGATTATCTGTGTTTGAAGGTGTAAAGAATGATTATGAAGAGAATCAATATATATGTTCGAGATGAAGAGAATTATTATGGGTAAACAAAATAGTGAATTTGTAAAGAACGAAAAGTGGTTATACACATAATAAAATTATGAGGAATGGATGATGATTATGAGAAAAATAATTTCTGATGGTCCAAACGTGCAAGTAGGAGAACTTTTCTCTCATAAGCATTCACACTCTTCATATCTCAAACACCCATTTGATTGGAAGAGGCTCGCATCTTGGTATGAGCTTAGGGGGTGTTTGTTTGTCATATTTAAGGAGGATTTAGGTGGAGGATTCACTAACTTTTCCTTGAAAATTTACATCGAAATGAGTTTTTACTAACTCTTCTTCTTTTTCGCTTTTACAAATAACTCATCATTTTTAACCATTCATTTAAAACTATTTAATCATTTTTTAATCATTCATTTTAAATCAATCAAAATAACTCATTTTTAATTATTCCTTCTTTAACTACTCAAAATAACTATTCATCTTAAATCTACCTCCAAACAAAATTTTGATTCTAACTCTTCTACACAAAAATCACATCTAACAAGTTTTTTGCCACAATTCTCAATTTTTAACTATTCAAAATAATTTCTGAATATAACTTAAATCCTCCTTAAATATGGTAAACAAACACTCCCATATAGCTTTCCAATCTACAAATAGAAGTGTCCGACAACTTATAAAGTTGTAGAGAATTAAGGAACATTATTTGATATGCTAGTATCATGAGCAGCTTCTAAGAATTACGAGACTTGAGGGGAGGGAAATCCTTCGAATCATTTTTGTAAAGGTGAGACATGTTCTTTTGAGATTGTATGAGATCTTCATTGTCCTTTTATTATTGTGATCTCTATTTTAGTGGAACCTATAAAGTAGTCCTTTGGGGGCATACTTTTAATTTCGACCATACAAATTGTTTATAAATTTAATATATTATAAAAAAAAAAATTAAACTATCGTAAATGATTTGAAAGTCAACAAAGATTAAGTATATATAAATATTTTTTTATTTATTTTTCTGTAACTATTGAGTCAATTTGCGTGCACCTTGTTAATGTCATGAAATATATATTGTTTGATCATACAACATTCAGATATGAAATAAATGTATAAAAAAAATAATTTCTACGTATGTGACCACCATATAGATTAAACCTAGATCAAGTAAATAATAAAATATTTAAAGGAATGATAGACTCAATATAACTCTTTTCTTATAAATTTCTTTGACAATCTAATGTTGCAGGGTTAAATGGTTGTTTCGTAAAAATAGTTGAGTTTTTGTCAAAGACTTACTAATATAATAAAATTAGACATCTGCTTAGGATTGAGTCATCTTAGCGAAACCAATTATAGTAGGGTCGCTTACGATAGTAATTTGGAAAATTAACCTTCATAGAATGACATAGTACGTAGTTAAGAGAACTATGGAAAATTAAGAAGTGATCGACTTCAATTCATGATGACTACCTATTTAAGAATTAAGTTTTGATAAAAAAAAATTTGACATCTAATATTGTAGATTTAGGCGATATGCTTCAAGCTGATGTAGACACTCATGTAAAATACATGGAAAATTATAATCAAAGTTAGGAGATAAATTCAACCACTCCATTAATGGCGTGGACAAACACAGTTCACACAACATAACTAGTGTACCATATGCAATAAAGAGCTTGGAACTATTAGAAAATGAAATAAAATCCAAATAGAAGATCGAAATATAAATCATTTCAACGATGCATACTTCAAGATGAACCCTACTTCGAGGAATTTCCTTTGGCTCAAATCTTTTTGATATTTCCTTATCATGAATTTTTCAATTTTGACAGTTGGGAAAAGTTTGGTGTTATTGTTCTTCCACCAGCCATGAGATATGGACTCTTTAGGGTTTCTTATAAAAATGATCAACAATGTAACATTACCAATTGTCCGAAAATTAACATCGTAATATTTGAAGGTTGGAAAGACTTCTTTGAAGGTATGCTCCCCTCAATGTCTCGGGTTCGAGACTTACTTTTGACATTACTATATGACTTAGGGACGAGCGTAGTTATTCTTATTTTTTAAAAAAAGGTTAAAAATACTCGAATCTATAACCTCTTAGTTATGTTCGTCTTACATTATATCATTGGTTGGTTATTCGAATTCCAATTGAATTGTTTATATAGTGTGAGATTTTTTTTTTTTTTTAAATACAAAGTAATTAGAAGATTTTGTTGTCTACATTTAGAACAATTTTTTTAAAAAAGTAATATTAGGCCGAGAAAAACTACTCTATATCCTAAAATATAGAACTTGATGAGAAATTCTTTTTGTCTAATCTATTAGAAATAGTTGACTTTCTGTCACAAATAGAAGGATAGAACTATGCCACGGTTCCACAGCCTTTTATCTATTGCCTTGCATAAAGTTCTTGGAGTGCGAATTTAAGGATTCTAGGAGTTCAATATTTTAGACTTGCCAAAATTAAAAAAAAAAAAAGAGTATAATATATGAGCATAAGATGGAATAAATTTTAAAAGTTACTAATATAAAAGTGTTGGTTGATTGATTGTTTAATATAATTCAATACAATTAGAGCGTATGTAGTATTAGTCTCTCAAATTGTGATCCAATAAGTATAAGATTCAGATTGGACCCTATCAAAATAGGCCGAATTAGATACTTTGGTCCACGGATTCAGTTCCAATTCAAGATGACTTTTCCAATATAATCTCTATCGTAAGGGAGCATATTGGAATTTTCAAAAAAAAAAGGAGCATATTGGAGATATTCACTTTATCAAAATTGTTTCATATTGAAAACGTGAGAATTTTTCAACATCTTTATAAGAGATATTATTATCAATTAATTTTGAGATGAAATTCTATATTATCTATTACAGTCTCAGGGTTGAAGATCCTACCATCAACTTAAATTCTTTTTTATAAAAAAAAATAATAATAATTATGGATATAAAAAAAAATTTAAAAAATCAAATATAGCAAAAAAAAAAAAGTAATTTAAATGTTAAATAGATAGTAATTTAAGAATTTTCTTTGAACTCAATAGATTATTCTAGTATAAATGTCAATTCTAAATCATCAAAAGGTGCCATTATTATTATTATGGTGTTTATATTTTATGAGGGATCTGTAATGCAGTAATTGGTTGCTTATTCATTGACTTATATTTGAATTGGCATTATTATATACTTGTACATAAATATAATACATTTGCTGGTGTTGGTGTTTATTTATTTATTTATTTTTATTTGTTCCACAAATGCTTTGTTATTTAGTTAAGTTATTAATTCTTATCAATTTGTCCACTAGTATATTATTATATAGCATAAAGTTTAATATTTTCGATGGACAGATTACATTTCTTTTATTCGTACAAATGGTGTGTTTGTTTATTTGGTTATGTTATTAATTCTTATAATTTGTCAACTAGTATTTTAGTATTAATTAGTTGGGTTTTGGGTGGACGTGGGTGCATGGATACCCCTCGAATAAAAGAAATACTTCTTTATACATAAAAGATTCTACTATTATTAGGTATCAACTAAATAAATTGGTGGTGTTATTGATTATCTGGTTTGATGTTAATCTATTTCCACTGCCATGAGTTCAATCCTGAAATTGATATTTGTAATCCTCTTCTCCAATTTGTATTAAAAAAAATTATGTGACACCAAATAATACTATATTTGTGCTTGAGTAGAGCCCTCCACATTAATTTTTAGAGAGTATTTTTCTATAAAATGGGTAAAAAAGCTCTATTTAGTTTTATTGTAAAGTCATAAATATTAAATACCTTTGGAATTGAACTAGTATTTTTTTGGCATTATCATGTTGATAAGAGTTTTCTAATAAATTTGATGATGAACATCACTGTAGATACATGGAGTATTAAGTTTATGCAACTAAAGAAACATATAATTAGATCATCATTTGTTTTCAAAAAAAAAAATCACTTTTTGTCCTCGAGTAAGGAGGCCAAAAGAAATTTGTCTTTTTAAGTATTAATCAGTTTATTTTTTAATGTACCTACTAAGATTCAATCTTAAAACCAACAACATCAAATTAAGTTAAAATTCAACTCGTTGGCCATGAAGCTTGGGTAGTATTAATCAGTTATTTGGTTCTACATGATTGTGCTATCCTTTGACTTATTAAAATTCATGTTTATTTTCACTCAATGTTTTTTACAAAAAGTTTCAACTTCTCTTATAAAATGTTTTTGAATTTTTAACTAAATTATTAAAATCAAAACTTGTTTTTAAAAGCTATTTTCTTAAATCTATTTGATGTTTTGTTTTTAGTTTTTGAAATTTAACCCTATCACAACTTCTTTATCATATGTTTTTTTCTTATTTGAATATCTACCTCTTACTTATATGTATAGAAACCAAACCAAAATTTAGAAACAAAAAAAATTGTTTGATAACCATTTAATTGTTTGTTTTTTGTTTTTGAAATTTAAGCCTAGAGCAAGTATCTTATCATAATGTTGAATTGTGGCATAGTGACAAGTGTTATAGTAAGTTTTTGTAGTCCCCCAAGGGTGGCGTAGTGGTTGAAAACTTGGGTTTTGAGGGTATGTTCCCCTCAAAGTTTCAAATTCGAGACTCAACTGTGACATTTTTCCTTCAATGTCTCTCGGTGCCTGGCTTAGGGACGAGCGTGGCGTGAGCAAACCAAATAGTTATCAAACAGGATCGTAGTTTCCAAAAAATTATTTTTGTTTTTGAAAATTGGTTAACATTTATATACTTTCTTAACGAAAGATATATGTGTAAGAAAGGTGGAACACATTTTAAATGGTTATCAAACTAACATTTATAATAAATGTTGGTTTGATCTTTTACTTATTTTTAAAGTGCAAAAAATTATATAGAATGGTAAATAAAGGTAAAGATCCTCTGGGGGCAACCTAGTAGTTGAGGCTAAAGACTTCAAAGTATGCTTCATTAAGAAATCATTGATTCGAGATTGTTGAAAAACGTTTAAATTAGAATACCCTTCGAAGTATTCCGGTGTCATAGTCTAGGGACGACCCAGTGGTGTACTGAGTATGATTTTCCGATTTTCAGAAAAAAAAAAAAAAAAAAAAAGAGGTAAAGGAATACTCTAGTGTCTTTTGGAATAATGGTTTAAAATCACTAAACTGTTAATTTTCTTTTTGAAAAATTAGCAAAGGTGAATAAAAGATATGTATGGGGATCAACTCCACGTTTTGTACTCAGCAGTTAGTGTTAGGATTTGCGTCTGAAGATCCAACGGACCAAATTTAGACACAGATGTTTGAGAATTGAACCCGCAGAATCCTCCATTTGTAGTGTTATTAAATTACAGGAAATTAAATTATTAAATTTTTATAGAGAATGTTTTTTTCATTCTAATGGTTTGTGTATATATATATATATATATAAAAGAAGAAGAAGAAGAATCAGCAATAGCTTTGAGGAGTAAGGAGTTGATAGAAAGGCCACTGTTTGGGAACTTGAACCATTATATATATAACTTTCTGTTTGCCAAAATTCTTGACACTTTGTTTTGATCATCCCAATACTCACCATTGGCTTATTTTAAGATCTGATTTTCAACTTCTCAGTTTTGTACATCATTGTTGGAGATGAAGGTGAGCTTAATCTTCATGTTGTGTTATTAGTGTACTATTTTGTCCTCAACGGGCAACCCAGCGGTTGAGACTAAGGACTTCAAGGCATGCTTCCTTGAGAGATCACTGATTCGAGGCCGCTGGAAAGCACTTAAACTAGAATACCCTTCGAAGTATCTCGGTGCCACAGTCTAGGGACGGGCCAGTGGTGCCTTGGGTATAGGAGAGCGAAGCTCCGAGTACTATTCTTCTTTTTATTCGATAACATTTGAGGAAGGAAGATTTGAAGTTGTAACCGCATGATGCCGCTCGAGTTCTGTTCTTGTTAGTTTATGTGGTGTAGTGTAGTTTGAATGGAAGCTTAGACTTTTTTTTAAAACTTCATTTGTTCAATGCAGTTCTTGAGCTGGATGCAGAATAAACTAAATGGCAGAAATGAGAAGAAAATCCCAGATACATTCTCTACTTCTGGTAAGCTCTCTTCTCTTCTTTTTTTTTTCTCTCTTTTCCTCTATCTTATCACTTTTTAATCCTCTATGTTTCAAACGGGTGTATGTTCGGGTCATTTTACGTGCACTTTGACTATTTTTAGTGACTCAACAGTATTTGGTTGTCAAGAAAACCCGTAAAAAAATTAATTACCATGGATTAAACCTATAATTTGTTAGTTTTTTAGACTCTCTTCGCCATTAGACTGATCCATGATGATTTTATAAAATGGATAATATTATATCAATGTAGATCTAAAAAGGGTCGTTGTCCCTTACAATATTTATAGATGAATTTTTTTAGGGTCTAAACTAGCTTATCAGGTAAACTGTGGAAAATAGAATTAGTGAAAAATAGTTTTTTGGTTGGATCCAAAATTTAGTTTGGTGGATCAAAATCCCAATGCAAATGAGGACATGATTCAAAAGGTAACCACAATCACCAACCTCAAGACTTGGGTCCATGTGCCTAGTTCCCTCAACCAAATATTTTATGCACAAAATTTACCATTGTTTTACATTTCCTGTTTTGTGCAAATCAACATTAATCAGATACATAGGAGACCGTGTTTGGAGGCGTTCATGAAACCGGGAGTTGAGTTATTATAATCCAACCCACGTTTGACCCACATGTTATAACAACCGTTGGATTGACTCAAACCTAAGCTATTGTTTACCTAACTTTCATCGCCGTTTCACATAACTCATGTCCTATTTGAGATTAATCAATAAGATCTTGGGGAGATAAAAGGTGATGGGTTCAATCCATGACGGTCATCTACATATGAATTAATTTTTTACGAGTTTCCTTGACATCAAAATGTTGTAGGGTCAGATGGTATATCTTGTTACATTAGTTGAGATGTTCGTAAACTGACCCAAAAAGTCACGGTCACGGATATATTAAAAAAAATATTTCTTATTCCTCTGTTATAATAACATGCACCCCAAATGTTATTTATCATAATTCATGTTATAATAACGTGCACTTCAAACACCATTTATTATAATCTATTTTATAATAACATACCTTTCAAATACAGTCTGCTATTTAGAGTAACCACGGTTTATAGTAATCCAACCACTCCTATTTTTACTTTATGATCACATTCTTTTTAGTTTCATATTCTTTTAAATTGAATATGTTCCATTCCATTTTCCAATTTACAGAGCATAAAAAACAAGAGTCTAGAGAAGAGTTCAGCCATTGGCCTCATGAGTTGCTTGCAATTGGAACTTTTGGCAACAATGAGATCAAACAAGACAAACAGGAGGATCCAACTTCTTCAGAAGAGATAGCAGATTTCTCTCCTGAAGAAGTTGGCAAATTACAGAGAGAGTTGACAAAGCTTCTATCTCGAAAACCGAATCCCGAAAAACAGGTTGAAGATCTTCCATTGGATAGATTTCTCAACTGTCCCTCAAGCTTGGAGGTTGACAGGAGAATCAGCAATCCACTTAGCTGTGATTCTGATGATAAAGATGAAGATATTGAAAGAACCATCAGTCTTATAATTGGCAAATGTAAGGACATTTGCGCCGATCGTAAAACGAAAGCGATCGGGAAGAAATCGATCTCATTTCTGCTGAAGAAGTTGTTTGTTTGTAGTAATGGATTTAATCCTATGCCACCACCAAGTTTGAAAGAAACTCTACATGAGTCAAGAATGGAAAAGGTAAAAAAGCTTCTTCAATTCTGATTTATGCTGCATAATTTCAGCTTTTGAAACTGATGATCTTTCCATTTCAATGGCAGCTTTTGAGAACAATTCTCCTAAAGAAGACCGCCCCGCAAAACGGTTCTCGAGCGTCCTCGTTGAAGAGGTACATCGAGGAAAAACCATCAGCAAAAAGCAGCAACGAAGGAGGAGAAGAAGAGCAGAAAAATGCAAAAGATGGATCCAAATGGGTCAAAACTGATTCTGAGTGTAAGTTCACAACTTCATATGTAGGGGTGTATAAACCGAACAATTCGAACTATCCAACCCAAACGTAAGAATTGAGTTGAGTTGGGATATAACTTTTTTGGGTTAAGTCGATTCTTGGGAAGGCCAGTTTGATTCAGTTCAATCCAACTTAATACAGTTTAGGTTCAAGTCTATAGATTTATAGGCTATAGGCTTAATATTAAAGAGGACAGAAGATATAGACACATCCCGATAACTCAACTCAACCAAAAAAATTATGAGTTGGGTTGGTCTGATACATAGGGTCGGACAGATTTGTAGATTGACCTACTCGAAAATTCGAGTTAATCCAAAAAAAATTCTTAACTCAATCCAACTCAGACGATGTACCCCTGTTATATTATATGTACATAAATCCATTAAAAACATCAGCATTCTAACAAGCCCTTGTTTAACAAATTGCAGACATTGTTCTTGAGATATAATTCCATCTCCTTTTCTAATCAACTTGCCATCTAACTAATTTGAACAAGGTAACAGCCTAACAGCTTTTTTCTGATTTCACTTTTTCATTATTTTCATTTAACACATCAATAACTGATCTTCAAACTTTCATGTCCAAAAATGACTTTTGCAGATATTCTAACTCCATCCTTTGATTGGAAATGGATCCAACGGCTGAGATGTTGTTCATCACAGCATATAGATCTGATTGACGGTGCTGATTACTCTCCTTTTTTTTCATGGTTGTATGTTATGAAAACAATGCAACTCATGTTAATATGATTCTATAATGACAGAACAGGGCTTTATATTTTTCACTTTGTTTTACTTCATAATTCTTCTTCTTTTTTTTCTTTGATGTTGTGGTCTCTCTCTTTGTAACATATTTGAGGCAAATAACATTTTGTATGGTTATAAATTTACTTGGACATTATTGTTGGGCTATGTTTTTCTCCCATCTTTTACTCGCTTGGCTTGTTCAATTTGGATCGGATCTATGACCTCATGTCAAGATTTTAACTAGGGGTGATTTTGGTTCGTTTTTTGTCACTCTTGTGCCAAACTTACAACCGAACTGATGTCCTCGGTTTTTCAATAATTGGGTCCCAACCCATGTCTAATAAAAACACAAAACCATTTGATAGATTTTCAATTGGTTCTGTTCGGTTTTTTGTTTTTGCATTGTATTAAAAAAATTAAAATAAAACAAAATTATTGCATTCATTTTTCCTTTTTATTTTTTAAATTTTGGATAACAATAATTTTTCTATAAATATGACAAGTAATAAAAAAAAAAAGTAAAGTTGTTACATTGGGACGACTTCTAAATAACATAAGGAAATGATTTTTTAGAATTTATTAACCATTTGTATACTTCTGATCGGTTAGGTTTTTATTGGTTTCTAAAAATGAATACCATCTTGTAAAAATGGATTATGAATTAAATTTTAAAAATGAAAAATTAGATTAACATTGCCTGAGAAGTCAACTCATCTCAACTATTTTTTTTTTTAACGAATTCATAGTTTATCCTTTTCTTTTTCTTTCTAAATTCAAATTTTTTTCATTGAAAATTGTAAAAAGGTAATTAATTAAATTTAAAATTTAAAAGCAAAAATGAGCAAAACATTCATGACATCAAACACAATCTAGTACTCAAGAGATTAAAGTGAAAAAAAATATAACTATTACAAGATGGTAGTCTTTTATTCTCAAAAAAAAAAAAATTGTACTTTTTTTTTGTTTTTTGTTTTTTGTTAACGGTAAAAAAGTGATAAATAATCATTCTACCATCATCTTTTATTTATATTTCATGGTAAACAATCGTCATCAATTGTTTTCCATAAATACTATATCAAAAAAATCCATAAATAAATTGTAGCCTTATATTTGTTTTTGTTTTTGTTTTTGTTTTGTTTTTAAACTAAAAAAAAAACTTTAGTTTCACAATTATAATAAAAGCCCTAAAATATCCAAACGCGTGAGATGAAATTAACAAAATCCAAAGCCCTAATTTTTATTTTTATTTTTTCCTTTTCAATTTCTGTTCTTCAATTTCATCTTCACTCTCTCTGTAGAATCAGATCCAAACCCCATAAAAATCTTAATCACATCGGAAACTGCATCCTCGAATCGGTTGTTCTTCGTTTCGAGCAACTTTTCTGGATCGTGAAAACAATTTCTCTGAAAAAAAAATCGAAGGATTTTGAGATTTTGAGTGATTAGTTGAGGATTTTGGCTGGGATTCTGAACAGCCAATGCTATTAGTTTCGTTTTGAATTGAACGAAGTTTCGGTGGTTTTTGGTATACCGGATTTTCAGTGTTAGGGTTCATCGATGTCTTGGGCAAGCGCGGAAGATATTTACCTTTCAACTTCTCTTGCCAATTACCTTGACAGTATGTTTCTTTTTTGTTTTCTGTTTGATGATTCAGTTTTGTTTTTCAGATAGAACAGGAAATTAGAAGATTGATGCCTCTGGATTCATGGGTTTTGTTTGTTTTGTGTAATGTGGTAGTGGTAGTTTTTTTTTTTTTTTAATTCTCATTGGGTTTTAGTTTCAAATTGTTCTGTATTGCAAGTCTTTGATTGAGGATGCTTTCTCTTTCTGACTTTATTTCTGTGGTTTGTTGACTGGTCCTAATTGATATGAAGTTCATTGTGAAATTGTTAAAGATGAGTGTTCTTATATTTATATTAACCATCATGGAGGGCCGAGTAGTTACGAGAGTTTAAGCAATTAAGATGTGATGGGTTTAACGTTTAATCTACGATGACTACCTACTTAGGAATTACGAGTTTCATTGACATCTAAATGTTGAAGAGTTGAGCGATATGTACCATGAAAATAATCAAGGTGTGTGTAAACTGGCCCAAACACCCATAGATATTTAAATTCTTATATTTATATTATTCATTCAATGTTTCTTAGAGTGAGTAGTTTTCTGTGTACCTAGATTTGAGGCATGCCTTTAAAAGTTCTTTGTAGAGACTTGAGCAAAAATATGCTTTTATTGGGAGAATGGTTTTGAATCCCTTTTCTTTCCGAGATATAATGGATAGATAAGAAGAGTAAATCTTTGGAAGTACTTCCTATGGCCGACGGTTGGCATAGGTGACTCGTTTCTTCACCGCAATGTGATTATTGCCATTTTCAATTGTCTACATATGCCTTGAAAACTGTTGTTTCTGCAGGGACTTGACATGATCAAATAGGATAGTTTATGGGATGGAAAATAATTTACCCTTGCTCTATGGATAATATCTTAGCATTAGAACTAGTCTAACAATCAGCACTGGTCTTCCCTTTACCAAATGCTGAAAGTCTGTTGTACAGCTACCTTATAAATGGTTGTTGAAATAATTGAGAAGGGATAAGATATTGCTTTAGTTCTTCTAACATTTCACCAATTGCATGATTGGAAAAGTCAGAATACTATATCATTTAATGATTTCAGCATGTTTGCATTTTTTAAATTGTTTAGAGGAGGATAGAGAAGGCTAATGTTGCTGCCATTGGAATGATGATTAGTAGAGTTGCTAATGCAATTATTTAGGCCCCGTTTGATAACTATTTGGTTTTTTGTTTTTGGTTTTTGAAATTTAAGCTACTTTTACTCGAATTACCTACAATGTGCTCCATCTTTTCTACCATGTATCCATCTTTCCTTAAGAAACCATGTGGAATACTAACCAAATTTTGTAAACAAAAACAAGATTTTGGAAGCTACTTCTTTTTGTTTTCAAATTTTGGTTTGGTTTCTAAGAATATAGGTAGGAATGTTAGATATTCAAGTATGGAAAAATATATGGCAAAGAAATTGTAGGCTTAAATTTCAAAAACAAAAACTAAAAACAAATTGGTTATCAAACGGGGCCTTAGTTAATTTTTTAGAAAAAGGTTTGAGATGGCTAATGCAATTATTTAGTTAAATCATGCATCTGCATTTTGTATCTGACATTAGTAGAATTTCTGTTCTGATGATAATTTCAATCTATAGAGAAGGTTCTTGTACTACTTCGAGATGGTCGAAAGCTATTAGGGATACTTCGTTCATTTGATCAATTCGGTATAGTTCTCTCTAAAATTTTATATGGTTTTGTGTTTCATCGTCTTAACAACTCTGCCTGGAGCCTAAGAACTTATTTTTTATATGTTCAGCAAATGCTGTTCTTGAAGGATCCTGTGAAAGGGTAATTGTTGGTGATCTTTACAGCGATATTCCTTTAGGTCTCTATGTAATTCGAGGGGAAAACGTCGTTTTACTCGGCGAGCTGGTAAGGAGCTTAGATTTACTTGATTTCCTTTATTATTAACCTTTCAGACATCCAACTCTTAAAAATAAATTCCTCTGTGCTTGAATAGGATATGGAGAAGGAGGAGCTCCCTCCACACATGACTCACGTTTCTGCTGTGGAGATTAAAAGGGTAAGGGATGTTTGACTTTTTTTGTTTTCTTATATCTCTCTCTAGACTTGGATTTCTTAGGTGACGCTTGCAGCAAGGACGACATGGAGAATGAGAATGATTATGGGAAAAGAGAGTACGGGAGAGAATAATTATATGTGTCTAGGGTGAAAGGAATTATAGGGTTGGGGCCTTAGAGGAATATGGATTAATGTAGGGGTGTACGAGTAATTAATTATAGAGTTTGTTAGAGAATTTAGTTATAAATAGAGAGGTTGTGTGAATGGAAAGGTATGCATATTTTGAGTGATTACATTTTGGGCTCTGAGAGATGATTCTCTAAGGAGAGAAGATAGGTTTCAAGTTCTATTCCAACTTGGTTATCGTGTATACCTATTTCTTTATTTCCATATTTCAATATAATGTTCTTTGAGTGTTTTGGATCCTATTAGAATGATTATGGGGAATCATTACATATGTTTGGAATGGGGTGAATGATTATAAGGGAATCAGTACTGTGCTTGACGAACAAAATAGTGAAGTATGGGGAGAATGGAAAGTGGTTACACAGAGAATGATTGTCGATGACCCAAACGCGTGGATAAGGGAATTATTTCTCCATAATCAATCCCATTCTCCATGCCCGAGACAGTCCTTTAACATTTCCACATCAATGGAAAACACATCATATATTTTTGCTTATGTCTGAAACCAATCTTTTTGTGTGCTTTAAGATATTTTTGCTAAACTAGCATACATCTTTTGCTTCTGTATTTGCATGTTATTTACAAACTAGAATATAATTATTATTGCAGGCTCAAAAAGCAGAGAGAGAGGCTACAGATCTTAAAGGTACAATTAGGAAAAGACTGGAATTCCTTGATCTGGACTAATTACCTGTTTCATAATCTTGGATTTGTTAGTTTTCTTGTTTGCAACTTCTACATCTGTCCCAGTAAGTTAATCTGATCATATGTTTGTGTTTTTTTTTATGGACAAAATTGAAAGCCTATTTTTGTGGCCACTAGAATCTTAATTATGTTGTTGACCTTCAATTTCTCGTGTAATATTTTATTCGATAAATAAAACCCTTTTTCTCTGCTCTCCATAGTTTTTTTTTTTTGGTTCCGAGTTACTGCTTACTTTTAGGGAGGAGACCACAAATCCTATATAGAGGATATTACCGTTTTCAAATAAATGGGAGTCAAATGTCCCCAAGGGGTGACACAGTGGTTAAAGACTTGGGTTTTGAGGTATGCTCCTCTCAAGGTCCTAAGTTCGAAACTCAGCTATGACATTACTCCTTCGATGTCTCCCGATGCCTAGTCTAGGGACGGACGTGGTTACCCTTGTTTAAAAAAAAATAATAATAAATGGAAGTCAAATACCAGAGTTATTGGCGTAACAAAGAACATAGAAGGCATGAACCATGGGGGTGGCTCCATTGACAGAGGTTACACCCCTAAGTAAGCACCTACCTAAATGTTGCGTGTTTGAATTGGTGTCTCGGATTGGTTCAGGAAAACCCGAACCCAGGTCGTAAAAAATGCATAGAAAAGCATGAGTTTGCTTGCACTCTCTTTGAGCTTTTGGTGATTACTTTTTCCAGGTGAGAATGTCATTGGGTTTCCTTGGTCTTACTATTTTGTAGAGGAATGCATCACAAAAATTTCTTTAGAATGTGTTATTTATTTTGAATTCCCTTTTTTCTTATTTTATTTTATTTTAATAAACCGGAAAAACTACAATTAAATTCATGACAAACAGATTTATTTGTTGCAAATAAATTTATTTTACATTGCATTTGTCTAAACTTCCAAAATTACAACTGATTTATATCATCAGGCATTTAAAAACACGTCTATTTAATTATACATTATATCGAAATTTACAATTAAATTTATTTTTCTTTTAGTTCAAAAATAATTAGGCATATTTGTAAAAATAATAATATTAATAATTAGGCATAGAAGATTTGAATCTTTGAACTATGGGTTATTAGATTTATGATCCAGCTGAGCTACATAGTGGTTTTTGGCAATTTCAATTGATTTTTATCTCAAAGAAAAAAAAAATTAAAATCTTCATTTCATATTAACATTTTCAACAACCAAATTCATTGAATTTTCCTTGTCTGATCAAACTTCTTATCTCATTTCTAGTGTTATTTATTGTCATACACCGACAGTGAAGCCAGACAAATTCCGTCACAGAATCCGACGGCTCAAAAAACAAATGCTGAACTCAATCAAACGGTCAAATAACTCCCACGTAGTTTGACTATCACAAAATTCGAATCAATCCAATAATAAAAATTACACATTTCATGTGAGTATTTTTCATGTATAATAAAAAATAACAATAATAAATAATTCTACAAATAATAATTTCTTAGATGAAATTCATATTTAACAGAAAATTTAAAATTAAGATGAAATAAAAGATTCAAAATAGCTATATATTTGATAGCCCCAATGGAGATTACTCGTATGTTTTAATTAGTATACATTATTTCAAACAATTTTCAATTAGCGTAAATGAAATAAAGAAAACTTATAAAATTAATTAAATCCATACAATAATGAAAATTTAACACTAATATATTTATAACACAATTTTTAAAATAATTCATCGTTAACACATAATTTTCTATCACGGTTATAACTCAATAGTAATAGAACATAAATTTTTTAATCAGTGATAAAACTTAACTCATCGATAATAAACCGAGTCTACCATTAATTGAATTTTATTACTGATAGAAGTCAATCCATTATATGATTCAATTTATATTTTTCTATTGAATTGTTTTTAATTTTGTACTATAAATAATAATATTTTACCCTTTTTTATTATACATGCAAACAAATTTAAAATAATTTTAATTATGACCACTCAAAAAAATAATAATCATAATTATAAATATTAATAATAATATTGTATGAATAATAAATAATAATGTACCAATAGAACAGTAGTTTAAGCGGCATTAATGTACCCTTAATGACCTAGAGGTCTTAGGTTCGAGTCTCCCCCACCCTTTAATAGTTGTAATCTAAAAATAAAAATAATAATAATAATAATAATTAGGGGTGTACAAAAAAACCGGTAACCCGAGCAACCCGGACTACCCAAGATAATTTTTTAGAATACTTGTAAGTCTTCTAAAAATAAAGAATTGCACTAATTAGATAGGTAATGGGTTGTAGTATAGTATCAACATTTTTTAACCTATTTGTAAGCTTATGAGTTGAATTTTTGAGAGAGAAAAAGGAGAGTAACATAACCCGAGAACCCAACCCAACCCAACCCGAAAATCTAGGGTTGGGTTGGGTTGGGTTGCGTTTATGCATAAGGTCGGATGGGTTGGCGAATTACCCAACCCGAAAAGTTGGGTTGGTCCAAAAAAATCATTCAACCCTACCCAACCCGGACCATGTACACCCCTAATAATAATGTAGCAATAAATATATTATTAAAACTAGGGGATTTTGTATGTATAACAAAAAAAGACAAAATATTTTCATCATAAAATTAAAACTAATTTATTTGTAGCAAAAATTTCAAATAATGGATTTTATTAAGGATAGAATTCAATCCATGAAAGACTTATTGTATCACGGCTTGAATTTTCAAGTAGCGATAGAAATTCAAACAAATTGAATTCTATCACCAGTTGAATTTTATTATTGATAGAAATTAATATGACATAGATGAAATTATTTTATATCTCATGATAAATTTTCTTAAAACTAGTAACGATACAAATATTTTAAAATTTATATATACTTTGAGTAATGAGTTCTTAATTTAATTTATCTCACAGTGACAGATCTAGCTCTCTTATGCGGACAAGAGATCCAAGCTTCTTCTTCAGTCAATCTTCTTCTTCTCCTCCAAATTAGGGTTCCAATCTCCATTCTCCTGGAATCTCGAACTGTAAATCCATGTCTTCGTCTCCCATTTCTTCCAATCCGGTACTGTTTTACTTCACTCTGCTACTATGTTCTTGCTCTCTGTGCATCAACGCCTCAGTCCACCACTATTCTGGTGAGAAATTCGTCAACAAAGGCAATGCGTTTGTCGTCCATGGCGGTAGCGAGGGGATTCGCTCCTCTGTTGCGGACCGCAGCCTCGGCGATGCGGATTCTTCTTCCAATGCCGAATCCTACATTCGGTTCGTGTTTCTTTTCATCTGTCTGTTTGTGTGGTTGTGGATGCTCTTGGGGATGGATTGTTCGTTTTTTTTGTTGGTTTTGTTGGATTTTTTTGCTTTTTCATGTTGTTTTGGTTTTGGTTTTTGTTTGCATGTCTGAATTTTGTAATGTGTGATTATGGAAAGGCTGATAATCTTCGTTGCTTGATATTAATTAGGCCTTATTTGATAACCATTTTTTTTTTGAAATTTAAGCCTACAACAACTAACTTACCATAATTTTTTTCTTATTTGGATATCTACATCTTACCTATATTTTAAGAAACAAAACCATAATTTGGAAACAAAAAAAAGTAGCTTCCAAAAGCTTGTTTTTGTTTTTGAAATTTGGTTAGTATGCACCTACTTTTTTAAGGAAATATGGATATTTTGTAGGAAAGATGAAGCACATGGTATGAAATTTGAGTAGAAATAAGTTTAAATTTCATAAACAAAAAACAAAAAGTGAAATGGTTATCAAACGGGGCCTTAGCTTTAGGTTTACTGTCTGCTCGAATTTTGGTGAATGTTAGGATCTCACCATTGTCCCACGTTAGAAAAGTGGAGATTCTTACAAGCATTTATAAGAGATATGAGTTACTCCCCTCATTGTCAATTGGTTTTGAGGTGGGACCCCATATTATCAAATAGTGAAGTTTGGAGTAGGGGTGTAAAATAAAATCGATAACTTGAGCAACCTGTACTACCCAACTCAAATCTTAAGGTTTGAGTTGGATTATAATTTTATAATGTTCTTTGGATTGAGTCGGTTCTTGGATTGGATTATTTTGGCAAGTACAACCTAACCTAATCGGAAGTAAAAATACTATTTTTTATATGTATATGATTAATTAAAAGATATGTTTATAGCATGTTGGTAGGGAGCAAGTACCAGCAATATAGGTATCAAGCAATTTTTCTTTTTTTTTTTTACCGATTCATAATCTATGTGCCATATCTTTAAAAGAAAATTCGAGATAAACTTAACCAGACTACCCAACCCAATCCGAAAATATATGGGTTAGGTTGTTCTAATACACAGGGTTGCACAAGTTGACAAATTGACCAACCCCTAATTTTGGATAGGTCCAATAATCATCGTAACTCACCTCAATCCGGACCATGTGACCCCTGATTGTTTGAATGTTGGGATTTATTTACCTGGGTTTGACTTCTGTGGCGTCAGTGCATCTTTTCTTTTGTCTTTGTTGTGATAGTTACCTTATTCTATAGTGTACTGTCAAACCAGCTTCGAAAAACTTACATTTCGGAGACCCGAGGAGTTCTCCAACTTCAACTCTGGACCATTACATGCAATTGTTTTTGAGGTGGAAGATAGAGAGATGGTTGGAGGCTCAGCCTATGGTGGCCAAAGGGCAATCTGTTGTACTATAGATCTTGCCAAATTAGGTGTTTGTTCTGAAGGAGAAGTTATTTACCGGCCTTCCTCGAAGAACTCTGGTTGGCCTCAAGTGTATGGAGTCTCCTTCAACACAGATGAGCCAGAAGCCACCCTGGCGACAAAATCGATTCAGATTACTAAAACAGGGATGTATAACTTGTATTTCATCCATTGTGATCCAAAGCTTCAAAATGTGGTTGTCGAGGGGAAGACCATATGGAAAAATCCTTCAGGATACTTACCTGGTCGAATGGCACCTCTGATGAAGTTTTATTTGTATATGTCTTTTGCTTATGTGTTGCTTGGAATCTTTTGGTTCTCTCAGTATGCAAGGTTCTGGAAAGAAGTTTTCCCATTGCAGAACTGCATTACAGTTGTGATAACATTGGGAATGTTTGAGATGGCTATGTGGTATTTTGAGTATGCTGAATTCAACCAGACTGGGATAAGACCAACAGGGATTACGATGTGGGCGGTCACCTTTGGAGTTGTTAAGCGTACAATTGCACGTCTGATCCTTTTGATGGTTTCGATGGGTTATGGTGTCATTCGACCTACTCTAGGTGGACTGACATCAAAGGTTCTCATGCTTGGATTAACCTTCTTTCTGGCATCTGAGGTTCTTGAATTGGTTGAGAATGTGGGTGCTGTAAGTGATCTTTCAGGAAAAGCAAGACTTTTCTTGGTTCTGCCTGTGGCATTCTTGGATGCTTTCTTCATTCTTTGGATATTTACCTCCCTCTCTGCAACTTTAAGCAAGCTTCAGGTATCTGGTTTGTTCATAATAATAACTTTTTTATCTGCCTTCTTATTTTCGTAGCAAGTGGTTTTCTGAAGAATTTAGAGAAAATAATCTGCTTTTAATCAAATTATAGTTCAGTGGAGTAGGTTAGTTGAGAATCAAGGAAACATGATCTTTTAAATGGAGTATGGAGCTTTCAATTGAATCATATTGATACAACCCGAAATCTATATTGATATCAAAACATAAAGAAACTACAAGATAAATCAAGTTCTAATAGGACTTAGAATAATTCTCTAAAGCCCACTATGATTTCACTCAATATTTTGGATACTTGTCCCCCTAACCCCTTGCATCTATTTATAACAAAATGGCTAACAAACTTTCCTAAACTATCTAATGACTTAACTATACCTCTACATTTCCCCCTCGTATTCTAAAGTAGTTACGTATCACATATATTTAGTGGAAACAATTTTATTTGCTGCTAAACATATGGGTTTTGTTGGTTGATAATATAATTAGATTTACTCCAACCTACAAGGTTAAACTTTTAGGTTGATTGGTCATTTAATATGATACGAGAGCAAATATCTATAAAACAAAAAAATATTTAATATATCTCTAATGTATCTTTGTGTCGTTTACCCCTACAAAATACCAAAAATAAAAATGAACGATCTTATATTAGAAGGGATATAATGAAGAAAGCCATTTTTTCCCTCGATTCAAATTTTCAAACCCACGAGTGAGGGAGCGTTGATTGGTATAATTAAACTCATCTCAAAATCTGCCTACTTAAATTCTTGGTTGAAAGGTGATTAAACATGATTTACACTTGCTATTAGTTGGTATCACTGCTCAAGTCTAATATTATCTTTTACCTTCATTTTATGATAATGCTGTAAATTTCTCCTGCATTTCTTGTGTTAACTTCTGTTGTTGACTTTCCTCCATTATTATTGATGTCACAGGCTAGAAGGTTGACAACTAAACTGGATATTTACAGAAAATTCACAAATGCATTGGCGGTGACCGTTATTGTATCTGTTGGTTGGATGTGTTATGAGGTAATTTACGCATGAAAACTTGTTTCTATTATTATAAAAACACGTTTAGACATGGGCCGTTCACAAATAGGTTTTTGATAGAAATGAAAACTTACTTGAACTGCAGCAGGTTCATAATAACATAGTCACTTGTCGTTTATTATGTGCTACTCGAACAAGCATCGATAACCCTGACTGAAATTTTCCTGACCTAGATAAGGGTGTGGTTACCCCATATATAATAGAGCGAGGCTTCGATTTCCCGGATTCCAAAAAAAAATCACTGACCGAAGTTTCTCCGATGTATTCTTGCAGCTTTATTTCAAATCAAATGACATTTACAATGAGCTGTGGCAAAATGCATGGATTATTCCTGCCTTTTGGCAAGTCTTATCCTTTTCTCTACTGTGTGTCATTTGTGCTCTCTGGGCTCCCTCTCAAAACTCAATGCGGTAACTTTCGATGCTCGGTTTCTCTACCCCGCCCCCCTACCGTTGTATGTCGCCTCACCCTCTGCTTTTCTCAGGTATGCATACTCCGAAGACGAACACGAAGGGTTTGACAAGGATGATACAAATCTAACACTCATAAGACCATCTCCGATTTCCACGGCCTCAAAAGACGTTCGGACTGTTCCGGATGTCAAATCATTGCATGCATACGAAAATCCATCTGGAGATTTAGAAGAAGATAAAACAGCATAGCATCACAATCACAGGTCCTACTCTTTGGTACCATAATAGCCATAAGTAATATTTACTTTGTTAGCTCTATTTCTTGGGAAAATCTGATAGTCTATAATTACCACATGCCAAAATGCTAGTAAAAGTAAGACATCTATTTCATTTGTAATATTAGACTAGAGTTTTGTAGTTTTTTTTTTCCTTATTATTTCAATCTTGTCCCACTGCAGTAGTAATTATAATTTGTTCCTCAATAATCCTACTTGTTAATTGTTATCATCCTCGAGGTCGGTGGTTCGATTCCTCTTGTCCCGTGTTGAACTAAAAAGATACTTCTGGTAATTGTGTGTGATTTTTTATATTTGATGTCCCCCACCTGCCAAAAATCTTCCAACATGATGATCATGATTCTATAGAATATTTCCCAGTGCTATTCTGAATGTGAACCTTTTTTTGTGGTCTGAAAGTGAAATTACAGAAGTGGGAGGATGCCTTTATTTGAGGGTATGGGGGACAAAAGAGAAAATAAAGGGTATAAAGGTCAATTTGTTCCTGGTAAAATCTTAGAAAACTATGGCTTAGAAACCATCCAAATAAAAGTTTCTGACATAGTTCATACATTACTCTCTATTTTTCTTGGATTGAAGATTCAAATCCTCACTCTTATATTTGTTTAGATTTTAACTCTTTTTTTTTCTGATGGGGGATTCAAATCTTTCACTCCTTTCTTTTCTTTTTATTCTGAAAGTTTCCTCTGAGGTCCCATATTCAAAACCTATGAGTAACTTACAATCCTGTATATGTATATATATATATGTATGTATATGTATATGTATGTACATATATGTATGTCTGGGCTAGAGATCAAGTTTTCTTTTTTTGTTTCTTCATCATTGGAGTTAACTAGATGGCTGCCTCCATGTGAGTTGTCATATCAATTATGAGATTATTTTATAACTATATTAGAGATACTAAGCTTGTAGCAATTATCTCATATTGAAAATGTGAGAATTCTTTAACTTGTTTATAAGAGATATGAATTACTTCTTCCAAATTCGATGTGGGACAATAATGTCAAGGAAATTAAGAGGAAATTAATTTGTAGCTAATTAATCATTATGGATTTAACTTCAATTTATATCCCCTAGTTTTTTAAGTTCAACTATGGAAAGATTTGACTTAGAATTATTCTCAATTTGGGCCTATTTCAGAATTTTAAGTTTTTTTTTTATATAAAAGAGTTTTTTTATACATATATAATTCAAGACAATTTTTTTTTAGATTACAACAATTAGATGTGGGGATTTGAATTCATGATTTTGATCATTAGGTGAACATTAAGGGTTTCACAAAATATCTCTTTAGAAAATATATGGGTGAATTTAGCTAGAATAATTAGCATAGATAATCACTTAAAAAATATTTACAATTATGTTTAAAATATAGTTTAAATCAGAGAGAGAAAATCACAAATTTTACATACAAACAAAATGAAAGTAATGGAGTTGAAATAAATTATAATAAATCAACTAAGTCTTTCTCCAATTTGGACCTCATTTTCCATATTAGTAAACTTGAAAGAACTTTTTTTTAACTATAAAAATAAGTCAAAACATTAGGGATTAAATTGGAATATTTTTAAAATAGGTACCAAAATTTAAATAGTACGATGGACGTGTACAGTAATTAAGGGAGAGAGACAGGCACGTGAATCATTTGTTGGGATTGCATAATGTAGGAAATGACCATAAATGGTAAAGTTTAACAAAAATAATTATAAATTTAGTCAAATTTAAAAATATTTGTTAATTTAGTTAGATATACAATATTACTAATACTCATCATATAGTATCATTTATAGTATTAATATAATATTTTGTATTATTAATACATTATTATATTATTAATCATAAAATATTATATATTATTTATACTGTACAATGAATGATATGACTATGATTATTAAGTCCTTCTTTTGCCTAATATTGTAAAGAGAAATATTTACATCATATTTGGGTATGATTTATAAAATAATATCCACCTATGTAGTTTAATATGAGCCACAATCTGTTTTTATTTATTCTATTTCTTTTATTTTTTGACTTTAAAATCAAATAAATTGTTTTTACATTGAACCACATAGGTGAGTATTATTTTACACATGATGTTCGGACATGATGTAAATATTCGTAAATATTTTTTTAATTGGGCATACTCCTAAAAATATCTCATAATTAATTATTTTATTTTTAAAACAAGTACCTTTTCTTTATGAAGGATTGGACTGAAAATAAAAGTTCTTTGCTGACTAGGCTTTTTACCAAAACAACTTGCCAAACACGTGCTGCCATTACGTTTCTCGGTTTTCAAATTTAATTTCAGGGCACCGGGCAGCTGGGCACCGGGCAGTATGGGAAAGGGACTATTCAATACCCAATAACGTGCTTGCATTATTATTTTTTATTTATTTTTTATTAGAGATTCCATTTTCAACGAGGGGTTAGGTAGATCTGTCCTCGTGAATCTCTGTTTAGGCTGAGAATGTATGAATGAGTGGGAGAGAATTTCTTGCGAACTAGAGATTTGGGCGAAGAATGTATATTTCATCCCGTTACCTACCTCACTTAGATTTTATACTTTTTTATTTTATGAATATTTTTTAGAAAATTTAAAAGCCGAATCGTCTCCCTCCAAAACACAGCTATTCCTATCAACAGCTTCACGAAATTGAGGCACCTCTTCCATCCAAAATTGTTCATTAAGCTCTCCCACGACATGTCAAGCAAGTAAATGAGCAAACCGATCCACACTTCTACCAACCACTTTAACTAAATAAATTGGAAATTTCACACCATAACATGAGTCTCTTCAATGGTTCTACCCGCCTTGATTCGGTCATATACACATGTACGTATGTATGCATATGTATTTATGTACGTACGTATATGTATGTATGTAAGATTAAAAAGAGTGACGGGATAAAAACGGTACAATCATCCCCACCCTCATCTTGTTGACATCTCTACTTTTGATATAAAATAAAAATGAATGAATGATATTAGATTAAATAGAAAAATGCATTTTTTAATCGTTAAGTTTGAGGTACAGTCTTTATTTGGTCTTACTTTTACCTTTGACATTAAAAAAATATATAGTTTTAATTACTTACATTCAATAATGTTTGACATTATTCACTAAAATTTTAAAAAATAAAAAAATCATTAGTTACCCAATATAAAACAATTAAACTAATGTTAAATTTCAATATGTTAATAAAATGATTATTTTTATATTAATGCAAAATAACTTTATAAAAGAAATAAGTATAAGCTCGATTCAAAAAACATACAATGACTAAAGTTGAGCATCATTAAATTATTAGAGGTCAAAGTGTTTGATTTTGAAACATATGAACTAGATTGACACTACACTCCAATCTTAAAGACTACAAATATTTTATTTTTCATACTTTGTAATTAGTTTTATTTTAAAATCAATTGAGGTAGTTTATCATCCTTATAGGTAGACACTATTTTGGAGTTAATTGAAATGAATATTAAACCCTTTGAATATTAAAATAATAGTAATAATAATAAATAAACACATTATCAAAAAGTAAATAGTCGTTTCATTTCACTCATGCAATATTAGAAAATTGATCTTAAAAAAATTTAAAAGTAATTATTACTGAATGTCACTAGAATGTAATAAGTTTTTGTAACTCACTTATTTGTTGTAAAAAGACTTTCCCTTCATCATTTCCAAAAATATAATTTTGAGTTTTCATATTTTCCTTATTTCTTCAATTTTATGTTATATATTTTTTGTTCTTTTATTTGAATAAATTAATTTATAATATTAATATTAGTACGTTCAACATGACCATTCCAATTTATGAAGAAGCATTTATAGCAATCTTCAAATTACAAGCAAAGGTACATTTCTTATAGGCATTTCATAATTTTCCACTTTCATGGTTGTTAAAAAAAACCTGTAAAAAGTATATTGAAATTAATAGTTTAAATGCTGAACAAATTTAACAATGGTCAAGAGCGAAAAAAAAACATTTATATGAGTTTTTAAAATTGTTGTAGGAGGATTTCTACCAATAGACGAGGCTCGTTACCTGCTTATGAAAGGCCCAAAAGAAGCCCAGATAAGTCCAAAAAGAAGCTCAAGAAGGCTCAATATGGAGTGAGGAAGGGTCGAACACGTGTCCGACCCCCGTTGGTAAGGGTCGAACATGTGTCCGACCTTCGTGCACGTTTGCAAGCGTGGGTTGGACATGTGCCCAGCCCATGTACGCATGTGTACGTGGTTGTGGGTCGAACGTGTGTCTGGCCCATGTAGGTGCGTGTGCATGGTTGTGGGCCAGACCTGTGAGTTAGATCCATGAAGTAGTTGATGTGCGAAGGCAAGGTTTGGCCCAAGGAGATAACCGAATGAGAGCTACGTGCTCCGTTTGACTCGGTCACACCTTACTCGTTCCATGTGGTGGTGGTTACTTATCACAAGGGCCCAAACGACGTCATTTGAACAGGACAACCAAGCACCCACCTCACGATCGTTCACACGTGGAGAGAAAAAGTGGGAAGCACAGTTATGTCACCCCCTACAAAGCTTCGGGAACGATGCCAAAGGTAAGTGGAATGCAACCTCACGAACTGACAGACTCTCTTTAAACCTTATATCAAAATACTGACTCAGGCTTCGAAGTCCACCACACCGATGTCCAATTTTAATTATTTATTTTGGAGGCACGACATTCTCGTTTATAAATAAATTCACAGTTGATACGGTGGACCAAAATCCAACATCAGCAAAAATAGAGGACAATTTGAATGCAGCTGAGATGAGATGTGTGGCACCAAAGGTGCCACATATGTTGACATTATGGATGGGGTGCAGCCATGGCTACACCCAAGTTGCCCTCACAAAAATAGTAAATGTTTTTTAATCAATTAATAATACAAAATTTAATTTCGTCTTTTGATTTTCATTTTTTTTATTTTCCCGATTAATCTAACAAATGCATAACTATCTTTTTATTATTATTGAATTTATTGATTTTTTATTAATTTCAATTATTATTATAAAATATCAACTATTTTTTTCACCATTTTATACACGAAACATTGAATGTCCTCTTCATTTATTTTCGTACACAAAATAAAAATGATATTTTATTTTATTTACATTTACATTTATTTACAATTAATCATTTCAAAATCTACCAGAGTAACAATTTAAATCACATAAAAATATTATTTGATTATTTTTCTTCTCATGATTCAAAATTCATTAGTGTGAATATTCTTTTCTAAAATTATAAAATTAAAAAAGATTTTCATGTAAAATAAACTACAATCGTAAAAGTTGTAACTTTAAAATGTACTCAAATTTAACCATAACATATATAATATTTTGAAAGAAAAAATATATTTAAAACTATTTTTTAGACAAAAACAATATTTAAAACTAAACATAAATTGCCAAGAATAATCGATCACAAGTATTAATATATGTCAAACGTTTAAGAGGTCATGACATTGAATTCTTCGCTCTTCTTGAGAATTAAAAATAAAAAATAAATAGAAACTGTTCACAATTATTTTTTAAAAAAATAATAAAATATTTTTCTTTATATTTATGAGTAACCATACGTGTTAAAGCCGCTTTGATGGTGGGCCCTACTTCATGTCTGGTCTCAACGACCAGCTGTCAGCAGTTAATACCGATTTTCCACGTTTTTTTATTTATTTTTTACCTATGTGACAGTTTGTTCCCCATGAATCCCAAAATGGAAACGACAAACTTTGACGTAGAGGTGACAACCGCTTTAAATTAAACGAGAGTTTTATATTGGAATTACGATCAAATATTGAAATTAATATGTCACAAAACTTGAATGGCAAGTAACTATATTTATAGATATCTTGTTTGTTTTTTTTTTTTTTTTTAAACAATTGATAATTGAAGAACTTGAATTTAACTAGGTTAAAATACCATTTTGGTCCCTCAACTTTGAGATTTGTTCCATTTTGGTCCCTAGACTTTCAAATGTTCATTTTTAAGTCCCTTGACTTTGTAGTTTGTTCAATTTTGGTCCCTTGACTTTGCTGTTTATCCAATTTTGGTCCCTCGACTTTCAAATGTCCAAATTTAGTCCCTAAACTATAAAAAAAGTTCAAAAATGGTCCTTTCGTCAAATAAACTTTTTTCTCACTCCTAAATTTTTTCTCTCTCCCTTCCATCTTTCATCATTTCTCCTTCTAAAAGTTTTTTTTCTCTCTTAAATCCACCTCTCTAATCCTCTTCTCTTTTTTTTTCTCTTATTCTCTCCTCAATCCATCTCATCAAATTATTTAACATGAGATAATTTTTCTAAATAATAATTTTTCTACTTTGATTAGTCACTTTTTATTTTCTAAAATTCATAGTCTACCATGGAACAAACAAGAAAAATAAAGAAAATAAAGAAAAGAAAAGAGGGGAAGAGATAATAATTTTCCTATTTTGATTTGTCACTTTTTGTTTTCTAAAATTCATAGTCTACCATGGAACAAAAAAGAAAAAGAAAGAAAATAAAAAAGAAAAAAAGAAAAGAAAAATGGGGAAGAGAGGTGGATTGAAGAGAGGTAAAATTTCTAGAGAGAGAAATTATGAAAGATGAAATAGAGAAAAAATAATTTATGAGTGATAACAAATTCATTTGACCAAAGGACAATTTTTGAACTTTTTTTATAGTCTAAGAACCAAATTTGAAAATATTTGAAAGTTGAGGGACCAAAATTGGACAAATAGCAAAGTTGAGAGATCAAAATTGGACATTTGAAAGTTGAGGGACCAAAATTGGACAAACAACAAAGTTGAGGGACTAAAATTGGACATTTGAAAGTCGAGGGACCAAAATGGAACAAACCCCAAAGTCGAGGGACCAAAATGATATTTTAATCATTTAACTATTATTCTTGATTTATAGATATTGCTTATATCAACACATACAATAGGCTAGTTTTATTATCCAAGGTGTGTTTGGGCCATTGTTTATATAAACAAACACCATTTATCATAACCTTCCGTTTATTATAACCAACCCCGTGCTCCAAACACAACCTCAGTATTTTGTATTTTCAATTTTCATCTATACTTGCTCACTATATATATATATACTTTCTATTTGTAACCATCGTAAAATAGTCTAGTGGTCAAAGAGGCTTTGGAGTGCTTAAGGTAATAGGTCCACCTGTGTAGGAATTAATTTTCTACAGATTTTCTTGACATCCAAATATCGTACGATCAAACGATATATCTTAAGATGGGCCGCTTACCTCTATAGTCATGAATATTAAAAAATATATTTTTTGATTTTGATTAAAAATTCCAACTATTCATATATTTAAAAATCAAAATTTCACTGGCTAATTTCTTAATATGTGTATGTATTTTGAATCTAAAATGACTTTAGTTATCATCAAAGTCGTGTTACTAACGATTTTGTTATTTAAAAATATTAAAATTAAATATTTTTAGATATGGTAAAAATATTCAGTTTTAAATTACATGACTAAATATATATATTATATATTTTGAACTGACTAAATATATAATTAAACCAATATCAAATTGCCAAAAAATTATTTTTGCCTTACGTTATAAAAAAGTTTTCTTTTTTAGAACATGTTAGACCGATTATTCAATTATGCTCGTACATCTTTATTTTTTAATAAAATAAATGAAATTAAACTATAAGTTTAGTATTTAAATTTTACCACTTGTGTGGATTAGATTTACAAACTTTCAAAAGTATTCGCTAAAAAATATAGCAGTTTGACAAACATCTTATATAACTTTTATAAAATAAAAAAAAAAGAAAAACATTTTATATAATTTAATAATTATGAGATTAAAATTTTATTTGATAACCGTTTGTTTTTTTATTTTTAAAATTTAACTATATACTTATTCAAACTATTTACATGTGATTTCAATTTATCTTAAAATAAATATGTGAAATGTAACTAAGTTCTACGAATGTAAATATAGATATCAAAGTAGTAAAAAACATACGATAGGATAGTAGGTATAACCAAATCCCACAAATATAAACAAGGATAGTAGGTATAGGAGCAAATTTCAAACTTAAAAAAAAAAAACAGAAAACAAGTAAATATAATTGTTTGTTGGAACTCTATTTAAATACCATAACATTATTCGATCCAAATAATCTAGATCAATATTATGATCATGTTCGATTTCGAAAATTGAAATATTTTTAAAAACTTCAAATTTACAAAATTTAGAAAATTACTTCCTTGACTTTTATTATGCAAATCCCATCTTTTAGGTTTGGTATTGAAAATAAAACTGATTTATTCTCTTCAATGCTCCAGAAAAAAAAATCGTGCTTCACTCCTCACGTTATTTTTATTGAACTGTATTATCTTTAAACAATGAAAATATCATGATATCATCCCTTTCAACAAATAATTTTTTTAATAGGTTACTAACTTTTTAAATTTATGCATAATAGGAGAATGATATAAAAATAAATAAATAATAGTAATAAAAAGTACAAAAATTATGTGAAGTTAAAATTTTAAATTTAACAATAATAATTATAAGTATTAATAATTATATATTAATACACAATATAGTACTAATAACCTATTATAATGTATTAAAAATGCATAATCATGTATTAGTAATATAAAATATCATATTTATAATAAAATAATGCATTAATAATACCATATATTTTTTATTATAGATACAAATATTTTTAAATTTAACTAGATTTATAATTATTTTGTTAGAAGAAGTTATCTATTATTGTACGATGAATATTAATAATATCATATTTGTTTTTATTATAAATATAAATATTTTCAAATTTAACTAAATTTATAAATTTTTTTTTGTTATTATCTATTATCATTTCACTAAATTAAATCCCACAATTCAAACAAATGAAAATTGAAATGTTCTTAAAAAATTGTTAAACTATTTAAATCAAATTTACCGATTTTTAAAAGATTTCTTCCTTGGACTTTTATTCCGGCAAATCCCGTCTTTTAGGTTTGGTATCGAAAAGAAAATTAATTTATTCTCTTTAATGCTCCAAAAATAAAAACGTGCTTCAAATCCTCACTTTATTTTTATTGATTTTTTTTTTTTTTTTGGGACTCACTTTATTTTTATTGATAAATATACAGAGATACCAAATCAATTTCTCTCCTTAGAAATGTGAACAAATTTTGGCCATATTCTCAGCTTCTCCATCTCCGCCGACGCCCACAACCACCCGTCCTCTCTCGCCGGCGAAACCACCGCCACTTCCTCTATCACTCCGCCGATTCCTCAACCACCGCGCTGATTTAAGAGATTTTGATTCCTTCCTCGTTCTAGGTTTTTTTTTTTTTTTTTGTGATGTCGAATCAATCGAACGCCGGCGGCGGAGGTTGCGGAAGCTTTTCCAACCGGCGGCCGCTGGCGAAGCGGCTGGATAATTCGAATTTCTCTCAGACCTGTAGCTTGTTGAGCCAATTCTTGAAGGAGAGACGGAGTCTCGTGGATTTGAGATCCGATAGGGTTTCGACGATGAAGCCGAGAGGTATTATTGATTAGGTTTTGATGAATCGAATTCGTTGAAGTTTTTCGAAATTTTTAGATCTGAAATCTGGTTTTGACTCTGTTTGTTTGGGACGCGATTTAGATGATCTGGAAAAGCCAAATCCGCCGCCTCCGCCGCCGTCGACGGCGAATTATTCCGACGATTCACGGCTGTGGAAGGATGATTTGCCGAAGCTCGTCGGATTTCCTCCGTCGGGATTCTCCGTTAACGCTACCAACAAGGGGGAGTTCAGGTGCATAGAAACAAACCCCCCAAATTTTAGGGCTCATTTTATTTTGGGCCAAAGCAAAATTTTGAATCTGTTAATTCAATTAATCTATTTTTTATTTAGATGTTGATTTTTTTTTTTTGATAAAAATTTAGATTGGGGTGAATTGATTCTAGTTATATGTTAATCTTATTTTTCTTCACTCAAATTATAACTAGTAAGATGAAATATATAGGTTAAAATATCATTTTGGTCCCTTAATTTTGAGGTTTGTTCTATTTTGGTTCATAGACTTTGACTTTGTTTTTGTCCCATTTTGGTTCCTTAACAACTTTGTTGTTCGTCTAATTTTGGTCTCTCGACTTTTAAATGTCCTAATTTAATTCTTAGACTATCAAAAAAATAAAAAAATGGTCCTTTCATCAAATAAATTTTTTCTCATTCTTAAATTATTTTATCTCTTTTCTATCTTTTATCATTTATTCTTCTAAAAGTTTTATCTCTCTTAAATCCACTTCTCTAATTTCTTTTCTTCTCTTTTTCTCTTATTCTCTCTCGATCCATCTCATCAAATTATTTAAAACAAGTTCAATTTTCTAAATAATCATTTTCTTACTTTGATTTATCACTTTTTGTTTTCCAAAATTCATAGTTTATGATGGAACCAAAAAGAAAAAAAAAGAAAATATAGAAGAAAAAAAGAAAAGAAAAGAAAAGAGGGGAAGTGAGGTAGATTGAAGAGATGTAAAATTTTTAGAAAGAGAAATTATGAAAGATGAAAGAGAGAGAAATTTTTTTTGGAGTGATAAAAAATTCATTTGACTAAAAGATAAATTTTAAACTTTTTTTTATTGTCTAAGGACCAAATTTGAAAACATTTGAAAGTTGAAAGACTAAAATTGGACAAATAGCAAAGTTGAGGGACCAAAATTAGACATTTGAAAGTTGATGGACCAAAATTGAACAAACAACTAAGTTGAGGGACTAAAATTGGACATTTAAAAATTGAGGGACTAAAATGGAATCAACTCCAAAGTCAAGGGACCAAAATTGTATTTTAACCAAATATATATATATATGGTATAATACCATTCTTGAACTTTGTTAAATTTCAATTCTATTGTTTCAAAAAAATAAATAAATTATATTCTATTAAAATGGAACAAACTTTTATAATTCAGATTAAAATTGAACCAAATGAAACAAATCAATCTCATAGTTTAAAACTAAAATTATATTCTAACCTTTATTTAAGGTTAGATTATTTGTTTTATTTATTTATTAGTAGGTTAAAAATTTATTTTATTTAATTATTACTTGAGATGTTTCAATTCAAATAAATTAACACCAAACAAGATAAACAATTACTCGTCATCGACCCTATATAAAAAATTATAACTCAACTTAACTTATAACATTTAGGGTGTGTTTGAGCTAAGATTATGATAAACGATGAATTATAATAAGTAGTAGATTATTATAAATGATGTTTGACTGGTAAGTTATGTCATTGACATTGACTATAATAAAGAAGCAAATATGGATGAAATTATTGTAACCAACTTGGCCGTTTACGTAAATGGGAGCCCAAACCCACTCTTAAGATTTGTGTTAGATAGTTCGAATTGTTCCCGTTTCGGTTTTCGGTTTTTGTAGAGAAGAAAATTATGTCTAATTACACATACCCTGCAATTGAGTTCTAATTTCTGATAATTTTCATGGCTATTGTTGCAGGAGACCGGCCACGCCGGAGCCGGCAACCGCCCAAATGACAATTTTCTACGCCGGAAAAGTTATGGTGTACAATGATTTTCCAAACGAAAGAGCCAAGGAAATCATGGCCTTGGCCGATAAAGGTAGCCGCCGCCGCCGTCATTGCCGCTCCTCCGGCCACCGCCGTCTCCTCCGCCTCCAACAGATTTGCTTCTGCCGTGGGAAAACTTACCGGCAATTCTCCTGCCGTGGATCCCAATGTGGTGGCTAAATCTCAAGCTCCGGTGCCGGCTCAGCCGGCGGTGGAGCAGCAACTGCCACCGCAACTGGCGGCGAAAAAATCTTCTGGTAATGAACCGGCGACGAATATAGAAATTTTGAAGATGCGATTGTTGTTGATTATCTTGATTTTGTGGATTTTGTGTTCTTAATTTGATTTTTGTGTGTGTTTTTTTATTTACTTATTTATATTTATAGTTTTTCTTTTATCGAACAGATCTGCCTATTGCTAGGAGGGCTTCACTTCACCGATTTCTTGAGAAGAGAAAAGACAGGTAAGTTTTTTTATAATTTTTTAAAAAGTATCTCTAAATATAATTAGAGAAAAATGTCAAATTTTCAAAATAAGAAAATTCCGTAAAAAAGAGCAAAAATTAAGTGAAATTTTGTAAAGTACAATAAGCAAAATGTTATAGGTTTGTGATACTCTTATCATATTAAACTAATTAAAAAAAATCTTCATTTTGACCATTAAGATAAACAGAATTTTAATTAAGATAATTATTAAACTAATTAAAATATTTTATTTTATTTTTAAAGTAAAATAAGTAAAAAAGAAAATTAAAAGTCGTTCACACTTATTATAATTTATGAGAATCAATGATTAAAAATGAGTAAGAAATTAAAAGTGTTTGTAGTCTTTTAAAAATAAAAAGCATGATAGAAATCTTGTTCCTGATCTTTTTTTTATTGTTTATATTTCTATATAATTTTTGTTAAAAAAAGTTGTCTATAATTTCTCGTTAGTTTTTTTTAATATTGCTCTCCTTTGACTTTCTCTGTAAATCTCATAACTATATTTACTTTATCATTTCCCCCCTTTTTCATATTTATTTATGCATAAGATAACATTAATTATAATATCATTCAAGTGTACATCTAATTATATACTTGGATTCATTCTAAAAAAAAATTATATACTTGGTATTCCATCAATATATATATATATATATGTGTGTATATATATTTGATATAATTATTTTCTTCATTAAATACTTTACTATTATTTTCAGAAGTCAAAAGTAGTTATAGTTATTTAAAGTTTAGCATTAAATATATATTTTTATTTGACTTAGACTTGAGTTTTGAGAACAGTTTTAAAGCACAAGAATATATAATCTGATGGTTAATGTTTAATAATTGTTAGCCAGTTTTGGTGTTGAAAAAATATTCACTTTTTAAAGTTAAAAGTGTGGTGTGGTGCTGATTTGATAACAAAAAATATTATTCCATTTTTATGAAAATTTTCCAAAATTTCCTTATCTTTGTTCTTTTTACAAAACTACCAAAATACCCCGAACAATTAGCCGTATTTGATTTGGGCAATTATTATGCAGTGGTTGCAACTATTACTTTGAACTTATGTAGCGGTTGCAATTAAGCTATTTTTGTTATTTTTATATCCCTGAATGTTCAGGTGAGATTATGAATACATCTACTATTCTTATCGATCAAATCGTTTATTCCTGTGACATTTGATTATAGAAGAAATTCATACAAAATTATTACTTTTTAACTAAGTGATCATTATAGATTAACCTATTACTTTTTGGATTAAACTTTTTTGACAACTAAACTAATCCATGTTTGTTTTAGTCCCTCATTAATACCGCACAAATAGTTTTTTTTTTAATCAACAACAGTTAGAAGTTGGCGATCTAAATTGTGACTTCTCGATTATAATGTCATATATCATAAGAATTGTGTTATGTTCTTGTTGGAGTTTGTTTTAGACGTAAGAACTTCAACATATGATCTTGATTATTGTGACGATCTTTTAATCCTACAATATTTTATCGTCCAAATAATTTCTAGAAAATTTATTTTTAGGAAGGTAGTTACTATGAATTGAATTTATAATCTCTAAGACCTTTCAATCTTCTGCACTTTTTAAAGATTTGTTTGAAACGCTTATAACCATATGAAAATTTGAGAGTGTGATTATAAGGATTTTTAATTTGAAAGATAATCTTTGTGGGATTGGGCAAATTTGTTTATGGTCTCAGGGCTGTAGCAATAGCACCATACCAAGTGAACCAACAGCCTGAAGCTGCTTTTAAAGCAAGTGGAAGCAGCTCAGCCAATGAACCTGAGCTCGAGCCCGAGCCCGAGCCCCAACCTGAGCCTGAAGAAGACGTTCCATTGCAATTGGATCTCAACCTATGACATGGTTTTGCTTGATTACAAAGCTTTAATTTAATTGTTTTTCTCTCCAAATTGGTTGCTATTACCACTTGGTTAATTATTCTCCCCTTCAACAATTATGCCTTTCTAACAAATATTATCCCAAACATACTATGTATTTTTTTCCTAAAGAAATTTTGGATGCAACATGAAATAATAGTTATTTTTGTTGCCTTTGTACTCCTATTAAATTGTTGGGAAAACTGTAAATTTGGTTTGTATGATTAATAGAAAGTTAAAATCTAGTTCGTGTAGTTTTAAACACTAGAATTTAGTTTTAATAGTTTGATCAAACTTAAAATTATTATTATTATTTATCGAGATTTATAAGAGTGATGTAAGCGAATTCAAACCAATGAGTTTTTAATTATTGGGTATACATTTATAGTTCTTGTTGACATCACAATATTATTTTATAATAGCATACATCCAAAAATTATTTATCATGACTCATATTATAATTTATCATAATATTAAGATAAGTTACAAGGTTTGAAGAATGTTATAGTTTAGTCTCTATTATTTAAAAGTTAAGAATTTAGTACTTTCTTTAATAAAACATAAAAAATGGAAACGATAGTTTTTGAAATAACACTACTAAATTTTAATTGTCTATTTTTTTTAATTGCAGAAACTAAATCATAGTTCCTAATTTTAATAATTCACTCGAATTAAACAAGATAATTAACTGTGCCATTAATCCTTGTCAATAATCAACGATTTATAATTGTATTAACACCCCCAAAAACTAAAAATAATATTAAAAAAAGTTACTGTCACAGACGCTCATCAGGTCAGCTAGTAAAACGTGCCAAGCAAATGGACGATAGGGATTAGATTTGTCAAGCTCGGATTGGCGGTGACACACTCATACATAACAAGCCAGTAACCATATCTTGACCCGGGCCCGAAACGACATTTTATATAAGTTCTCGTAACTTAGAACAAAAACAAAAATAAAAAAAAAAAAAATTTCTCGAAAAATCCCATTTCCCTCTCTAATCTTCTTCGCCTCTGTTCGTCTCATAACCCTAACCTTCTTCGTCTTCGCGGCAAAAAATTTCTCGTTCTTCGATCGAGGAATTGAGAATGCAACAGCATCAGAGATTGAAGCAACAACAGCAACAAGCTTTGATGCAGCAAGCTTTGCTTCAGCAGCAGTCTCTTTATCACCCCGGTCTTCTCGCTCCCCCTCAGGTTCCTGTTCTTCGTTGTTTTCGTTTTTGGTTTGTATTTGTATGATCCGTGCGTGTTGTGTTGCTTTGCGTGTTGGATTTTGATCTGTGAGATGTGATTTTGAAGTTCCGACCGATTTCGAGACTCCGCTGTGATGTTAATTTGTGTTCATTTGTAGACACCTCCCGTATCTCCATGTGCTTGGCCTGGGAACGGGCTCCCGGTTTAAATAAGTTATGACCGGTTTCGTGCTTTTTGTTGAGGATCTCTCCTCGTGAGCTACTACTCTATTGGTTTTGAGACGGATGCTCATATTATCTAATCGTCTCGAGTTTTGAACTTCTGTTTGGAAACTGAGAAATTGGAGCGCCGCCCACTATAACCTGGTAACTATGCCCATCCTAGGCTAGGCATTGGGAGACATCAAAGGAATAGAGACACATGAGTCGTCCACAAATTAGTGTTGTAGGTGATTCTTGAACCTGAGACCGGGATAGGAGACCGAAGTATTGGAGTTTTTAGACGAATGGGTTTTCCTCATTTAAGGTGATTCTTGAACATGGGACCATGAGAGGAGACATGCGTATTGAATTTTTTATACGAATGGTTTTTCCTCGTGGAAGGAGATTGAATTTTTGTGATGGGTATTGGTGTTTTGTTTTGTTTTTTGTTAGTCGTGGCTTCGTGGGTGTTTGCTCTAGGGAATATGGAGCTTGCTTGGATTCATTTATTGTTTATTGGTTGCGATTTTTTTTTGTTCTTTATTTATATGCTCAAGGGCATTCAATGATGGTATGAATCATGATGTTCCATGCAGTGGTTTATTTTTGGGCCCTCAATTTTCCATCTGGTGCTGTAGAAGCACTATGTTTATATTTTCCTTTTGATTTTTCTATTTCAAAATTCTTCCGAGGTCGAGGATGATTATATGCATCATTCCTCATCTTAGTTGATGAATCATATAAACTTGAAGTTTCTATGACGTGACATCCTGAGTTCTTGGTAGCTAGTCTGTGTCTTTCATGTTATTTTAACTTTTTTTTCCTTGTTACTTTATAGTCTGTGTCTTTTCAATGTACTTCAGCTTTTCATTTGGTTACAAAATTAAGTTTTATCTGCATGGTTGTGTGCATTATATTCCTTTTGTTTCCCACCCATCTTGTAAAGATGCCTTTTCTTTTTAACCAACTAATATGCTTTTCTGTATATATTTTTTTGTATTCATTATGCAGCTTGAACCAATCCCAAGTGGAAATTTACCTCCGGGTTTTGATCCTAGTACCTGCCGCAGTGTGTGAGTGATTTTCTAGACGTTTACCTACAAACGCTATCTCTTTTTCATTTGCATTATGGAAATCTATGTTTTGTAGTTCTCATGTATCTCTATCACATATTTTCATTAAACTCTCAACCGTCCTGTAAAGTTCTCGTGCTTCTAGTATCTATAATAATAACGCAAATACTGAATACTAATCCAATTTTCTGAGATTATGCTTTAAAGTTATGGTTCTTAATTTTTATAAATCTTTATCACTGTGGTTGATTACTTATATTTCTTTTTTTATTTTCTTTGTTTTCTTTTTCTTTTTAAAATTTTTAGTTTCTTTAATTTTGAGGAAATGCAGGTATGTGGGAAATATACACACACAAGTAACAGAACCACTTCTTCAAGAGGTTTTTATGAGTACTGGCCTTGTCGAAAGCTGCAAGCTTGTCAGAAAAGAGAAGGTTTTGTTCCTCTCTCTTTTTTGTTTTTTCATATAATTGGAATAAATCTAATTGTTTATACTCTATTAATATCAATGTCTTCTGTTTCTATATTGACTATTAACATTCTCGTTGGTGCTGCTTTATGCAGTCCTCCTATGGATTTATTCACTACTTTGATCGCAGATCAGCTGCTATGGCTATTTTGTCACTAAATGGGAGGCAATTGTAAGTATAATACAGAATTTTGCATTTTCAATGTCTGTACTCTTGTTTGTCATTTTTGTACTCATATTTCTTGTCGTAATGTGTGCTTCGCAGGTTTGGGCAGCCTATCAAAGTAAATTGGGCTTATGCTAGTGGACAAAGAGAGGATACATCAGGTTTGGGATCTATTGTGAATGAATGGCTGTTAGTTGCAACTGTTTAAACAATCCCTTCTATATCACCTGCTTTTTTTGTGCCCAGGTCATTTCAACATCTTTGTGGGTGACCTTAGTCCTGAAGTTACCGATTCTACTTTGTTCGCATGCTTCTCTGTTTACCCCAGCTGTTCGTAAGCTTCAGCTCCTGGAAACTATTTTTTATTTGTTTGCCCCTTCGAGTTTTTCATATAATGTCCATCATTATCAGCTCAAAAGCCATAATTCAAGTTAGAGCAAAAAGTCAGACCCCCACCCCGAAACAGAGGAGAGGGGATGGGGGGTACTTTTAGTTCTAGTACTTTGTCTTGTCTAATTTGCAACAACTGATACTGGTTATTTATTGGCTTCAGTGATGCTAGAGTTATGTGGGATCAAAAGACTGGGCGTTCCAGGGGGTTTGGTTTTGTTTCTTTTCGAAGCCAACAGGTTTCAACTACATATAATCTCAATATATTTTTTCCCCATTATTTCTCTCTTTGTTTACTAAAATATGCTCCACTCCCAGGAAGCTCAAAGTGCAATAAATGACCTTACTGGTGAGGACTTAATTCTCTCTGATAGTTTTAATTTCCTTTAGAAGGTTGTCATTTGGTTGACTAATTCAACAGTTAAAAAGAAAGAAAAGCTTGATGGGGTCACTTCACTTCATCTGTTGTTTTATTTAATTTGTTGTATATTGTATTCAAATTTTTATAATAACATTGAAATTAACAAGTGTCTTGCTTTTTAACTTTCACCATTGAAATGATCTCCTTCAGGTAAGTGGCTTGGAAGTAGACAGATCCGCTGCAACTGGGCTACAAAAGGGGCTGGATCCATTGAAGACAAGCCAAGCTCTGATGGTGCGGAACTTACGAATGGATCATCTGGTGAGTGTTTATACCCGCTTTGGTGATGATTTTCAATTCTTTCAGAACAGAAACTTTTGGTATTGTTTTTACGGATCGATTTCTTAGCTTTTGACAATACTTATTTTTACATTTCAGAAGATGGTAAGGAGACAGTTAGTAGCGATGCCCCAGAGAACAATCCTCAGTATACTACTGTTTATGTTGGAAATCTTGCTCCAGAGGCAAGATACCTCATCCTTATGTGTTATTTTTCTTTTCTAATGTTATAGCTAAACTTGTGCCAAATTCCAATGATAAAAGCAACGCAATGTACGGTCCTCAAGGGGTGGCACAATGGTTTAAAACTTGGGCTTTGAAGGTCTGCTCCTCTCAAGTCCCAGGTTTAAAATTCACTTGTGACGGTTATTTGTATGCACTTTCTGTGTCTCCATTCCTTCAATGTATTCCGGTGCCTGATTTATGGACGGACGTGGTTATCTCAGGTATAGTGGAGTGAAGCTCTGATTTCCCGATTTAAAAAAAAAAAGTAACTACAATGTACATGATATGGTACTCAGCTTGCCAAGTTTATGCAACCATAAATTAGCAGGATTTTTTTGTTCCAGAAGAACAATATTTTACCGTCTGCTTTCCCATTTTCTAATAAGTTCTCGTTTATACAGGCCACACAGGTTGATCTTCATCGCCATTTTCATGCTTTTGGGGCTGGTGTGATTGAGGAGGTTCGCATCCAACGGGATAAAGGCTTTGGTTTTGTTAGATACAGCAGTCATGCTGAAGCAGCTTTGGCTATTCAGATGGGGAATACTCAGTCATTTCTTTTTGGCAAACCCATCAAGGTATTGTTTTCTGCTCGTAAACGAAGTTCTATTCGTTTTATCGGGACAATAGCCGCAACTTTATTACTAGTAATAAGACTAAGGCATTCATTAAAAAAAAAAAAAACTTTTGCTTATGGCATAAAGTTGCTACCCGTGCCTTGCACACTCCCTGAATTTTTCTTTTTATGGATTATGTCATAAAGGGAGAGGAGGGGGTGTTTGGAGGTAAGGGGATCAAATTGTTCTCCTTGACCTTATCTATGTTTAGACCAGTTACAATCATTTTGACTATTTTCCTAGGACACTCATAATCACTTTTCATTCTTCCCATAATCTCATTTTCCCGCCCCACTTATTTTTTTTTCGATCGGAGCCACATTTCATTCCCATAAGCAATATTTTGTTATCACACAATCATTCCATACCCTCCCGAACATAGTTAATAAGTTCCTGTCATAATCATGATTTGTACCCCAAATAGTATGATTTTGATACGAACCCGAGGTCGTTGAAAGTTTACTCAAGGCGAACCAAGAAGTGACGGATCCCTTTTTATTGCTTTATTAAATATAATTCTGTTTTGTTATTTAAGTTGTATTGGGCTTTTGGGCCTTAATAGGGACTATTTACTAAATTAGGTTAAATCCTAGGTTTACTATAAATAGGATATGTTAGGCCTCTAGCAATTCATTCAAACAAGTTGTCGTCTTTTTATTTGGCTCTTTGAGAGATCCTCTCGAGAGATTATCGTAGTTTTAATAATATTAGTAGTAGATTCTATCATTTTGGTATCAGAGCCATTTGCCGATCCGGGAATGGTGAGTACTAAGATGGAGACCAAGATGCAAGAGTGTGAGGAAAACGGTGCCGAGATGCTAAAAAAGCAGAAAGAGTTTGAGGTTCAGTTGGCAGCTATAGGGAGTCGGATGGACCAGGAATTTGGACAGTTGAATCTCAACATGCAGAAGCTTTTAGAACGCAAACCGAAACCGTCGAATCTCGAACCAACTGTAGCGGATAAAAGGAAGGGGGTTGCGGCAGAACCGGAAGGAGAGAGCGGGGCGCGGGCGTCGGCGGCGGAGGAGTTGAGCGGGGTGATCGGTCCGGCGGGGCTGGGGGCCGAAGCTGGGGGGCGTGTGGCGAGCGGGTGCGGCACGAGAGGGCGCACGGGTGCGGGCTCGGGCTGCGGCGCGGAGGGAGATCGGACTTGGGGGTGTGGCCTAGCGGGCTGGGGCAAACCGGGCGCGGGCGAACGGGAGTGGGGCGCGAGCGCAGGCGTGGGTTCGGGCGCGGGTGAGCGGGGGTGGTTGGGGCCTGTGGGCGAGTGGGGCGCGAGCCCTAGCGGGGGTGAGCGGTGGTCGGGGATGTGGGTGAGGGTGCGGGAGTGGGGCGCAGCCCGGCGGTGGTGAGCGGGCGGGGCGCGCGGTCAAGGCGAGGCGGCCGTGGTCTTTGGGCGGTTGGGCCGGGGTGGTACGAGCAGGTTCGGGTAAGCCGGGGTGGACCGGAGGGAAAATTTTCGTGGCTTGACCGATGGGGACAATTATGAGTTCGGAATTCGAGCGAAGGGGAGATGGCCGGTTCGATGGCGGGGAATGTTTTTGGAGGAGAGGAAGGTGCGCATAGGCTATGAAAGGCCGATTGCGCATGACCAGTGGAACAGCGGGAGGATTGGAGGGACGAGCAAGAACGTGGTGACCGAGGGGGACCAGGAGCAGACGAATGGGATGGACCAACTGTTGATAGACGGTTACGGAAATTAGAAATGCCAGTGTTTAAAGGTCTTATTGATGAGGACCCGGACGGGTGGCTCTGTCGAGTGGAAAGGTATTTCGGGTAAATCCAGAGGCGGGACATGAAAGGGTCGATGAAAGAAATTCGTGTATGGAAGGAGGCATTGGAATGGCTCTGAGATGAAGAGGATCGAGCTTCGATTGCTTCGTGGGAGGAGTTTCGAGAATTGCTATTGCATCGTTTCCAACCAATGATCAATGACAATAAATATGCCAACTTGATGAGTGCGCAACAAGTGGGAGCAGTCAAGGAGTATCATTTGGTTGTTTGAGAAATATGCAAAGGGTATGCGCGATATCAGTGCGAGTGCCTTGGAAGGGAAATGGGAGAGTGGTCTAAAGGCAGAAATACGAAGTGAAATGAGAAAATTGAGACCAGTCGGAATCCAGGATAAGAAATTCATGGCACAGGTAATTGAAGATGACCTGGCTTTTCGAAATCAAGCCAAAGGAGTTAGCACGACGTCAACGGTTAAACCAAGCCTGGGTTCAGGTACTATGAGTACTAGAGTAGTAGGAAGTACGAACCTAAAAACCATCACACCTGCCTCCGTCTATTTCAGCCGATCAACACCGTCGAACAACCCCACCCCCACCATCCCGTATAAACACTTAACAGATAGTGAGATCCGTATTCGTAAAGACAAGGGGCTATGTTTTAGGTGTGACGAGAAGTTCGTACCGGGGCACCGGTGTAAGAAAAAGGAACTGCAAGCTCTGGAGATTCTTGTCGTACGTGAAGCAATAGAAAAACGGGAAAATGAAGAAAACGATGATTCCCAAGAATGTGCGTTCGAAGATGCATTTGTTGAGGAAATGGTGGATACACTGAATATGGCAGCCCTTTCATTGCACTCAATGGCAGGACTGAGCTCCTCAAAAACACTGAAGGTTACATGCTCGATACGTGGACATGAAGTAGTAGTATTAATCGATAGTGGGGCTACGCATAACTTCATATCCGAGGACATGGTTGCTAAATTGAAATTGCCGGTAGAACCGTCTGATGATTATTGCATTATGTTGGGTACTGGGGACTCTGTGAGAACTGCTGGCATTTGTAGGAATGTGGAACTTCAGTTGGCCAAGATGAGAATAGTGAATGATTTCTTGCCCTTACCCTTGGGTAGTGCGGATGTGATTTTGGGCGTTGTGTGGCTAGCAACATTGGGAAAAATTGAATTTGACTATCGCGAGCTTAAAATGAAATTCAAGCTGGGTCAGGGAGGTCGAATTGCAGGGCAAGCCACGGCTGGTCAAGGCCCAGGTTTCATTGAAATCTATGATGAAATCCTTACGTCCCGAGGAGCAGGGGCTCCTGGTCGAGCTGAATATGATTGAAACCGCGATGCCGTCTCGTGAACAGTCCGGAAATCTACCTGACTTGTCTCAGGTACCCGCAGAACTACACTCCGTACTTCGTTTATACTCATCGGTTTTTGAATCATTGACAGGTCTCCCTCCACAACGTAATTGCGACCATGCTATTGCGCTATTGCCAGGCAAGGACTCTGTAAATGTACGTCCGTATAGGTACCCACAGTACCAGAAGAACGAGATTGAAAAATTAGTGGGAGAAATGTTATTGGCAGGTATTATCCGGCCCGACACGAGTCCGTTTTCAAGTCCAATTCTATTGGTTAAAAAGAAGGATGGGAGTTGGCGTTTTTGTGTCGACTATCGCGCCCTGAATCAAGCAACAGTGCCCGATAAGTATTCGGTACCGCTGGTTGATGAATTATTAGATGAGTTGCATGGGGCGACGGTGTTTTAAAAAATTGATCTTAAGGCGGGTTACCATCAGATACGTGTTAAACAGGCCGATGTACACAAAACAGCTTTTAGAACTCATGAGGGCCACTACGAGTTTGTAGTCATGCCTTTTGGATTACGCAACGCTCCTGCGACATTTCAATCAGTTATGAATGAGATTTTGCGTCCGTTCCTACGCCGGTTTGTGCTAGTATTTTTTGATGACATCCTGATATACAGTGTGACCATCGATGAACATAAGGTTCACTTAGTCAGCGTTTTTGAAGTGTTACAAACACATGCCTTGGTGGCAAATGCCAAGAAATGTCAGTTTGGACTGCGCAGGATTGAGTATTTGGGGCATTTTATATCTGCTGAGGGAGTGGCTGCCGATCCGGAGAAAATTGAGGCCATGGTCCGTTGGCCAAGCCCTAAAAACATTAAAGACTTACGGGGATTCCTCGGGCAATGAGTTACTACCGAAATCGTTTTGTGGCGAATTATGGGTCGATGGCTTTTCCATTAACTCAATTTGTTAAAAAAGGAAGGTTTGAATGGGGCCCAACAAATGGAAGAGTGTTTTCAGAGACTTAAGCATGCAATGAGTAGTGTGCAAGATTGCGATTGCGGACTTTGTTGATTGTTTGTTGTGAGACCGATGCTTTAGGTATTGGCGTGGGTGCGATCTTGATGCAACAGGCGGCCGTTGGCCTATTTCAAGAAGGCCCTTCCTATTACCCATCGCGTGAAGTCGGTTTATGAGCGCGGTGATGGCTATCGTGTTTGCGATCCGGCGTTGGCGAGCTTACCTATTGGGACACCACTTTATTATGCGTGCGGACGACCGTAAGAGCCTTAAATTCTGCTAGAACAACGTGTAGTTGATGGAGAATACCAATGATGGATAGCGAAACTCATCGAGTTATGATTTCCATATTGAATACAAGAAAGGCTTAGAAAAGCAGGCGGCAGATGCCCTATCTCGTATGCCCTCGTAGGGAGTTGAGCATGTTGAGTTGTGTGGCTGGAGTTAACACAGCAGTGTTCACTCAACAAGTGAGGGAAGATGAAAAGTTGTTTGCTATTTATACCGCTGTGGTTGCAGGAGAGGAGAGTCCACCAGGTTACTCCGTTATGGGTGATGTGCTATTATACCAGGGCCGGTTGGTGCTACCTCCGACTTCACCTACGATTCCTCTGTTACTCAATGAGTTCCACGGGGGAGCCATCGGGGGGCATTTCAGGGTCCTAAAGACGTACCAACGCCTAGCTAAAGAAGTGTATTGGCCTGGAATGAAGGCTCGCGTCCGCGCATTTGTAGCCGAATGCTCGATTTGTGTTCAAGCGTAACATCTATCGTTGTCGCCAGCTGGTCTTTTGCAACCGTTACCGATTCCGATTCCGGACAGGATTTGGGAAGACATTTCGATGGATTTTATCGAAGGACTTCCCTGTTCTGAAGGTTATGACACTATTTTTGTGGTGGTGGATCGGCTTTCTAAGTACACTCACTTTATACCCCTTAGGCACCCATTTACTTCTCTTACAGTATCACAGGTCTTTATCAGAGAAGTGGTTCGTTTGCACGGAGTGCCTAAGAGTATCGTGTCGGACCGTGACAAGATATTCACTAGCCTCCTCTGGGAAGAGATATTCAAGGCTTTTGGGACTCAGCTACGTCGTAGTACTACCTACCACCCACAAACTGATGGCCAAACTGAGGTCGTGAATCGTTGTTTAGAATCGTATCTAAGATGCTTTGTGTTGACACAGCCGAAGGCCTGGTACCGATGGGTTGCTTGGGCTGAGTTCAGTTTCAATACGTCATTTCACTCGTCCATGGGGATGACTCCGTTTGAAATTGTTTACGGGCGTTCTCTGCCGACCATTTTGGGTTATGATTATGGGGCTAGTCCGGTGGCAACAGTGGATTCTTTAATGTTGGAACGTGATAGAAGCTTATGGCAAATTTGTTGCGCTCACAGCAATTAATGACGGAGCGTGCTAACGCAAAGCGTCGGGACGTTCAGTTTGATGTGGACGATGTGGTGTATGTTAAGCTCCGACCCTACCGCCAGTCTTCCTTGGCGAAATTTACACACCCCAAGTTAGCACCACGGTTCATCGGGCCATACCGTGTGTTGGCTCGGGTGGGGCCAGTGGCGTACCGGTTGGACTTACCACAGACGGTGAGGATTCACCCGGTTTTTCATGTTTCCGTGCTACGTAAGGCGGTTGGTTCCTCTGGGCTCGTTTTCCCTACACCGGCTTTGGTGGGAGATGATCTAGGCGTGCTCGTTTGTCCCAAGGCTGTTTTGGGTTTACGAGAGTCCTCGCAGGAGGGAGGTTCGCGCCAAGTTTTGATACAATGGGAAGGATCCACTCTTGACGACGCTACTTGGGAGTCTGCTGCAGATCTAGAGCTCCAATTTCCGGACTTTCACCTTGAGGACAAGGTGGCTCTTTGGGGGGGAAGTATTGATACGAACCCGAGGTCGTTGAAAGTTTACTCAAGGCGAACCAAGAAGTGACGGATCCCTTTTTATTGCTTTATTAAATATAATTCTGTTTTGTTATTTAAGTTGTATTGGGCTTTTGGGCCTTAATAGGGATTATTTACTAAATTAGGTTAAATCCTAGGTTTACTATAAATAGGATATGTTAGGCCTCTAGCAATTCATTCAAACAAGTTGTCGCTTTTGTATTTGGCTCTTTGAGAGATCCTCTCGAGAGATTATCGTAGTTTTAATAATATTAGTAGTAGATTCTATCAGATTTCCCATGAACATTCTTTCTCCCTTTCTCAAACACAAATAACCAATTCTTGAATATAGATATTTATGTTTCTCTTATTCTCGTCCAAAATAGAATTCTTTTTTGGTACATAGACGTTTTATATTTTTTTCTTGTAATTATCTATTGCGAGTTATGTTATTAGATTGAAGCCGCATCCTGTAGGTGGTCTCCCTAGTCCCTAGTTTGTTTGTTTTTTTAAAATTTTTTTGTGTCCTGTATTGTTTTTTCATTCATTTTTTTGTGATTGCTTCGTTCATTATCCATTTGTTTAGAACTCTCTAATATAGTAGAAATAATTTCAGTTTAGTGGGGGTTTATTATCTTTAAAAAATAATTTTTTTAAAATTTCTGTCCTGGTTGGGCTATTTTTATCTGTTTGCAGTGCTCTTGGGGAAGCAAGCCAACTCCACCCGGAACTGTCTCCAACCCGCTTCCTCCGCCATCAGCAGCAGTTCAGATGCAGGGACTCTCTGCAACCGACCTCTTAGCATACGAGCGGCAACTCGCAATGAGCAAGATGGGTGGCGTGCATGCCCTTATGCACCCTCAGGCGCCGCATCCGTTAAAGCAGGCAGCCATGGGGATGGGCGCTGCTGGCTCAAGCCAGGCCGCCATCTACGATGCCGGGTTCCAGAGTGTTGCAACAGGTCAGCAGCTCTTGTATTATCAGTAAGTGTCATGAGAAAAAGAGAGATGTATACAAAATGGAGTGCTTGGTTGCAACAGATCTCAACTTTTCTTTTCATTTTCTTTTCTTGTGGAGAGTTTTTCTGAGCCTTAGTATCATCTTCTTTTCTTTTTTTAAATTGTTTTGGTTTTTAATAGCCTTGGAGCTGTGATTATGGAATGCCATTGTGTACCAAGTATCTGAATTTATTATACAAGGATATAAGGATTCTTGGTGTCTTATTATCATCAGGGGATGGTGGTATTATTTAGGAGATTAGTTGGGTATAGCTTGGTATTAAGTTTCCCCTTTTTCTCTGTTTTATTTTCCTTTTATATATATATTTATGATGGTTTGATGATGTTTTGGAATATAATTGCTTTGCTATTGGGGTTCTTGCTTGTTTTGTTTTGTTGCAGTGAATTAAGGAAATGGTGCTCATTGCTGTTTAAAAATGGAAACTAGGGGAGACTAGTCAAATTTTTTAAAAAATTATTAATATGGTTAAAAACAGTCATTTATGATATGATGATGATATTAAAATATATGAATGATTTATGGAGGTAAATATTTATTATGGAGGTTAGTATTTGTTTGTTTTGGAAGAAGCTATTGGTGTTGTTGAATGCTTGTAAATTTTTCTTTCTTATGTAAACACATTTGTATAGCACTTTGAAAATTCATCAACGATGTTTTAGGCAATATCATGGAAAAAAAGTGTTTTTTTTCTTTCTTTTTTTTGTTATTAATTATATGAATTATGGATAATAATGTTGAACTTTCTAATTTATGCAATAATTTTAAATCGATTTAGATATTTGTTGCAGCTGGTGGTCGAACACGCGGAGGCTATGCACTGTTTATTTCTATTCACTTCTTTATACTTATTAATACAATATTATATATAATTATGACATTTAAAATCAATTTAGGCAAAATAGAATTATTAAAAGTTATTTAATTTGGATTTTTTATAAAAAAAATATATTTGCAAAAAATTAGTTTGTTGCCTAGATTTGTAATTATTTATAAAAAATGGTATATTCAATATAATTTTTCTTTTAAAAAAATTATTATTGAGGAAAAAATATCATCTTCGTCCCTCAATTTAAAGTTTTATATATTTTAAAATCAAACACTTTTGACGTTTTATTTTAATAACATTCAATTTTAATCTTTAAAGGTCATTTGAAACTTTCTTTATACTTATTTTATTTTAGGTTAATATAAAAATATTGAATTTTAAAATTAGTGTAATTATCATCATAATCAAAATTATGTCATGTAACAAATTTTTATTTCTCAAATATTAAAATTAAACGTCATTAAAATGTCACGACTAAGATTGATTATTTTTAAAATGTTAGATGCAAAAATGTTTAATTTTAATATATATAAACTAAATCGGAACTACATATTTTCATTATTTAAGACTGATCTAATGGTTAAGAATGTCATAAATAAATAAGATGTGATGAATTTAACTTAAGGTCCAAGCTTATGAAAGAACTTACAAATAAAACAAATATATAAATAAAATTTAGGAACTAAAAATTTATTTTCAGTGGTGACTTTAGTAGGTATGCTCCCCTCAAAGTATGAGTTAAGTTAATCTCGAACTTAAGACCTTGAAAAGAACATACATTCAACGCTCCTTCAACTATTGTGTCACTCTTTGAAGACTTATTCGCATTCATAATTATTAATATGTTAAAATTATATTATAAATACTTATTAATATAGTATCATATATTACAAATAATGATAACTATATCAATTAATTTATTAGAGTACATCCAATGATCAATACACGATGAATTAAAATCCCCACTCCAATTTTTATAATCTAAAAATAAATAAATTTATTTAAAAATGAATATATTTATAATTATTTTATAAATTTTAGTGATTTTCCATACTTCGTTGATGGAGGAGCTCACGGATAAATAAATTTGGCTGTTTTTCCAATTAAATTCCATTTAACTTGAAAATTTTAGAGCAAACCCAGATCGTGCAGCCGAATTTACGCCCTGCAAAATTTCTTAATTTCCATGAATTTCAGCTTGCGATTTTCTCCCCCAATTTCCCAATTTTCGTTCTTCACAATTTGATTTTCCCATTTTCTTCGATTCCGCACTGTTATCGTTGCGAGATCGTGAATTTTCGAAAGATTACTTAAACCCCATTTGGAAAAAATGGGCGTTTCCTTCAAAATCTCGCCCAAGGGTAAGAGGTTTCGTTCGAAGCCTTGTATTAACCAATCTGGGAGCACTGCCATTGATGAAGATGGCGATTTTAATGATGGGTCTAGGGTTTTATCGAAGAACGATTCTTCTCTAGCTCGAAAACATGAGGTAATTGCTTCTAATTCTGTTTTTTTTTCTTTTTTTCTTGGTTTTTGAACTGAAAATTTGATTTTAGTAGAACGATTAAGATCTAGAGGTGATAATTCAATCAATAATAAATTTCTTATGTGTTTCATGGACATTCAAATATTGTCGGATCCAATTCTCTTAAGCTGGCCCGAAAAAAAAAAAATCGGATTTTAGGGCATTTGTCTGTTTGTTTCTTTCGATAATTGTGAGGGTCTGTGCCGGATTAAGTTCGTATCGACTATTCTCATGGATATACTGCCTTACCTTACAACTTTTGGATGCCAAGGGAATCATAAGACATTTGTTTGTTGTTAAGAGGGATTGTAGTCCCAAGGGGTAGCACATGGTCGAAGCTTGGGGTTTAAAGGTGTGCTCCCTTAAGGTCTCAAGTTCAAGACTATTCCTTCTATATCTCTCGGTGCTTGACCTAGGGGGATGAGTGTGGTTACCCTGGTTGTAGTGGAACGAAGCTCTGATTTCCCGGTTTTTAAAAAAAGTGGGGTTGTAAGTCTGTGCTTGTGTAAATGAATCAAACGGTTGGTTACTCATAATTTCCGAGCCAGGATATGGTTGAATTTTAGCCGTCTGTGACAAATTAGAGAAGGGATTAAATTTTGGAAATTCAGCTTACAATGCCTTAATTGCACGTTCTTATTTCAATTCCTGAACTTTCACTCTTATCTTGTTTGAAGTCTATATACTTCCAAATGTGTTGTCTTGGCCTCGAATATATTTTAGCTTTAATAAAAGCTCATGTGATGACATACTATTTTTTTTGTGCAATGTGGGAAATTAAAAATTTAAGGACGAGGAATAAAATAGATTCTTATGAATTTTCTCAAGGATTGAAAAATAGATCTTTTGGACTTACTAGTGCTAAATTGAAAATGTTTTGAAAGTTCAAGTACTTAATAATGATGATGGCAGTGGATGGTTTTTGTTGTTGTTGTTCATCTACTTTCAAGCATGAAAATTATACTTGTCATACAATTTGAAATCAATTGAATTTTCATTGAGTTTGTATAAGCCTAAAGCAAGTCAATGATGTTAATTCTGTTTACTTGGTAATATAATACACATATTCCTGGTGTAACAGGATGAAGAAACTAAAAAAAGTGGGGGTGTAAATGGGTTGATCGGGATATCTGAGTCTTCTTTAGGTCGTCCAATTCCAGGTAATTTCTATCAACTTTTGGCATTGTCTAATTATGTTTGGTTTCTTGATTTTCTTAATATTTTTTTAATTAATCTTCTTCTTTCAGAGAATGGAGTTTCCTTCACATTAAATCTCTTTCAAGATGGATATTCTATTGGAAAACCATCAGAGGTTTGTTAAAAATAGCATAACTTCATTTGAGTAGTAACTAACTTGGAAGGGAAGTGTGCATCAAGACTAATGCTTGGCTTTTGTAATCATGGTTTTCAGATTGAGCCTACACACCCGAGTACTCTACAAGACAATTCAAAGTTGTTACTTCCTTACGACAGAAAATCTGAAAACTTGTTTTCTGTAAGTGTCATCTGCTTTGCCTCATTTCTCTCCGCATAGGTCTTCTTAGTTGGCCAGTTGTTTATTTCATCGTAAGTATTGACTAGTTTACTAGACTGTAGTTGATGGGTTTTTATTAATTAATCAATTTTCTTCAATTTTTTAAAATTGGATTACTTGCTGTTATGTAATTAGTAGGTTCTATGTTGAGGACTCTTTGTTCCTCCTTTCTCGTATTTTTCTCTTTTGTTATTGGTACGAATTTTATGTTTTCTTTCATAAAATATATAATAAGTCATCCCTAGAGATCGTTTTCATCATTTTGCAATTTATGGCCTTGATATTGGGAAGTACTTAGGCCACACTCCTAAAATTCTCTTTTTTGGGATCTTATGGTTTTTAAAATTTTTTTTATTCAACAATATTGAGGTGTGGGATTTGAACCATAACCTCTTTGTTACTCTGTTACACATTATGCCATAAGAGCTATGCTCTTGTTGGCTGGGATCTTATGATTATGGTTATTGAAGTTTAGAAGGTGCTGTCTTCTTCGTTAGGAAGTTTATTTTTTCAGGGTTGATAGACTTTTTTATCTATCGCATACCCATTTTTCAATTATTAACACGACATTTTTCGTCCAAAAAGTCTGGGATGAATTTAACTTTCCCATGGTATTTTTATACGTTCCTACTCAAAACCAGCTTGATGTTGTGGCGGTGGGTAAATCTTATTTTTTGCAAGACCATGAGCATGGAATTTACAAGATATTGATCTTATATTATAAATCTCCAAATTCTTCAATCTTTATTAGTTATGATCCTGGCAGTCCCTATGGCTATTAAAACTTTCCCTTCATTTCACTGAAATGTACCTAACAGGCACTTTCTTTTGCTATCTATGTATTTCCAGTATAAATGTATACTAAATATCATTTGTCTCTTACCATTATTTTCATCATGAGATGCCTTTTCTTTTGTTAATTTTTCTTTATTTTATTTGCTTCAAGGCTATTGAGTGTGGCCGATTGCCTGGAGATATTCTTGACGATATACCTTGCAAATATGTTGATGGCACAATTGTTTGTGAGGTGAGTTTATTTAAATTCTGTATTTACCTTCTGGAAGCTTAAATCATGGTTAAGACGATTTAGATACTGCATATACGAAGAAGATCCCTATCACGATGGAATTTCAGAATAGAAAAATTAAGAAATATGCATGTGTGTGTTCATATGTTATATATATTGTTGGTTGAAATAATTAAATTTGCCCCAATCCATGAGCTTAGGCTTTTGGATTGATTGGTGGTTTAACATAATTCAACATATATACTTTTTTTGGTCGACAAAGGAGCCCTTCATATCTAAGAGTATGGAGGGTTCGCAATGTGTTTTCTGCCTTCAACATTCGTTTCACTCTGGCACTTAAAACCATTTAAATATTATTGGGTGGGGAGCATCAAGAATAGAACAGAACCATGGATTGATAGAAGTGACAATATCAGTTGTGGTTTGTTGGATCAGTTTTGTTGGGTTTTGTTGCAAGCAGTTCTTCTGATCATTTTAATGTAAATTTATATGATCATGTATCTCATGTAGGCGATGTTAGATTTCAAATTCTTAATATAGTCTCAACTCAAACATATTTAAATATATTTTTACTGTTACTTTCCAGTTTAGATTTTCAGAATTAGCCACCTTTATTTGTTTTCCATAATAAAAAAAAAAGAACCGGTCATGATTACGTTTCTGTAGGTGCGAGATTTTCGTGGGTGTCCTGAACAGGGGCCTGGTGCTCAATCGGCCGAAGGATTACCTATTGTCAATAAGATACATCTTAAGATGTCCTTGGAAAATGTGGTAAAAGATATTCCGTTAATTTCAGATAGTTCATGGACCTACGGTGATCTGATGGTATGTATGATTAGTTCATAACCTATAGTGAATTTTTATTTTATAACATTTTGAGGATGTGATATATATTTTTAGTTTTTTTTCGGTATTCAAGGAAGTGGAGTCCCGGATTCTGAAGGCGTTGCAACCGCAACTTAATCTTAACCCTGCTTCTAAGTTTGATAGGTCCTGTAACAGCCCATCTCCTATGAAGGTGATCTAAATTTCAAATGGTTATGTGTTATGAAAATATCTCTTTTATGTGTAACATTTATTGTTACCATTTGCAGCTCAACTTTTCTCAGTACAGTGTGCGGCGGAAGCGTTTGAGACAGCTTTCAGAAGTATCTATTACATCTAATAATAAGTTTGGGAAGAAAATTTGTATAGACAGAGTACCAGAAAGCTTTAATACCAGACTGGGAGATTCAGGATCCATTCCTGGAAATTTGATATCTACTAATGTCCATGATAATGCAGCTGGTCAAAATATGAGTTTAAATGAGATGTTAGCATCAAGACCAAAGAACTTTACTTCAGATGTTTCTCTTCCAGCACAACCTGCAGGATCTGTATCTCAATCTAGGTATTCTATGGGCAGTGGAACCCCAAGAGGTATGCTTGATCAAGCGGCTGGGTCAGTTCTTAATCCATCTGGCGTTTCCCCTACCGGGCCAGAAATGATCTCGTATGCGGACAATTTGAACCCTAATGCCCCTCTTCATGGAAAGAGGGAAACTCCAGATGGGCAAATGTCGCCCTTGTCCAGCTTTAGCAAGAGACCTAGGTCGTCTCTTATCAGCATGGATGGAATTCAACAGCACCCATTGGCATCTATGGAAGGCCCTCAGGGATCTGACATGAACTGGAAGATGTTGCAACAGCAAGCAATAGCAAGAAATATTCAGTACTCAAACCAAGGAGCTCAAAAGTTTTCCCAGCAGATGTTTGAAGGAGTCATGAATCAGGATTCTGTGCAATTACCGTTTGCTACAGGACAATCGGCAATGCGATATGGAGCCAAGGAAGAGCCGTTCGACACAGAAAAGATAGATGGATCTGACCTCAGTCGAAGCAAAACTGATATGCAGATGATGGAAACAGAAAACCAACTAGATCCTCAGCATCCACGGGTTCAGCAAAGACCCGCACATCAAGCATTTGCGAGGTCTAACCTCTCTCAGCCTCCTTGGAATAATTTTGGTCCGCACATTGAGAAGGAAGTAAAAAAAGAGGACCAAATATCAAAAAGAAAATCAGTTCAAAGTCCTCGTGTGTCAGCTGGAGCTATGGCGCAACCAATGATGTCGAAATCAGGGGAATTCTCTAGTGGCTCAGGTGGACCACACTATGGAAATATTTCTGCACTTGCATCCGCACAAAAGGAGAAGCCGGCCGTTAATTCCGTTTCTCATGTTGGTGGAACTCCATCCATGACCTCCAGTGCTAATGATTCGATGCAAAGACATCAGGTCCAAGCTGCTGCGAAGCGAAGATCAAATTCCCTCCCCAGAACCCCAGCAATCAGTGGAGTTGGATCTCCTGCTAGTGTTGGTAATATGAGTGTTCCCCCGAATGCAAACAGTCCTTCAGTTGGAACCCCAACTTTTGCTGATCAAACCATGATTGATAGATTCTCAAAGATTGAAATGGTGACTGCAAGGTAAAGTTTGAATATCTATCCTTTATCCTTTTCCAACATTAAGATGGTTCATGAATTATTTTCGTCGTGTTGCAATTTCCCTCTTTCCCTTCATTTTTTCTCCCCAATATAGGCTTTCTATGCAAGATTTTTGCTTTTCTGAGGATGTACATGACTTTAATGCATTTGTTTTGTTGTTTAACCAAAACCTATTGCAGGCATCAGCTTAACCTTAAAAAGAAAAAAGTCAACGAGTATCCTAGAAAGGCAAATGCATTTCCAACTCACAATCTTGCATCTCATCTGGCAAACATATCTATTGGCGATGACTTAAAAGATAATGCTTGTCCAAGGAAGATGTCAAAGTCCCTAATCGGTGGCAGCTTAAATGCCTGCAAAAGAAGGGTGTTAACTTTTGTGTTGCAAGACCGTACGCCTCAAGGTCTGTAACTTTGTCGGTTTTCAGATAGTCGGTCTTTGTTTAACTCTTCATTCCATTTGAAACTTCTTTGTGTGCTTCTGCAGGGATGGTTTCGTATGTTACTAGGTTACGAAGTAGGGTAATCCTGTCCGAAAAGCCCAATGATGGAACTGTAGCAATTACCTATGAGGATATAGATGATAGCAGTTTTCTTGCTGTTGAGGACTGTCTTCCAACATTGCCCAATACTGTAAGCTTTATTATATTTACCAGCCATTTTGCTCTTGGAGATTCCTTGGAGTTAACTTCAACTGTTACATATATGTTCGTTGATTGATTGAGATTGTTGTCCAACCTGTCATGCTTTGCATTCCAATTTTTCTAATTTCCCATATATTCATATACTGTTACGTTACTGAATTTTAAATTATATCCTTAATCCTTCTCCAATGAATTGAATGGATTATAAATCCTGGTATAATTGTAAAAGTAATTAGAAAAAGTTATTCAAGACGAGATAGCAAAAATACCATATCCCAAAAATTCGGTTTCTACCTCTCTGAACTTGACCCTACAGAATTAAATGGATCTTTTGTAGTATTTAAAATAAATGCACAACTCTAAGGTACATATATTCTGCATGTATCATTGATTCTAAGTCTAGGGAGGGCCTTGGCTTCTTGTAAAAGCTAGCTTTCTGTATAGCCTTGCAAATATATGGTCTCAAAAGGTCTCTTGTTCAAATATTTGCTCATGAGATGAAGAAGAAAGAAAAGGAACAAAATTTTCCGAGGTTTGGGTCTTGGGACTGGCGCGGGTGCCCTTGGGTATGTAGTGGGGTGAAACTTTGATTCCCGGTTATTAAAAACAAGAAAGGGACAACAGGATTTCTGTATTACTTATCTTCGATTTTTGTTTGAATTGAGTTCCATTATCAAATGATTACAAGCTATAAATGTTGTGCCTGTGTTGCATTTCTATTTAGATTTCTTAAGTTTTGGCAGTGATATAAGCATCTGAAACCAATACAGGGGATAAAATGGTCTAGAGGCACAGTTGTGTATTCTGATCATTAATGTAGCTTGATATGATTGAATGGTGGCCTTGTTGATAGTTTAGACTAGAATGCATTATATGGTTTTCGTAACATAATCAAACATGATTACGGTACATGTAAATGTACTCGAGTTCATGTAAATGTGTAGTCTTACTTCTTATTGATTATTTATTTGCTCAACATTTTCTATATTTCTTTCTGTTCTTCTGACATCCGTATGTGTATGTTTTATGATGCAGCTTTTGGCAGATTTACTTGCCGAGCAATTATGTTCATTGGTATGATCTAAATTTTCCTTTCATAAAATTAATCTGCTCTTATTTTTGTTTTAAAATTATTTAAGTCTTATTTGACAACCATTTGATTTTGTATTTGTGAAAATTGTGCTTGTTTTCTCACAATTTCGAAAACAATGATTTTCATCTTCACTACCATAGTTTCCATCTTTCTTAAGGAAACATTTTAGTTTCATGTCAAATTATAAAAACGAAAACGAATTTTTGGAACCACTTTTCTTTTTAGTTTTCAAAAGTATTTCAAAACATAATCAACAAGATCGATAGCTCAACCGGCATAAGTGTACCCATGTCCTTGAGGTAATAAGTGGGAATCTTCCACCCCTAATTGTTGATAACTCAAAAAATAAAAATAAAAAAGTATTTTGAAATATAGGTAAAAGGTAGTTAACTAGGAGAAACCTATACATGAAGTAGTATTTATATGCTCTAGAAACCAAAAACCAAAAACAAAGAACATAATGGTTATCCAACAAGTCCTTAGTTACCAAACATATCTTTAAATTTTAGATGATGCCCATGGTAAAGGATTTGTGTAATTTTGCAGATGGTTCATGAAGGGTACGAACTTGTTGAAGATAATATTCAACTTAGGCCAAACAGGACGAACCCATCCCCCAACAGTCAATCAAATATTGCTGTTCATCCTCATATTAATCCAGCCGCAGAAATGCAGCATTACGGAGAAGCTTTTCCGGGTCAAACATCCAATGAAGTGCCGAAGCCGAGCAACAGCGGTAATTCCTCCCTGCTCAACGCCTCTCATAATCTTCTAGGAAACACAAGGATGTTACCTCCTGGAAACCCTCAGGCGGCCATGCAGTCTCAAGGAATTTTGGCAGGCGTTTCGTTACCCGCAAGGCCGCAACTGATGGAAGCCCAGCTTTCGATGCAGCAACAACAGCAGCAACAACAACAGCCGCAGCCATCACAACAGCAGAATCAGCAAAACCTGATTCAATCACAGCATCAACAGTTCCAGCGATCGATGATGCTCGGGGCAAACCCTCTGTCGCATTTGAATGCCATTGGGCAGAATTCTAATGTTCAATTGGGTAGTAACATGAACAAGTCATCCATTCCACTCCACCTATTGCAGCATCAGCACCAGCAACAACAATCACAATTGCAGAGGAAAATGATAATGGGAGCTATGGGCAACATGAATAACAACATGGTGGGGCTTGGAAGCCTTGGCAGTTCAATGGGTATAGGAGGAGCTACCAGAGGAATAGGAGGAACGGGACTTCAAGCACCCATCGGTTCGATTTCCGCCACAGGCAGCACTGGTCAAAATCCAATGAACTTAACTCAGGCATCTAATTTCAACAGCACTCTAAGTCAACAGTTTCGACCGGGAACAATCACACCAGCTCAGGCACAAGTTGCTTACAAACTTAGGATGGCGCAGAACCGAGGAATGCTTGGTGCCGCCTCTCAATCAACCATATCTGGAATCCAAGGAGCAAGAATGCATCCAACCTCAGCTGGAATTTCAATGCTGGGACAAGCTCTAAACCGTGCTGGCATGAACCCGATGCAACGGGCGGTATCAATGGGTCCTCCAAAGTTGATGCCCGGAATAAATGCATACATGAACCAGCAGCAGCAGCTCCAACAACAAATGCAACAACAATTGCAACAGCAGCAGCAGCAGCAACAACAACAACCTCAGCAACAGCAACTACAAGCTCAACATCCTGAAACATCACAACTTCAGGCTGTTGTTTCACCACAGCAGGTGGGTTCACCTTCAACCATGGGAGTTCCGCCGCAGCAGCAGCAGTCGACTAGCCCGCAACCAATGAATCAGAGAACTCCAATGAGCCCGCAAATGAGCTCTGGGACAGTGCATGCCCTGAGTGCTGGGAATCCCGAGGTTTGCCCCGCAAGCCCCCTTGGCTCGGTCAGTAGCATTTCAAATTCTCCCATGGACATGCAAGGTGTTAACAAGAGTAACTCCGTAAATAATTCATGAAGTCTAGAATTCTTGTAGGCAATTGTTTAGATCATTTGCTTGGAATTTTACTCTTTTGTAGTTTAATAATCATTCAGGTTATTGATATGTATTAGATAGTTTCTACGTGTATTTTAGCTTTTGAGGTAGGATTCAAGATATATGTACAGAACTTTCAAGAGATATTTCAAATGATAGCTTACTTATTTTGGCCATGAACTTCTGGTCTCTGCCATTAGTTTATTGTTGATTTTTGTTGAAACAAAATTAGTCTATTGCTTTTTTTCTTTTTTGAAAATATGTTCATATGGCATCTTTAATTGTATTACAATTATTGTTTTTATTTAACAATTTTGATAAACAAATAACTTCTAACTATAGATATTAATGTCGTTTTATATATATAAAAAATACAGATTAAAATCAACTAAATTTAAGTATACAAAGATAAATGTTATTTTAGTGTGTTTAGTATAGTTTATTGAGTAAGTTTAGGCAGCTTTTTTTAATATTAAAAAATGTAAAGTGCCTAAGATTTTGGTAGTTTAAAAATCATTTTGAAGCACTTGAAACCTGCTGGAGTATGATGTTGTTGGCGTGCTACTATGGTTGAATATTTGAAGTAAAACAATCAAAATGTAAAAACACATTGTCACTTTACTATAGCAACAAGTGCTCAATGATACAAGAGATAAAGGGAAAATGTCCTTTCATAGAGCAAGTGATCGATACAAAAATGGTTGAAAATCGATGTTTCGATGTTTTCTTTAATGATTGAAAATCGGAATCTTGCTCCGCTTGAGATTTTAGAATTAATGCTCATTCATGAATTTCGACCCAGAGATGCATCTTTCTTCATTACTAACAATAGCAATCATTTTGAAACCTGTTAGGATAGCTCCATCTTTCTTTGTCCACAAAACCTTCTGTCATTGCATGTAAGAAACATTCATTTTGCCCATTAGCACTCTAGAATGATCCCACGAGGTGTAGTTTGTACCATTAACAACCTTGTAACTGTTGGAAAAATGCATTTTGTAGCTTGATGAACGATCGACCTCCGTTTCGGGTCGGTTTGAGTGATTGTTTTGTGATGTATACATGTGCTGGTGTTGAAATGGTTGTGTTCTATGATCAATGAATAGATCTGATCTTGTTTGTGTAGTTTGATTTTGTTGATGTTGAATTGGTTTTCTTGGATTGGCATTCTCCAATGGTGTTTGTTGAAGTTGGTGGATTCTCACTTTTCTTGAATCAACTAACATCTTTCCTGCTGAAGATAGATTTGACTGGAAAGGATTGTCAATAAATCCTTCTTTCCTTGATTTCCCACAGCATAGAAACTCAAAATATTTCATACTGTTTTCTTAACCAAAATGCAAATACATGTTCATATCCATATGGATGAATAGTTAAATAAGTTTCATTTCAAGGTTGTTTGACACAAAATTAAAATACCATTTTGGTATGGGAAAATTTGAAACTTTCAAATATACCATTTTAGTTCATGTACTTTAAAAAAAAGCTTTAAATTTGTTATGAAAACAACAATCAATAACCGATCGAAGAATAAAGAAACGTGAGAGAAGAACAAAATACACAGATTTACGTGGTTCACTAACGTTGTGTTAGCTAGTCCACGGGCAGAAAGAGAGAACAATTATATTAAAGAGAGGGGATTACAGATACAGATTATAGAATGAACGTCATATTACAGCTAGGGTTTAATTCGAGTTTATATAGGCACTCTCATTGAACTCTATTACAAATGCGTAAGCATTGAACAGAATGCAGATGAGCTAGCACACGTGGAACACACAACATAATGCAGAAATGCTAGCGTTGCAGAGTACGAATACTGGTTGCGCTAATCGCATGCGAAATGCATTGCTGTTATGCGCGAAACAATGGTATGCAATGCGAAAAGCGTTTGCGCAACGGGGGCGTTGCCCCCACACCCAACTCGCATTTGTTTGTTGCGTTCAAGGCATATCTTGACAATTTTGGTCATTCTACTTAAACATGGTATAGTATTTAAAAAACTGTTTTTTGTTTGTTGCACACCCTTTAACACATATTCGGAAGGTCTACAGGAAGATAAAAAATACGAATATATATCTAATATTATGTTGAAAAAATATAGAATATTCACTAATATTGAAGGAATTAAACGTATTGAAAATTTCTATTTAGAATAAGCTAGTAAAAGCTATTTTTTTCGAATGATTAATTTTAAACTCTCAAAAAAAAAAAAAACTATCATCTAATTTTATGATTTATGGTACAAACTAATATAAAAAGTTCCAAAATGTCCGGAAAAAATGATATTTTAATCAAATTCATTTAACCATATTAAGATGAAAAAACAAAAATAAGATATGCTTCCAAGTTTTTCTTCATTTTTTTTTTAATTTTTAAAAGTTTAATGCATAGAATTGAATGTTTCAAACTTCTAACCTCTTGATTACTAATACATATTTTAACCAAAACAGGTTAAAGTATATACCTTCAACCAATGATTTCCAAATTAGCAAACTGAAGTATGAAAATATGAAAGATGCAAGTCTTAAGTTTTCAACCTGATTTATGCCAAAGAAAGATAAGACTAAGTGTATAATAAATATAATCGTAATTGTATAAGGAACAAAAATTGTACATTGGGAGGAAGAATGTGAATAAACATGTTTTTTTTTTTTTTTTTTACTAAATCTGGATTACTAGTTTTATGTGGCTCTTACACTTTGGAGTTAACCAAAACACTAATTTTCTGATATCTAGAATAGAACTCATCTCTAAACCCAGTTTTTTCAACTCTCTGGATATCTGGAACAGCAATCCAATCACCAGATCTTTGATTTGAACCAGAATAGCAGGAACACAACTCCAAACACTATTGCAACAGGGGCCCACTTCCGAATTAAAGCCTGGGTTCAAAATTGAGAACAACGTTAATAACCTGAGGTTTAACAACAAAATCATGCACAATTTTGGATTACAATTCTACTGGCTCGAGAACTATGAAACTGTGTGAGAGTGTCTGAACTAGCTTATGCGCACCTCGACTATCCTCACGACATAACTCTCCGTCTGACCCTACTACATTTGATTTCCAAGAAAATTCGTAGGAAATTAATTCTTAGGTAACAGACAACCATGAAGTGAACCAATTGACCGTCAATTCGTTAAAATGGTCTATGTTGAGATATGCCTTGAACGCACCAATAACCTGCGATTAGTAGTCGGGGGTCTCGCTGCCCGGTCAGCGAGTGGGGTGCGGGGACAACGCCCCCGTTGCGAAAACGCATTCCGCATCTGTTTGCGCTTAGCACATCGCACTATGCACTCCCGAAGCGCAAACACATATCGCATTGCTGCAATGCGTTCTGCATGCGTATGCACATCCACACTCTGTTTAATGCTTACACATTCTGTGATAAAGTTTAATGAGAGTGCATATATAAACTCGAATTAAACCCTAACCGTATTATGACGTTTATTTTGTAACTCTATAATTTGCCTCTTCTTAATAAAATTGTTTTCCCTCTCTACCCGTGGACTAGCAAACACTACATTAGTGAACCATGTAAATCCGTGTGTATTCTTTTTCTTCTTCTTTTGCATTTATCTTATCTGCTTTCACATCTTCGTAACGATTGTTGATTTCCGTTTTCATAACAGTCTAAAATATACGTGCTTATTTTATTTCTCAACTACATATAACAGAACTCTTCTATCAATTTCACAACAGCTAAAACCACATTTTCACTCATAATGAGTTTGTAGCTTGAGAGCGACTGTCCCTGTAAAGATGTTGTAGACTGGCTCACAGTGTTGCTTCCAAGATGATATTGTAGTTTACAGTCCGTTTGGTTAGAGAGAAACAATGGAATTTTTAATGATGTTTGTTAGAATTTTGATGATTTTTTGCAAAATGACAGCAGATAACTTCCACTTCGAGTCCATCGCGTAAGGATTTTCGTAATGACAACAGCTTTTTCATTAATTTAGATTAGATTGGAGAGGTATTTTCTCCAGCCTCCTAGGCAAGGGATTCCGTTTTTTGTTCCCTCTCAAGTTGTATTCCATTTTTTTTCCCTCTCAAGCTGTATTCCATTTTTTTTGTTCAACGGTAATCTCTGTTTCTTATTTTCTAAATAATTGATACCATTTTCAACCTTCAAAGATTGAAGTTTCAGGTAGAAAAGGGAGATACCAAACACAAAGAAACCATATTATCAAAAGATTTGCTTGATGATGTTTCACTAAACCATTGTCAAAATATTAGGCCGTATTTGAGGCATTGATACAATTATTATAAACGATAGGCTATTATAAACTGTATTTGAGATTGCAGTTTATTGTAATAATAGCCTATAGATATTATAATAAACGACGTCTGAGGTGCAAGTTATTATAACAAAGAAGAGAAAATAATTAATGGCCATGGAGGTTATGTGTAATGGTGGCTTGAGTTTGGGCCAACCCACTTATTACTATAATCGGTGGGCCAAACGTGGGGAAGGTTATAATAACTCAGCCCCCCATTATAAATCGGTCTCCCAAACACGACTTCTGACAGAATTGAAAGCACACATCAAGCAATAATATGATACTGACCTGCCGGTTCAAATCTCTAGCCTTGTCAGCATATATGCGGGATTCTGATGTCAACCTACTTGACATTTGACTGACCTCTGCAAAATTTCCATAGTTCAAAATTAGAAACTTATCATATTGCACACTACGGAAACATGACTTTTTTTTTTTTTTTTTTGAAATAAGGTACCCATGCCCGTCCCTAGGCCAGGCACAGGAGACATCGAAGGAATAATGTCACAAGTGAGTTTCGAACCTGGGACCTTGAGGAGAGCGTACCCTCAAAGCCCAAGTCTTCAACCACTGCGCCACCCCTTGAGGACACACTACGGAAACATGATTCTACCAACATAAATGAATGTAATTCGTGATGACCCTTTCAATTAACAAATATCCTCACACACCTAGAAACTGGGAACAATATGATATGGTTTGTAATGATAGTTGAACTACTCACGCTAACAGAAAACAAAGGATCCATAGTGCTTCATCACATTCTTTTTATCATCGGATAGTACATACCCACACTTGAATCACATTAGAAGAGAAGGAAAAGGAACTATCTTACGGTCTAATTTTTCACCAACACCAAGAACTTCTTGAACATTGCGAGTCATAATTTGGTGGACTTCGTAAAGTTCATCATTCAACTTTGAAATATTACGTTGAGTACGGGTATCCTGGTACAATTTCTTGGTCTTCTGAATGAATGTATCTGTTGAACATAAAAAGGAGGTGGGAAACAAGAATTCAAATAAAGCAAAAAGAAAGTAAGAGTTAAAAGGTTCGAAATGAATATGAGTTTAGTAATGCATACCAAATTTAATGAATGCATAAGGCCTAGCAGCAGTTTCGATTTGAGCCCCATTGACACGTTCAAATTCATTCTTCAGGTCTTCAAGGTATTGAAAGGCCAGTTTCTTTGGATAAGCACGATCGCACATAGTTAAATAACAAACTCTTCCTTCAATTATATAGCTAAAAACTCAGGTCAAGGTAAAATGACTCTGTCAAGAGCATAACTCTGAGCTAGTAAAAATCTTCTAGACACGTTAAACTTTAGAGCGATAAACCATAATTCTCAAAGACTTGATAAAACACATTTATAGGTTTTGCATATTATTTTGAAAACTGGGAAATCGAAACTTTGCTCCACTATACTCGAGGTAACCACGTCCGTCTCTAGGCCACGCACTATAAGTTTTGCATATTGAACTCATTCGTATGAAAACATCAGAACTTTTTGGCAAGCTACCATCGAATTAACAAGACAACATTAGTTTGCTCCAAGGTCAGTTTACCTTATTTACAGTTTAGCCCCTCCCAAGCCACAACAAATCAAAATGGGTGTATTGTCTAAAGAGTAAACAGCAAAGCTACTTCCTAATTTATGCATATACACTATGACAACATGGACATGCAGATACAAAAAATCAAAATACAACAAACTAGCCTGCCAATGAACGCTATAATTTAAATGTGAGAGCCCAATCATATATGGATACTGAAAAATATATGGGCCTGTCTCAATAGACATTCTTGAAGCCTCATTTTGACCTCTTGATAGGTTCTTAAACAGAGCCTTCACTTGCTGCTTGTAGAATTCTGAATCTTGCATATCACGGCCATCATCGAGTCCCTCTGCTAGAGGAAGTCCATCGGTAACACGAGCAATCATTGTAAGCTTCACCATCTTTAGTTTGATATGTCCCCCAACTAAGGATAAAATTATTGTACCATGTCAGCCACGTTATCTTATACAAGAAGAAAAATAAGTTGCGTATAATCGTAGTGTTTCCAAGTAGATAACTTAGCTAAGGATCAAGTATATAATAATGGTGACAAGAACATTAAAGAAATGGGAAAATCAGTAACAGGCAAAAAAAAAAAAAATAATCGAGAAGGTAATTTTCTTGAGTCATAATTTACCCCGAAACTCCTTTAAAGTATAAATGCAAGGTTGAAACTGAAAATGCTACTAGTCATAGATCGATCTTTATTATCTTATCTTTCAAGTTCTTAACGTCGTTAGTTATACCCACATTGGCATACTCAGATTAGCCACAAGTTAAATATAAGGAATTTGTGGTAGGTAGCAAATTCTTGCATCCCTTCTCTATCCTTATTTTGATTTTGACAAAATTTTAAAAATATTTCATACATGGCAAAATATTTCAATTTTCATTGTCTTCGATCAGTTTCACTCAATTGTTTTCAATCATTTCACTTGATTGAAGCCATCCATTTGTGGCCGTCTATTCCCAATTTTTGTTATATTCGTGCTATATTTGAATTTTTTTCTAAAATCTTGATATTCTTAGAATTTCAAAAATTCCCTTAAATATAACTCCTTATCAACTTTATATACAACCATTACCTTATTTCAATTTCTATGCATTGCCCTTTTTTGTTTTTGTTTTTGTTCTTTTTTATATCCATGACTGTTCGGGTCAGCTTGCGCGCACCTCGACTAATGTCACGGGACATACGGCCTGACCCTACAACATTTGGACGTCAATGTGCATTGCCCAATTTCTATAGTATAATCGACAACATTCCATTATTAAACCTGAACAATTACTCTTCGAAACCACAACGCAATGCCATTAACATACAGAGATACCATTAAACAGAAGCAAGAGAACAGCAATATAAACCTCGTCGTTATCACTCTAATTTAGCTAGAAATAGACGTTTCACATAAAATCATACCCGATCCGGAAGAAATGAACTATTTCTTGTTGTAGAACAATAACGTGATCCTAAACAAAGGAACGAATTATTTCTTACGGAATCATATCCGATGAATCTTCAATTGATCGCACAATAGTCCAATTCTCACGAGAAAACAACCATAAAATAGCAAATCAACGGAGAAAAAAGAAGGAAAATGAGCGATATTACCAGGCGGGGGATTCTTCGTTGATTTCAAAGATCCGATGAAGAAGCGTGACGACGGTGGATGAATCTGAGGCGAAAGGTAGGGTTCTTGAGAGAAGAGAAATTCGATGGGAATTAGGAATGGAATTATTGTCAATGGCGTCCGAAGCTCAGAATCGGATCGATGAAGATGGAAATGGAAATGGAGGCATTGTTGTTGCCACAAGTCAAATATGCAAAAAATGTGTTCAGAAAAATTACTTCATCATATGAATTTGGCATATTACAAAGGCAAATTCTATTATCACTATTTTAATTTTTTACGGGGTCGCCGGATGATTTCATTGTTAGATTGTTTGGTCGAAATCAATACACCAACATGGTCACGAGTTTGATCTTTAAAGTTGGTATTTAGCTAAAGTAGTTATGTCTTCTCTATCGGATTTGTGGTCCTCTTTCTCTAATTTGTATTAAAAAAAATCATCGTTTTATTTTTGTCTATTTCAATTTTCATCATCAACCATTTTTTTTAAAAAAATAATACAAATACTACTTTTCTCCTATAATATGAGAGTCAAATACCGAATTTCATGATCGAATTTGTAATTGGAGTTTTAGTTAAATTACCACCAGACAATTAAACCATTGAGTCACTAACCATTTCGATATATCTAATCATTTTCATTAATTTAATTTTATTGAAATCATCCATTGTCAACAAATATTTGTTCACATTGTTTGCTATATTTAATTATTTTTTTTCCTAGAATTTTGCCTATTTATTTCATTTTTCATGAAAAGTCCCCTTATTTTATAGGGCAGGCAAAAAAACATTATTTTATACTTAATATTGTTATTATTTTTTATATTATTGCCAACAAGAGCAATTATTAAGGAGCATTAGTATTCAATAACCAAATTTTGTGTACGAATCAATTTTTTCACCTCTAATTATTGTAATCTCAAAAAATTGAATATAATAAGCTACGGACCCTTCCAAAACTTATAAGCTATTTCTCAATTTTAATAGGTCTATAAAATGTATCTTTAACAAGCAGTGAAAATTTTTAAAAACAATTTGGCAATGGTAAAGGGCTAAGCCATGAAATAAGAAGGGATTATAATAAGCCTACTCTATACTCTCAAAAAAAAAAAAAAAATTATATATATATATATATATATTTATAAGTTTACTCCCAAATTTTAAATTTGATACTAAAGAAGCATACTTTCAATCCTTCAACCTTTTTTTTTAGAAGAATACTTCAAGCATCTACCAAGAGTTTGAACAACTTATAAGATTGATCTAAAAAAAAAAATTCAAATAATAAATAGATACAAATTTGAAGTTTAAAAACTAATTTAATAATTTAAACCATAAATATTTTAAAATGTCTCACATTCATTTCATTTTATATCTCAGGAAAAGCTTCCTATCAAACTTTCTAACTTTGTTGCCAACAAGAGCAGAACTCTAATGATATCTTATACAATCTAATAACTATCAGATTATAGCTTCGAATCCACCTTCCCCCAATATTGTTGTATCAAAAAAACTTTCGAACTTTGTTTCATTTCAGATCTACAAGTGCATACACTTGCCTCAAATTGCCAGTTTGGCAACCATTGAAGCTCTTTTGCTTTACTTTTTTTCCCCACCCATCATTTGGCAGCTAGATCCACTCATGGGTGGTGAATTATTTGATAAACAAAACAATATGAACCACTTGCCTACCCATAACATGCATGCCATTCTCATCAACAAAGCTTTTTGTTGACTGCTAACAAGTTTTATATTAACATGGAATATTATGCACTCATTCTCATGGCTGCCCATTTGTTTGCTCACTGGCATTGCTGTTTAAATATGTGTGTTTTTTTGCAGTTCATTGTGTATGCTCATAAGCTGTTTGTTAAAATTCCTAAGTGACCAGAAATTGAGAAGTTCAAACCATCATGGGAGTGGCTCAAGTGGTCAAAGAGGGTCTTGGAATGCTTAAGGTGATGAATTCAATGTTGTAGGATCAGGCGGTATGTCCCGTGACATTAATCGAGGTGCACGCAAGCTGACCCTAACAGTCACGGATATCCAAAAAAAAGAAGAAATTGAGAAGTCCAATTTGAATCAGCCTCATTCAACAGACACAGTTGGAGATAGGAAGAGTGAGCCAAGTTGGAGAGGCAGGGCACATGCTAGATTTACCAGCAAGATGGGAGGTCTTGGCTTGTGCTCTTTTTCTCCATCTTGGATTTTCTTCCTTTTGAAAAAAACTTTGAAAACTTAAGCTTGTCTACACATCTAATAATGGGTAACTCTGTTCTTTTTTGTTTGTTTTAGAACTTGAATAATTGAGCTGGTGTTTGGTTTAGTGTATGTTTCCTCCTAATAGTGTCTACATTGTTATGTTTCCTCTTAATAGTGTCTACATTGTTTGAACTTTGAAAGCTTCTGATATGAATTAGTATGCTACAAGATGTTGGGCCGTGTTTTGGAGACTGGTTGAGATTATGATAAACGGTGAGTTATTATAAACTTTGTCTGGGGTGCAAGTTATTATAATAATGATTATGATCAACGGAGTTTGACTTATAAGTTATTATGTCAGGGGTTATGATAAACGTTCTTGTTTGGGGTGCACGATATTATATAATAGGGAAGAGGAAATGGAGGCATGGATTATGTGCAACGACGACTTAGATTTGGGCCAACCCACCGATTATTATAACCGGTGGGCCAAACGTGGGTTGGGTTATAATAACCCAACCCTTGTTTGCATTAACGGCCCCAGACACAGCCTTGGTGTTTAATTCACATGTATGCTGAATTCAAAGGTAGAGTACTTTGAAGGAAAGGGAGTGTGCCGTTAACAGAAAGAAGTAGTTTTAAATGTGTCATCGAGCGAACTGTCGATAAGAACGACCAAGCTCTCGATATCAGGGGATCAAAGTCACTTAAAATGTCTAGTTTACTGGGCCATAAAATGTACAAAGTTTGAATTCGTTGTTCTAGATCAACAACGGTTGGATCTGCTTTCTAGAGCTGATGCAGCAGACTTCACATGTACAAGCAAACAAGAATATACTTTCTTCTTTAATCTTTCAATGGTTTCCCTTGAGCCATTATCTGTTGAGCTCAAATTTCCTTTCAACTTGTCCAACCATTCATTGGCTTGCTTGAGCTGTGACAATGCAACAGCAATATGGTTGTCCGCTTCCGTTTGTCGCCTTGCATTGTTCCAGCCTTTGCTGTCCTGGTTCCCTATACGAAACCCGACATCCAATGCTTCCTCCAAGAAATTCAAAAACCATGATGTTGATTCCTTTAGCAAAACCTCTCTTAGTAACTTTATCTCCTTTGCACCATCTCCTCTAGCCCATTCTTGTTTTTCACTCTCTCTTAATTCAACAGCGGCCTTTGTCGACTTCGATGAAGCACTCTTTGACTGGAATAGAGATGTAATTTTTGTAGATTTATCTGCTTCTGGCAGAGACGAGTTTGCAGTCAAAATATGGGGCTTGTCCTTAACTGAATCTTTGGAATTTGTTTGGTAGATTAGCTCCTGTAGTGTGAAGAACTTGGTGAGAGAGAGTTGGGGATTCTCGGGTGAGGCCGATGAGGACAGATCCGCGAACACACTGAAAAGAAATGATAGGAATAAGTTTAATTTGTACAAATGAACAACTATTAATATCTAAATCCCAAAAATATACCTGAGACACTTGACCAAAGATGCTGCAGCATTTGCCTCTTTTTGTGCCTCTATTGCAATCATGGAAGCTATGTTTTTCCTTCTAAGCATTCCCTTGAAAAATTAAAAGTTCACATAGATCACAACTTTGGATCAGTGAGAACATTGGCTAAATGCAAAATGGAGAAATTAAAAGCGAAATTGTGAAATGCCTTGAACTATGTTACTCTAACATCATCTGATCAAACATTTGTATTTTTTTCTCCTAAATAAAACGGTTTCTCTCATCTGCTCATAAACGTAGCCAACACGACGTTAGTGAACGACATAAATCACTGTGTTTTTTTGTCTCGCATTTCTTTAATTCTTGATGTTGTTTCGATTGTTCATAAAAGAAATAACACGGAAATAGAAAGCAAAAGAGATGAGATAAAGGAATGCATACTTTTCCAGTCTTTAAAAGATTAGTTGGCAAGGAGGCCCATGAAATTGACTCTGATGAATGAGTTTTATCTTTTTTATTAGGTAAACAATTCACATTCAAATTTTCTTGCTTATTTGAAGAGCCTTTAGCAGGGATGCTTTTAGACGGAGCAGATGCGTCCTTGACATCGAACGGAAGGGCTCGTGTCTTTGAAGAAACCTCTTCTAGCCTGTTTTGCAGAGTTGATTCTTGTACCTATCATTGAAACGTTAAATGAGAAAACTTTTTCTGAGGTTCAAGTAAATCATGTTAATCAGATATTATCTGTCTATGTGCATCAATAAAACAAGATGGCCCTGTGAGAATCGTCGAGGTATGCGTAAACCAACCCGAACAGTTATGGATATCAAACTTAGAGCTAAAGGTCAAAAGACTGGATGATTATAACCAAATGGGTATATTTCCTTCTTTAACCCGAAAATGGGATTATTATTCTTAGCAGGAGTCTTATATAGAAAATATCGAACTTCCTCGAAAAAAACAAATGCCATGGTTTGTGTGAGATAAACTTGTACCTGACCTTCAAAGTCATTCATCTTTCCTTTTATTGGCCCTACTGCAACCTTCTTACCAGTTTCACCATCCTCATTTTCATTGTTCCTCCCACCTGCATTTGAATCAAATCTACCGCTTCTCGAATTCAACGACAAAACGCCCTGCATATATCGAGACGAAACATTTCCCTTTTCCTCTTTGATGATGATTTTGTGTCTCATGCTCTCATTTTTTGTTTCTGACTTCTTTGATTTCGCTTCACTCTTTGCTTTCTGATCAGCCTGCACTGAACTCTTCGATGGCTCAAGCATTTGCATAAGATCCTTCGGAGTGCCGATGAACGGTTGCCGTCCAGGAACCAATCTGATCCCAACAAGAACTGGAACTGGAGTTCCAGTTTCTATCCTATCAACATAGAAGAATTGGCCAAGCTGTAACTTGTTGTTCAAGATCAACTCATTATCTTGCTTGGACAATGAGACATAAGTTGAATGTGAAGAATCTGAAACTTTTATGAAGAAGCCTTGATTAGGCCACAGTTCAGAGCCATTCAATGCAGGTACAATGCTGATCACTTGTAATAGCACTGATCTATATTCTCCTCTGACCTTAACATTGGAGTTCATACTCTGAAGAAGTTTAAGTAATACTCCTGGTATTAGAGATGCCATTCCAAAACTTGGCCACTTTTTACTATGAAACCATAACTTTCACCTCATCCAAGCTCTAAAATAGATGGGTTAAGTCCAATATGAAAAGCCAAGAATAACTATGTTTGTGTTTAGAGAGAAAAGAAGTATCTAAAAAGGGAGAGTTTTCTGTCAAAAGGAAAGAAAATATTATCTTACACAAAGACTTGAGAGTATAGGACACATAAATTTGACAAGAAGAGTAATGTTTCTGATTGTGTGAATAAATCATGTCACTTTGCATGCCAAGCAAGTAAGCACCAGCTTCTCTTGGCTTAAAAGCAAAGTAAGAATGTTTACCAAATGGTTGTGGCCCTTTTGCTGTGGTGAAATGACATATCTGCCACCATGTAGAGGGGTTAGATGGTGATTTCAGGTGAGGGTAATATGGTCAATTCAAGTAGGTATCTTCATGATTGTGTTACCAATTTCAATTTACAGGTGGGGAAGCCATTTTCAAAAGGTAAAGACATTAGGATGTCACTTTCTAGTGGTTATGCAATCAAAGTGAGAACAATTTGTCTTCAATGAACGAAATTGGTTAAAACCTACTTTTAACTCCATGTCTATGTATGGTAGATGAATAAATGATTGACATTTTGTGCTTTTATTTATTATTTTTTATATCTGTAAATGTCCAAATCAGCACATCTCAAACCACTTGACTATAATATTTTATCGTCAAGGAAATTTATAGAAAATTAATTTATAGGTAGGTGGACAACATGGATTGTCGAGAAAATTTATAAGAAATTAATTTATAAGTAAGTGGACAATATGGATTGAACTCATAACCTGTTAGATCATCAAGATTTTCTTTAACTACTAAGCTAATTTATGACGATTACATTTGTGCTTTTTGGTGAAGCAAGTTAATTGTGATTACAATGACCAATTAATGCAAAACATTGATTTGTCATCATCTTTATGGACATGAAGAACAAACTATGGGCATGGAATCCTTCTCTTTGAAGTTTGAAATAAGGATTGTGAATGGAAGCCAAATTTTTAAAAAATATTCTCACTTAAGCAAACATAATGAGTAAATATTAATTCATCCCTAAAATTATGGGCAAGATTAGTGCTCCCTATTTTGGCCTGAAAAACATGTAAAAGTTACAGAAGAATCCTTCTGTTCCTTCTAATATAAACAATCATTATTCAAAACAAATCAGTTTCTTTTAAATTTACATCCTTATCGAATCAAAATCGAAGTTGGTTCAATGAAGTGATTTCAGTTTGAGTATATTTATCAACAATGTCAAGTACAAAGCCGAGCAATTAAGCTCATGACAATGCAGTGGCTTCAGATTCGGCATGAACCATGTTTGCATACACGCCACCAAGTTGAGCCTTGGCCATTAGGGCGTCATGGCTGCCATGCTCGACGACCGAGCCATTTCTCACAACTGCAATCATACCAGCATCTCGGATAGTCGAAAGCCGATGGGCGACTATGATTGTAGTAGCTTGTGTTGATACCTTCTTAAGTGCATCTTGGACATGTTTTTCAGATTCCAGGTCCAGTGCACTACTTGCTTCATCCAACAACAAAACACTCGCTTTCTTTAAAATCGCCCTTGCTATTGCTATCCTTTGTTTTTGGCCACCCGAGAGTTGAACCCCGCTCTCGCCAACCTAAGAACATAGAAACCAACAAAAATAGGTCATTGGTTAAATCCAGTGAATTTTTTTGAAACCGGGACACCATGGGCCCATCCCTAGACTGTGCCACCAGGATATTTCGAAGAGTATTCTAGTTTAAGCGCTCCTCAGCGGCCTCGGACCAGATATCTCTCAAGGAAGCATGCCTTGGAGTCTGTAGCCTCATGTCCTCAACCACTGGGTTGCCCCTCGGGGACAATTCAGTGATTGTTCACACGAGTTTTGGAAATCGTTTTTCGAATAGATTGTTTTGAACTTTTAAGAAGTTACCTGTGTTTCATATCCTTGAGGAAGGCTACTGATAAATTTGTGAATGAAAGCATCTCTAGCAGCTTCTTCAATCTCACTCCATGAGGCATTTGGGTTTGCAAATGCAATGTTGTCTCTAATGCTTCCAGCAAACAATGCAGGCTCTTGACCAACCAAAGCTGTTTGCCTCCTCAACCATTTCACATTGATCTCCTTCAAATCCACACCTCCCATCAGCACCTTCCCTCGAACCGGATCGTAAAATCGTTGAGTCAACCATATCACCGTCGATTTTCCCGACCCGCTCTCACCAACCAAAGCCACGGTGCTGCATCCTTCAACCCTTAAGCAGAAGTCCCTCAGCACAATCACCTCAGGCCTAGATGGGTATGCAAATGTCACCGTTTTGAATTCTACGTCAAAACTTTTCAACCGTTCTTTCTTCCTACTTTTTCCTTTCCCATCACCTATTAGTGGCTTGCGATTGATGACATCCAAAACAGCAGGAATTGCAGTCTCTGCCATGGAAGTATCCGGTGCTAAACCCGCAAGCTGTCCAACGGAAAAGGAGCTCAAAACAAGAATGAGGAAAATCTTATACACATCACCAAAACTAGTTTTGCCTTGTTCGATTAGGCGTGCAGCAAACCAGAGAGTAAGAGTGTAAGCTCCATACATGGCGCCCTGGGAGAAGCCAAATGTTAAGCCTAAAATTTGCGACCTTTTAATCGACTTCTTCTTTGGCTCGGATAACGATTGATTAAACGCTTTAACCAACTGCTCTTGCGCTGAAAACGTTGTCACTGTTCTAATGTTAGACACTGCACCTGAAGCAATATTGCTAGCTTTGGCATAAGCATTTTCATCAAGTTTTGGTCCAATGTTTATCATCAAGCTTATGTAACTGGCACCAAGAGTGAAAGGAGTAAGAGCAGCAGCCAACAGGGTCAGTCTCCATTCAAGCCAAAATGAGATACCAAGGCCAACTGCAGCTGCACTCAACCCCATCAACAAGACTGAGATTCGATCGCCAAGAAACGAACGAAAATTGATGCAGTCCATCGATAGCCTAGCGATGAGAATTCCAGTTGAATTCTCAGGGAAATCAAACCAACCAGGCTCTTGTTTCAGTATTGATCTAAACAAAAGATCTCTCACTCTCACTGTGAGCTTAGTTCCAGCCCAACCACAGAAACCTTGTTGCCCTGTCATGAACAGAATGGAGCCAATCCCCAATCCAACCAGCACTATACACAAATGCCCAATCTTTGTTTTCATCCTTGAAGTATCACTATCAAAGTACACTTGAAGTGCCTCCCCAAGAATGTAAGGAAAAACCGACAAAATCGCTCCAGCATTCAATCCCATGAAACATCCCAATAACAGCATTAGAATCTCTGGCTTTTGTAATTTCCATATCTCTGAAGTTCTAACATTTCTTCCTTTCTCCTCTTTCTTCTCCTTTTGCTTCTCATCTACAGAAGATTTAAAGTACTTTGACTTAGAAATCTCAACATACTCTGACTTTGAGATATCACTAAATGAAACATCAGTGAATTTCTGAATATCATTTTGGATGTGAGAAGTTTCTCTAACTGCTTCGGATGCGAGCTTGACAAGGTTGTAATAGGCGCCTTCTTGTTCCATTAACTGACGATGAGTTCCGATTTCGACGACGGAGCCACGTTCAATAACAGCAAGTGTGTGGGAGTTTCTGACAGTTGCAAGCCTGTGAGCAATAACAATGGTTGTTCGGCCTAAGGAAAGCTGATCAATGGCCTTTTGAACTATAGACTCAGACTCTGGGTCTAATGCGCTTGTTGGTTCATCTAAGAGAAGGATTTTGGGGTCTTTGATCATTGCTCGTGCCAATGCTATTCGCTGTTTTTGACCGCCTGAAAGCAGAGTTCCCCTGTCTCCAACCTGCACAGAAGCCCATGTTCAGAGACTAACTAAAAACTAGGTGTGTTCAAAAAACCTAACGACCCGAATAACCAGACCAACCCAACTCAATTTGACGGGAGTTAGATTAATCATAAACTTATTTGGGTTGTATTGGATACAAATAAATGAAAATTTCATGAGTTGAATTAGTTCATGGGTTGATCTAAAATCAGTTTGGGTTAACCTATACTAAACCGAATTTATATCTAATTCTACGACACTTCGTAGTTATATATGTTAATATTTATTTTATTGTTAATTTTGGACTTTTATCCTTCAAACTTCTATGAATTATATAATTTAAAATCTTAAAATCTTTAGAATGTATATATCAATATAAATTGAAGTTGAATTGTGAAGGAAAGTTGTTATGTTATTTCAATAAAATTTGAAAATAAATAACAAATATATATTCAAACAAAAACTACAACCAGATGACCCAACCCAAAAATATATGGATTGGGTTGGTTTAGATTGCTCAAATATATAGGATTGAATGAGTTGGTGGATCCATCAACCCGAAACTTTGGATTGATCCAAAAAACCCCTTCAACCCAACTCAACTCAGGTACACCCCTACTAAAAACCAAAAGAATTCTAAGAAGGTGACCAATAGTTTGCCAACAAAATATTGCAACCCATTTTAATGAAACTACTGATGGAAAAGCCAAACCAGAAGTTTGGTAAATGAACCTGGGTGTCGTAGCCATGTGGAAGACGAGAGATGAAGGTATCGGCATTTGCAGCAACACAGGCTGCAATGGCTTCTTTTTCAGTGGCATTCTCCTTCCCCATCATAACGTTCTCAATAATAGTTGTGGCGAAAAGGATCGGTTCTTGACCCACCATCCCAATCTGATCTCTCAGCCACTTGATTTGTAGTGTCCTTATATCACGCCCATCCAAACTGATTGTCCCTGCATCAAATCCATGAACAGTATTCTAATTCTCCTTCTTAAGCTCTCAAAGTGGGTGTTTGTTTGAAGTTATTAACGAGCTACTACAAATGAGCTTTTCCAACCCCTCTTCAAAAAATCACATCCAAACGAACTATTGTAATCACTCATTTCTAATCACTTATTTTTAACCACTCAAAATGATCATTTAATTCTAACCACACATTTCTAATCACTCATTTATAACCCATCAAAATAATCACTTATTTCTAATTACATCCAAACGAGCAAGTGCATGCAACTCCTTCATCCAAACGAACTATTAACTGCAACTCCACTATAAATAACCACATCCAAACAAGCAATTACTTAAACTCAAATTCTAATCACTTAATATAACCCCTCATTCATAATCACTCAACAATTTCACTTCCAAACACCTTCAAATAGATTTGAGACAAAAAGCTTGAGTTTGTTTATACATTACCTTCATTGGGGTCGTAGAACCTCTCTATGAGAGCAAAAACGGTGGACTTACCACCACCACTGGGACCAACAAGAGCCAGTGTCTTTGAAGATGGGAAGACCAGGTTGAATGAATTCAGGATCAGAGAATTCGGACGAGATGGGTATGCGAAAGAGACGCCTTTGAACTCTATTCGTCCACAAACATTTGGGAGTGTTTTCCCCAATGGGCTGTAGGAATCTATCTCTGGAACTCTGTCTATGATTGTGAAAACTCTGCCTGCTGCAACTGTTCCTTGTGCGAACTGAGCGAAATATGACAGTGACAGAGCCAATCCCCTGTTTCAAAATGAGAACACGTTCATGACTAATAAGCTGCCGAGTTAAATATAGATAGGAACTGATCATTGACTCGTTTAGTGAACTAAACAAAGAAAAAATAAATAAAGGAAATAAATACAACACCAGCAACTTATGTAGCATACTTTTTTTTAAATAGGAAAATCGGAGTTTCGCTCAACTATACCCAAAATAACTACGCTTGTCCTTAGGCCAGGCACTATGAGACATCAAAGAAATTGAGCATGAGAGGTGTCTACAAATTAATATCATAGGTGAATCTCAAACCTGGGAACTTGAGGAGAGCTACCTTCAAAACCCAAGCTTTCAACCATACTGACAGTTTGATTCAATAATCATGCCTAATCCCTTAAAAATACTATTTTGGTTTTTTCCCCAACAATGTGGGGTTGAAAATTCTATTATAATTAGAATCAAAGTTTATATTTAATTTTTATACTTACGATGAATCTTACAAATAGTCTAACAGATCATTTCCATAATTTTTTTCCAAATTAATAATATAACATCCATTTAAGAAGGGCATAAAATGATTGTGCTTCCCAAATTGTCAGTGAAAGACCAGAGGGACTTTTTTGTTCTTGTGAAAATTAGCTTCAAACTAAGTGTATTATTTTTAAAATTTATCAAAATTATAGGAACTTAATTTGAACATTAAAGCTAGAATAAGTCTCGGAATATAGAAACAAAATTGATTTATAAACCTTCTTAAATGTAAGTCGATAAATGACAATGATATATTATAGGCAAAGTTGAAAGTTAGCAATTTGTTAAAAACTTTCTAAAACATATAGATTGAATAAGGCTTAGGAATTCATTCATGCCTTTTAAAACATTGAGACTAAATAGACATATTAAAAATTGAGAGAGACTAACTTAATGATTGGATAGACAGCTCATAAACAAAACTTATGATTTAGCAAATAAGATCAAAGAGAGATGCATACTCGTTAAAGACTACCTAACTTAACTGCCAAATTTTTTTTTTCATTTACGTTTGTAATAAGCCTAAGCCATGACTGGCTCGTGCTGCTTTACCTTCCTCCAACATTGACACCGAAGAAACAAGCGATTGCGTCGCCGCCACTGATCTCTTTCCGGGCGACCAAGATAGCTCCATACCAGAAAGCCAAAGCCCAGGTTGAGTAAGTGACCAGATAGATGACTCCCATTCCAACACCCTTAGAAAATCCAATCTTCTTCCCAAATGGCACAGAGTTTTCCAAGAGCTCAGCATATTTCGCAGCCAGGTTATCTTCTGCAACAAACGAAAACACAGTTCGGATTGAACTGATGGCTTGCTCTGCCACTCCCCCAGCTTTCCTGTAAGAAGCCTTCAAAGGAATAATGCGAAAAGCTTAAAAAACGAAGCATATAAAGGGTTGTTCGTGAAGGTCATATCAAAGCACCTCTTCTTTTGAAGTTAAACCAACATAAATGGCTTTATAAGCTATGCCACAGAACATCATAAGAGGGGTCACTGAGAAGACAACCAGGGAAACTTTCCATGACCTTATAAAACCTACTATATAGCCACATATGAAGGTGAATATATGGTGAATGAAGTGAGCCATCTGCAATTACAGGAAGATAGCATTAAAAATATCAGAATCTTGTGAAATGACTTGAAAACTGTGTAGTAAAGATAGCATAAACAATATCAGAATATTACCTTCTCCCCCATTACTTCTTGAATTTGAGCTACATCACTGGAGATTCCGTGCATGATATCACCGGTGCTAATTTTCTGGTCGAAAAAGCTGATATCCTGTCTTAGAATGGCTTGTAGATACTTTGTTCTAATCCGTTGAGCCGATCGATCCCCCACCAATCTCCAGCAGGTTATCTCTGTCAAAATTACAGCTTCAAGGTCCAAGTTTGCAGGAAAGTTAATGGAATGCTAGTTTACAGGAGTCTCCCTCTTACCCATGTATGCTCCAACCACCACTATTGCTGCTAATCCAGTCATGAACAGGCATGCCTGAAAATTAAGGCATAAGTTGTCGAAAAAGATAGATCACGCAAGTTTGAGAAATGCTTATTTAATGAATGATTTTAGTGTCATAGAACAAGTACTTCTTTGATATTTGTGTTTGTCTGGGTAGCTTCCACATACCTCGACTATTGTCACGGGACATACCGCCTGACCCTACAATATTTAGATGTCAAGGAAACTCATAGAAAATTAATTTCTAGGTAGGTGGCCACCATGGATTAAATTCATTATCTCTTAGTTCTTCCAGGTCCTCTTGACTACTAGGTCACTTTATGATGGTTAAGTACTTATTTACTACTTACAAACACATTTTTTAAAATCATTGTAACTCATCTTAAATTGTGAAGCAGGGGTAAATTATTAGATCCATACCCTTGAAACATCTCTCATCATCTTACTCTTGTCAGCTTCAGATGAATCTGCAGAAAGCTGGTTGACAAAATTCCCAAAAAGATAAGAATACCAAGGAAGAGATCCGCCATTGACGAGAGCTCCCAAACACCCAAATATTATAAGAAGGAAATCCAACTTCGTTGAATACTTAAACAAGCTAAAGAGCCCAACTGCCTTAGCCACTTCAGCTTCATCTTCATCCTCACTTTCATCCGAAACACTATCATCATCATATGATGAATACATCCGACTACGTTCAAAGCTGAAACCATGTTCAGAAATATCATGGTAATTCTTGCTAAGCTCATCACTGTAAGCCAAAGGCTCTTTACTCTCATCTATCCGGCCATCTTTCCGGACGGAAGAGGGGCTGATTCTGCTGGTTTCAGCAGGAATGTAACCATCTCCAATGAACATTGAGTTCTCTGTTTCTCTTCCCACAAAGCTCTGCAGCTCCATTCTACCGGGCGGGATGTATCCAGAACCAAAACCATCACCGTACGGTCTCGGAGAATTCGTGCGAACACGGCGAGCAGGGGAAAGATAGTAATCATTCGCGGTTCGGCGTAAGACCACACTACTCGAAAACGAAGATGGCTCAATGGATGCAGCCCAGGGACCTAAAGCTAATCCCAAGTTGTGAGAATCTCGCCACCCAGTTGGCTTAAACTGCCATGAAATCTCCCCTTGCCATGATTTATCATCATCAGTGGCAAAGGGAGTGGTTGGAGTAAACCGTTGTCTGGGAGTGGATTTTCTCGAAACAATGGACGAATCGACTTGCGAAAACACAAACGAGACGTCCGTAGAACTCGCCGGCGTCGGGTGGCGACGCCGGTGGCCATAAGCAGCGGACATGACCAAGAATCAAGGTTTAAAACACGCAAATCGATGAGATTACAAAATTGAACAAAATGGGGTTAGTTACTTATGTACAAAACATCGAACAATCCGTCCACGAAGCGAGAATCACAATAACACGAAGAAACCCAGATCAAAACCAACTGTAATTGTATAAAAACAGAACAGGAAACAAGAGCTCGGAATATACAAAGAAGATTACCGAATCTGTGTGGACTGAAATTCCTATGGCAAGTGTGGATACATATGGAGAAGAATCTGCAGGCCGGCTGATAGAGAAATGGGGTTGACGCCATTTTTGTTGTTGTTGAGCTTTGGAGGAGAGTGCAAATGGCGATTTGGAAATGGAAGCTAAGGAAAAAGATAGAAAAATGGCGGAATTGTTTGTTTTTATATGTGAAGGACTGGTTTTGATTGGTTTGTTAGTTTTTTTTTTTTTTTTGGTGAAAGAATGTTTTGATTGGTTTGTTGTGGAGTTGGGAAGCCATTTGTGAGATGGAAAGTTTGGGAATATTCAATAATATTCAAAATTAATAATGGTTTTTTTTTAATATATTTTATTGATTTTCATTTTGAAGTCAAATTATTGAAAGTTTTTATTTCAAAAAGTATTGATGGGACTGTTTTTTTTTTTTGCCAGAGAGAATTACTTTTAAATGATTAATGCATTGCTAGGTTTATTGGCATAAATTATAAATTTGAATATCTCCCTACTTAAATATTTTTGAACTACAAATATGAGTATTAACTCAATGGAGAATAATAAAATAAATAACACAACAAAAATATATAAATTAATAAACAAAAAATTAAAAATTTTAATATCTCAATTTTTAATTTTTTTTTAGTACATATTAGGGGAAGGGGACAAATAACGATTTTTGGGCTTGAACCTGTGACGCTGGTGTTGACTTATTTACAACCAAACACTGAAATCATTACGTCACTGACCCATTTGGTAATTTTTAAATATTGTTGAACTTCAAAGAAGAGCACTGATTCAATGGAGAATAATATTTCTAAAATATATGGAGAAAGTTAATTAAAAATAATAATTTTTTCAAAAGAAAATTTAACAAAAAAATTATTGTATGGACCAATTTAAAACCAATAATAATCATGTTTCAATAAAATGAGCACATTTCAACTAATTTAGGTATATTTTGACTAACTAACAAGTATTGTTCTTTGAAATTGGAGGATCAAATTCTTCTATCTCATTTATACTATTTTTTTTATATCTGTGACTATTCAAAAACTCATAGGAAAATAATTCTTAGGTAAGTGATCATCATGGATTAACACTCCAATCCCCTCTTGGACCACTAGGGCACTCTTTGACCAAATGGTGTCACATCACCCTTAAGTAGAGCTTGCATCCTTAAGTATTGCTCTTAATAAAAAAAAATTACTTGTCTTCTTAAGACTAAAGAGGCAAGCTCTCTTAATGATAGGACGCACAAAATTTTTACTTTCTTTTAAAATATATTGTTGGAACAAAAATTTTATTGCACCAAATGGTGTCACATCACCCTTAAATAGGACTTTGACTCTTTAGTCAAATATTGCTAATCAAAATGTTAAAAGATTAAAACTATCCACCATGTTGAACTAAAAAAAAAACTAATGGAGTTCCTCAAAAGAAAAATAAACTAATGGAAAGGTGAGAATTTTTATTATATTTAGAGAAAAAAAATAAATGATGGGTAAAGATCAACTTGAGTCAAATTTGGTATATTTAACCTTTTGAAACTGCATAGACAAATAGAAAATTGACTTGAGTCATCTACAATCAATGAGTTGATCTAATAGTCAAAGATGATCTTGGAATTTAATAAATGACGAGTTTAATCCATGTGGTCAACTACCTGAAAAGTATTTTAATTTTTTTTTTTTACATTCAAATATTGTAAAGTTAGATAAAATATGCGATATAAATTGGCTCAAACACCCGTCGATTAAAAAAAGAGTGATGTGCAAAGATATTTTATTATGCATAATTATATATCACACTCGACAATTCTGTTCTTGACATGAGCTCCTTCAGATATACAGCACACAAAACTAAACTGTCAGAGCAAATGAAGAGCAGAACCAAAAAAGAAGAAGAAAAAATTGCTCCTAAGACTCTACCAAAAATCACAATGACATTTTGCCAACAATATGAACTCATCCTTCAATACACATTATACTTAATTTAATTCAACACAACTAACAGGTATAACTACCTAATGATGTAGGCTGGTCGGTCTTGTGAATCGAATTTAACATGTACATGATATCGAATTGCAGACCTCGAGATTGATTTGCTATTACCTTCAAGCACTTGTATCTTACACTGTACCACCAACTGTCATACCCTATACTCTAGGATAACAAGACAATGATCTCACGCTGAAATCTTCCGTGTCGAGTCGATTTACCTAGACGTTGCATCGGTTCCCTTGCTGCGAAAGGTTGAGAGAGAGAAGAACGATCGTGGAGCTGTAAGATTTCAGTTTTCCAACGTTAGAAATGCAGTTAATCTCCAGACTTTCTTTTCTTCATTGATCAAGGAAAATAAAGAACTCCCATAAACATAAAGCACAAGATGTGAAGATCTAGGAACAAGTACAAAAATCATTTCCAAGTTGCCTCTTTGGTTGAAATTTTATATTTGTTTTTGAAACAAAGTAACTACACCCGTCCTTAGGCCAGGCACTGGAGACATCGAATGTGTAATGTCACAGGTGAATTTCGAATCCAGGACCTTGAGGGGAGCAATACTCTCAAAGCTCAAGTCTTCAACCACTGTGCCACTCCTCAGGGACGGTTGAAAGTTTATATTAACAAAGGAATGCAAGGTTTGAGAAAAAACCAGTGCAGACTTTCATTTAGGTCATTAGAAAAGTAATGAAAATAAACTATTATAGGTTGGCCCAGTGATCAAGAGAACCTTGAGAACCAAAAAACTATAGGTTCAGTCCTTAGTGTTCATCTAGCAATTAATTTCCTCCAAGTTTCCATAACACCAAAATGTTATAGGATCAAATGAGTTGTCTCGTAGAAATGGTAGAGGTACACATAAGGTAGCTCGGACACTCACGGATATAAAAAACAATCGATAAAAATATAGCACAGAAGATCAACGAGTACTCACCTTTCAAGGAACTTCCTGATATGTGATCTTCCCTCAGCTTGAAGTTAGCCGGCGGTGCAGGAATCGAACTATGTAATTCCTGAACTGCTGGGAGAAAACAAACATGGATAAGTGAATTCTATTTGCTATCATCCCTATCTAAAAAGAAGATAATGCATAGGAATTGAAGTGAGAAAATGAAAGGGACAACGAAAATAAACGAAGCACAAAATATTACGATCAGGATTCATGACCGTTCACAATGAAACAAACCCATTTTGGTTAGAAGCCAATATTCAACTTTTTTTTGTACAAAATGGAAAATTTAAGGTCGTGTTAGTTGGAATCACTGACCCAAGTAAAACCAAAGCATTAAATTTTTCTAATTTAATCCATGTTTCAAAAGGCTAGAGGCTTACGCCTTGAGGGTCACCTCAAGGTGAGGCTCTAACTTTTAGCCTCGAGTCTTACACCTCTGTTGGAACATAAGAGGCTTACGCCTCACCCAGGAGAGGCTTACGCCCCAATGATAACACATTGAACCTTAAAATTCCTACACCTCTTAGAATAACTAGAAGAATAGTATTAATATTTTCCATTCTTATAATATAAGGGTTTGAACCATAATAATATAGATTATCTCTTATGGATTCTTTTGTTAGAAAGATTCAATTGTTTCAGAATAGTTAATTTTGATCATCTGTTGGCTTATTTTTCTCTAGCATCTCTTTTTGGAATTCTTTGTTGTATTCATTGTAGGTGCTTGGAGAATTCACTTATGTTACATTCATCAATGAAATTATTTCTTAATTAAAAAAAACTCAATCCTATTAGTATTGGTATTATGCTTTATGTATTTTTACGTAAGTATTATGTTTTACCATCACACAAATTTAGTTCTTTTACAATATTTTTAATTAAAATTGAGACTTATGCCTCATAGCCGCCTTTAGCCAGAATTTAATTCCTAATGGGCATATTTTCAATGGATTATGTTCCATATAAAAAAGAAATAAGACATCAATAAAGGTAGATTACCCTGTTCAGAGTACAACTCGCTTTCATTATAGCCATCATCAGGACCCTCTGAGAATCCCATTCTTGACTTCCTCAAGTCTTCCGACGATCGGCTAGCAGGATCCCGCCCATCTTCGGTATCATCATCTCCCTCAGATGTTGTAGCAGAGATCCAGTCAACCATACTTTCTGTCCCGCGGCTTTTCCTTCCAAACTTCAACAACCTTTTAAACCCCTTGGCCATATCCTTGCGTGGCTGACTGGATGAAGTAGCAATAAGAGAAGGCTTTTGAGCACTTCCCCATTTCTTTCTCATTCTAGCCACATCAGTTTCTGCTTGTGTTATATTGTGTGAATTCCATGAAGCAGGGCTCCCCATTGGAGACTCCATATATGCATCGATATCAGACGACTCGTGTGGGTAGGCAAATGGATGGTGCATGCGTGAGTTCCATGACATAGGACTCTCGCCTGGCGAATCTTGATATAACCCTGCTTTGTGAAATGAAGGCACCGTGGAGGGAAGTTCAGAAACTGTAGAACGATCCACCTGCGAATGAGAGCGCGATCTCATAGAATTTTCAACTTCAGACTCAGAATTACTTGATCTGCCCGATTCCTGGCTTAATCTTAGTTTAGTTTCCATTTTCTCATGTTCTTCCCCCTCTTCCTCTTGTTTGTTCATAATTTCTGAACCCTCAAAGCCCCCTTCATCAAATTCATCATCATCTTTTGAAGTTCCAGATTCAATAGAAGCTTTCAACTTCGCTAAACTCGTTCCAGCACCAGGGCCTATGCCATTGCCCTTCCTCAGGAAAGACTTTGATTCTATGCTCTTCAAATATTTATCATAAATGCTCTCATCGTTCTGCTCTTCATCCATTGACATCGGTGCTAAAACAACATTGTCTGTGTTCAAAGGGGATATATCCTTGAACTCAATAGCACTGGCCGAGTTCTTTCTTGAAGATGGTGCAAAACGAGGCTTCTCCTCCTTAATGACTGGCTCTTCATTGCCGGTTTTATTGCGCGAAAGATTTCTCGCCAGAGGGCGTGCCGTCGATTTGCCAACTCCAGATGGTTTTGTATTTTCTTTCCTAAGTTCAGAGAAATTAGGAACTGACTGTGCAAGAAGATTTTCTGTTTGTCCTCTTCGCCTACCTGAACTAGAGTTGGAAACCTTGGAAAGTGACCGTGGCGGAGCTGATGTCCCGGGGGGACGAGGGGTAGATGATAAACTCCTACCTGGCAAAGCCTTCTTGTTCTGGTTGCTTTTAGAAGCACTATCTGATGTATATGAATCACTATGTAATCTATCATTCCCATTAAATTTCTGCTCCAAAACCTCAGAAAAGTCCCCATCATCCTCACTTTGAATGGAATTGATCAGTGGCTATTAAAGAAGAAAGATTTAACATCATTATGCACAAATAAAAAAAATGGGGTAAAATATAAGTTAAATTCCTATGCTTCGAAGATAGTTAGAGTTTAGTTCATGTGATTTCAAAAACTAGAGTTTAGTCTTTATGGTTTGAAGAAATATACAATTTAGTCCCTATGATTTTAAAACTAGAATTCTCTATGGTTTGATAAAACCTAAAAAATAGTCATTGCCATTTCTAATTGTTAGCAAACTAAATATTTGAAAGTTAGTTATTCATGTGTCAATGATGAAATTTTGAGAAGTGATTGATATAACTAAAAATCATATCATTTTTGCATGATAATCAGCTTCCATGTATTTAACACACCAACGATTATGTACGATAAGAACAATATTTTACGTGATATAAAACCATAAGGACTAAATTCTAAATTTTAAAATCACATGGACTAAATTCTAACTTTTTTCAAATCATAGGGACTAAATTCTAACTTTCTTCAAACCATAAAGACTAAATTCTAGTTTTTGAAACCATGAACACTAAAATCTAACTTTCTTTAAATCATAAGAACTAAACTTATATTTTACCCTAAAAAATGAGAATGAAAAATACACAAAATAAGAAACAACAAAAATGAACATGAGTGTGAGAGAGAGAGAGAAAGAGAACCCAGGACTTCAGAATTATGAGCTTCCCAAATAAAAATTTAACTGAAAAGATACCTGGTCCCTTGTTTGAGAGAGATTATTGAATGATTTGAGTTTCTCCGCACGTCTCCGAGCACTAGCTACTGAATCTTGTCGGTCAACAAAACCAGAAAATTTTGCTTTCATCTCAGCTCTACTTTTCTCAAGGCTATCTTGCATGGCCTTCATCTTGACTTCCTTCTCTGCTCTATTGGAACTCCATTCTTCCCTCAGCTTAGCATCTCTTTTCTGCATATACTTGTTATAAAATTTTCCTCTAGATTCATCACTGAAGTCATGGTTGTTCATCATTTTTGCTGGCGTTGTGTAAATATTGTCCATTTTATTCGAACTCCCCGTTGGTTCTACCACAGATCTTTCCACTACTTGCGCAGGAGCAGTATCAAAAGCTGAAGATGTTCTGTGCTGCGAACTAACTGCCTGTTCTAGCACGTCGGCGGGATTGTTTCGCCTTGCAGAGCTGGGGTCCCCTGGAACACGGAGCTTGTGCTCTGCAAAAAGCTTTTCAAGTTCATTTGCCTTCATTTTCAGTTCATCAATTAGCTCCTGATTTGCCTTAGTCTGCCTCGCTCTTTGAACTCGCTCTCCCGGTATGCTAGAGATCGTAGGATTGCTTTCTTGGCCATCTGTAACATTTCTCCTAGTCATATCCAATTTACTTCTCTCTTGAAGAGAGCTGCTCTCTTCTCTGCCAAATTGCGACTTCTCAACTTGTTTACGAACAGCCGAATCAGGTTTCTGCAACTTCATTTTCTGAGCTCCAAAATCTACTTTATCTGATGATGCGAGGTTCTTGTTAGCCACTGCCTCGGGTTCGGCTTTAGAAGATCTCCGTTGGTGAGACAATTGAGCACCATCAACTTCCATGAACTGAGTAGATGAGGATTCCATTTTTATTCCACCAGATTCAAACTGGTTAGAGAACGAACGAGAACGACTTCGAGAACCCCTGGGACGTAATGGATATGCTGAATTATCTCTTGATCCAGAATCCTCCATCTTATTCCCTAACCTACCATCAGCTGCTGCAGCATCATCAACCTGAGATGCAACCCGATTCTTGACTCCATCAATCTCAGCTACATCTGCAGAACTCCTCGTCTGTGTCTCAGAACCTAAAATACCTTTAAAGCTCTTACTTTTATCATCAGTGCTTGATAAATTCTTTACATTTCCCTGAGAAACCCCTCGTTCATTCAATCCAACTGGGTCAACTCCACCAGAGAATGGCTTGATTTGAGCCTGAGAAAATGATTCCTTTGACACCCCAGCCTCTTTACTTGCATAACCCTCAATTGGATTCTGTTTCTCAGCTTGTTGTTTGGGCTCATCATCACCAAATCTTACAAGATTGCTATCAACTTCTGTTGCACTAGAAAATATGTTGGACTTGGTATCAGAGGTTAAAGATGAAGAAGGTGTACATAAAGGGCTGTCTACATCTTTCTTTTCATTACTGAAATCAATGCTCATATCACTAACACCACTCCATCTCCTCAAAACAGCCTTCTCAACCACAGAAGGAGCTGATGACACGTCAGACGAGAGCCTTCTAAGTTCTGGAGGCTTTACAGAAACGGGCTTGCCTCCACTACCACCGGTGGTTGTTTCCTTCTGTTTGTTCTCAAAGAGGTTAATTCGATCTTGAACGCTGAGCCGCCTGGCCGAGGGACCCACCGGAGTTGTGCCCTTTTTCTCCAAGTTTTCAGGCAAAGTCTCCACCTTTATGTCTTCTTTTGAGTTGATGATGTTGCGTCGGCTTGGAAAGGTGGCCTGTTGACATGTGGCGGGTCTCGATTCGTCCACGTGGGGATGTTGATCTTCTGTTGGTGTAGTTGTTGTTGTACCAGATTGTGGATTATTTTGTGTTTGGTACTGTGGCTTGATGTGGGTTGCAACAGGGTTTTCAGTGGTGGGGTCGTCGATGGACATGTCTGACCCGCATGAAGATCTGACGGCTCTGTCCTCGACACCAAGGGCGGCGCATGTGTTGATAAGTTCCGGCCTCCTCCGGCAAAGAGAGATGAAACTAGAGCATGCTTCTCTGCAGAAAAAACAAAAAGGAAAAGATGAAAAACTATGTTTTCTTTTTCTCTGGTAGAATAGGGAATGGAAGACTCCACCACAATTTTTTTTAAATATTCGTGAGTGTCTAAACAAATTTATGTGTACTATTTTTATTGGACATACTATTTAATACTACAACGTTCATAAAAACTTTCTAACCTATCGTTTCTTAAATTATTCAAACTTTTTTTAACCACTAGATCTCTTTATAAGAATTAAATCTTTTTTTTTTTTGAAATCGCCTGGAGTAACTACACCTACACCTAAGCTAGATACCGGGAAATATAAAAAGAATGGGGACACAGAAAGTGTCACAAATAAATGTCATAAATGAATCTTGAACCTGAAATCTTGAGGGAGCACACTTTCAAAGTGCCACTTTTTGGGGACTAATAACTTTAATTATGTTCACTTTAATGAAAAGGTAGGTTAATACGTAAAAGTAAGATTTGTTTTTTTTTTTAGAATTAGGAAATCGAATCTTCACTCCACTTAAATCACAGTAAAACCAAACTATTTTAGCAAAGCTGAAGTTAAAAGTGGAGAACGCACGTCATGCAATATAATTCGGAAATAACCCAATAAATGGTATCACTAATATACCAGCTAAACCTGGGTAATATTACTTTCATGTTCGTTACTCTTCCTTCGATTTTCACTCTTTTCTATCTATGATTTCCCAAGGAAGAAAATATTAATTTCCTTACCAATTTGAGCTGATAACTAACAAGGACGAGGTCTGATTTTTGGCGTCACTATCTAACGAATAATCAGAAACTAATGTGGTTGTTTCTAGAGTGGACAAAAATGAAAAATCTTAATCTAACTTTTCTTTTCGTTTATTTTTTTTGAAATACGCCCGTCCCTAAGCTAAGCACCGGGAGACATTGAAGGAGTAATGTCACAATTGAGTCTCGAACCTGGGACCTTGAAAGGAACATACCCTCAAACCTTAAGTCTTCAACCACTATGCCACCCCTTGGGGACAAGGTTTCTTTTCGTTTTCTAAATCATAAGTGAATAAGGAAGACTCATATTGGTCAAAAATAAGATGTCTTAATCAGAAACATAGAACAAGAGGTGTGAGGTAAATACAAATGAGTGTTTATAGACAATTGAACACGATAATGATTTTAAAAGCAGAGGTAAGCATATAGTGCTAAATATCAATATGATTGTTTAATTTTTTATATATAAAAATAAATAGACAATAATCTCCATTCATATTCAACCACTATAAGCAAACATTTAGAGATTAACATGAAGTAATGATCAAATAAGGCCTTATAAATCATAAGAACGAAAATCCACAGAGGTGCAAACTAACCAAATAATGTGAGCTGCCCCAAACTCACCAAATAATGTGAGGTGCATGCACCTCTCTAATCTTAAGATCACTCAAGCTTAATATCAAATAGCCAAAATGTTGCTTACCACTCCCCTCCTCATTACCTATATAACTGAATTTCCTAACTATTACTAATGTAACCTCACTTTAAATCCTATCATAATATTGGAAGGTGAACTTTTTTTTTGTTCTTTGGACTTTGGAGTCTACTATCTTCAGAAAAGTAGGAGAATTTTTCACGACATTTTATTTTTTGGAAACCGGGAAATTAGAGCTTCGTTCCACTATACCTGGGGTAACCACGACCGTCCTTAAAGTTTTTCACGAAATTGAGTAAGGAGGTTTTGGGTGCTACATACTTCAACGACTCTCTTTCAATCTCTGCAAGTAAGACCTTATGACATTATCCCATTTTTCGACCCTCAATGTTTCACTAAATTGAAGTCTTGAAATAGAAAGAGAATTGCAGTCGCTCACTATAAGAAGTCAACCATCCTCCATATCACCAAATTCTAGCAAGAAACCAAGGTAAAACACAAATTCCTGAGATAGCAAGGAAACTGCAGAATCTTGCAAAGGTATAAATCCACCCAAGTGTCAGACCATAGTTCTGCATTTTCCTCTACACATTCCTCGTATTTGACACTTCAACGTGGAATAGAAAATCATTCCCTTACATCCTAAGCACTAGAAATACAAACCTAGATTACTGCCAGATATGTGGTTCAAGTTCAAGTCTATGCCATCCATGTACACTAACCATAGACAGAAAGATCAAGTTCTAGATATGTGGTATTAGTAAAATTAGATACAAACACGCATGAATCAAATACAAGATTTTCGTAGAGGGCTTACGTTAGGCGATGGGCACCAAACTGATCAGCAAAAAGTTGAAGGTCAGAGACTGTATTAGGATTGAAACCGGCAGCTGATGCCCGAGCAGAAGCTGTGACCAAGTCCTGCCTAACTGCAAGAAGGCGTACATCAATAGCTTTCAAAAGCTCCTTCCTGAAAATTTAGACAGATTACATAAAAACAATGAGACACACCATGATTCATACCCATATACACATACAATACCTGCAATATTTCCTACCTAGAAGTCACAGCATCATCGAATACTATGTTTTTGTCATCCCAAAAAATCATACTAACATCTTCTGTAACAGTTAAACTACATATAGAGAGAGGAGAGAGAGATTACTTGGTTTCATCTGTTGAGCCTGCACCTGTTCCATCCCCACCTAGGGTAAATCATGAAAATAAAAATTGTCAGTTATAGCATAGTAATAATAATTTTCCAACAATCAGATAATCCTATTGCCCTAGTTCAGTAATAAGTGGCTGAACATTGTGACAACACTAGGGTGGTTTTCCACAAGCAAGAACACAAGTTCCGCTGAGTCGCTGACCTACTCACAGTCTCACATTGCTACTTACATGTTTTACCAGTCCGGCTAAGAGCTGAATTTTGACATAAAACATCTAAATAACAAATCAAGTAACTTAAGAAGTTTCAAAGAAATGTCAACCTAATGAGCTTGCATACAAAGAATTTACAGTATCCAAATGCATTAAGTGTTCATGCAGACAAACAAAAAACTGCCTACTAAAAATTCATGGCAAATAAAGGGAATTAAACATACCTGATGCACCAGAATGCAGGTCCCCTTCTCCCTAATGCAAAAGAATTATTGATTTAGCAAGACAAAGAAAGGATTGTGATCTTCGTAAATAGCACTGAACTAACAGATGGCAGTACTTACCTGAGAATATATTCTTCTAGCTGACTCCAATTGCAGCATCTCTGCATCAAATGTATTGACCATCTCCAATATCTCAGGTGTGCTAACAAAACGCACGAACCTGAAAATACATCAAGCACATCAACAAGAAGATCCAAAAGAACCTCGCAATTTGGCATAAAAAACACTAAATCGTCATAACGACACAACCAAGTAGGAAAAATTTTAACCTTTCAAGGGTTCCTTTCGTGAACCACGCATCAGCATTTCCAACCCTCTCAAAATCAAGCTTAATTGCCTGAACTGCACGAGCAAACTGCTCTTCTACAACCTTTAATTGGGTTACAAATGGCTTCACAGAACCTGATGCTAGTTTTTCAGTGTTGCCATGACAAGAAACAAACAATTCGCAACTGTTCAATGGGCGAGAGAGCAGATAAAATTAGTAAATAGAAGAATGCAGTAAGAAATCTAAACAACCAAGGAATACAATCCGCACCGTGAACGCCTAGGTGACAGTTGAAATACAGCGAAATCCAGAGGCGTCTCACGTTTCATTTCCCTTTCACTTCACAGAAACTTCAAGTTTCACTTTATCTTTTCCCCCCAAAGCACTTCATGAAACTAAACTAACTTCCAGGCAAATGATATTCTAGCTCCTGACTATGTTTGGCACTAATGCAGAATTTCAAATAGATATGGCAAGAAGCATCCCTGCTATAATGCAGGTCAGAACAAACGAAAGAAACCTTTAGAAACCATTTACATCATAAATTTACCATTTCAGCTATATTATTAAACGTAAATGAAATTTCCAAAAAAGCATAATTTAGATTGTAGAATAGATTGCAACAATTACATGGAAAGAGAAGACAATAAAATCCGGACATTAATAACAGAACCTGAATTTCAGTCAACATTATGAGTAAAAAAGTAAGATTATCTGAAAAGATATCATTCAATACAAGAACCCCATCAGAAAAAAGAAATTAAAAAAATCTCACGCTTTCGTCTTTTTTTAGTACAAATTGGGAGAGGAGAACCAACACAAGTACTCCCTCAAATAATATGAGAGCCAAATATCGATTTCTGGATTCGAACTCATGACCATAGAGTTGAAATGGATTAACACCAAACACAATAACCAAACGCGCCACCGACCCATTCGGTCTCGTGCGTCAGTCCTAAATGCCCACCAAACATACATCACAGATCTCACTCCAAAATCCCTTCAGAAAACAAAATGCCAATAAATTCACCAGTCCCATACTCAAAATAAGCTTAGATCTGATTCACCAGTTGAAATCAAAATCAGATAGCCAAACCAAAGCAAACCCAACAAAAATCCAATCCCAATAACCCAAATTCAAATGCCAAACCACCCAAAAACCGAAATAATCCACAAACTAATCCAACCACAACAAACAATCGGTATACAGCATAAAAAACACCCAAATAAATCCAAATGCACAAAACCAAAAGAATCCAATCGACAATACAAAAACCAAAAAGGCAAAAACCAAAATGCGCCACCGATCGTCTAATTCCAAATCATACCCTCAAATTCCACATCCAAGATCTCGAAACCCGCAATCGGATCCTCCGATTTCAAGCCGAAGCAAAGACGATGAGCAGCATTGTGCAAATATTCCTTACTTTTCCTCCAGAAAAAGAAAAATTGTGAAGAAAGATATGAAATTATGAATGAGTTTTATGAGAACCCTAGCAATGGGGAAGATGAAGGTTGATGGATTGGGCTTTAATGGTGGCTGTGTGGAAGAATGTATGTCGCTCTCTCTCTACAACTCTGAAGAGATACAGTAGAGAGAGAGAAAGGCAGAGATGTGAACTGGAGAGAGGACTGTGCTTTGGACAATGCTTTTTTTTTTTTTTTTTGCAATTTTTGTAAATAAAAAAAAGTTTAAATTTCAAACTCACTTCTTTTTTTTCTTTTTTTTTACATGTTTCTCTCTCCTCTTACCTCCAAATTACCATTATGTCCACCTTCATTATTATGATTTAAATATTAATATGCATTTCTTTTTCATTATCGAACGTATTCGGGTAACTCGAGTATTCTTACTGGACATATTGACGTTACAGTATTTGAGTATTCTATTCTCGTGAGCGGGTAATGGGCTTCGCCGTGTTGAGAAAACCTCCTACAACAGAAAGTATTGGTTAAAAAATAAATTTCATTATCCAAAGATTTTGTGATATATTTGTTTGGTTGATTGGTTGTAATTGAATTCAACTCCATAATATATGTGAAACTATATTTTTGACTTCGTCATGTTGAGACTCTTGAGCTTCAACCACGAACAAGCAGCCATCGACCTCGGCGATGATGTCATCTGCCAAACACAACATGATATTCGAATGAGCCTTCTCATCTAGACTCGTCAACTCGTCGTCATCGTCTACATTCTGATTCTTCCATTTGGGAGTAAGAGGCTTCCATAATCCTTGTTGCTTTAACCAGGCTTGCATCTTGATTTTCCACAAACCAAAATTGTTTAAATGTAAAAAAACGAACACTAAGCTTTGATACTAGATTGTTATGAAATCGGCAATCAACAATCGAACAAAGAATAAGAAAATGCAAAAGAGAAGAAAAAACATACAGAATTTACATGGTTTTATTAAGGGGAGCAAACATACAAAATGAACATCATAAGCATAAGTTGACCAGGCAACGAGACCTCCTAACTAACTAATCGCAGGACATTCAATTGTTCAAAGGCATATCTCAAAAGTATGATTCAAAAGATTTTTTTATCGATACAAAAGAAAAGGTTTAGAAGATGAATCAAGAATCTCTTTAAAATGTGACAAGAAGAATTGAAGGATAATATTAAATTATTTAATTGATCACTTTTAACCGATCAACTCGGTTATTAAATCTTCCATATTCACATTTATTGTACAAACAAAATAAAAAAATAATTTTAAGTTTAAATGTAAATTTAATGTTTCTAATAACTATAGCATACATACATGCATATTCATAATAATATTATGCTAATTTTTCAAAAGAGATTGGTGAAATATAGACAAACTTTTTATTAAGATTAAGAAAAAAGAAAAAAGTTATTGACATAAAAGTAAAATGAAAAGAAATTGGAAACCAAGTACAAAGCAATAAGGAAAACAACTAAAATGCCTAAATAAAGACATACCAATTGTTAAAAATGTCCTAAAGAAAGCAATGATAAAAAATCGTTAAAGAGCCACTAAAGTTCATATATTAATCATCCCCTGTGAGAATGGTGAGGAGAGAACCAAACTGAATGGATTCTATAAGACTAAGTACCACTAAATTGTCTATTATATGAAATCAATGTTTTTATCTTCTTCCTTCCGGGCATATCCAAACAATACAAGTCATATATGGTAGCCCGAAAGATGTTATTTATTGTTTGGAGGAAGCTATTCGTCTCGATCTTTTCCTTAGACTTATCCAAACAGAACAAGTCGTTTACTACACACTCGAATGAATATCTTTCCATTCCATGCTTTGATAAGGTCAATTGAAGTATCTCTAAATTTTCTTGGAAGAATCAAATCTCTAATCCAGAAATCTTTCTTTTGCATCCTCCACACTATGATTTGAGATGGCTCGGCATGAAAACAATCGCATAAATGGTGTCGTTACATCGCCGAAGTAGTGCCGTTTCAGAGTAAGGGGCCAACTTCTAAGACAGCAATCACTACAAATTGTTCAGTGTCTACGTCAAGAGCATATATGACATACTCATTTGCTTTTTCCCTTCCAGTCCAATAGACAATTCCATCCATATAAACACCATGAGATTCAAGAGTTATTGGGGAAGGTAGGAAAACAAAGGACCATTGATTATTGTTCCTACCAAACCTCAAAACTTTCAATTCATAACCAGAGCACGCACCAAACAATTAATGGTAGAGAAAAGGATAGCATTTGGAATAATTTTAGGATTGGAAGCTCCATAATCTAAAACTAGATGATTCCATGATTTACAAACTAACCTGCAAGTGGGCAAATTAATGCTTGAAAGTTTGGAAAAGATAATCAAAGCAATATCCAATGGGACTAGAAGCCCCCAATTTATAACGTTCTTCATAATCGTTGCTACAAATATAAGGATTAGGGTTTGTAAATTAATACAAATTAAACTCCTTTTTATATTTATAGGCATCTCCTCCTCGTTTTTAATTTTTCTAATATCTGTTTTGTAGATTTGTTTTCAATACTTTTAATGATATGAATTTATCTTATATTTTAAATATACGTTTTTTTTTTTTTTGAGAACCTAAATATACGTATTTATTTACTCTTTTATCAAATATGTTTTGTAATATCGAATCAGCAATAATTTTATAATCATTTTATTTTTTATTTTAAAATTTCTATCTATTTAATATTATTAACTGATTAAATTATTATGTGGGTATTTTTTTTTACACATATTATATGGGTATTTTTAAGAGTAGGTCAAATTGAAAAAATATTTACAATGCTAGATAAAAAAATATATATTTATCGTGCACAAATTATACGATATAATTAATATATAATATTGTATTAATATACAATATTGTACTAATAACATATAATACTATATTAATACTGTAATAATACCCGATGAATATTAATTATATCATATATTCGACTGTAGATGCAAAAAAATTCAACTTTTCCTAGATATGCAATTATTTTGTGAAATTGAACTATCTAGCACAATGTCCCTACTTTTAATGATATGAATTTATCGTATATTATAGAGAAAAATACTTTTTTTGTCCTAAGGTTTTGAGTTGAATTCTAATTTGGTCCTTACATTTTTAAAAATAAACACTTTTACCATCACATTTGAATAATGCTCAATTTTAATTATTGAGATAACAAAATAACATACAATGTTGACTAGATGTTAATGTGTCTTTTAAATTTCCATAATAATTATTTTTTGAAAATATAAAATCAATTTGAGCAACATAATAACCACATCATCAATTTATTATATTTTAAAATTAACTAAATAATTATTTTAGTCAGCAGCATTCAATTATCTCATTAACAATTATGTTACCTCAAGGATTAAAATGGAATATTATTAAAATATGAGGAATGTAAGTGTTTGATTTTGAAATATAAAAACTAAAGTGAAATTCCACCTAGGAGGTAGGGACTAAAAAGGTAGTTTTTTTTTTTTTTTTGTCTAATTGAGAAGCAATCACAAATCTAGTAAATGAAAAAAAAATAGATTTTTTCAACTGATTTATTTATTTGTTTGTTTTTTCTTAATTGTGATTGTTTCTTTTTTAGTACATTCTTAATTGTGAATTTAAGCATATAACAATCGATAAAAATATCAACTCATTTAAAAAATGGATGGATTATTTGATTTTTGTTTGTTTTGAATTTTATTTTAAATTAAATGTGAATATTAAAGTAAGAAAACAAAAAATATGTGTTGGTGCATGAGCTTAAATTTCAAAAGTCGTAATCAAAGTGTCTAGAAGGATTTGAATTAGTTGGTTGGTAAGAACGGTTTAAATTATTAAATTATATTCGATTGGCTAATCTACCTCTAGTTGAACTTAATAATAATTTACTCGGAGCAAGTCTATCACCGATTGAATTCTAATGATAAAACTAACAAATGATAATACTCTATCACTTATTAAATTTTATCGATGATAAAAGTTAATTTGAATTTTTTGCTACAAATAAATTAATTTCGATTTTGTGTTAAAAATGAAAATACCTTATCTTTTTCTATTATACATGCAAAATCCCTTAAAAAAAACCCTAAAAATCTCAAATTAAAACATAGAGAGATATTCAAACATTTATAAGATAGATATCCTATCCATCCCACCCCTAATTAAATTTGAGATGAAAACATAAACCATCTACAATCTATTAAATCTAATTGGATATTCAATCAAATACGAATGAAATTAAAATCTTTTTCAAGTTCATAAGAGGTGGAGTAGTAATCGAAGGTTTGAATTTTGAAGATATACTCCACTCAAGATTCTAAATTCGAGACTTGCCCAAAGATTTGTAGATTCCTCTCATGTTTCTATTCCTTTAATGTCTCTCCATACCTAGTTTAGAGATGGACACAATTACTCCAGTTATGGTGGAAAGGAAAGTAGATCTAATTCAAAATTGGTACATCCAAAAATGGCACATCTTGACCATGTCACGTTGAAAAATGAAATCTATCCTCAACAACACATTTTTACACATTTTTTTGTATTATATTTGTAGAACAATTTCTAAAATAATTCATTTATAACACATATTTTCTATTGATGATAAGAATTAAATTTCCTACTACAAATGAATTAGTTTTTATTTTGTATTATTGATGGAAATACTTTGCACCGCAAAATCTCCCAACATCAATTTATGTCAAAGGTTCAAACCCTCTTACTTTAATGGTAGAAAATGGTGGATATTGTTTTTTTTTAAGAATGATCTAAGATCTGAGAATAGTTGGAGCAATTTCTTTCCAAAATTGCATTAATAAGAGACAAGATATGCAATAAAAAGTATTTTTTTTAGTACTATGTTTGAATTATTTGTTTCCCTTCATCATTGCGTCAAAATTAATATAACCTAAGATATCGTTTTCGAGATTGCGGTAAAAACCCTATTTTGCTTTTGCTTTAACAATTACCCATTTAGTACATTGAAGAAGTATTTACGCTCACTAGCATCATGTATAATACGATAACTAGTTAGTTAAGGCTTCGAGTCCTAAATGTGGTTGAATAACTTGAATTCGGAAATGATAAATTTGACGACAAATTAAAAATAAAAATAAAAACCAAAGAAAGTCCTTCATAAAAATCAATCCAATATCTAGAACATTTGAATTTGTTCTTCCCTATGGTGGAATGTAAAAATATGCAAGTATAGAGTACAGGGAAATCAAACAACTTTGATTCACTTCAGTAAAACTATAAAAGAGTATACCACTTTCTCACACCACACTTAGGTTTATTTTATCATAGCATGCTTTTCTCCAAGTCCATCAAAACAAATGCCCAAAGAATGGCTTGACTTATGTTTATTTATTTCAATCTCCTCCCATCAATTGAAGATTATTCTTAACTCATGAGGGGAGCAGAGAGACTATTTGTCACATAAAGTCAGGCTAATGACTTTATTTATGACTTGGATGTCTATTTGGCTAATTACTTTCTTTATTAATTTCTCGGGCAGTGGAGCTTCGTTTCCCTATACCCAAAAAACACTACTGACTCGTCCCTAGATTGTAGCATCAGGATATATTTAAGGGTTGTCTAGTTTAAGCCCTTCTCAGCAATTTCGATCAAGGGACATTTGGGGAAGCTCATCTTGAAATCTATAGCTTCCACTAACTAGGCTGCCCGTTGAGGACTGATTTGGCTAATTACTGTTGTTTTTTTTTTAAAACGAGAAATTGGAGCTTCGCTCCACTATACCCGTGGTAACCACGTCCATCCCTAGGTCAGACACTAGGAGACATTGAAGGAACAGAGACACGGGAGGTGTCTACAAATTAATGTCATAGGTGAGTTTCGAACCTGAGACCTTGAGAACCCAAGCCTTCAACCACTTGTGTCATCCCTTGGGGACCCTAATTACTGATATCGGTTATCCTTGTTTTCTGGATTCTCTCGTAGGATGATCACTTTCCGAGATGTGGTATGGGCTAGTGTCGTTTTTGGGATTGTAATGCTTGTTAGTAGTTTATAAAGTTGTTCTTGTTAAAAAAAAAAAAAGAGTCACGCCATGATTTCTCATGGCTCCTTCTGTTTTTTTAATTATATTTTGTTTGAAACAGTTGATGAGGAGTGCATATCTGCAAATTCAGAATCTGGGTTTGACCCCAATTTGGCATCTTTATCTATTAATTAACAAAAAGGAAACTATTTGCATTCTTCCAAAATGAGGAAAGCTAAAGTAGATAATTATGACAACAAACTAACTACTAATCACTAGGCTTTGAACATCTTGATCAAGTTAATTTATGAGATAAAGTGATCAATTAGGATACAGATATGTAAACAGGCACAGCTACCATTATGAAAGATGAGAAATATGTTACCTAATTCTGCATAATGTCCCATCTAGTTGCTGCTATCGCTGTTACTGTTGTTGTTGTTGTTGCTACAATGGTGATTCCCAGCAGCCACAACTCGTCTGCCATGTTTGAGCTGCGAGATCTCCAATTGGGTTTTCATAAAGAATTGCATTCTTTGCAATTCCAAATCCTTGGCAAATTTCATCCTCTGCTTCTCCATTTCCACCACTTGCTGCAACTTAGAACTCTCAGCATGTTCATAAGCTTCCCCAAATTTCAGTATTGCTTGTGTCAATTCCGTCACCGCATCTCGCACCCCCTTTTCTCTCGATCCATTCCTTCCCTTCTCCAAATTCGGGTTCGCCGTAGTACCCGCCTCCTTCTTAACCTTAACGTTTTTCCTCTTGAAATTGCCCTGCCTGTTGTAACTATCGCTCGAAGTCGGGGACGTTTCTCTATCCGACCCCGAGGAGTCGGAATCCGATCGAGGCCGCTTATGGAACTGGATCTTCTGAGCTTTCGACCCCTTCGGTTGCGGTTGAGGATTGTTGTGATTATGGTGAGCCTGATATGGAATCATGGATCGATTCACAACAGGAATTCCTACAGGAACTTTCAGAGTTGATGATACAGGATTCTTGGAAGATGATGAACCGATCAAATGATCCAATCTATCATAAAACGGCCATTTACTAGATCCACCACCAGCAGTGATCTTAGCCTTCTCAGTTTTATACTTCTTCTTCACTGTATCAATCCGATTCTTGCACTGAATATCAGTTCTTGGAATCTTCGTATAATCCTCTCTACTGTTCACAATATCAGCCACTTCTCTCCAATGCTTCTGCTTCAAATTTCCTCTACTTAATTCTAAATACCTCTCGCCCCACGCATCGATCAACACCGACGTCGCTCCTTCACTCCAACAATCCTCTCGACCTCCGCCGCTTCCTCCGCCGCCGTTTCCGCTCTTCGGTTGTTGATTCGGCAGAGCTAAGGTTATCGTTTTCTGTGACGGCGGAGGAGGCGGCGGCGCCACCGCCGCCACCGTCACGGTAATCCGGCCGTTGGAGTTCGGAGAAGCCGGAGAAACCGGAGAAGACGGAGATCTGCTCCTCGGCGATGGATACGACTGAATTTCGTCTTCTTCCTTCATGGAAAAACCTCGAATCGATCTCTCAAAAAAACAATCGCCGATCCGGAAAAGTCACTCACCGATCTGGAAATTGGACACTGGTTCGCCGGCGGATGTGGATCGTTCCGGCACCGTCATCAGCCGGAGATTTGTCGCCGCCGATCTGGAACGCGAAGGGGCGATTTGAGAGAGAAAATTAGGGTTAGGGTTTGTGGGTTGACCGGAGAAAATGGCGTAATTTTCCGTGAGAAAAATAAGTTTTAATTTGGTTGACGGAAAAAACAGGGAGACGGGGAACTGACGGCGTCGGTGGGGGAGTAATTGACGGAGGGGACACGTGGCGAGAGATTAGGATGGGTGAGGTGACGTGGCGGGAGTTGATTGGTTGGGATTTGTACCGGGGAGTTTTTAGTAACCGGAGTGACGGTGCCGGCGTAGCCTAGGGTAGGTAGTCCATCGCTGTTACTAATGTGGTACGTTTGTTAATTTACTAGAAACTCCCAACACTATATGTTATAATTACAACTTTACCCTTTTAAAAAAAAAATAAAACTTTACTTTTTTTTATTACGGGGAGGGGGACAAATATCGGCTCTTGAGATTGAATATGTGGCACTGATGTTGAACTAGTTTATAATCAAACAATGAAATGATTGCACTACTGACTCATGTGGTGTCTTATGTTTGTATAGGTGTGGTCCACATCTACTTTTTTTAATTTGAAACATTTTGGATCCTACATTTTGGATAGGATCGAAATTTGGGAGCCCCATAACCCAAATGGGCTTTGATATCATATTAGAGAATATGAGGTTCCACCCCAAAATCAATTGCCAATAAGGAGAGTAACTCATATCCTTTATAAATGTGGTGTAGAATCCTCACATTTCCAATGTGGGACAATTTCCACATGGTGAGCATAATGAGTATCTCCAACACTAGGGAACGGGGCCGGGGATGGGGGAGAAAAACTCCCCGTTGGCTAAACGGGGCGGGGGACGGGGATTGTACTCCTCGTCCCCGATTCCCCGATCCCCGCGCCCGATTATTTTATTTAATATTTTTTTCTTAATTCTACTCTATTAATTTTCAAATAAATATATCTTTGTTAATGATATTTTCTATGCATATGAATATTTTTTTTATAATTAACATTATAGTTGAAACTTATAGATTTTTTTTTTTAATCTAATTTTTTGAATTTTTTATCCAAAGAATATTTTTAAAAAATGAAAAAAGAAACACAAATAAATTGTAAAAAATCCCCGCCCCGATCCTCGAACAAAAAAATTGGGGATTTTTCCAAGGATGGGGATTGAATTTTATGGCAGGGATGGGGACGGGGAAGTCCCCGGCCCGCCTCGTGGACATCTTTATCCATCACTATCCGTGATAGGAATCTAAATTGAGTTTTATGATTAGTAGAGTGATAGATGAGTTATTTTACAAATTCTACTGCAAATATAATAAGAGGTAGAATGTGTTGGCGATGGTAAATTCTCTTTAATTTATTTTAAAATACACTAATTAAATCATCATAAAAAAAAATCAATTAAATAAGTTGTATAGATTCTTATTCCCACACGCTCCCATATCACTCGTTGGTATTCCTCATCATGTTAGGACATGTATGAAAAATGAACATCCCTAATTCATGATGTATTCACGTATTATTTTTTTATATACCTAAGATCTTTCAAATTTAGTTTTATATTTATATATATATATTAAAGCTAATTTGTGATTAACTTTTTCTTCGAGGTCAACATACAAATTGAGAAAGAAAAAAAGTCATGTATTTTCTTCCATCTAAATGAATTGTGTCGAGTCCTTAGACTGTGGCATCGGATACTTCGGAGAGTATTATAGTTTAAGCGCTTTCCAGTGACCTCTAACCAGAGATCTGCATGCCTTAAAGTTCTTAGCCTCAACTGTTGAGCTGCCCCTTAGGGACACTTTTAATACAATATTATAAATATTCATTCATACATTATTGTGTGGGGTTTTTGCATGTATATTATAAAAAAAAGAATAAAATAATTCGATGTATAGCACAATTTCCAAACTTATTCATTTGTGGCACAAAAGTGATTGAAGTCTATCAGTTGAATTGATAAAAGTCTAGAGTCTATCAGTTGAACTGATAGAAGCCTATTAGTTGACGGATAGAAGTCTATCAATTGAACTGATAGAAGTCTAAAGTTTATTAGTTGAACTGATAGAAATCTAAAATCTACCAGTTGAATTGATAGAAGTCTAAATAGGAATTTTGGGCAAAATGTACTATGAATGAAATTATTTTAAAAAATGGGCTACAATTGTAATGAAGAGCAAAAAATATGCTATGCAGAATAAATTCTCAAAGTATTATTATAAGGGGATTTTGCATGTATATTAAAAAAAACAAAACAATTATCCATGTATAGCACAATTCCCAAACTTATTCATTTATGGTACAAAAATTATTGAAGTCTATCAATTTGCATTGTTTAATCATTCGAAATCGATTGAAGTCTATCAGTTGAACTGATAGAAATCTAAAGTCTATCGGTTGAATTGATAAAAGTTTATCAATTGAACCGATAAAAGTCTAAAGTCTATCAGTTGAACTGATAGAAGTCTGATGATGTTAGAATAAACAATTTTGGGCAAAATGTGCTATGAATGAAATTATTTTTAAAAATGTGCTATAATTATAATGAAGAGCAAAAAATATGCTATGGAAGATAAATTCTCTTCTTGTGTATTATTAGTACAGTGGTGTTATAACAAAGAATGTGACAATCTTTAGTAATAACAATGACTATACTTGCTATATATATTTTTGTTAAAGATCATATTTATAATTATGGTTTAGATTTGACAAATCCTGGAAGTTTCCATTTAACTCAATAGAAAATAGAAGGTTCGAAAATACTCAAAAAAAAGAGGCAGGTTCGATAGTATACGTTACTATTTATTGCCAATCCAAAAAAAATAAAAAATAGGAGAGCATAGTATATGTTCAAATTAATTGATGGATCAATTATATATTACTTTGAGTTTAGCCTGACTATTTATTTATTTTTAATTGTAAATAAAGTTTTACAATTATGTATTGTAACGTTCATTTGTTTAATGCCCCACAATTACTTAGTCGGGGTCTTTCTTCCTGGTTAGCAAGTCGGGTCTAAGAGCATCACCTCTGGTGGACTCAGACGTAAAATGTAATTGGGTTTATACTTTCGTATTTGGGCTTTTATGTGTAAAATAATATTGAGACTGAAAAGTCTGTAGTAATTTTATTGATCAAGGCAATGAATACAACCTTAGTTACTAATGGGCCTATAAACAGAAATGCACTAAATACAATATATACAAAATAAGTTATATTCTCAACCTGTTTGATGTTTTGTACATGAGGGATAAACCATGAAGTTTCCTTAAATGTATGGAAGCATGGTATGGTACCGATGTTCGAAAAACTGATCAACTCAACCAAATTTGACGGGGTTGGGTTGGGTTGGGTTGAGTTATCAACTTTTTTAGATTGAGTTAAATACAAATGAATGAAATTATCATGGGTTAGGTTAATTCATGGATTGATGACCTATCGTCAATAAGCAATTAAGAGGTGATAGGTTCAATCATAGCAACCAACTACTTAAGAATTGATTTCGTACGAATTTTCTTGATATCCAATTGTTGTAGGGTCAAACAATATATCCAGTGAAAATAGTCGATGTGTGTTTAAATTGGTCCACGCAATCACGAACATATAAGAAAAAAGTTTGTAGTTAATTTTAGACACTTTTGTCTTCAAACAAGATTATAACTATTTATAATTTGGTTGTGTTAAGTGTTGCTCAAGTTTCAACACCCAACATGATCATGTCCCCTGACTTACATAAATTCTGAATGAAAACCCTTTATCAAACAAATCAAGAACACAAGAAGATGATCTCCCAACAAACTTCACCTAGCCATGGGACCAGATTGAGGAGGCAAAGCCAAGTAAATGGATGTCATTTCAATAGACTCGGTCGAATAAAGAGCTCGACTGTCCGACGTTTGGCTCAATTCTGTGGCTAAACAAACTTTCAGTTCTGCCAGCACTTGACTCATTGTTGGCCTTCTATTAGAGTTTGCTGATACACAAGCCATGGCTACTTCCACTGCTTTCTTAACAGAGGTTATGTTATATTCTCCTTTTAAGTTTTGATCTACTATGTGTTTAATATCACCTTGAGCTAGCAAGATGGCAACCCATTTAGTTATATGAACCGAATCCTCGCCTTCGGATTTTAATATCACTGGTTTGCAACTGATTATCTCCAACAATGTTATACCAAAGCTGTACACATCGCTCTTTGCACTCAACCTGTTTGATGTTATGTACCTGAGAGACAAGCCATGAAGTTTCTTCATATGTGGAGAAGCAATGGCTTGAGAAATGTTTAAAATTTGTACTTACTCTGGGTCAAGGTAATTGGTTTCATCATTTGATGTGTAGCTTTTGGAAAGACCAAAGCCAGAAAGTTTTGCTTGGAAATTTTCAGTCAACAAGATATTTGCTGGCTTCACATTTCCATGGACTATTGGTGGCTTACAACCATCATGAAGATACTCTAGTCCTGCAATTTGCAAACTCAATACCACTCAGGGTTTGTTTTAGAAATTTAGATAACACAAGTTTCATTTCAAAACCAATTGGTAATGAGTGTAATAGCCCACATTCAGTGTTTTAAAAGGCGTGCTCCTAGGCTCAAGTCCCACCTCTAGCGCCTCGCTTGTCCTAGGCGAGGCGCGTGTAATAAGGCGTGCGCCTTATGACGCCTTACGTGAAGCCTTGGGCGTCAAAAGGCGCGCCTTGTGGGATTTTTTTTATTTCCTTTGCGCTTTTTGTGTTTTAGATCTCCGTACTAGGCCATTCGAAGCGTGTGAACGTTGATAGTTGAATATTATGTATGTTTTATATATTATTCTTGGTTAAAATTTCATTTATGTCCATGAAAAGTGTTTTTGTGTGATATATAATTTTTTTGCGTTTTTTATATAGTGCACCTTAAGTAAAAAAGTCCTCGTCTTTTGGTGCGCCTTGCGCCTCAGGCTCCAAAGGACCATTGCGCCTTAGTGCTTTTTAGAACACTGCCCACATTGGAAAGGTGAGGGCCTCTAACATGCACCTCAAGATGACGCCTATTTGGGTTAGATCCGAAACCGAATACCTGCTTAGGTTGGATCCGAATTTGTGGACCAAATATCTACTTAAGATTAACGAGCTTTGATACCACATTCGATAATGTAAAGTTTCATCTCAAAACCTATTGGTAACGTAGGGAGAACTTCTCATTTTTCCAATGCAGGACAAGGTGAGGATCTTCTATGGTTTAAGACAGAAACAAAAGTAGATAACGTATAGTAAAGAGGTTTGAATGAAAGCTTGTGCCACACCTTGAGCTGCATCCATTGCTAATCGTAGTCTATTTTCCCAACTTATGGCACTTGAACTGATCTCTGCATATTCAATGAAAAGAACGAGGTGAAGCCTCAACTTTAGTTTTTTTTTGTTGAAATGTGTTAAGATCTTTCAACATAACCCGGAATGTGATGCTTCCGTTTCAAATGATTCTTAGGTTTTAGAAGATTACCGGAAAGGCGTTGTGCTAAACTCCCATTGGTCATGTACTCATAAACGAGGCCGAGGTGAGTTCCTTCGTTCAAATACCCGACAAGATTTGTCAAGTTTCTGTGGTGAACGTTTAGAAGAACTGTAACCTGTATGAAAGTAGCATCCTTTTAGTCTGATAAGCCAATGTGAGATAAATATTTGTATGAAAATGTAAAAAATATATGAGGTACTATTTACAAGTACATTCCTCATCTTTAAATTGATCTTGGCATTGTATTGCTGATGGAGCTAGCATCTTCACTGCCACTTGAATATCATCAACCAATCCGTGGTAAACCGCTCCAAAACTACCTCGACCGAGAATCCTCACGAAGTTGTTGGTCATTCTCACAACTTCAGAGTAAGTAAACCGTCGTTTTGTAGTTTCCAAAGGACTTCCACCAACGTTAAGGTTGGTTTCTGGATGATTTATCTCTGAGACATCCTTAACTTGTTGTTTCTCTTTTGATCTCGCTATCAGTAAGACGATCCCTGCAATTACAGCCATGACGAACACGCTGCCGACTGATGCGACTATTGGAATCACAACTTTGTTCTTGTCTTTATTTTTCTCCTTCACCACATCTTCCTTGTTGGTGCATTCTAGATTTGGATTACCTTTCACACTGTCATCAGTAGATTTCCTTAGCAAGTTTGTGATACCTACCTACTTTAAAATATATTAGCAATAAGGGCAAATATAGAGTCATAGACACAATTTGACAATTTATAATTGGAGTGGTTTTTCCTTAGCAAGTTTGTGATACATACCTACTTTAAAATATATTAGCAATAAGGGCAAATATAGAGTCATAGACACAATTTGACAATTTATTAATTGGAGTGGTTTTTTGGTCATTCGATTAAATAAAGGTAGGGGTAAGGGTAAGGGTAGAGTGATAAGATCCAAGATCTATATTGATATCAAATACCCAAGAAACTACAATATAAACCAAGTTTTGATAGGAACTTGGAACCTCCCGTTCCCAAGAGAATACTCTCTTTGAGCCCACAATATAATCACTCAAAATATGGATCCCTTTCTCCTCCCACAACCTCTCCTATTTATAACTACAAGCCTCTTCTTACTCCTCAAGTATTTGCTAACATACCCCTATATTATTCCTTAATATCCTAAGGCCCCAAACCTATCATAGAGGTTTGCAAATATTGTGTTGGTTGATATAATTAAATTTTACTCCAATCCATAGGCTTATGGATTGATTGGTGGTTTAACATAATTCAACATGGTATCAGAGCAGGAGGTCATGAGTTCGAATCCGTGCCAAGTCGTTTCTTCCCCAATTAAAATTAAATTCTACTTGTAGGGCATTTCTCAAATTTCAAAGCCCACAGATAAGGAGGAGTGTTGGTTGATATAATTAAATTTTACTCCAATCCATCATCTTAGGCTTATAGAATGATTGGTGGTTTAACATAATTCAACCTATTGAGTGAAGTGTTATGAGCTCAAGAGAGTATTCTCCAACGGAGGTATCAAGTTCCCATCAATAACTTGGCTTATCTTGTATTCCTATTTCTGTTCTCGTTCTAGTTTGGCGTATCTGCTTGTTTGACTAATAGTTTGTAATTGAAATATTTTTTATCAAGTATTCCATGAAAGATACCTTAATGATAATGAACTCTCATTGGATCTTCTTGAGAGCTCAAGTGGGATTGGACATGAGAGATTGTTGTTCTCCAAATTTCTGTAAATAGAATAAATAAATTTTCAATCTATCTTACAAACTGCATTTTCCTTGCTTCTTCTTTGTAAGTAACTTACAAGACTTGGAGGTTTGACAATTTGGAGAAAGAATCTGGTAGATTTCCTGTTAAGCTATTGTTTGACAAGTCCCTGAAATCAAAACTCAACTAATTGTAATTAGTTTAACGATGAAGTTTTCGTATCCTGTTTACTTATCATTTAAGTGAGATAATACTTACAAAGTTTGTAAGGCCGTTAGATCGAATATGTCGAGAGATATATCGCCTGCCAGACTGCTTGATGACAAGTTCCTGTAAGAGTTTTATCAGCTCATTAATCTCAACTTCACCAAGGCTACAAACTTTTGAGTTTAACAACAATCGAGGGTGAGAGGATTCAAACTCATGGCCTTTTGGTTGCGAGCATATATTTAATGTCAGTTGAACTATGCTTTTGTTGGCGTTGATTGCAAACTTAGAAATAGATGATAAGGTTATATTTCCTAAGCGAGTTTGCGTGTACTTACAGTGATATGATTCTCGGGATTGACTCATTGCTGCAACCAATACCACTCCATGGATATGCTCTTGGGATGCATGGATCTCCTTCCCAATCTTTGATCACCTCGTAAGTTGACTTTATTTTTTTGATTGCATCCACTAATTTTCCATACAATTCATTTATGAAAATTTTACTCAAGTATACAATTTTGTGCTATCAGAATTTAAAAGAAAAAAAAAAGCATACCATCTCCTTGATCTGATTCCAGTTCTGAGATCTCAATATTTGTAAAAACCTCAGCAGCATTGAGCATTGGAGGAAGTGTTGAATTTGCAATTCGTTCAAAAGATAAGTTGTGAAACGTTTCTGGGAATTTCAATGGTTTGATGTCATAAATGGTGGTTGTATTCAAGTATCTTGGAATGACAGGTCCCTTCCAATGTTTCCCATTTTGACTGATGTTGAAGGCTCGAAGTTGTTTGCGTCGAAGCTTTACGAGCTCAGAAAAGTAAAGGTACACATAATACTGGGTGTTTTTATCCGATGACTCCCACGATAGAGAAAAAGGTATACTCGCATTTTTCGGGATAAACATGGTTCCCATGGCAACTGCTGCTGGTTGGTTCTCTGTGTGAGTGACATCTACTGTACCAGAGGTATTGAATCTGCTGAAATATTTGTCATTATTATAAACATCCCAAATCCTGTCAAAAACATCATAAGGGAACCTGAAACAAAGGAACACAAAAAAGAAATAAGCCTTTAGAATTACTTCATCTAGATTGATAAATCAACAATAACTAACTAACCTGTATGAGATGTCTGATGTTGCACCGAAATCCAATCGACCAAAAAGCGACAAGGATCCGAAGTCATTTGGATAAGTAATATTTGGCAAGGGTCTAAATTCTAATGCAGAGATGAAAGGTATTCCAGTTTCTACATTGATTAGGCAGATTTGTACTGTGTTTGCTAATGGAATATGAATGATTTCATAGTTGAACACATATAATTCTAACGTAATATTCACTATATTCCACAAGCTATCTCCAAAGTAGAGATGAAAGATGGGCAAAGATCTTAAGCCATCATAATTACCATACAAGAAGCTTGCTCGAATCAAATATTTGGTGCCACTAATGATATCATTTATGTTGTAGCAGTTCCTTTGGCCTTCAGGAAAGCTTCTAAGGTACCCTAGCTGTTCACCATAGCTACTTTTGTTTAAGTCTATGCTTTTGCTTTCTCCACTGTTTATGTATGCTGCATCTGAAATATAGGTGATATTTGTTGTTGATTCTTTGTAGCTAAAATTTGCTGGTTGTCCACAATCCAAGCTTATAAAACCTGAAAGACCAAGTTTTAGCCAAATATGATTTTCAGAATGTTAACATAGAAAATACAAATGTCCCGATAGGGTGGCTTCGTTGGTAGAAGCTTGGGGTCTCTGATAGTATCTAAACTAGATCCCGAACTTTGTAGTGAAATAACCTCCCTCTTTGATAAACTAACTCAAGTATTAACTATTTCCAGACATTTTGATGCCTCTCTCAAATCTCCTTCTTTTTTTTTTTTTTTTTGAAATCAGGAAATCGGAGCTTTGCTGCCACTATACTTAGGAGTACCTGCACCTGTCCAAAGGCCTAGTCTTTTAAAATAACAAGGGATTTTACAATTATGCTCACTTGTTGTGCTCAAACCTGAGACTGTTGAACTTTGAGTTTTTTCTTTAATTAATTTTCAGTTTATATTTAAGGTTTAAGTTTCTTTATATTTAATATTGATTAAGTTTTTGTTTTAAGTTTCTTTTGATTTTATAACTCTATTGGAGTTATGTCTTTTAAGTTTTATTATGTTTTGTTTTTAAATGTTGTAAGTTATAAGTATTAATTAGTTTCAACTTTTATACATATATAAGGATGAACAATCCTCGAGAAAGTTTGTAACACCAATAACATACATTTTTGGTACTACAATTGTGAAACCACATTTGAGTACATATATCTTGTGATACAATTTTGAACAACATTTGTGTATCACCAATTTCCTCATTTCTAATAGAAACATATTCACATTTGTTTCACTCTCACATTTTCTCTCTTTGTTCAACAACCATTGAGACTTTGATTTAACTTTTGCTTCCGCAATATTCACTTCATATTCCATTTTTTCCCAACAGAGACCTCCAAGGAAGCGTGCCTTGAAAGTCCCAAGCCTCAACCAACGAGGCCATCTCTTGGAGACCCCTCCCTCTTATTTTTAACCATATTATTTAACTAACTCCTTAAAACTAATTGCTTAAATGCTCTCAAAGTATTCTTTATTCTTCTAAGGCCCAAACCTATCAGTCTCCAAGGTAACTTTGGAGATCTTAGGTTCACAATCCACTAGTGAGCGTCATTATGAAATCTCTTGTTGTCTCCTGATTCAAGACCTTGGTATTGGAGCAGCAGACGTATCGGGTATGCAGTGAGGCCAATTATTCAGCAAAGGGTTGTCTATAGGGGGCGACCTGGTTTTCCGGTTATCAAAAAACAAAACCGATACAAATATGTCTAGCAAAATTTACCTGATTGATCTTGAGCGTGAACAGTAAGTAGAAGAGCTAAGCAAGTTAGATAACATCTAGTTCTTGAATTCATCCTCTTTGTAACTTGTTTTTGGTTGGCTGCAGAATAGGGCTACAAGTTGGCTGGTTTTCTTTGAATGAAACCTGAAGATTGATCATCAAATTGAACCATCAGGCCTTCTCCAACCAACTACTCATGTGTCATGATATTGCATTTATGATTTCTCCTAGTTGGTAATTGAACTACAACTATATGATTTTAATGTGTGATGTTTTTTTTATATACATATTGAGGAGACTTCTTTAAAATATTGACTTATTCAAGATTAGAAGTTCATTTACTTTATTATAAGTCATTATCTTCCTTTGATAGTTGCATTTTTTACCTTGAATAATGTCATTTTAGATGTATTGACAAGTTTTTGACACTGCTTTTATAATACTTTAAATTTGATATTCTCATCAAATTTGACATAAGAACAGATTGAAAATCTAGCATGGAGTAAAGTCTTCAAAGAAAGGTTCAGATTGCTAAATCTGAAGTGTTGTGCGGTTTATAGATTTAGATCATAGATTCTTAGCATCTACCAAAATATTTTCTAATATTTTACCAATTCAACAAATGAAGAACGTTTGGCCAAGTCCATGTCAACTGACAAACATAAAACAAAAATATCCCAAGTTTTCATTGGATTTTTTTTTTTTTTTTTGAAAGAACACAAGAAACAACCTCCAGTCATGAAAAATAACACTTAAAAAGATAGTCACAAAAGAGCTTAGAAATAGAGGTTTAAAGAGAAATATGGAATTTAATAGGTTCAAACATCGCCCGAAGACCTCTACACTCTTCTAAAAATTCTATTATTTCTTTGTTGGTTGAGATAATTAAATTTACCCCAAATTTAGACTTTTGGATTGATTGATGGTTTAAGATAATTCAACATGGTATCAGAGCAGAGGGTCATGCGTTCAAATTCCTGCCAACTCGTTTCCTCTCCAATTAAAATTAAATTCCACTTGTAGGGCATTTCTCAGTTTGTCACAAAAACTCTCATTTTCTCGTTGAAGAGAGAGAATGTAAGCGATTCCACGATCATTTCTCTGCAGCCTTTTGGAGTTAAGACTCCTCAAAAAACTGATTCTTTGTCACCAAAGCCATCTTGTTGTTTGTTAGTTGACTTGGACTTGGCCATTTGGTGAATAAAATTAGTTAGACTAGGGAAAATTTCAGCCCAACCATCTGAATCATGCTTGCCACATCAAAGGCATTGTTTAAACTTTAAATCCCCTCTATTTCATTGTCTGGTATTCAATTGAATAATAAGAAGAATGCAACTGGTGAGGAACTCAACAAACCCCAATTTATTTGATTACTAGCAGATGACAGTTATGGATTAGCTAGTAGTGACATTGACCCATGAGAAAAATAAGGTAAAAAAGAACTACCAAGGTTTTTTTTCATATATTTTTTTTAATTAAAACCGTGAGTGTAGGACTAGCTTTCGTATATCTCGACAACTCTCATGGGACATACTATCAAATCTTAAATGATATATCAAGGAAATTAAGTAGGTGACCACCATGGATTGAACTCACAACCTTTTGGTTTCTTATTGACTTTGACTATTTTTTTTAACGTATTGACTTTGACTACTTAGCTACCCATGATGGTTAAGGTATGAATTCAAATCCACCGAGTGGCGAGCTTCACTCATTCTATGTCAAAGAGAGCGAGAGAGGCATACACATGAAAACAACCTTCGAAACTCATGAATTAAAATACAGTCGACCTTGAAACGATTTTAGGGAAGGAAGTTGGAGCTCTCAAATAAATGAGAGTCAAATACCAATATTCAGAACCGAACTCGGGACCGTGATGTTGAATTGGATTACTACCAAACAATACAAACAACACGCCACCAACCCTTTTAGTAAAAATTACATTTGCTAATTTTTCATTTAAAGCTTAAATTTGTAATTATTTTCTCTATTTAGTCTATTCTAAAAAAAATAAAGGCTATTTTAACCAAAACTTTCTCCTCAAACACAATTTCCCTTTTTAAATGCATGCTTCCTTTTAATTAATTGGAAAAAAAAATCCAAATCGTGGATTTTTTTTAACAACAAATATTCATTAGTCTGTGGACTATTCTATGTATACCTCAATGACAACTTTTTGACCCACAATAACTGGTTGTCAAGATAATGTACTTTTTGTTCATGAGAGATTCCATACTACAATTTCTTAGTCGATGATATACGTAAGCTAACAAAGCTAAACTTCAATGTTAATTGTCTAATCAAGAAGTTACATGTTCAAAATTCTCACCTCAAATGTACCTGAACTCAAAATCAAAATAATAATTATGAGTTGACATAGCAGTGAAGAGGTATTTGAAAAACAAAATATTATTGGTTCAATCCATAATAATCAAATGATATTAAAAGAAAAAAAAAAATCAATTGTACACATTTCATTATGTTCAACGATTTATTTGATGAAGTGTAGATTGGATACAACTGATTCAAAGCAACTGAATGGGTTAGTGGCGCAATGGTTTTATGGTTGTAAACCAGTTCAATACCAGCGTCGTAGGTTCAATCCCGAGAATCGGTATTTGTCCCCCTCCCCCAATATGTACTAAAAAAAACAAAAACAACCTATTCAAAGCAGTGCAATGAAGAACACGAAGCCATTTTGTAGAATTTGTTCACCTTGGCATGGGACTGGAGTGAGTAGGATTCATAATCATAGCTATGGACATCATTTCAATGGAGTCTTTCGAATCCAGTGGGCGACTTTGTGATCTCTGGTTCAACGCCATGGCCAAGCAATTCTTGAGCTCTATCACTACTTGATTCATGGTTGGCCTTACAATGGAGTCTGCTGATACACAAGCCAAGGCTACTTCCACAAGTTTCCGAACCGAGTTAGTTTCATACACTCCATTTAATCTCGAGTCAACTATATTTTCGATATCTCCTTGTGCAAACATGGTGTAGAGCCAGTTGGCTATGTAACTTGTATCTCGGTTTTGAGTGTTCATAATTACTGGTCTGCAACTAACTAGTTCCATCAGGCAAACTCCAAATCCATACACATCACTTTTTTCTGTTAGTCTGTTTGAAGTATAGTACCTGTGAATTGACAAATTTTGGAAAATTGTGATTTTAGTGATTTTTTTATGTCCCCCCATAATATTGTTGGGATGCAAACAAAGTATCCCACGTTGGTTAGAAGGGGGAAGATCATGGTATATAACTGATGACAACAATCTCCATTGGCTTGAGGACTTTTGGGTGAAATTAAAAGCAAAGCCAGGAGTGTCTATTTCCAAAATGGACAATATCATACCGACGTGGAGATCCAGAAAGAGTTTTCATCCTTATAAAATATTTGGGACACTACTGACACATCACTAGGTTGCAACATTGGGATACATCTGAGTAATGGAGACATCATTAGAAGTGTCTACAAATTAATGTCACAAGTGGGTTTCGAACCTAGGACCTCAAGAGGAGTATACCCTTAAAGCCCAAGCCTTCAACCAACTACACCACCTCTTAGGGACAATTTGAGTGAAAATGATTTTGTTTAGAAGTGATTTTCATAGAATCAGTTTAATGTTTGGTTCTACACCTTTAAACACATTTTAGTAACATAAAAATTGATTTTGAATGATTAAAAACATGTATGAAACTGGGTTTGAACATAGCAAATGTGATTTGAATCATTTTAATGTTCGACTTTGAATGATTAAAAATCATCATGAGTTGGTTAAAGGGGCCTTGAGGATATAAGTGGTTATGGGTTCAATTCATGGTAACCACGTATTTAGGAATTAATTTCTTATTGGTTTTCTTGACACTCAAATGTTTGTAGTGTCAGGCGGTGCATCACGTGAGAATAATTTGGGTGCGATAGTCTCCCAAACATGTCCTTAGTACTTACTCTGGATCGAGGTAACCTGGAGTGCCAACAATAATGGTGGTCATGTAGGTCTTGTCATCTGTTGGGTAGGTCTTGGAAAGACCAAAATCAGAAAGTTTGGCATTGAAATTTTCTGTCAACAATATGTTTGTTGTTTTCACATCTCTATGTACTATTGATGGCTTACACCCATGATGCAGATACTCCAATCCTGCATTTTGTTTTCCATATTTCACACTGTAAGTTTTTCCTTCTCTAGAACACCAATAATGTTTGTCAAGTTTTGTTATAAACTTATCACACCTTGAGCTGCATCGATTGCAATTCGAAGTCTATCTTCCCAACTAAGGATGTTGGAGCTTTTCGCTGTGTGCAAAAGGCGATAAATTTGAATATGAATTGAACTTAGTATTTCAAATTCATTAGTTGGATTGTGAAGTATGAACTGTAAGTTGTAGCTAGCGCGAGAAGATTACCGGAAAGATGCTCCGCTAGGTTTCCATTGGCCATGTACTCATAAACCAGGCCAAGGTGACCTCCATCATCCATATACCCTACAAGGTTTGTCAAGTTTCTGTGGTGAACTCTCATAAGAATTGAAACCTGAGAAAGTGGAAGTTTTGTTAGTCTAACAAAGAAGTATGAGCTAACATCTCATGAAAAAATGAGATACTATTTTTTAGGCACATGCCTCTGCTTGAAATTGATGGTAGCCTTGTACTGCTGATGGAGAAATCATTTTCACAGCCACTTGAGTGTCATCTAGAACTCCATAGTAAACCATCCCAAAACCTCCCTTTCCAAGAACCCTTTCAAAAGTTTTGGTCATCCTCACAACTTCAGCATAAGTGAACTGATGTTGTCTCTCTTTCTCCAAGGAACTGCCTAAATGGGTGTTAGCCTTTGCACTATTCACTGCCAAAGCAACAACATCTTTACCTTCTTGTTTCCTTTTTGATTTAGTAAGCCAATAGATAATCGCCACAACTACGAGGATTGCGAGCAATCCACCAATTGATGCTACTACTGGAATAATGACACCATTGTTGCTTTTCTTCTTTTTTGTTGTCTCCTTAGTGCATGGCTCTAAAATACATAGACTTAAATCTGGATTTCCTTGTATGCTGTCATGAAATAAGCTTGTTAATAGAAAACTAACTTGAAATCATGAACAGAAATGTTATTGATGAAAAAAATTGCAAGTTCATGTTTCTATCTCTACAACTTACCTTAATGTAAGTGTACTGTTCATCTTTCTTTTGATTAGCTCAGGTGGAATAGAGCCTGTGAGATTGTTATTCTCCAAGTTTCTGCAAAGATAAAAAAGAATGGCTTAATTACTATATTCAAGTTAATTTATGTTTCACTTCTTTCTTCTAAGTTAACATACAGGATTTGTAGGTGTGACAACTTAGATAGAAACTCAGGTACTTCTCCTGTCAAGTCATTGTTTGATAGATCCCTGAAATATAAGTACATTTTTGTTAGCATAAGTTAAGGGTACTGATCTACTAAGTATTAATGAAGAGACTCTTACAATATTTTTAACATTGATAGATTGATCAAGTGTGGGGATATTTCACCTTTCAATCCACTAGAAGACAAGTTCCTGGTATCAAAATTCAATTCTTTTAGAAGATTCTTGCTAGTTGTAAAATTCAATTCTCTCATATAGTAGGTTGTAGTTGAACATTATTCTTACTTTGTAACTCAATATATAAACTTACAGTGATATAATTCTGGGGATTGAATCAGAACTACAATTTAAACCACTCCATGGATATCCTGTTGGTACACATGGGTCTCCTTCCCAATTTTTGATTACTCCATAAGTTGACCGAATATTACTGACTGCATCCACTGATTTTCCAATATATCCATAAATAATTTGTTTTAAGTATCAGATAATATGAGGTTCCACCTCAAAAGCAATTGGCAGTGAGGGGAGTAGCCTATGTTTTTTTTTATAAAGATGTTGAAGACTCCTCACCTTTCCAATGTGGGACAAAGGCCACAAGGTGAGTATCTCCAACATGCCCCCTCAAGATGGTGCCATATAGAAAAGACCATCTTAGATTAGATCCGAATTTATGGATCTAAATACCCGCTTTGGCTTACTCTCTTGGCTTGGATCCAAATTTTTGGGATCAAATACCTGCTTAAGCTTATGCTCGCTTGGATAAGGCCCAAATCACCTGCTTGGGTCGGATCGGAATTTGGCGGACCAATAACCTACCCTGAGCTCTGATACCATATTAGATAATATAGGGTTCCACCTCAAAATCAATTGGTAGGGAGAGGAATAACCCATATCTCTTATAAAGATGTTGAAGACTTCTCAACTTTCCAGCGTGAGAAAAAGGCCACAAAGGGTCTCCAACACTAAGTAAGCCAAAAAGGTCACTTTGAACACAATTTTTTTTAAGAAAAAATGAAAATGGCATACCATCTCCTTTGTTTGATTCTAATTCTGAGATCTCCAGCACACGGTAAATTTCTAAGCCATTGACAATTGGAGGAAGAGTTGAATTTTTTATAGGGAAGAAGGACAGTTCATGTCGTAACGACGACATTACAGATGGTTTGATATTATAAATGGTTGTTGTGGCTAAGTAGCTAGGAACAATAGGTCCATCCCAGTACATCCCATTATAAGTGATGTTAAATCCTCTGGATTGGTTGCTCTGAAGCTTTTGAAGTTCAGCAAAGTGGATGTACACATAAAATTCATAACTTTCCTTAGATGAGCTCCATGAAAAATTAAGAAACTTCCTTCCATTTTTCGGAGTTGCCGCAGTTTTCATGACTAGAGCTGCTGGATAGTAGTTAGTGTAACCGTCAGCCGCCTTTAGAGTGCTAGTCGTCGTTAGTTGTGCATAGTCACCACTGTCGTCTATGTCCCAAATTCGATCGTAAACATCATCCGGGAACCTAAAGAATCGACACACGATACACTTGCACATGTGAGTATTTTTAATCTACCATATACGCAACAATCAACTTTTTTGTTTGATGTTCTGTGAGTGTTCGAATTAGCTTATACGCATTTCAACTATTTTTGCAGGACGTACCGCCTGACCCTACAACATTGATGTCGAGGAAACTCGTAAGAAATTAATTCTTAGGTAGGTGACTTGGAAAGGGAGTGTGTGCTGAGTTGTTTATTTCAAGAATAAGTTGGATACAACCAACTGTATTTTTCTTGTTATAACTACGAAAAGGTGCATGATCCCGCGAATTACTTCTGACAAATGAAGAAATCATATTGAAGAACCACAGCGTTTCGTGATTTATTGGGAAATTACCATCATGTATTGAACCTCTAACCTTTTGGATTTTCAAGGTTCTTTTTACCTTTGCTTACACTGTTTGGACATCTCCCTGGTCATGCAAGCTACACAATTCCTCCTAATGTTCTTCCTCTCTACTGAGAGTTATCTTGTAACTCAGCTGCTGTAGTAGCTTGTATTTTTTGTGTTTTTCCTTCTAATTTGGCCTTTGCTTACACTGTTTGGATGAGTATATTGTAACATATTCATTTATCAATTCCTATAAAAAAAGGGTCCTTTTTTTTTATCTCTAGGCTACCTATGAGGGTTAGAACAATCAACAACTATCATGGAGTATCCCAGTGGTCAAGATGACTTTAAGTAACTAAGAGGTGATTGAGTTCAATTTATGCTGACCATCTACCTAGAAATTAATTTCTTACGGATTTTCTTGACATCCAACTGTTGTAAGATCAAACGGTATGTCCCGTGAAAATACTCGAGGTGTACGCAAGCTGACCTTGACAATCACAGGTATAAAAAGAAAAATCTACTTTTGTATGCCATGTATGAACCAACCTGTATTTTCTATGTGTTGACCCCATATCCAAGCGATAATAGTTGTACAAGGATCCAGATGCAGTTGGGTAAGTACCAGGAGGAAGTTGTCTTAGCTCTAATGCTGAGATGAATGGTGTTCCATGGCCAATGTTGATGAGACAAATTTGCAATTTATTTGTTGAAGACACATGTATCATCTCTATGTAGAAGCTACTATCTATGGTTCTCCACATGGTATCTTCGACGTAGAGATCGAATATAGGAAATTTATCGAGTCCATCATAGTTTTCGTAAATGAAAGTCGTTCGAATCAAATATTTGACGCCGCTAACGACACTTATATTGTAACAGTTCCTGGTTTCTTTAGGAAAGCTTCTAAGATGCCATAATTGTCGTTGATAGTCGCGCATGGACTCGGATGATATGATGTTTGTTTCACCAGTTTTTATATAGCCTTCATCTGATATATACTTAATTTTCGTCCACGGTTCGATGTAGCCCGATGAATTTGCTGGTAAGCCACAATCCAAGCTAAGAAAGCCTGGAACACCATTACTTGTTAGCTATCCATATGATATGATTTCAAGAAAATTGTTCATATGTATGGAGATGGAAGCTAAAAAGGTTAGGCCCCATTTGATAACCATTTCGTTTTTCGTTTTTTGTTTTTGAAATTTAAGCCTACAACAACTACCTTACCATAACATTTTTCTTATTTGAATATCTACATCTTACTTACATTTTAAGAAACAAAACCAAAATTTGGAGAAAAAAAAAGTAGCTTCCAAAAGCTTGTTTTTGTTTTTAAAATTTGGTTAGTATTCACCTACTTTCTTAAGGAAAGATGAAGCACATGGTAGGAAATTTGAGTAGAAATAAGCTTAAATTTCATAAACCCAAAACAAAAAACCAAATGGTCATCAAACGGGACCTTAGTTACCTGATTGATCTTGAGCTTGAACAAGGAATGCAAAAAAACTAAACAAGAACCACCTTGATATTGCAAGTTCCATATTATCTCTCAGCTTTGCTCCCAAATATTGGACCTAAGAACTAAACTTATAGATTGTCCACATGTTCCTTTTTTGTTGACATCAAGAGGGTGGAGGTTTATACTTAAAATCTCCTAACATCAAGTAAGATTATTTGAGTTATGCACTTGTTGACATGTTCATATGTTAGTTGTTTCTTTTTCATTTCATTAGTTTAATATTTATAAGTGACTGTAATCCTTTTGTTTATCCAAGTTGTTTTTTAGTTCAACGACAATTGGAGTGAGACCGAATGGGTCGGTGATATGTACTAAATCAATGAAAATGAGTTAGTCCTAAAATATATAAATAAGTTGAAATGAAAATGTGATATGGACTTGTGTTTACACTATATCTAAATCAATGACATTTTGAGCATGACTTTTTGACAAATACTTTAATGGTTTTCTACTCTAAGATTATTTTAAAACGTTTAAGAAACGTCAAGACAAATATTGCAACTTTTTAAACCTCTGATATTTTTATTTTTTAAGACTTACCATATTATAGTTAAAAAGCAAGTGGATAAGTTTGATTTGTTCATCTTTTAGAGGTAAAATAGTTGACTGAAGATTGTCAACTGTACTATTAACATCAATGCTATTGTTAAAAACATTGGGCTGTTTGTTTGACATAGTTAGAGAGGAGTTTGTTCTAGGATTTATTAACTCCTCCTTAAAAATCTGCATCCAAACGAGTTTTTATTAAGTCTTCCTCATTAAATAACTCTCATTTCTAACCATTCATTTTTAATAATTCATTTATAACTACTCAATCATTTCTAACCACTTATTTTAATAATTACTTTCAAATCAATCAAAATAATTCATTTTCAGCTATTTATTTTTAATCATTTCTTTTTTAACTACTAAAAATAACTACTCATTTTTAAATCTACATCAAAACAAGATTTTGACTCTAACTCCTCTATACAAAAACTACACCAAAACGAGTTTTTAACACAACTTTCAATTTTTAACTCCTCAACATAACTCTTCAATATAACTCCTTAACACAAAAACTACCTAAATATGTCAAACAAACAGTCCCTTAGCTTGAATTGTTCAAAAAAAAAAAGCATTAATTACGAGAAATTGGCCTTGGTGTTGTTTTAAACACCTCGACTTATAAATAGAGAAGCAAATGTTTTAAATATGTTGATGATTATTCTTAAGAAGACTACTAAAAATATATTTAAATTAATAATTTAAAATTATTATAATTAGTATAGGGTTATATTTTCATTGACATTTTTAATAAATTTGATGTTGAATCACTTTGATTCATTATTTAGAGTCAAAAAGCAAATTACTTCATCGAAAAAGTTTGGTTTGTTGATTGCATTATTTGACGGTAATCTAATTCAATTCTACAATTATGAATTTAATCTTAAAAATCGATACCTAATTTCGCTTATTCGAGAATGGTTTGTGGTCCCCCAATTTATACAAATAAATAAATAACTTCCACCTTTAATGTTTTAACCATCATAATGTTAGTTGTCGAGTCTCCCAACTAATGTGCTAAAAAAAATTAATAATAAAAAATAAACATATTACATTGAACGTCCCTAATCTTTTTTTTTAGTACATATTAAACCTGCAATGCTAGTGTTGAACTGGTTTACAACCAAATAAAAAAACCATTGACCCATTTCGGTGTCCCTAATCTTTATATTACCTAGATAAATAATGTTCTTAATTCTAAATAAATATATAAATAATGTTCTTTATTTTGATTTTACATGCCAACAACTAAAATTTTTCTCATTTCTTCTTCTTTTTTTTTTGAAATTTCTTCTTCATCTAATTATCTTCTCATCATTTCACGTTTTTTTGTTCAACTATATGCTAGAGTCGATGATCAAATGTTATAATATTTTAATCAATTAAATTATATTTTAGATGACAAGAATTCATATATAAGTTGTTTAATATAATAAATATGGGATGTACAAAAATTAGAAGCTACACAAAAGTGTGTGACAATTATTGTTGAGCTAAGTTCATGATTAAGACATTACATCATTTACGGGTAAGTTTGATTTTTCACGATCATCGTGAATTAAACTAGTAGTAAAAAGTAATTTTGAAATCTAAAGGATTAAGAGTTTAAAATAGGGAATTTGCTACCAATGACAGGTTTTGGCCAATCTATTTTAATTATAGCACAAATTATAAAAGAATTCATGCATAGCAGATTTTGTATATTCTTTTTCAATTTCCAAATATACCCTTTTTCTTTTAACTTTCTCTTCAAGCTTCAAGCCTTCCTTCTTCCTCCTCTCTTTGCACAAACTTTCCCGCTCTTCCTTCTTCCTTCTTCCTCCTTCTTCCTTCTTCCTTCTTTCCCATTCTCTCTGCAATTTCTTCTTCCTCTACAAGCTTCAAGTTTTCCTTCTTTCCCATTCTTCTCTACCATTTTTTTGTGCGCTTTCTCTTAATGGGTTTATTGATTGTGAATAATTTAGGGATTTGAAGAAATGAGTTTTGAAGAGAATATGATGAAGAAGAAGTAAATGTGAAAATGGCGGAAATGGAAGGGAGATTTGTGATTTCTTCTCCGATTTCTTCTCCTACAACTCTAGGTGTGCAGATTCACTCCGATCGACTTCTATCAGTGGAACTGATAAACTTCTATCAGTTGAACCAAAGTGCATATGCACTGATAGACTTCTATCAGTTCCATCGATAGACTTCTATCAGTTCCATCGATAGACTTCTATCAGTTCCATCGATAGACTCCTATCAGTTCCACCGATAGAAGTCTATCAGTGGAACTGATAGAATTCTCTACTCATGGGTATTTTTGTCATTTCACAAGTTCTATATAACTTTTTTGCCACTTATGAATAACTTTTAGAATTGTGTTATGGAGGGTTATTTTGTTTCTTTTTAATATACATGCCAAAACCCCTTTAAAATATAGTGACTACCGATATAAAAAATAATTTTATATAAGTTTTCTTCATATCCAAATGCAATAGAGTTAAAAGGGCTTGTCCCATAAAAATAATTAGGCCGAAGATTCGACTAAGATTTAGACTTCGGATTCGGCAATGACATTCCGTTGCATCTCTTGTGACTCGACCATGTTACCAACTAATTTCCTTGAGTTGCTTCAAAAAATGAAGACCATCTCCATAGAACAACATATGCCCTTTGAACATGTTCGATCCTCACTCACATGTTTCTTAAAATCTCTGGAGGTTGTTGAACCTAAAATTTCTCCAAGTTAAGCATGGTTGAGCCAACGAAAAAAATTTACACTCTATTTATATATCGTGTGAATAATGACAATGTGAGTTTAATAATCGATTGGACAAAAAAATGACATCATTTATACATTAACAATTCTTACATATATAATTCACAACAATTACAACGATAAAAATTAATTTTTAGCTTTTATCCACTAAATTCTAATTTTTAAAACCATAAATACTAAATTCTAAATTTCATCCGATCCTACCAAATTCTAATTTTAGAATCATATCGATTAAACTTAATTTTTAGAATTATAGAAATTAAAATGTACCTTTAGTTAGAATCGCACTAACCAAATTTATAGTTTACCTATTTAGTTAGGGACATTTGTTTGACATATTTAGATAGGATTTAGTTTTAAAATTTATTAATTACTCCTTAAAAATCTATATCTAAACGAGTTTTTATTCACTATTCATCATTTTTATTTATAATTATTCAATGATTTTTTACCACTCATTTTTAATCATTTAATTCAAATTAATTAAAATAACTCATTTTAACAATTCATTTTTACTAATTTATTTTTTAACTACTAAAAATAATTGTTCATTTTAAATCTACATCTAAATAAGGTTTTGATTCAATTTCTTTATACCAAAACTATATCCAAACGAGTTTTTGATAGAACTGTCAATTTATAACTACTTAATATAATTCCTCAACATAACTCCGTAAAACAAACTGCCATGAAAAAAAAAAAAAAAAAAATTAAACACAAATACCGTGAAAAAAAATGAAAAAAAAAAAAAAATTCCAAATATAAGTCTCCTTGAAAATCCCATGGAAAGACGAAGAATGCTCTTCACCTCGCCGATGGACTAGTTTCAGAACCACCAAACCCTAGATTTATAGATTCCATTGCCCTCAAATTTCTCGAATCAAGATTTCGTCTCAATTCCGTGGCCAAGCAATCCTTGAGTTCCGCCACAACGTCGCTCATCGTCGGCCTTTTGCTCGGATTCGCCGCCACACAGTTCATCGCCACTTCCACAGTCTTCCAAACGGAGTTTGTTTCGTATTCTCCTGCTAATCTTGGATCGGTTATGCTCTGAATGTCTCCTTGCGCCACCAACGAGGTAACCCATGTCGCTATATGCGGCGTTTCCCCTGTTCTTGATATCACTGGCTTGCAACTGATTATTTCTAGTAGTGCGATCCCGAAGCTGTATACGTCGCTTTTCTCTGTTAGCCTGTTTGATTCGAAGTACCTGAGGGAAAAATGGGGAGGAATCTGTTTAATCCAGTTTTTTTTTTTGTTTTGATTGATTGGGTTTTGTTTTGATTGCATAATATGACAAAGGAATCAAGTTGGAGCAAGGATTGTAGGATTTTAATGGAGGAGGTTTTGACAAGCTTGTTTATTTCTCATTCTTGGTGGATTTGGCTTGAGGGTAATTATAGGCTTTTTAGAGGTGCTGGAAAGTTTAGGGTGTTGTGGGAGGTTATTAGGTTTAATGCCTTTTCGTTTGCAAGCAGCGACGGAGTTGTATGCCACATTGAGTCGTTTCCAAACAAGTTAGCTTATATATACGTGGACTATACTTATGAGATATATTGTCTAACCCTACAAGATTTGGATGTCAAGATAACTCGTAAAAAATTAATTTTTAGATAGGTTGCCACCAGGGACGTTAACATGATCTATCATTGTTTTAGTTTACCAATTCAGTGGGGTTGATAATAGTAACCTTATTCTATCATGTGTTTTTGACTGTCTTTCATTTTGGTTTATTTTGTCAATTATAGGAAACAAAAACTTTTCATTAATTAATGAAAAAGTTGCATGGGGAAGAGAGTGTTGTGTATAGCCAGGTAAATAGAAGGGATAAGAGTGAAGAATGTTGAACAACATCCTATATGAAGAAGAAGAAAAAAATGAAAAGATGGAGAAACCAAACTCGGTTTGCAATCTCGGTCCAGTGAGACTGCCCAGTTTGGTGCCGCCAAGCCGGTTGGACCGTATAGGTCCAATTTAGGGTTTTCCCCTTACCTCTGTACCACGATTCTTTTCGTCGTCGTCTGATTTTGATTCCGACATGGGTGCCACTTTAAATCGGGGCTTGATGTAGGAGCAAGATGATGAACACCATGAAGGGAGAGAGGGTTCGCCGTCGATGGGTGCGATGTTCCTACTTTGAATCGAATGATAGGGAGAAAGATTGAGTTTGATGGAACCAATTCATCTACTGGATCAAAAGAAATAGAGATCTTATTTGCTGCTCTATGGCAAGCAAGCTTCAAGGGGAAGACATCAAAGCCATTCGAACGTCAAGAAGAGGAAGTGATGCCGAGCCACCAGATGTTGAGAGAAGAGCATTGTTGATGTCTGGGATCATTGAGTGGGGGGAACAATTCTCTCGTTGTTGGGAGGAGCAGATGATCCATAGATGGGGAAGAAAGACAAAAAATGTTGTTGTCATGTTCAGAAGGCGGAGATGAAATCCGGTGAGAGGGAGGAAAGCATGTCGAAGTCAGATGTTGAGAGAGAGAAGGTGAGGATGCTCAAATGTTGGATGAAATAGAAAACTCCCTCAGGCGCCATTGAGAACGACACAGTTTAGGTTTTGTTTAGTGAGATATTAGAGAGAGAGAGCACTCCTGTTGTATTGCTTTGGTTTTTCAGAGTTGTCTTTGTTTTACAGCTTATTGCACTATGTTCCCTTTAGTTTTTTTAATTCTTTTTGAGTTTCTTTTTTGTATTCACCTTTAGGTGTTCAAACTTCTCTTCTATTTCATTTATCAATGAAATGTTTCTCTTTCCAAAGAGTGAACAACATTCAAGCATGTGACTTTTTGTTCAATATTCTGACGATTTTTTTTTTGTTAAGAGTAGTTTTGAAACATTAATGAAATGTCAAAAGGAATATTGCAACTTTTGAAAGATATAGGGGTCTTTTTGAAACAAGGAGCAAAGTTAGGAGTATTTTCTTATAATTTAGCCTTTTTATGCCTTGTATTACATTTCATTTTTCTCAATGAAGATTGGTAGTTTATCAGGAAAAAAAAAAAAAAAAAGAATGAAAGAAATCAAATTTATGATGGGATGAAATTAGTGCTTACTCTGGATCGAGGTAGCCAGGGGAGCCAGCAACAACTGTGGACATATGGGTGTTGCCATCTATGGGAAAGCTTTTGGAAAGACCAAAATCTGCAAGTTTTCCTTGGAAATTTTCTGTCAACAAGATGTTTGTTGTTTTCACATCTCTGTGGACTATAGGTGGCTTACAACCATAATGCAGGTACTCAAGTCCTGTAATTTTCATATTATCAGATTATTAGCTTTCACTTGGTTTGGGGAAGAGAAAAAAATGCCTATATAACTTGTTTGTAGAAATGATCTAATTGGTTTGGTTTCTCACCTTGAGCCGTATCCATTGCTATTCGAAGTCTATCTTCCCAGCTTAAGACACGTAGACTCCTCCCTGCTTACAAGTGGAACAAAAACAAAAGAAAGTTAAACTCTCTTTTCTTTAGAGAAGGGTTAGATTTTAAACTAGTCTTCTAAGTATTCTTGTATTGTGCAACTCATTGTAAGTGGATTTACCTGAGAGGTGTTCTGCCAAATCTCCATTGGCCATATACTCATAAATGAGGCCAAGGTGCTGCCCTTCATTCAAATATCCAACAAGGCTAGTCAAGTTTTTATGGTGAACTCTCATAAGAAGGACGACCTGCATTTTGAAGTTACCAGTTTAAGTATGATGTAAAGGTTTAAGCTATATACATTTATAATTAGGAATTTGAGCTTCATCCCATTATATCCTCAGGGACACTCGCACCTGTCCCAAGGCTCGAATCCGAGAGATGATATTGGATTTTACAAGTAAGTTTAGTTGTGGGTTTCGAACTTAAGACCTCCTAAGGAAGATACCTTGGAAAACTCAAGCCTCTATCAAGGAAGTTGCCTTTCAGGGATGTGGAGGTGTAAGCTAATTTATGAGCTCAGAATTGAAATTATGGATTAAGGTGAGCATACCTCTGCTTGAAATTGCTGATATCCTTGAGATGATGATAAAGACAGCATCTTCACAGCCACTTGAATCTTGTCAATGACACCATAGTATACCTCCCCAAAACCACCTTTCCCCAGAACTTTTTTGAAATTGTTGGTCATTTTCACCACCTCAGAGTACGTAAATTGTCTTCTCATCTCCAATGAAGTTCCCAATTGACTGTAGCTTTCTGACTTATTCACCACTGATTCAACATTTTTACCTTTTTGTTGTTTCTTTCGAGATTTGATGATCCAATAGGTTATTGCAGCAATTGTGAGTATAACTAGGAATCCACCAATTGCTGCTATGATTGGAATGATGATGTTGTTCTTCTCTTTATTCTTAGGACATGGATCTGATGCACATCCATCGAGATTTTCGTTACCTCCCACACTGTCATTTGTACCATTCATAGTTAGATAAGTTAACTTTAGAGAAAGTCAATTTTCCAGGAAAACGACTATAGTATATGAAGCATGAATCTATAGTTTCACTTTTTTTCTCTATCAAACTGACTTTAATGATAGTGAGCCATCCTTGGATTTTTTCAAAAGATCAGCCGGAATTTGACCTGAGAGCTTGTTGTTGCCTAGGTTCCTGCAAAGAGGGAAAGGAAAGCAATAACTCGATTGTGTCCTGGCTCAAATTGAGCTCCATATTTGTTTTTCCAAATACATCTATGCTTTACTAATAAAAATTTTGGAATGCTTTTGTAACCAAGGATTTTATATCCCATTGAAGTTGTTTCTCATAAAAAAAAAGAACTTACAGGATTTTGAGGTGCGACAAACTAGACAGGAATTCAGGTACTTTCCCTGTCAAATTATTGTTTGACAAGTCCCTAGAGAAGAAACAAGTTCAGTAGATTAGTATGTATTTTCCAAATAAATTCAGCTTCTTTAATCCACATAATGTGATCATCAAAGGAGAGACACTTACAAAGTTTGCAACAGTGCTAGATTGGATATGTAAGAAGATATTTCACCGTTCAATCCACTTGCAGATAGGTTTCTGTTCACAAAATCCACCCTCATGTGAATCATCCATCCAAGACAAATTTTATCTTTTTGTTTTTGATATTTGTGAGTGTCTGGGTCTGCTTAGCAAACCTTTGACTCTTCTCACGAGATAGACCGCCTGACCTTACAACATTTGGCTGTCCAGGAAACTGTAGGAAATTAATTCCTAGGTACGTAGACCTTTACCTTTGACTCTTCTCACGGGATAGACCGCCTGACCTTATGACATTTGGCTGTCAAGGAAACCATAGGAAATTAATTCCTAGGTACGCAGACATTTGACTCTTCTCACGGGATAGACCGCCTGACCTTACAATATTTTGCTGTCAAGGAAACCGTAGGAAATTAATTGCTAGGTAGGTGGCTACTATGGACTTACACTATAATCTCGTAGATCCTCAAAGTCTTCTTTGATCGCTAGATCAATCTATGATAGTCATGACAAATTCAAGCAAAGCATTATAAAAGGCTTGCACTTACAAGGATATGATTCTTGGTGCTACTTCATTGCTACAATTTAATCCACTCCAGGGATATACCATTGGCACACATGGATCTCCTTGCCAATCCTTCTTTACCCCATAGGTTGTCTTGATATTGGTAATTGCATCCACTAGTTTTCCAAAGAAGTAATCAAGTTAAAATTCATTTAACTGGCTGCCTCGTGAGTAGAGACTTGGGGTCTCTAAGTTTGAAACCCACGAGTGAGCTGAATTGTATAATCTCATGTTGTCTCTCAGGTCCGGGTCTTAAGACGGACGCAATTGCCTCATGTATGTAGTGGAGCGAAGCTCTAATTTCCGGTTATCAAAAGAAAAAAATAACAACTTTTGACAAAATAAACTAAAAGTGCATCTGAAGAAGGATACCTACCATCTCCTTTATCTGCTTCTAACTCTGATATATCTTTCACTATATATACCTCGAAAGCATTAACGATTGGTGGAAGCGTTGCATTCTCAATTGGAATGAAAGTAAATGAATGTCTATCTGCTGCAACCAATGGGGATGTACTTACAATTGTCAGCGTGGACAAATAACTTGGAATTATAGGTCCATGAAAATGTTTCCCATTGTGCATGACATTGAATCCTCTACTCTGGTTGGCTTGAAGCTCTACAACTTCAGCAATGTGGATAAATACATAATATTGAGATAAATCTACTGTATCCCAATAAATTTCTATTGGATTGCTTGAATTGATTTGGGTGGAAGCCGTTTGCATGACGACAGATGGCGGTTGGTGATTGTTGTGACTAGTAGCATCCACAGTTTGATTGGTGCTCACTTGTGTCCAGTCATTGAAGCTAAATGGTTTCCAGATTCGATCATAAACATCGAAAGGGAATCTAAAGATAAGAGTAAACACATGATTAAAATAATATCTTAGCTTCTCACTTGTTAAAGCATAGATTGAGTGGTGAGTATCCAAGTCAACTTATGCATACTTAGAGTATTGAGTATTCTCGTGGAGCAGACGGCTTGATTCTACAATATTTGACAATCGAAGAAATTTGTAAATGATTAATTTTAAGTAGGTGACTATCACGAATAGAACTTATCAGTATCACCTCGTAGATCTTAGGACTCTCTTTGACTACTAGGTCTATCCATGATAGTTGTTTATTAGCAGTAAATTTGTGTGCTAAATACCTGTATGTTCCATTTTCTGTCGAACCGACATCCAATCGGTAGTCGAGTGATAAGGATCCTGATTCTGCTTCATAAGTGACATTCAGTAAAGGTCTAAATTCCAATGCTGAAATAAATGGCACCCCATTTCCAGTATTGATTAGACAGATGTGAAGTTCATTGGAGGAGACAGTATGCATGAGATCTTTGATAACATCAATGCCAACTTTAGTGATGTTTATTGACGTCCATAAGCTATTCCCAACATAAAGATCAAACTTTGGTAGCAAATTTAGGCCATCATAGTTTCCATATAAGAAATTCGCCCGAATCAAGTATTTGTTATTCCTTTTAACACTGACATTGTAACAGTTTCTGATTCCTTGAGGAAAGCTTCTAAGTGTCTTCATTTGCCTTTGGTAGGTGTCTCCATAAATCGAAGCTACGCTTCTGCTTACTCCACTGTTTATGTAGGGCGCATCGGAAATGTAGTTAATTTCGGTTGTCGTTTCGGTGTAACTCGTACTCTCTGGTGCTCCACAGTCTAAACTAATGAAGCCTGAGAATCATAGGAAAAAAAGCTATATAAATCTCTAACTCTTTACATTGGAAAAAGGATAGATAGATTGATTAACAATGGAGATATTTTTGTTTGTTACCTGACTGATCTTGAGCTTGAACAAGAAGTAGAAGAGTTAAACCAAAGAGTGAATGGAGCCATGATAATCCCATTATCTTCATCTTCTTTGGGTCTATTTTCTCTTCATTGGTTTATGAGAATTGAGAAATTTGCCAACTTTATAAGCAATTTTTGAGGCATTTAATGTTCAATGTGATGGTAATAGAAAGTCAACCACTATGGGAGATCGGTCAATATTCACGGCTGGTCTTTGTGACACGTTATAGATAGAACACGTAACATAGTCAAGTTGACTTGGACTGTAAAATCTCTCAATTATTTGAATAATTTGAATTCAATTAGCCCTAGTTTTTGGTTTCTGAAAACTAAACCTTTAAATTAACTACTTCTACCTAATAGATTGGGAAAATTATCTTTTTGGTCTCTAGGTTTAGAACGTAGTTTCATTTGGGTCCTTAGGGTTTAAAAATTGAACATTTTTATCCCTAACATTTAGAATAATGCTCAATTTTAGTCCTTATGTGTTTTTTTAGTTTACTTTTATGCTTATTATCTTTTAAAAATTAAATTCAAGTAAAAATGAAAATAATCAATTCAACAAGGGATTGCAATATAAAATTAGTTTAATATCATTTTAGTCAATATTATGTTATGTAATTAATGATTTTGTTATATCAAAGGTTAACAATGAGCATTATTGAAATGTTAGGAGCAAAAGTATTCAATTTTTAAAACATGGGACTAAATTGAAACTAGATTTTAAACCTAAGGACTAAGTTAGAAAGAAAACAAGCTTAGTTATCAAAAATAAAAAAAACGAAAAAAAAAGAATAAAAATCAAATGCCATTTTGTTTATCAATGAATTTTGGGCTGTTCCTTGATCTTTGCTGCAGAATAGTTTTTGAATATTTATGCTAAATTATATTCCATGACAAGCATATTAATATCATATAGAGTTAATTTTAGTTTCTTAATTATGAGCTGTGGGTCTCCTTTCATTTTCATCAATGATGACATAGTTGTTTTCACAGGAAATCTCAAGGAAAAATGCAAACCTCTTGTCCAATAACTGATGCCCAACTTGGACCAAGTTGAGTCAAGTTTAAGGCGAAGAATAATTTGCATCCATCTACAAATTAGCGTTGGCAGAATTTGGCTTTGAAATTTCACTTGGCAGGTAAGTTTTATCCATTAGAGAATCTGTTTACACATACACACACATATATTTTGATATTCTGTCACTGTTTGGACCAACTTGCGTTCGACTAATATCACGGTATATACTGTATAACCTTATAACATTTAAATGTCAAGGAAACTCGTAAAATACCAATTCTTAGGTAGATGATTATCATGGATTGGACTCATCACCTATAAGCTCCCCCAAGACTCTCTTGACCATCAGACCACTCTATATATACTTTTATTATTATTATTATTACTTTTTTATACTTAATGAGTGTCTATATCTGTTTATGCACACATCGACTATTTTTGTGAGACAAACTCTCTAATCCTATAACATTTAATTAGGTGAATCATGATGCTAACATCTTTTATATAATTGAAGAACAATATATATATATATATATATATATATATATATATATATATATTTCTCGTAATTGAGACATTGAACCCTTCAATTCGTTGGTGGGGGCAACTAGATTGGTGTAAATTTGAAGATATATACTTTATTGCAGGAGTATTCTACACGGTTCAATTTTAAGTGGACAAAACTACAGAAATTTGTGCACATGGTAAACGTAGACTTCGTCAAGTCAACGGCGCATCCAAATCTTCTTCACAAATACTGTGTCAATTAATATGCTTCACGGCTCAGCTGGAGGTAGGGTCCGCGGTTATCAAATCGAGTATTTGGATATTAAGTTTGGTTTGTTTTATGTTGATTATCTAACTTGAGGCCAGTCTTTCAGTATCATGGAATATCTCTTTTTTAAGAAGAAAATATAATATTATTTTGTTATAGATGTTGAAATAGAAGAAATATTACATTTCGAACCATCATAAAATAGTTTAGTTGTCAACAAAATTTGAAACATTAAGGGTATGTTTAGGCCCCTAGCTGTCAACAAAATTTTGAAAAATTAAGGGTGTGTTTAGGTCCATATTTATGTAAACGGTCGAGTTGGTTATAATAATCCAACCGATGTTTGTCCCACTATTTATTATAAACGGTGGTTACTTAAACCGACGACACCGTTTATCATAATCTTTGCTATAATATAACTTGCTCCTTAAACACCATTTATAATAACCACCGTTTATCATAACCTACTGTTTATCGTAACCTTCCGTCTATAATAACCAAACCGGTGCTCCAAACGCACCCTAAAAGATAAATGATTTTATCTATGATAATTACTTATTTAAAAATTAATTTCTTATAAATTTTCTTGATAATCAAATGTTGTAGGATTAAATGATTTTACAAGGTAACTTAAACACTTACACAGAATTATAAAATTTTAGATGATTAAATTCTTTTGAAGTGAATTGAATAGAAGTTATTGTTAATTTTAAGTTGAACAATTCTTGAGTAGCGTCAGAGTTATTAGATGATTAAATTTCAACCAAAAGTTTTGTGTCTAATAAAAAAGAAAAAAGAAAAAAAAATTCAACCAAAATTTTGATTACTTCTCTGTTTGTGTTGATTTGATTCCTTTCAAAGATTTATCGTCCGACATATACAGCAAATTTGTTCAAATTTTGTGCTTGAACCAATCATTTTTTAGTCAAAAAAAAAAAAACAGTGGAAATTAAGACATTGTATTAAGATTTTTTGGAATATTTATTTAAATATATTTTTAGTCCCTATATTTGAAGTACAGTTTATTTTGATCGATGTATTTTAAAATCAAACACTTTTATTGATAAAATTTTAATAAGAGAATTTGCACTATATAACGGCCTTTTTACCACAATTTACAATTATAACAACTTTTTAAAAATAATTCGTTTATAGCAAATTTTGCCCATTTTTTTAAAAAAATTTATTTACTTTTTTTGATCGAAGATTTTGATAAAATCCATCATTATCGAGTGATAGAAGTCTATTATTTTTATCAATACTTGATTCCATCGGCCCTTTTCGATAGAATTTAATGGAAGTCTATCAATTTACTTTATTTATTGGTAATTGATTCTATCAGTCTCTATTGATAAAATCTATCAATATGGAAGTCAATCAATTTACATTTTTTTGTTATATGTGCAAATATTTACATTATTGTGCTATTTGTGGAATATTTTAACTTTTTTGTAATATGCATGCAAAAGTCATTTTTAATAATGTTGAATTTTAATTATTGTATGCCGTTAAATTTATTTCTTTTGAAAATCTATTTCATCTCAATATTAAAATAACCGTTTAATCGATATAGTGAAATTAAAAATAATGAAGTGATTATTTTAATTTTCATATAAATTTAATTTTTTTTTAAAAATTAAATATAAAAAATACAAAAATTAAAAGTGATTATCTAGAAACATACCAACTAAATTAAAATTTAAAATTAGATCACACAACCATTAAAAACTTAATTTTCGATTCTATCTTTATTATAACTAATTTTTTAAATATTAAATGAGCTAATGACACAGTGATCGTAAAATTTAAAACTAAATCACACAACCATTAAAAAGTTAATTTTTGGTTCTATCTTTATTTCAACTAATTTTCCAAAGACCGAATAAGACAGTGACACAATATTTCATTGTTTGGTTGTAAATCAGTTTAACACGATCATCAAGTTCGAAGCTGAGAATCGGTATTTGTCACTCCCCATATATACTGAAAAAAACTAATTTTTCAAAGAAAAAAAAAAAAAAAAAATCAAATTTACAGTTTACGCAGAAAAGTTCACCTAGCCATAGGAACGGCGCCACTGTAATCCAAAACAACCGACACCATGTCGCCGGAGCTCCGGGAATCAAACCCCCAATTTTCCGGCGTCCGTTCGAATTCGACGGCCAAACAGCTCTTCAGCTCCGCCACCACCTGATTCATCGACGGCCGTTTCGCAGGATTTACACACACACAATTCCGCCCTAATTCCACTGCCTTCCAAACCGAGTTCGTATCGTATTTTCCTCTCAATCTTTGGTCGATTACGCCGTTGATTTCCCCTTTGGCCACTTTTGAGCTTACCCATTTGGTGATGTGAACTCTTTGTTCGGTTCTTGATATTGCTGCTTTGCTGCTGATTATTTCGAGTAGAGCCACTCCGAAGCTGTACACGTCGCTCTTTTCGGTTAGTCGGTTCGATCCGTAGTACCTGGAATTAGTGACATCTGTTAAGGTACATTTATACTGTGTTTTGAATGGATTGGACTAACTATTTAGACCCTCTTTGATAATGATTTTGTTTTTGAAAATAAAACTTGCCTTTAAATTTCAGAAAGAAAAACAAGATTTTGAAAGTTACTTTTTCTAAAATATAATCGATTTTTTGAAAAAACGTGTACGAAGTACATAACTTAAGAGAGAAACTATATGTGAAACTTGTATTTATATGTTTCTCAAAAGAAAAAAAAACTTGTATCTATATGCTTAATTATCATGGGGTGACTCAATTGGTCAAAGAGGTCTTTGAGGTATGTAAAGTGATGAGTTTAATCCCTATGGTGTTCACCTACCTAGGAATTAATTTTCTACGAATTTCCTTGGCATCCAAATTTTGTAGGGTCAGGCGGTATGCCCCGTGACAATAGTCGAGGTGCGCCAAGCTGGCCCGGACAATCACGGATATAAAAAAAAAAAAAATTCAAATGAGGCTTTAATTTTTAGTTTTTTGAAAAATTAAGGCCTTATTTAGGGGGTGATGGTTGGATTATTTTTTTGGTATTTGCGAGTGTCGGACCAACTTAGAATTGAACTCATTATCTCTTAGTTATTTTAGACAATTGTTGACCACCTAGCTACTCTATGATGGTTGAGTTAGAATAAACGGTGTGTTATGGTAAGAAAGGAGGGTATATTAATTTATGTCTTTTGTGCATATTGTCATAACGTATACTTTTATCTGGAGGGTTATTATAGTTGAGATGAAGACTACATTCTAATGTACCAGTACTAGTTATGATATAACTGTGATCCGAACACGGGTCGGTGATAGAGCCTAGCTTTATCTAAATGGTCCCTCACTCAATCAAGAGTCAATTCAAGTTGTATTTCGTATGAGAAAGGTTGCATCTTATATTTTCACTAGGGGACTAACCACCTAACTACCCAACTAACTTAGGGGTAAATGGGTAATACATAAATATGTCCTATCATCTGGGTTACTATAACTCAACCTAAACCTTCCTCCCTTACATGGGAGTTCAAACTTCCCATAAACCTATAAATATTATTTTCACCTATCACCTATATACTTTGTCCCTTCCCTTTATTTGGTTTGGCTATAGTCATGGAATGTCAAAATTGTAGTAGGTATACTACAACTTAAAAGTTGTTATTTTAAACCACTTTTTTCGATAAAAGGTTAGATATAAGAAAGTTTATGTTGACAATACTGATACTTTTTTTTTGAAAAGTGCATGAATTAGACCTAATATGATAAGAAAAAAGACATTGATTTGAAAGTAAGTGAGTGAAAATTGATAGTTACTCTGGATCCAGGTAACCAGGAGTGCCAGCAACAATGGTGGACATGTAGCTGCTACTACTGTTGTTGATATCTGTTGGGAAGCTTTTGGACAAACCAAAATCTGCAAGCTTGGCTTCCAAATTTTCTGTCAATAAAATGTTTGTTGTTTTCACATCTCTGTGGATTATGGCTGGCTTGCAACCATCGTGCAGGTACTCCAATCCTGTTTTGTTTTTCAATCAGACATATATTTTCGATTAAGAGGTCATAGCTTTCAATCTTTTTTCGGTACTTGAAACTAAACAAATCTATATTACCGTGTGCTGCATCTATCGCTATCCGAAGCCTATCTTGCCAACTTAAGACCTTTTGACTATTCTCTGTTCACAGGAAAAAAAAATCAATGTCAACTTTTAGATTTGGTTTGCAATTCTTGAGCTATAAATTGTAGGTGGACGTAATGTTTTAATATAAACTTAGTTTCCAAAATAGAAGACTTAAGCTTTTGTTTGATGACGATTTAGGCTGTGTTTGGGGGCCATTTATGAAATCTGGGTTAGGTTATGGCCCACCGGTTATTATAACTGGTGGGTTGGTCCAAACTCAAGCTTCCCTTTTACATAACTTTCATTGTCGTTTCATGTAACCTATGCCCCTGTTTGAGATTAATCATTTCCTCTTTCGCTTTTATGAATTATGATAACTTACACCCCAAACACCGTTTAAAATAATTCATTTTTAATAACCTACCGTTTATAATAACCTTTGTTTATTATAACCCAACAGGTGCTCCAAATGCACCCTTAATTTTTGGTTTCTTACTTCTGAAAATTAAGACTTCTATTCTGGATTTTGTTTTCTACTTTCTACAAATGTGTTCAAAATTTCAAGCCAAGTTTTTAAAACTAAAAAGAGTACATTTTTAAAAAACTTGATTTTGTTTGTAACTTAGTTATGAATTCACACGTTTCTTTAAAAGAGATTAAAAAGAAAAACAAAATCTATCAAATGATAATTAAAAATAGTCTTAGTTAATTGCAAGTAGATCACCTGATAGAAACTCGGCTAAGTTTCCATTGGCCATGTACTCATAAACGAGGCCGAGACGGTCTCCTTCGTTCAAATACCCCACAAGATTTGTCAAGTTTTTATGGTGAACTCTTAACAGAAGCTTAACCTGCACCATGAAAAAACATAAAATGTGAAGTATCACTTAGGATGGAATTAAGCTAACTACTTAGGGGTGTTTGAGGCTCGAATTATGGTTATCCGAGTATTGGTTGAGTGAGCTATTATTGTCCACTCAATATTTGATTTTTAATGATGGTTACCAGGATAATGAAGAGTGATTACTCGGGTAATTACTATTCATCTCAATCCCCTTTCTTAAAATTGCACTACCCAATAGCTAGCTATTATTGTACGACCCATTCTCACTCAAATATTTCTCACTTATAATTATTCCATCCCAATCAATAGTGGCAACTTATGTAACCATTACCTACACCCTAAACACAGATAATGATAACACCAACAATCATATAGTTAGCTATTATAGTCTACTTAGTGTTTGAGACCTCAATGGTTACTCGGATAATGAATATGATTAATCGGGTAATCATTATTCATCTAACCGTATGATAGAATCTACCACAATATTATATTAAACTACGATAATCTCTTGAGAGGATCTCCCAAAGAGCCAAAGTACAATGACGACAATTCAATAGATGATTAACAAAGACCTCCCATCTCCTATTCATAACCCTAAACCCTAATTAAATAAAAGACTAATAATAGGCCCAAGCCCAATACAATTAAAATAGCAATTAACTAATAAATAATAAATATTAATACTAATATTCCTAAAACTCCAAGGTCCGGATCGTATCAATACTTTCCCCCCAAGAGCCACCTTGTCCTCAAGGTGTTCCATCTCCGATGCCATCTTTTGCACCTCCGTCTTCTGGCAAAAAGTCTGTCACATCAACATCCTGGTAATCGTGCGCATCTCGAACAACCCACACATCCAAATTCTGGAGCTCTTTCTTCTGACAACGATGTCCCGGGACAAATCGTTCATCACAACGGAAGCATAACCCTTTGTCCTTCCTTGCTCGAATTTCGGCTTCAGTGAGTTTTTTACAAGACGCTGAGAAAGAGTCTCTGTGCTTCCAATTCCCGATGCAATCGTTCCTGCTTTAGCCTTGACCGTTGCAGAAGTACTTCCCTCATTTTGGGCAGCCTGAAAAGCAAAATCATCCTCAATCACCTGTGCCATAAACTTCTTATCATGAATCCCAACAGGTCGCAGTTTCCTCATTTCACTTCTAATTTCTGCCTTCAACCCGCTTTCCCATTTCCTTTCCAATGCACTTGCACTAATATCACGCATTCTCTTTGCATACTTCTCAAACAGTCGTCGATACTCTTTAACTGTTCCAACCTGTTGTAAGCTCATCAAATTGGCGTACTTGTTGTCATTAATCGTTGGTTGGAAGCGGTGCAACAGTAGTTCTCGGAATTCTTCCCAAGAACTGATCGGGGATCGATCTTCCTCATACTGCAACCATTCCAAAGCCTCACCCTCCATACACAGAGCTGTAGCATCGACCCGTTCCTGTTCTTCCAGCCGGTTTACCCAAAAGTATCGTTCTACACGACACAACCATCCGTCCGGATCCTCATCGGTAAGCCCTTTGAATACCGGCATCTCGAGTTTCCGTAATCTCCTGTCTAACACCGACCCTTCTCTACCTCCTGTTCTCGGTCCTCCTCGTTCATAACGATCCTCCCACTCCCTCCAGTCCTCTCGGTCTCCTTCTCGAAATTGATTATCCCATCCCCGGTCGTTCCAACCATCATGCGCTATCGGCCTATCATAACCGATGCGCACCCTCCTCTCCTCCATAAACTCGTTGCCTCGACCATCGACCTTCGGTTCCCCCTTTCGGTCGAATCCCGGTCCCCACCAATCGAAACGGCTCTCTCTCCGGTCCAACCCGGCTGACCCAGACCGACCCGGCCCGACCAGCCCGCCCCTCCCCGGTCCCCCTGGGCCGCTGCCGTGCCACACGCCGCCCGGCCCCGCGCTTGACCCAAGCCCACCGCCCCGGCCTCGCTCGGCCCCGACTCCGCACACCCCCACGCCCGCGCCCCAACCCGAAGCCTCAGCGCTGCCTACGCCCGAGCCCCAACCCGAGCCCGGTCCCCCCTGGCCGCCTCCGTGCCACACGCCCCGGCCTTCACCGCCCCAGCCTGCGTCCCACCCGCGCTTGCGCTCGCCCACGCTCTCCGCACCAAGCCCGCTCACCGCACCAGGCCCGCACCCGTTGCCCCGTTCGCCCGCGCCGCCTCGGTTCTCCCCGCACGCCCCCCAGACCTCGCGACGCCCCACCTCGCTCGGCCCGACACTCCCCGAGCTTGGGCCCTAGCCGCCACGTCCCGCGCCACCGCCCGACGCGCCAACCCCCGCACCAGCCCCGACGCCTGCGCCGCCCGCACAGAACCCGCCGGCCGCTCCCCTCGGACAGAACCCGCCGCCCACCCTGCTCGCGTTGCCTACGCCAGACGCCAGCCCGACCCAACCCCCCAGGCCCGACCTCCGCGCCCGACCCCGGCTCGCCACGCGCGCCGCCGCCGCCCTGCCATGAGCGCCCGCCCCGATGGGCAACACTCCCTCTCCCTCGCTCACGGCCTCGATCGCCAGCCCTTTCCCCTTGTCACCTTGCAGCCCCGCCATTAACATCTGCAGGGTTCGGTTGATCATCTCGAACTTCGCATCTTGCTGTTCGAATTTCACATCCATCTGTTTCCCTAAATGTTCTTCAAACGATTCCATCCTTGTTTCTACATCCTTCAGCCTTCTTGCCAATTCCGCTGAACCCTCTTCGCATTCTTGCATCCTTGTTTCCATCTTAGTACTCACCATTCCCGGATCGGTAAATGGCTCTGATACCAAAATGATAGAATCTACCACAATATTATATTAAACTACGATAATCTCTTGAGAGGATCTCCCAAAGAGCCAAAGTACAATGACGACAATTCAATAGATGATTAACAAAGACCTCCCATCTCCTATTCATAACCCTAAACCCTAATTAAATAAAAGACTAATAATAGGCCCAAGCCCAATACAATTAAAATAGCAATTAACTAATAAATAATAAATATTAATACTAATATTCCTAAAACTCCAAGGTCCGGATCGTATCACCGTACTACCCATCAACCATTATCATACGACTCACTAATTTATTGTGACTACCTTTCTAGCTTATAATTCCTTAGAGGTACATCCCAAACATAGATCGTAATAACTCATGCAATCATTACCTGTACACGCATACTAAATGCAGACAAGGATAACTCACCAACAACCATAAACCCACCAACAATAATTACCCTCCTAAGGTTTAAACATGGGTGATAATTATATAATTACATGCCTCTGCTTGAAACTGTTGAACACCTTGATTTGATACTTGAGAAAGCATCTTGACAGCCACTTGAATGTTGTCTATGAAGCCATAGTAAACTATCCCAAAACCTCCTTTTCCTATAACTCTTTCAAAATTGTTCGTCATCTTCAACACTTCTGAGTATGTAAAAGCTCTCCTCTTTGTTCCTAAGAAGTCATCACTAATTATTTGGTTGTTGGTTCCTGAGGTATTCATGGTTATCTCTGAAACAACAGTTTCATTTTTCTGTTTCTTCCTTAATTTCACAACGCAAATGATGATGACTGCAATCACAACAATGACTACCAATCCACCAATTGATGCTACAATTGGAATAACAACACTTTTCTTCTTACTCTTGCATGAATCTGATTCTGATATACAATTTAGATCTGGATTTCCTTCAACACTGTGCCAATAAGGTTCAAAATAGGAAAATATCAGAATCTATTCCCTGTGAAGAGAGGCTTAAGTTTTTGTTATAGAACAAACCTTAATGATAATGAGCCATTCTTTTGTCTCTTAACAAGTTCAGATGGAACAGAACCTGTGAGCTTGTTGTTATCTAACTTCCTGTACCAGTACAACATTTTAATATCATTAAATCATCCATCAAATCAAAGTTTAAGTTGATGTGCTATGATAAATTTAAAGGTTAATTATAAATTTGGTCTTTATGATTTAAAGAAAGTTAGAGTTTAGTCATTTTTTAATTTTTTTGAAACAAGGGTAACCACGCCTGTCCCTAAGCCAGACACTGGAGACATCGAAGGAGTAATGCCACAGGTGAGTCTCGAACCTGGAACCTTAAGGGGAGCATACCCCCAAAGCTCAAGTCTTCAACCACTTCGCCACCTCTTGGGGACTAGAGTTTAGTCCATATGATTTAAAAAACTAGAATTTAATCATTGTGGTTTGAGGAATTATAATTTACTCTCCGATGGTTTGTTAAAATCTAAAAAATAGTCCATGTCATTTTAATTGTTGGTGAATTAAGTACGTGGATGTAACTATCATGTGTGAATGATGCGATTTTTTTTGTTCAATTAATTACTTATCTCACAATGTCACATTTGCACATGGATAATTGTCTTTCACGTATTTAATTCGCCAACAAAAACGAATGACATGAACTATTATTATGCTTTTATCAAAGCATAGGAACTAAATTCCAATTCTTCAAAGCATAGAGATTAAATTCTAGTTTTATTTTAATCAAAAAACTAAATTCTCGTTTTTAAAATCATATAGACTAAACTACAACTTTTTTAAAACCTTAAGGACCAAATATATAATTTACCCTAAATTTAATCATACCAGCATTGTAATGGGTCATGCTTGTTACTTACAAGACTTTAAGATTTGATAACATAGACAGAACATCAGGGATGTTTCCTGTCAACTCATTGTTTGACAAGTCCCTGCATATGCAAGTAAAAGGAGGTGAATGACAAACAGAACCAATTTGTGGGAGAGGTTGAGCTTAAGTAACCATGAACTTACAAGATTTGTAACATTTTTAGATTGAATATAGTTGAAGAAATCTCCCCCACCAATCCACTTGATGACAAATTCCTGAAAACAAAAGGTTACCTTTTTATCATTTAAATGTTTTAGAAAAGCTGAAAAAGACACATTTGGTCATGAGTTGCTTACAAAGACAAGATTCTAGGAGAAGTTCCATTGGTTTTGTTACAATCTATACCCTCCCAAGGGTATGCTCTTGGAACACATGGATCTCCTTCCCAATCTCTCACTATTCCATAAGTTGCCTTGATGCTTTGTATTGCATCCACTAATGATATCCATGCAATACACAACAATTAGACCTAGCTAAAGATAGTCATGGAATGAAACAAATATTACAGGTCGTGTTTGATAACCATTTGGTTTTTAGTTTCGTAAGCAGAAATAGTATTTATAAGCAAATGGTTATCAGATGGACCATAAGAATAAGGTTTAGCAGTTACCATCTCCTTCATCTGATGTCAGTTCTAAGAGATCGATCACGGAATAAACTTCTAGGGCGTTGATGATAGGAGGGTGTGTAGAATTTTCAATTGGGATAATTGAGAATAGGTGTTTTTTCAATGGTGTTAGCAAAGGCTCTTCACTGTAAAGTGTTGTGGTATACAAGTAATTCTCAAGAATTATAGGGCCAAACCAAAATTTTCCATTATGGGTGACATTGAACCCTCTAGTTTGATTGTCTCTAAGTTCTTCAACTTCAGCAAAGTGCATGTATACATAATATTGAGTGTTTTCATCTTCTGATTCCCACCAGATTTCTAATGGCTGTGATTCATTTTTTCTGATAGCTGCTGTATTCATGACAACATAACTTGGCTGATAAATATTACTTCTATCTGCTGTGTCTTTTGTACTTATGCTTGTACAGTCGTAGCAATTCGAACACGGCGCCCAAGAGCGGTCGTAAATATCATCAGGAAACCTATACATAGAAGTAGTAATTAAACACGGTTTTTAGGGACACGTAGCACCCGACCTTGTTCGCGAGGCCCCGCTCCTAAAATAAAATAAGGTTATAGAGACTAAAATTTTATTTTAGGAGTGGAGGTATCTTAAATTATCATTTTGGTCTCTTGATTCCGAATTTTCCAAAGTATAATTTTAATTCATTTACTTTTAAAGAAGCTTAAAATTAATATGTATAATGACAACAACAAAAAAAACTCAACTAACTCAAATGTATGCTGAGTTTGAATCTTCATACCAATTTTAAGTTTTTTTTTTCCTTTCTTCTTATTAATATAGGGAATAAATTAAACATCTGAAAGTTCAATCAAAATGAAACAAACCTCAAACTAGAGAAACCAAAATAATACTTCTAACTTAGAATATATCACAAAGAGCAAAACTTAGGTGCGGATTGAGATTCAATAAGATATGTTGTTTCTTTAGCAACAAACCTATACGTTGTCATGTTCGTTGTTGTCCCCAAGTCGAACCGCATGTAAAGCAACAAAGATCTTGTCAAAGTGTTGTAGGTCGCTTTGGGCAAAGGTCTGAATTCCAATGAAGAGATGAATGGAGTTCCAGTGTTTTTGTTGACAAGACAAATTTGCACTTGATTGTTTGATGTAGCATGTATCGATTCTATGATGGTTTCAATGTCTTCACTAGTAAAATTAACCGTCTTCCATAAGCTATCTCCAAAGTACATATCGAACTTCGGTAGCTGACCGAGTTGATCATAGTTACCGTAAAAGAAACTTGCTCGCATCAAATAATTGGTGTTTTTCATTACGGTTATACCGTAACAGTTTCGAAGCCCTTGAGGAAAGCTTCTAACATGATGATATTGTTTAGGTAGAAACTTTTGATAATTAGAGGACAAGCTTTTGCTTTCACCACTGTTTATGTACGCAGCATCAGAAATGTAGTTAATTGTTGATGTTGGTTCAGTGTAATTTGTTTTTGAGGGCAATCCACAATCTAAACTTATGAAACCTAACATACATGAAAATACAATTTAAGAGTCAAATGAGCTTTATGAATAATATGCTAAGAAGCATAGATACGAACACAAGATATAGACACAGATACAAATATAGAGGCACCATTTTTTGAAATTATAGGATATAGATATATTGGGGATAGATTATTATTATTTTTAATTATTTAATATTTAAAGATTTAAAGGAAGACTTTTTTTTAGTCACTATGAAAAATAATTAAATTGAAAAAAATAAAAATTTCATTAACGTGTGATTTTAAGAATATAGTTATATGAGTTCATTTAAATCTAATAAGGAACCAAACTTTACTCACCTTTAAATTGATACTAAAAGATGACTAATTCTTAACTAAAAAATCTATTAGTTTTGCCTTCTTTTGTCTCCTTTTCATTCTATTTTCTCTCTTATTTTTATTTTATTTTTGTTCATATATTTTTTATAAATGTCTTCGACAGCTTCCACCAACACTGATTTGTTGCCATGTCATTGACAATATGAAAAATATTCTTAAATCGTATGTTCGTGAAGTGCTTGTGGTGTGTCTGAAATTAAGAGAAAAAAAAGAAGAGCGAATTAAAAATTTTCATGTCGAATACGTGTTTGAAGAGCACCCAAAAAGTTAGTATCTATCTCAGATACAAATATTTAATAAAAAATGTATGTGTTTCCTAGAGAATAAACCATTATATAGAGTTTACAATGAATATGTATATGTTTACAAAAAAAAAGATAGAATATACATATGCTAAAGTGTGTTTAACCAAACGGTAATTGACATATATCTTCGACTAAAATAACATATCTTTTAACTTTCAATTCAAATATTGTTGTTGTACTAAAAAGAATGATGAATATGCGTACCTAATTCTATCTCGGCTTGAACAAGACTAACGAGATCTAGGCGACACAGAAAAGCAAAGAGCAAAAATTTTGGAACGTCCATGATTAACTCCTTAATCCAATCTTTGTTGAGCTTTATATAAGTTTTTATTAATATTAATGACTCACATATTTTGTTATGCATTGAGTAAATGACTTAATTAAAGCTAGTTTTAATAAACAATAATATCGATCTTAATAGTCTTTTTTAGATTGGTTGACAACTTAGGATACAATTTGACCAGGTCAAATTCAATTACCTAAGTTTGAGTTTGATGCATAATGTAAGCAAATAGGTTATGAATAATTTTCTTTAGTTGCTGCCTGCTCGTGAATTTACAATATTATCATTGACTTACTGTGATATTGATATGAATTAGTAAAGCTAAAAAAAAGTAATATTGATATTTGTTTTGTCAATGATCTATTTTGGTTTACAAACATAAATTTATTTCATTGTCATTTTTAGTTTTATTTATCACATCTGAATGAGAGGGCTTAAAAGCAATAAAGACTAGGAGCTAACGTGGTGACTCAACCTTTATTTCTTTTGGTGACTCAATCTAAGAAACTTCACAGTTAAGCGTGTTTAACTTGGAATAGTCTTAGTTGGGTGACCTCTCGAGGCATGCGAGTGAGGACAAAGCATGGTGAAAGGATCCATCATTTTTAAAAGCAATGAAGACTAGGGGCTAACGTGGTCAGGTCATAGGGGAATGCCAGTATTTATAGGGGCAAATCCGGACTCCAAATCTTGGGCCTAGGACGTTTTATTTTTAGTTCAAACTTTCAAATTGTCAACTCATCAAATGCTATGTATTAGAGAAAGGCTACTCAACACAATCCATATATTTTCGTATTTAGTTGGGTTAGCTGGTTGTGTTTATTCTACTATTTCATCTTTAAAGCCTAGCTTATAGCTCATAAAACTCTAAAAACAGATTTTTTTTTTTTTTTGCATAATATCAAATTCGAATCTAGATCGCTTATCTTATTAAACACATATTCTCTACTATCATGGTAAGAACCTTTTAGTTAATTAATCTTCCACATATATAATGCTAATCTTTATCTGTGTTGGGTTGAGTTGAATCAAACTAATAATTGACCAACTCATGAACTAATTCAACTTGATACATGTGCACACATTTTCTTTGACCAAATATCCCCCATTTACATTGGATAGTTTTCATTATTAGAGTTGTCGATTTTTTTGTACACTTCTTATTTATCACGAAAATACCATACTATTTATCGTTTAGGTTCTATCAATTACAGGATAGATTTTTGTTTGTCTTAGGTCAAATAAATATTTTCATTTCTCACCCATCAAATTTGAGTAATTTTTCCTAAGCATATTGGAAGTCTCAAAAAATGGTTGAAAAATTGGATTATCCAAAATGAAAAAGTCAACAATGTACAAATATTCAAAATATTACCACAATATTCAAACCCCATAGCTTTCGCTAGAAATATCTCAATACCAACAACTTCAACCTTCACCAATTCAACAACCAAATTTTTATACGCACAACAAAATCTTCATTTCTCTTCAACTTCTTGCAATGGCAAAGTTCCCTTTCAGCTCGGTTTTTATGACGATTCTCGTGTTCACCACGGTTCTATCTCCCACGACGATCTCCACCGTCGAGGCCACTCGTGAGCTTCTACAAGGTAAGACTTTGTTAAATCACCGTTAAACCAAAAAACTTACTGTTATGAAAATTATTCTTGATAATCTAAATGGTATAGTTCTTATTAAGTTGTAAGAAATGACTTGGGAGAATATATACTTAGTAAGTAAGATAGTTTTTTTTACGTTATGTTTGAATAACTATTTGTTTGTTGTTTTTGTTTTTTGAAATTTAAGCTTGTATTTACTCACGATTTCATCTTCCCATAAAATTGTAACCATATTCCATAAATTAAAATAAGTATTTGAAAATTATTTTTGTTAACTTTCAAATTTTGGTTTAGTTTTTAAAACGCAAACATGAAATGTAGATATATCATAGTAATGAAAACCACATGTGGTAGTAGTCGTTTTAGAATTATTATTTTTTAAATAATGATTAAACGAGGTCTACGTTTTTAATTTTTTAGCTTTTTTTTTATAAGTTCAACAACTATTACTCATAATCTCTTAATTTATGGACGCATATTATACCATTGAAATATTACACTGGTTGGGTAGCATTTCCATATTAGAATAATCCCTTAAGAAATATCACTCAACATATTTATGAATAAATTGATATTGCAAGTAACACGTTGATCATCTTATTTGATGTTAATATATTTTAGCTCTACGGTCATAAATTCGATCTTTGAAATCAGTATTTGGTCTTCTATGTAGAGTTTGTTGGACCTCTCCTCCAAATTTGTACTTTAAATTGATATAGCAAATGTTCAAACTCAAGATCTCTTTTGTTTATATTTCATTCATACACTACTAGAAATCTGACCTTCCATGACACCTTTTGTTTTTCATTCGGCAAGAAAGAGAAATAAAAAGAGTCATAATAGGTCAAAAGATGTGTTTTTCAATTTTTTTTAATTTATGATTATATTTTAGAGTCATGAAAAGTGCATTAGATTCTGTGTTCGAATCCGGGGAGACGTTGTTGTTTTCTAAATATTTAATTAGCTTAAAATAGTTATTAAAAAGTGAAAAAAAAAAAATCTTCCTAAACCTAATTGCACGCAATAAGGATACAGAAGGTGCTCACCTTGGAGAAACTTCAGAAATCCCAACTTGCGAGTTCTAAATTTCTAATCCTTCAACTCAATTTCTTCATCTCTTTCCTTCAATTCCACTTATCTCATGTTTCATCAATGGAATCATCCGCCTTCGTATTTCCCACCTCAACCCTCATTGTGAATCCTAACCCTTCTTCTTCTTTCCTGCCTTTTCCTCAGCCGATTTTCCCCTCGTCGTCGCCGCCTCCGATCCGGCCTTGCACCCTCCCAGAACCGACCTTATTTCAATTCCGCCTTTGTACCCTTGACTTATGTTAGATTGGAAGGGCAGACGCAACTTTATGTTGACCGATTCTTTCGCTTCGCATAATTGGGGCGTTTCACAGACCGACGTCGTTGGATTTGTAAGTGGGTTTTTTTTCATTCATTTTTTTAAAAAATTATTTATGATTGATGTATGTGTAATTATATGATTAAAAGATAGTCTGCAATTAGTTGGAATTTTTTTGTACTATAGTTATGAAACATGGGAATAATGGTCATGACCTAGTGATGAAAAAGGTGTTTATTATCTAAAAAGTGATCAATTCAATCTATGATGGTAAACTAACTAGGTATAAATTTTCCATAGTTTTCTTCACACTCAACCGTATGTCCCGTAACAATAGTTGAAGTTCGTGTTAGTTGAGCTAGACAGCCAGAGATATAAAAAATAAAAAAAAAGAAATATGGGAACGTTTGACACCAATTGTTTGTCAAAATTACAAGGGTGATGAAAAATGGGCATTTGTCTGTTTCAATTTCTCTTCGCAACTACAAAAGAAGTCAATGAGAAATCTCAATATCTCTTGGCAAATGGGCAATTCTCTTATTCACGAACTACATCGGAAAGGTGTGTTTCATTCCTTTAAGTCTTCATGGAATGTAGGTGTTTAATCTTTGGGGTTAAATCTGTTTAAAGAAACTGATAAGATCTACCACACTATTTTATTAATCTAAGATAAATCTCCCGAGAGGATCTCTCTAAGAGCCAGAGTACAAAATACGACTATTCAATGGATGCTTGACTATGACCTAACAACTCCTATTTATAGCCCTAAATCCTAATTTGACCTAATTAATAAAAGACTAATAATAGGCCCAAGCCCAATACATTTAAAATAGCAATTAACTACTAATTAATAAATACTAATATTCCTAAAATGCCAAGGACGGATCGTATCAATACTTTCCCCCCCAAGAGACACCTTGTCCTCAAGGTGTTCCATCTCCGATGCCATCTCTTCTGACCCCGTCTTACGGCAAAAATCTGTTCCATCAAAGCATCCGGCACTCGTGCGCATCATCGAACGACCCACACATCCAAGTTCGAGCTCCTTCTTCCGACAACGATGTCCTGGGAAAAATTGTTCATCTCAGCGGAAGCATAACCCTTTATCCTTCCGTGCTCGAATTTCGGCTTCAGTGAGTTTTTTATAGGACGTCGGTTGAATGGTTGTAGTCCTGTGAGAAAGAGTCGATGTGCTTCCAGTTCCCGAAACAATCATTCCTGCTTTAGCCTTGACCATTGTAGGAGTATTTCCCTCATTTTGGGTAGCTTGAAAAGCAAAATCATCCTCAATCACTTGGGCCATAAACATTTTCTCTTCGATGCCCACTGGCCGCAGTTTACGCATCGCGCTCTGTATCTCCTCTTTTAGTCCACTTTCCCACTTCCCCTCCAATGCACTCGCACTGATATCGCGCATTCCCTTAGCAAATCGCTCAAAACTCCGGCGATATTCCTTCACCGTACCTATTTGCTTCAAACTCATAAAGTTGGCATACTTATTTGCCTGAGTTGCCGGTTGGAAACGCTCCAACAACCCATCTTTGAATTCGTTCCAGGAACGAAAAGGAGCACGATCCTCCTCATACTGAAGCCACTCCAATGCCTCCCCTTCTAAACATAACCCTGCTGCCTCAACCCCTTCATATTCAGTCAGCTTGTTTACCAGAAAATAACGCTCGACCCGACTTAACCATCCCACCGGATCCTCGTCAGCAAGACCCTTGAAAACCGGCATCTCCAATTTCCTGAATCTCCTGTCACACCCCGGTCCCTCCTTTCCTCCTACTCTCTGACTTCCCCATTCGAGTCTTCCTTCTCCTCCCCACCCGAAATCTCGTCCCCTATTTCGGACATTGTCATTCCACCCCCTATTGTTCCAACCTTCATGCGCCAAGGACCTATCATAGCCCATGCGCAACCTCCTCTCCTCCAGAACCTTGTTTTCTCTCCCCACGACCCTTGGATCTCCCCTTTGGCCGAACTCCGGTCCCGGTAAATCGTCAACCCAATTTCGGCCTCGATCGTTCCAACTGTCATGCGCTATTGGTCCGCTCGCACCCAATGCGCACCCTCCTATCTTCTGGGAAACTGTTTCCCCTTCCGTCAACCCGTGGGTCCTCCCTTCGATCGATGTCCGGCCCCGGAAACCTTTCCCCGTCCCCAGGCCCTTGGAACCCCTCTCTCTGGTCCAACCCGACGAACCTGCATCGACCCGAACCGATCGGCCGGCCCGACCCGGTCCCCCTTGACCGCCGCCGTCGTGCCACCATTGCTGGCCCCGTGCCACACTCCCGCCCGCAACCGCCACGCCCCGCTCGCCTCGACCGCCGCGCGCCGGCCCCAGCACCACGCCATCCACGCGCCACGCCACGCCGAGCCAACGGCCACACTCGCCCTCGCTCGCCTCCGACCGAGCGCAGCCCACAACCTCCGTCTGCGCTGTGCGCCGAACCCGGCCCGCCCCCAACCCTCGCGTCCCCCCGCGCCCCAGCAACCCGCGCCGCTCGCGCTCGCGCCCCAGCCTGCGCGACCCGCCGCACCGTTTCCGCGAGAGCTCCAGCCCGCGCGCCCGCCCGAGCTTTCTCCTCCCTTCGCCAGGTCCGACTCCGCCACCGGCCGGACCCCAACAGCCCTCTCCGTCACCTTCCACGCGGCCCTGCTGCCGAACGGCCAGCCCCTAGCCTTCCGCGTCGTCCCCCCCCCGCGCCAGCCCGACCCGACGACGCTGCTTTGTCCCCTAGGGTTTTGCTCGCGGTTGCTTTTCCCTTGGCCACCGGGTTCAATTCGTTAACCGCGGCCCGGGATGCGTTCCATCAATATCTGGATATTCCGATTTATTTGTTCGATTTGCGAGTTAAATTTCGCATCTTGTTGTTCGAACCTTGCATCGATCTTTTGCCCCAATCGTTCTTCTAACGATTCCAGCTTCGCTTCCGTTTCCAACTGTTTCTTTGACAATTCGGCCGAGCTATCTTCCCAACTCTGCATCCTCGTTTCCATCTTAGTCGAAACCATTCCCGGATCGGTAAATGGCTCTGATACCAAAATGATAAGATCTACCACACTATTTTATTAATCTAAGATAAATCTCCCGAGAGGATCTCTCTAAAAGCCAGAGTACAAAATACGACTATTCAATGGATGCTTGACTATGACCTAACAACTCCTATTTATAGCCCTAAATCCTAATTTGACCTAATTAATAAAAGACTAATAATAGGCCCAAGCCCAATACATTTAAAATAGCAATTAACTACTAATTAATAAATACTAATATTCCTAAAATGCCAAGGACGGATCGTATCAGAAACCTACATATTTTAGATATATTTGAACTTTGAAAAATATTTTAGACATACATCAATAGCGGGGGATCCAACCGGAAAAGAAATCGTACAAATTCGTAAGAAAATTGATGCATTAAACAAGGATTTGAAGCCTCTAGGAATCACATTCCAAAAAAAGGTCATTTCTTTCCCTATGCTTTCTATACATTAGGATCACATTCCAAATAAAATAGTTATTAAACGAGGCCTATGTTAGTTGAAAGGCGTTTTCTCACCGAGTGGCTAGTATATGGAGGGGAAGTTCATAATATAACTTGATTTAGATTTATTTGTGAGTGGCGCTAGTGTACATAGCACAACAAAATAGAATAGTGTTAGAAAGAAGAGATATAGCTATTAAATTAGAAGAGTTTAAGCTTGGGTTCAGCTTAATAAGAGAGGGGTAGTTTGAGTGAAGTTGGAATGGAAAATGGAGACTTAAGGAGGTGGAGTTTGAGAGTGATTGAGAATGAATGTTTGTTAGTAAGTTTCATTCTTATTTGATGTTTGTTATGTTTCTTTTTTCTGAAAAGGTTCTCTTGCAGGCACTCCTCAAAGACAAACAATGGGGTGCTTAGTTTAATTGTCTTGCTTCACACACTGGTTTTGGGATCACAGTCTAGGGGAGGTAAATAAGAGACAATTTGTGTTTAATGGATTGTACTTGCTTTTGCAGTCGATGTATACGCGTTTAGAACCTTAAATTGCTTATAGGTCTTCGAATGTAAATATTTGTTGAAAATCTTAATTAAGCAGGATCCTGGGTGTTACACAATATCTTTTAAAATTTGATGTCAACGTATTTTATAACATTGTCTAACGGTTTGTTTATTCTTTCTAGATAAAGGGTTAACTCAGAGACCAACTTTGAAAAAGTAAGCTCGTTCTTGAATGCCATTAATTTCCTTTTGGGTTATATTTTTGTGGATGGATTCAAAGATGTTTGATGTTTAGTGTTAGCTATGATGTTGAATGTGAAAACTTATTATAAGTTGACGTTGTTTGCTCTTCAAGTACCCGAAGGTATGGAGTGGATTGTCTTTTCATAAAATATTATTTGAATGCATTTGCATTTCTTAGCCTTTTCTCGTTCACTTGGTGGTTCTTTTCCTATTGTTTAACTCAGCAGGTGGTTTGGCAATAGATTTTTTTCAATAGTTCTATTATTTATTTAGTATTTTCTTATTAAAAGAAGTTGTTGATGTTGAACCTGATTTAGATGTTGATGAGGAAATTATAAACTCTTTGCAGCTATTTTCATTTGTCAAGTTCTTGTTCTGTCAGGAATTTGTAATCCAAAATGTAGCTGTCATGGGTAGGTGGATAAAACTACATATGAGGAAAACTAAAAAATTATGTTTTTCTTGTGTTTTCTTTATTACAGTCTAAATTTCAAAGTTTATGTGCACATGCAAAGATAAAAAAAAACCATGTGATATGGAAATGCTTGTAGATGAGAGTTTTTTATGCCTTTAGTGTTATTTTCTTTCTCTTATCTACCTGTCCTATCTTGTTTTCAAATCTTTGAGAGAATTTGATGTTAGTGAGTAAAGAATTTGTTATGAAGTTCTTATTGGATTAGAAGGTTGTTGGTTGGTGTTCGTTGAACCCTTACATAAAGAATTAGTTCTTATTGGATTAGAAGGTTGTTTGTTGCCTATAAGGATGGGGTACATTAATTCGTCTTGCTGTAGATTTTCTTTTGTTTGAATGACTAAATCTTACTTTGATGTTCTTAATTTCCATCCTTAAGTATCACCGCAATTCCCAAGATTATAGAGTGGCTTGCTATATCATTTGTAGAAGTGAGTTGGAAAGATATCTATTTTGCTCGAAATATTTTTTCGTATACAAAATAAAATTGAAATTGGGATCCAATTCAAGATTGATTAGCCCAAAGTGATACTATTTTGATCCATATTGAGGATTTCATATTAGAAAGTGAGGAGACCTCCTAGCATTCATAAAATAGGTTGGTCACTCATCTCATCACCAATTTATTTTGAGATGGAACTCATTTTATCTAATAATTATATAATCTTTTTACTATCTGTTGAAAGGGTCAAATATTCTTTATTGATGTTTTAAATGATATATATATTTTTTTAATGTTCCTATCAGATTTTATTCTTTATTTAGGTTATGCAACTATGATTGACTGTAGGTTTGTGTATAAAATGTAGCAAAGCAACTTAAGAACTATTAAGCAAGGATAATATGGAGTATTTTGTTCCAACTTTAAGAAGTTTGCAAGAAAACGAGGAAAGGTATTGTTCTACCTTAGTCATAATGCTAAATTTTTGAAATACATATTTAGTGTTTTCCTTGCTATTGAAAATTTTGATTTAAAAAAATGACAGATTTGACAAATACTTAATGAAGGTGCTCTGTTTTCTTGTGATACAATGACAAATTTGATGCATCATTATTTATCAATAAATGCCCATACTTTTTTATCCAGTGGCAATCTGTCAAGTTTGTTGGTTTCAATGAACGCCTCTACTCAACAAGTTTGAGTAAGTTAGTCAATATTTATCTAAGTTACAAGTTTTAGATATCTTTTAAACTACTTTTAAATTTGGCCTTCAAACAGATTTTAAAAAGAGAACAAACATTGTTACAGATTTTTATACAGCTTCATCCATTTAGGATTCACCTTTTCGACCTATAAGGAGAACATATATAAATAGAACATATATCAATACCATTTTGATGTCTGAGTCATATTTCAGTCTTCACTTGACTTAGAATGACTTTAGGATCCTACGAGCTTTTCTATTCTTTAGGATTATTTGGATTTATTCTATTTTAGAATTTAAGAAGCTGCAATATATAAATTCTCATAATCTCTTTATGCCTTTAACCTTTTTATAATATATATTGCAACTTCTAATTCAAAGCTTTATTACTACATTGTGTAGGTATCTTATTTAAGGTAAGGATCGCTTGCATCTACAGTTATCGTGCAACTTGTCAATCCACGTATAATTCGCACAAGGCATAGCTGACCATGCTTCTTTGTTATATTGTAAACTTTATAGTTTTCAAACCCCTTGTAGACATTTTAAGAATTATAAATTTCTTGATTTTGATTTTTTTTTGTTCAAGTGTAATGTACAAATTATTATTATTATTTTTTTTGAAAGTAATGTACAAATTATTTAGTCATATATAAAATAATATTTGTTGAATAAGATTTTTGGGTTAACAAAAAAAAGTTGAAAATAAGCATAAAAAAGTGTCATGAAAACTAATAAATTGACATAAATAAATAGTCATATTATGTAAATTGATGACTATAAAAAAATGTCAATATATAAGCTATAATGACAATACTAACGTGTCGTTAATACTTCTTCAATGATTATATATGTGTCATTAATTATTCAACCATGATTAAAATAAAATGTCATAAATAGCTCAACTATGACAATGGATTAATTGTGACTATAATAAAATGTCATAATTAGTTTTACGATGACAGTTGTAAATTGTCGTTATTACTTCATCAATGACTTCGTATATGTGTCATTAATGGTTCATCTATGACTATAATATAGTGTCATAATTGATTCTACCATGACACTTTTACTATAGTGTCATGGTTTAACTTTCCGTGACAGCGGATACAATGACTCTTGATTTTAGTCATGGAAGGTGTTCATGACTATAAATTATAGTCAAGGAATGTGCTTTTTCTAGTAGTGATAATCATCAATTTTTATAATGATTGAGGAATTAAGAACTACTTAAGGCTTATTTGGCTCAACTGAAAAGGTTGGTGGCTAATAGGTTCATTGTTTGGTGGAAATCCACCTCAACACTGAGGTCACGAGTTCGATCTTAAAAATCGATATTTAGGCTCTAAAAAAGAATTCCTTAACAACTAAATGAATAGGCGATTGCCGTGTAAAAATAGTATATGATGATATTTTTTCATGTTATTATTTGGAACTTTTGAATTTGGTGATGCAGTTAGGAGGCCAATATGCCCAGCCTGCGTGTGCTGCGAGCCACCACCGCAGAGCTCGTGCTGTCGGTGCTGCGCGCTCTCCGATCGAATCTGCAACTCAGAAAGGGTCTCCATGAAAGCCTGTTGCTTGAGAAAGTAAGGGATTTGCAGAGATTGTGATTTGGGGAACAAGGAAGTAATTAAAGGCTCTCTATGCAAAATATATAACTTTATGTTTGGATGTTTGTTAATGAAATTGTGATGTTAAATAAGCCCATTTTGGTTTATCCATAATTAAATATGAGAGATCATTTGAACCAATTTCATGAATACACATTTATGCTCCTAAACTATTTTTCTCCTTCAAGTCATTTTGATATTCAAAGTCAATAAAATAAAATAAAATTAATATGTAGTTCTATCTTTTATTTTTGTATGCTTCTTTTATAGTTGGATGCAATTTCCAAATTATAGTCACTTTTACTATAGTGTCATGGTTTAACTTTCCGTGACAGCGGATACAATGACTCTTGATTTTAGTCATGGAAGGTGTTCATGACTATAAATTATAGTCAAGGAATGTGCTTTTTCTAGTAGTGATAATCATCAATTTTTATAATGATTGAGGAATTAAGAACTACTTAAGGCTTATTTGGCTCAACTGAAAAGGTTGGTGGCTAATAGGTTCATTGTTTGGTGGAAATCCACCTCAACACTGAGGTCACGAGTTCGATCTTAAAAATCGATATTTAGGCTCTAAAAAAGAATTCCTTAACAACTAAATGAATAGGCGATTGCCGTGTTAAAATAGTATATGATGATATTTTTTCATGTTATTATTTGGAACTTTTGAATTTGGTGATGCAGTTAGGAGGCCAATATGCCCAGCCTGCGTGTGCTGCGAGCCACCACCGGCAGGCTCGTGCTGTCGGTGCTGCGCTTCTCCGATCGAATCTGCAACTCAGAAAGGGTCTCCATGAAAGCCTGTTGCTTGAGAAAGTAAGGGATTTGCAGAGATTGTGATTTGGGGAACAAGGAAGTAATTAAAGGCTCTCTATGCAAAATATATAACTTTATGTTTGGATGTTTGTTAATGAAATTGTGATGTTAAATAAGTCCATTTTGGTTTATCCATAATTAAATATGAGAGATCATTTGAACCAATTTCATGAATACACATTTATGCTCCTAAACTATTTTTCTCCTTCAAGTCATTTTGATATTCAAAGTCAATAAAATAAAATAAAATTAATATGTAGTTCTATCTTTTATTTTTTGTATGCTTCTTTTATAGTTGGATGCAATTTCCAAATTATAGTCACTTTTACTATAGTGTCATGGTTTAACTTTCCGTGACAGCGGATACAATGACTCTTGATTTTAGTCATGGAAGGTGTTCATGACTATAAATTATAGTCAAGGAATGTGCTTTTTCTAGTAGTGATAATCATCAATTTTTATAATGATTGAGGAATTAAGAACTACTTAAGGCTTATTTGGCTCAACTGAAAAGGTTGGTGGCTAATAGGTTCATTGTTTGGTGGAAATCCACCTCAACACTGAGGTCACGAGTTCGATCTTAAAAATCGATATTTAGGCTCTAAAAAAGAATTCCTTAACAACTAAATGAATAGGCGATTGCCGTGTAAAAATAGTATATGATGATATTTTTTCATGTTATTATTTGGAACTTTTGAATTTGGTGATGCAGTTAGGAGGCCAATATGCCCAGCCTGCGTGTGCTGCGAGCCACCACCGGCAGGCTCGTGCTGTCGGTGCTGCGCTTCTCTGATCGAATCTGCAACTCAGAAAGGGTCTCCATGAAAGCCTGTTGCTTGAGAAAGTAAGGGATTTGCAGAGATTGTGATTTGGGGAACAAGGAAGTAATTAAAGGCTCTCTATGCAAAATATATAACTTTATGTTTGGATGTTTGTTAATGAAATTGTGATGTTAAATAAGTCCATTTTGGTTTATCCATAATTAAATATGAGAGATCATTTGAACCAATTTCATGAATACACATTTATGCTCCTAAACTATTTTTCTCCTTCAAGTCATTTTGATATTCAAAGTCAATAAAATAAAATAAAATTAATATGTAGTTCTATCTTTTATTTTTTGTATGCTTCTTTTATAGTTGGATGCAATTTCCAAATTGCACCACAAGAAATATAGTACACTTTCTCAACCTCTTGCAAATTTCAATTATGAATTTTTAAATGATATTTTTTTTAATTAACAACATTTGAGGTGTTCATTGAGATATAAATAAAGTTATTCTATATTAATTAAATGAGAAAAAGATGAGGAATAATATATAAACCACCATTTTCATATAAATCATGAGAATGTATATTCAAAGACGATAATATTAGACTAATAAAAGAATTCGTGTAATATATCATTGATAATAATAAATAATGATTATTGTAACATAAAAATATGATTTCAACTAATAATAATAATAAATAAAAGAAAGTGTGAAACCATTGCAGTTTTTTTTTTATAGATTACAATAATTGGGGGTGGAGGAGACTCGAACCTATGACTTTAAGTCATTAGGTATACATTGATGTCGCTTGAGCTACTACTCTATTGGCAAACCATTGCAACCCTTCCCTCATTGTAACGATTTATCAAATAATAAAAATATATTTAAATTCAAAATATTTCAAATAATAATATAACTTAAAAATATATAAATTGGATTACATGGCTCAAATATATAAATTAGGTAGCTTAGTAGATTCATCCACCAAAAAAATTAAATTAAATTCTCAACTCAACTTAATATACAGCTGAGTTTTTTGAACTTCTTACTCCAGACAAAGAAGAAAGTTTCAAAGATCAACAAAAAGAAATACAAAAAAGTTGCTTTCAAATACATTTAATTAATATGAAAAATAAGTCTTTCTTAATTAATTTCATGTTATTTATCATCATCCATATCTCAATTATTTAGAGTGACATTGGTTATTAAACTTTCTTCAAATATAATGGCATATGTTTTGATCTTTCTTAACCTTCCAAATATTATATTTAACTAAAGACTTTCAAAAGTTAAAAAAAAAAGATTTTACAGGTAATTAAAAATTAAGGAAATTGCTTTACATCCTAATTTTTTTTTTGTCATTTATAATTATAACATATCGTTTAAAAATTACATGTATAGCCAATTTTGGTGTTTTTTTTAATGTTTTTCAATTTGTCGATACTATCAACGAATTGATTGAAAACTATCCATGAATTGATTGAACATTTTTATCATTTGGGACCAAGCCACTTAAAATGTTATAGATGGTATTTTTTGAGTTATTTTGCTATACATTTAAAAAAAATTAAAAATTATTTGAAAAGTAAAATCCACTGAGTAATATCTTGATTATCAAATTCTTTTTTTTAGTACATATGGGGGGAGGTGGACAAATACCAATTCTCGAGTTCGAATCTATAAGGCTGATGTTGAACTGGTTTACAATCAAACAATGAAATTATTGCGTCACTAACCCATTCGGTTAATTATCAAATTCTACATCTTATTGAAAATGTATTACGATTAATATATATATTGAAAATACCGACTAAACCAGTAATATTCATTTTCCTATGATATATAAAAGAAAGTAACTTTGCACATGAAACCCAAATAAAAGTCAAAGATGCATGATGTGTAAGATTATATAAAATATGAAGTAGTGGTTATTTTATGATTAGACTAATTGATTATAAAGTAGAATAAAAATTTTAAATCACAATTTAAGGGCTTTGCTTTGGTTACAAACAAACGGCACAAATTAGCTCCTTAATTAAGGAATTATCATAAAAAGTTGATCAATAGTTTGTGTTTAAAACAATGGGTCTGCAAATGTCAAGAACTCTTGTTTTTGTTGCTCTATTTTTCATACTTCTCATGGTGGTTTCTTCTCCGACCAGCTCCTATGCAGCTCGTCTCATCGAAACAGGTGAGCGAATCTATTTCATTGATGTATGAAAATGTTTCGAAACTTTTTTGAAAATTAACAATAAATATATGTCGTTTGAATGATTTCAGAGGTATGATAACTTTGAAATGTCGTTACTTAGACCCTGTTTGATAACCATTTGGTTTTTTGTTTTTGGTTTATGAAATTTAAGCTTATTTCTACTCAAATTTTCTACCATGTCCTCCATCTTTCCTACCATGTATCCATATTTCCTTAAGAAAGTAGGTGAATACTAACAAAATTTCAAAAACAAAAGCAAGCTTTTGGAAACTACTTTTTTTTGTTTCCAAATTTTTGTTTTGTTTATTAAAATATAGGTAAGATGTAGATATCCAAATAAGGAAAAATGTATAGTAATGTAGTTGTTGTAGGCTTAAATTTCATAAACAAAAAACCAAAAACAAAATGGTTATCAAACAGGGTCTTAGAAATTAGAGACCGTCGTTTGCTATATATTTGTATATTGTTTTTAGATTATAACAATTAAGGATGGAGAATTCGAATTCATGAGCTTTTGATAATTGAATCTATATCTACGGTTCTTGTTGGTATCGTTTTTTTTTTTTTGAAAAACCCAATATATTCATCACATAAGCAACCCATTACAATCTATCTCCAAAGCGGAGCCAAGAACAGGGGGAGATTCCCCCTCCAAAAAATAAGATCATCCTCAATGGGGAGGGATGGATCTTTCCAGCAAAAAGAGTCAACATCATAAAGTTTAGCTAAAATGTCAGCTACTCTATTACAAAGCCTGTTACAATGAGAATACTCACAATCCCTAAGGTGGCAATAAGATGCCTAATATCAACAATAATATTGTTGAATTTAGAAAAATCAGAGGAGCCATCTTCAATAGCTTTTATAACTTCTGACGCATCGGACTCCACCAAAATTGGGGGAAGAAACAGAACTTTCATCTCGAAAATACGAGATAGGCTGTCTCTCACCGCAATTCCTTCTAAGAACTTAGCAGATAAATTCATAAAATTGTGATTCCATCCTGCCAACTTAGCTTGCCCCTTCCAGTCACGGATAATCCACCCAAATCGCCACATCCTGGTAAGCACTTTTAACAGAAAAATTCCTCTTCACATCGAAATTCCAAATCGCCACATCCTTTGAATCCACTCTACTCAAGGGAGTATTAACAATAATATTGGCATCTTCCTTGCAAAAAATATCATGGATCAAATCCTCATTCCACGATCTATTTTCACTTATCAGCTCTGCCACACATCTATCTTTCCAATCTTTTCTAACTCCATGAGCATAAGGGTTACCTTCTCTTCTGAGCCAAGGATCCCTACCTATGGTAATTCTAAAACCATTTCCCACCTTCCATCTGTAACCTTTTTTGAACAACTCTCTACCCCAACAAATACTTTTCCAAGCTAGGGATGGCCTATTACCAAGAGGGGCAGATAAGAAATCACCATCTTTAAAATACTTCCCTCTCAACAGCCTACTCAGCAAACTCTCTGGCTTCCTAATAATTCTCCAATTATGTTTGGCTAGTAAAGCTTGGTTAAAAATATTAAGGTTCCTAAATCCTAACCCACCAAGCTCCTTACTTTTGCCCATTTTCTGCCAGCTAGCCCAATGCATTTTATTTTTAAAGTGGTTCTCACCCCACCAAAAATTTGCGCACATCTTTTAGAGATCCTCGTTAAAAGACTTGGTTAATTGGAAGAACTCATAATATAAGTAGGGATGGCTTGGTCAATAGCTTTAATCATCACTTCCTTCCCGCCTCTAGATAGCAACTTCCCTTTCCACGCTTGCAAACACTTCTCTAATCTGCTTTTTATGGAATTGAAGTGAGCCCTCTTATTTTTATTATTTTGCGAAGGCATTCCAAGGTGGACTCCCAAATTCTCATTGATTCTGACTCCCAATAACCTGCTCATCAAACTTCGATCATAGGCCCGAACATTGCCACTAAACAATACAACAGATTTATCAAAGTTAATAGTTTGGCCTGAGGCCTTTTCATAACAATTAAGGATCTCCTTAATTTTTAAACAATCTTCCTTTTTGGCCCTGAAAAACAACAAACTATCATCATCAAAAAATAAATGAGAAATAGAAGGACAACGATTGTTAACAGTGAGGCTCTTAAAAGTATTCAACTCTTCTTCTTTCCTAAGGAGAACAGAAAGACCCTCGGCACAAATAAGAAACAGATACGGTGATAGCGGATCTCCCTGCCTCAAACATCTATGAGGAGTGAAATTTCCATAAGGGATGCCATTAATCATAACAGCGTATTTCACCGAAGAAATGCACCGCTTGATTTTATCAATCCAAGACTGGCTAAAACCCATTTTATCCATCATCCCCAACACAAACCTCCACTCCACGCGACCATAGGCTTTGCTCATATCAAGTTTAAGAGTAGCCCATCCGATCTTCCCAGACTTTCTTTGATTAATAGTGTGAATGCATTCAAAGCCCAATACAACATTATCAGAAATCAGTCTTCCAGGTAAGAAGGCCGCTTGGTTAGGGGATATGATCTTATCAAGAACAACCTTCAACCTATTAGTTATAGCCTTAGCCACAATTTTATAGACAGTATTACAAAGACAAATTGGCCGAAACTCCTCCATTTTCTTCGGGATAGAAACTTTAGGGATTAAGGCAATGAGGGTGTTATTCATAGTCTCCAATGTTTTACCCTCATTCAGCACCCCTAGACAAACTTTCACCACCTTCTCACCCACAATATCCCAGTAACTCTGAAAGAAAAGACCGTTAGTTCTGTCGGGGCCAGGTCTTTTAGAAGGATTCAAATTCTTCAAGGCTAATTCAATATCAGCCCTCGAGAGAGGTTTATCTAAAACTGACAATCCTCGTAAGTAAGCCTTTTTTCCACTCCCGCAAAGATCCGGTCCATCGCCTCAACATCTATCTCCTGAGAAGTGAAAAAATTGGAAAAATAATCTCTAGCAATTTTAGCAATATCCTATTCTTTATAGTGCCAGTTCCCATGGACATCTTTTAATTTATCAATTCTATTTCTCTTTTTCCTTTGGGAGGCTTTCATATGAAACCATTTAGTATTCCTGTCGCCCCATTTTAGCCAGTTCTCACGGGATCTTTGCTTCCAAAAAATTTCTTCCTCCTCTAGGAGCTTTTCAATATCATTTTCAATCTTTAAAATTTGATTGGTTCTAGTCCCTTGGCTATTACGAACCAAGAAAGCTAAATAATCTTCTTTGCACTGAATAGCGTTTTTAACTGAGCCTCTAAGCCTATTCTTGTTCCATTTTGACATCTCTTTTAAGCAACCTCTAATACATACCGTAAGATTTGAGGCACCGTTTCCCCTATCTTCTCTCATGATCCAATTCTTCTTCAAAACCTCTTTACAATCACTAAATTTAACCCACCCATCTTCAAATCTTGTAAGATTTTTGGAGAAAGCACAGAAGTTAGAGCTCTCACTTTCCCATCTAAACTCAGATGTAATAACTCTATGGTCTGAAGAGTGGAAACTAAAATGAAAAATAGAAATCTTACCAGCTTTAGAAATAAAAGAAGGATTAGCGAAATACCTGTCGAGTCGTACCCTAGTTGCCGAATCAGAATATTTGTTTTTAATCCACATAAATTTATCTCCGGAGAAGCCCAGATCAATGAGCGAGCACTCATTAATGACTTCTCTGAACGCAGCCATACCTGACTTGTTTCTCATCGAACCATTCAGCTGCTCATCAAAAGCTAAAACCTCATTAAAATCCCCTCCCAACAGCCAAGGTAACCTCGAGCACTCAGCCAACCTCCTCAAAAGATTCCACGAATCTTCTCGCAACTTTGTAATCGGATTCCCATAGAAGCCCGTAAATCTCCAACTCTCTAAAGGGTCATTTATTAGGATATCAATGTGACCTTGAGAGTAAGAACAAACTCTAACATCCAACAAAGACTTCCAGAAAATCATCAAACCCCCGCTAAGGCCAACGCAAGGGACACAAAAGCAACAATCAAAATCCAAACTAGCTTTCAATCTATCCAGAGCTTTCTCATCACACTTAGTTTCGCAGACAAACACAATATCCGGTCTAAACTTGAGCACTTCGTGGCGAAGTGCCCTAGTGGCTCGAGAATTTTTCAACCCCCGAGCGTTCCAACATAGGGTTTTCATTGCGTCCGTGAGATCTGCATTCAACGCTCTCTCGCCGATATCCCATTGACTGACTCAATGCATGAAAGCCTAGCTCTTTTTCCATTTTCAACCTTTTCAATACCTGTGAGATCATGTTTTTTTCCAATTAACCCATCTTCCTTTTTCAAAACACAATTAGTTGAAGATTCAAAATGCCTCTTTCCTAGCCGAGCACGTCTCTTCCATTTGATTACTGAAAGCTTCTCACATTCTTTCTTCCCACCACTCTCCTCTCCTTCATAATCCAATTCCTTATTTTTCCCTAAAGATTTTTCCATTTTTAATAGTCCCTCATCAGCTCTAATAACAAACCTTTTATTATTTTTGGAAGCTAATTTTTTTGGATCAAATTCAAAATCAATCAACTTTTCTGTAGCAGAAGACATAATTTTTTGTTAAGGAACAAATGGATTTTCATTCTCCTCCAAAGTCACTTTAAAAAATGGCCCACTAAAACTCTTAAAATCTGGCTCAACATGAACTAAAGGGAGTTTAAAATTCCCTTTAAACTCTTTATTTAAATTGTAAGCATCAGGCCCCACCTCTTTTATTTTAATTCCATTATCTTGCCCATGCTCTGACTTTTTAAAATCAAATCCATCATGGGTTTTTATATGAATATCAAAAGGACCAAATAGTAATTAATTCCTCCCTTCCATAACAACTTTACCTTTCCCCTTTTCAATAGCTACGACCTTATCATCCTCCGCCACGTGTCCCTTATATCCTCCCAATTTTTCACGATTTTTCCTTCTAATATTATCATCTTCCAGCTCCGTACCTGACTTGCCCCCAAATTCTGCACAACCCTCAGATTGGATTTGACCTTTCAAATCGCGAACTCCCGAGGCAGCACCCGAGTAGCCGTTTCCGGCCATTCTCCGCTCAAGATCCATCGGAAGCTGCCTTTCCTCCCTTGCTGGTGCAGCAACAGCTTCTTCCTCTACAAGATCTTCTCCCAACCATGGGTTTTCTGCTCGAACATCTTCTTCTCGACCTCTTTCGCGACCTCTTCCTCGTCTTCCTTGTCTCTGAATTAAAGGTTTTTCTCCCCTAAAATGGCTTGTTGGTTCTCTCAACTCCTCTCCAAAAGGAAATGGGATACCCTCACCAATGACCACAAAACTGCATTTCATCGCTAAATGGCCAACTCTTCCACAACCTCGACAGAACTCTGGCAGTTTTTCATAGGATAAACGAACCCATTTCTCAGGTGCCATAGCCCCGCTCTTCAATTTCAAGGCTCTTCTCAAAGGTAAACGAATGTCAATCAACACCTTTACTCTCAGAAATTTTCCCCTATTTCTCTGATCCCCTTCATAGTCCCATCCAATAAATTCGCCTATCATATTTCCTAATCCTTTTGCATTGGCTTCTGTGTGACAAGCCGGAGGAACATCGTGAAGGCGAACCCAAAATTGAGCAAAACCAAACTCAAGCTACGAGACCCGTTTATCTCCGGTCATTTGCTCCAATAGCAGAATAGAATTGTTAAAAATCCAAGGACTCGACTCAAGCACTCTTTCCTTCACTATTTTATTAGAAAAAGTACAAATAAAAATATTACCTCCCACTGATTCCAGAGTAACCTTTTGATCTATATTCCATATTTTTGGAATGAGTTTTTTTAACGCAGCTAGGCTGACCAGAACCTCCGAAAAAATCTTGCACGCCACCACACAACCCAGCTCATTTTCATAGTTTGAGATATCGTTATCCTCGAGTTCAAAAACCCCTTGGGCCTCCTGCTCAGCTAAGTCCAAATTTTCCATCATTTGTGCAAACTGGAAAGCATCCATCTCCTCGAACGGCTCCCACGAAGCACCCAACAAAAGCTAGTTCTATAAAAAGACACTAGACTCCACACAGCTCCAGGACGGAGGCTCCTCAAACGCTCAAAAGTTCTTCTCTAGAGAGAAAACCCGAGACCCAAGTTCTAATTGTTTCTTGTTGGTATCGTTTGTTATTATTGATTTGGTCTTTTTAATTAGTTTTAAGAGTTTCATAACTATACAAATGGAGTATATTTTGATTAAAGTTTATCGAACACATTTTTTGTTAGAAGAAAGATGAGTTTTTGTCACGAAATATATAGTATATATTCTACTATTATTTTTGTTTTTTTAGTATATATTGGGGGAGGGAGGACAAATACCGATTTCCGAGCTCGAACGTGACGCTGGTGTTAAACTGATATACAACCAAACAATAAAACCATTATACCACCGACCCATTCGGTACTATTATTTTTGTTTTTTTAGTGCAATAAAATTAAGTAGAACTATAGAGGATAATTCTCAAAAAAAAAAACACATAGTGGATGACCTTTTAACCCAAAGAGAATGTATAAAAACAATTATCCAGCTATATCCTCTAAATTAGGATAGTCATGTAATTCAATGAAAAACTATAGTAATACCTTTTAAAATATGTGATTAAATCCATACAAAGTTGGAACGACATGTACAACTTTTATGTAAATTTATTATAACAATTCAAATATTATATTGTTTTTCAAAAATGGGCTTCCAAAAGAAATAAAGTTATATTATTTATTTTCTTAAAAAAACCTATATTATTTATGTTTGGACTAGGGTATACTATGAATATTACAAATCCTCAAGTGTTGGTATTGATCTAACTCAGTTAGCTTTTTATGATTTTATTTTTTGTTTCGCTTAAAAAATTTGGTGTTGTTATTATTTATACATTCATAATTATTTTCTTTATCAAAATTAATGTGAGACTACTTTATTTATATTTCACTTAGATAAATGTTGCATTTGCTGCGGATGTTGCTCCGATTCCGAGTTGCCGCCATGAATATTTCAACTATCAAACCCATATTTCTTCATCAATTCAAATCAAGATGATCAATTCTCTTAATCAAATCCTAAATATAAAAAAGTTAAAAAGATAATTGGGCTTCATTTTGTGAAATTAATGTATTTAATTATGGTTGCTTTGTCATATATTGTCATTTGAATATTGTATTGGTCTCTCTACATTATTTTTAACTTTTAAGAAGTGTTTGGATAGGGTTTTGGTTGAGGAATTAGTTTGAAAATTTTTTAATTTTCAATTTATATTATAAAACAACAAAGAAGTTTTGGTAGACAAAAAAAAATAAATGATTAATTGCGGCATTGTCGCCCTTAATACAGTCTAAGAAGAAAGTGTAAAAAATGGACCAGAAATATTATACGTTGCTTTCAAATAATATTTAAAATAAAGTATAAATGAATAACATTTAGACTGGTCAATTTCAATTTTAAACTTGAATAAATGATAAAATCAACCCTATCCTATTAATGGATCAATTGGTTGAAAATTTCATAGAAACCAAATGGATTTATGTTTTTTCGTATGACCCACGAACTTAAAGTTTGTTCCCCTAAACCTTTATATAGATTGTGGCACCCAAATATATCATAAGATTTATATTAAGTTCGATTGCAATTAATTGATCAATTGATATTTCATCTAAGTTCAAATACTTACACATATGTGCTTGTTAATACGAGTAGTTCAAGTAGTATCAGTGTATATATGTTTGGTGACCTTGAGGTCAGTGTATGTTTTTTGAAAATACAACATTTGTATTTTCAAAAAAGAAAAAGTGTCCATTAATTATTAATAAATTATGGGTACAAATTTTCATTTTAAACTCACATCCAAATCGTTTTTTGATTAAATAACTCTAAATTGTTAAGTACTCAAAATTACTTCTCATGCTAAATTTTCATTCATCAACACCTCTAAAATCTTTGGGAGAGTAAACGTTAGAGACCAAGGGGTTGTTTGTTTGGCATATTTAGGTAGGATTTAGTTTTATGATTTATTAACTCTTCATCGAAAATTTATATCCAAACCAGTTTTTACTAATTCCTCTTCATTTTTACTTTTAAAAATAACTCTCATTTCTAATCATTCGTTTATAACTACCAAATCATTTCCAACCTCTCTTTCAATTGGTGCAATCAGGAGAAGAATACGCTTGCTCATGAGTTAGCGCAAATGGCGAGTATAGATAATCAAGAAGGTAGATGGATGGAGGAATGTCCAAGTCATCTTACTGGGCTATATCAACGAGACAAGCTTAGAGTTCTAATCCCATGTTTGGGAAATTTAATTTTACAGTAACTTTAATTTTTTTGTTCCATTTAAAAAAAAAAAAATTCAACCACTCATTTTTTTATCATTCCTTTCAAATCAATAAAAAAAGATGAAGAAAATATTGATCACCTGTTCTTTAATTGCTCATTCTCAAAATATATATGGTCTTTTCCTCCAGCATGTCTATTTTCGATATGTTTGCCCAGGAGCATGGTGGGCTCATCGACCCTTTCTTACATATGACATGCTCTTCTCACTCTCAAATTATGAAACTCAACATTATGGGAGCTATCTTATGGTGTCTATGGAAGTAGCACAATACTAGAATTTTTTACGAAAAGCATATCGATAGAAGCTCACGCCATATGGGAAGATGCTATTATTTTATTTGCCTATTGGTGTTATAGATCTTCTATGTTTCGTGAATATGATATCGCCTCTATTGCTCTAAATTGGGGAGCGTTTCTGTAACTTCTTAGACTTTTTGTATGCCCATGGCATACCGTAATCTAAGTATCTTTTTAAAAAAAAAAATCAATCAAAATTACTCATTTTTAATCATTTTTTAACTACTAAAAATAACTACTCATTTTAAATCTACATCCAAACAAGATTTTGACTCTGATTTCTCTACACAAAAACTACATCCAAATAAGTTTTTGGCTACAACTCTCAATGTTTAACTACTCAATATAACTCCTCAATATTACTCTTTAAACTAAATACTACCTAAATATGTGAAACAAACAGCCCCCAAAAGTCTTTACCAAATCTATCCCTAGGGGGTGTTTGGGATTTGGTGTTGAGGAGAGGAAATGAAGGAGAAATTTCAACTCCTTGTTTGTTTTTAGGATATCAACCTCTTCCCAACTTCTCCCCAACCTCTCCTCTAATATTACATCAAATATTTTATTCAATCTTTTGAATGTGACATCAAATATTTTTTTTTAATTTTCAACCATTTAATATAATATAAAATATTTTTTTTTATCTAATTTTATCAAATATCACATCAAATTTTCTCTAATTTTCAACCACGCAATATAAAATAAAATATATTATATTTATCAATCAATCCAAAATCTATAATCATTACATTATAAAAAATCAATATATAAAATAAATACTTTTACAACACCTCCTCTCCAAAACGTCAATCTCCAAACAATTATTTTATATCTCAAAATCACTCTACTTCCTCTTTCTCTTCAACTTTCTCTCTTCTCCTCTTTTGGGCACCAAAATCCAAACACCCCTAAGGACATAATGAATGTGAACTCAGTTTAGCCTTTTCACATTGAATCTCAATTTTGTACCTGAAACCCTAGTGAAAGTCAAGAAAATTGTATAAAATATAGAAGCAAGGATAAGTTCATGATTAGAATATGTGATTATAATAATTGAGAAAAAACATGAAAGTCTAAGGCTTTACTTTGACTCAAGCAAACATGCAGCATATAAGTAACAGAGAAAAGAAGGACTATTATTCAGATTAATTTGCAAGTTTTTTTTTTTTAAAAATGGGTGTGCAAATTAGGTCTAAAACTATTGTTTTTGTTGCCCTTTTCATAGCTCTCATGGTGGTTTCTTCTCGTCTCACGCCCATTACTACCACCCAAGCAGCTCGTGTAGCCAAACAAGGTGAGCTAATAAGTAAACAAGTATTTATTTTATAGTTATATATATATATATAAATAGTCATTTGTTATTAATGATATCACTAGGTTTTTTTTTAATTATAAACGATGCATTATAATATATTTTTGTGCATGTTTTTAATTATAACATTGCGTACGACAGAAGTTATATTGTAATAGGACCGAGAGCTAACCAACACCAACTATTATTATAACTAGTAGTCCAAACATGAGTTGAATAATTATAACCCAACTAACTCGCCTGACCACCTTTAAATGGAAGTTGAAATACCCTTAACGAATTAATTACAAGATAATTAATCATCCATATAGATAATTTAGTGTTGGTTTATGTTTATTTTAGTATTTTCATAGTATCTTTCCCTTTTATAATTGTGTCATCTTTTGTAGTCTATTTAAACCTAATAATTAGTTCATTATTAAATTAAGAATTTAGGAATTTTGAATTTCCATCCTTCAACAACCGGACGCTCTCTTTGTATTTTTGTTGATGAATTTTATAGAAGTTTCATTTTATATTGTCAGTTTTAACTATCCAATCATCCTACTTATCCCACAATGTCAAAAAAAAAAAAAAAATCTTATTTAAACATAGATAATTAACTATCTCTACGTATTTAATTCGTTAGCTATTACGAACTACAAAGTTTATTTCTGTAATTTAGTGAAAAAAAATGTTTTCTAAAGTAGATTCCAATATATGAGAGTATGAAATGGAATAATAAGGTGTGTTATTGGTATGACAGATCCACCCATACCGATGTGCCCTCAATGCATGTGTTGCACTGCTGCACCGCCGGGCGGTTGTTGTGCGTGTTGCGCTAATTCCTAAAGTGACAGGCTCACATGTCTCTACATGAATCGAGATTATGATAATATTTTAAATCAATCAGACTAAAAATCTAGTTGATCTATCTATAATACTCTAATAAAAAGCTAGCTAGTTGCTCCTACTTTCATTTGTGTGTGTTTATTTAATTACTGTCTGTTTTTTTTTTTGAAAAGTTTAATTACTGTCTGTTTGTAATGGTATTTTGAAATGTATTTCAATATATTAATATAAATTGATCTCTATTATGCTTGTGGTTTTGGTTGGTGATGTTAATTTTTTTTTCCTTTAATACAATAAATGCATGTATAAAGATTAATGTGAACTTAATCCAAGTGTATAAACTTAATATTCAAATCCTAAGGTAAACTATATACATGACAATTAAGCTTATTCTAACAATATTAATTATCTTTGGTTAGAGATTTTTGAAAATAAGTTATTTTGCGATAAAGAATTATGGAGTTATAATAAAGTTAAAGGGTTTTGTCAAAAAAAAAAAAAAAGAAAAAAAAAGAAGTTAATGAACGTGTTTGTTAATATACTTCCAAAACTATATTCGGAAATAGCAAGAAGATATTGCCTTCCTAAAATACAAAACTTTTTATGGATAGACACCAATTTCAAAAAAGTCAATAATTGGTTATCTTATTTGGTGTTAATTCATTTTAATTCCATGATCACGAGTATTTTAGTGCACTCTAAGGTGTGTGCGGCTTAATTTAATCACACATTTTAAAAAATTAATTTAGAAAAGAAAAATCATTTGCCACGTGACAAATTGTTAGCGACAAATTATGACGTAAGAGTGTATATGATTCGAGTTAGATTAGGTTAGATAAAATTTTTATGGACCAACTCAAATTTTCGAGTTAATCAATCTATCATGTCAAACTCCATATGTTATAGCAACTCATATATTATTCGTGTTGAATTGAATTAAGTTATCGGATTGCATTAATTTTTTTTCTTAGATTCAACTAGTGGGTAAATATGTAAAAAAAAAATTATGATATTATACTTAAACCTAAAATACAATGTCTTATTAATGTATATGTACGTATCTTATTAATATATTAAGAACCTATCTTATCATTCAATCTTTTACATATATATAATATTAATTAACCGATTCAAGTTAGATCGAATTGAATGAGTAAAACGTTAACTAACTTAAAAAAACAACTTAACTCAATAAAATACATACCATCATAACCAACTTAAGGGTTATGATTGTTTTGTTGTTTCAATTTAATTTTTCTTTCTTTTGAAAAAGAAAAATTGATACACACCAATGCGATTTAAAAAAGCCAGTGTCTAAGATTCCACGCATTAGAAACAACAAATATTTGGGAGTCAAGATATTTAAAAAATTTAGGGACACATATATATATGAAAAAAAAAATAGAAAGTAAATTATGCATTTAGTCTCTATACATTCCTTATGAAAGTTAAAATTTAATATGTATAATTTTAAAATATTAAAATTTAGTTTTTATAGTTTAAAAAATGTTAAAATATCATTTTGGTCCCTCGACTTTGGAGTTTGTTCTGTTTTGGTCCCTCGACTTTCAAATGTCCAATTTTAGTCCCTCAATTTTGTTATTTGTCCAATTTTGGTCCCTCAACTTTCAAATGTCTAATTTTGGTTCCTCAACTTTGCTATTTGTCCAATTTTGGTCCATCAACTTTCAAATGTTTTCAAATTTGATCCTTATACTATAAAAAAAGTTCAAAAATTGTCCTTTGGTCAAATGAATTTTTTATCTCTCCTAAATTATTTTCTCTCTCTCTTTCATCTTTCATAATTTCTCTCTCTAGAAATTTTACCTCTCTTTAATCCACCTCTCTTCCCCTCTTTTCTTTTCTTTTATTTTCTTTTTTTCTTCTTTATTTTCTTTCTTTTTCTTTTTTGTTCCATGGTAGACTATGAATTTTAGTAAACAAAAAGTGACAAATCAAAGTCGGAAAATTATTATTTAGAAAAATTATCTCATGTTAAATAATTTGATGAGATGGATTGAGGAGAGAATAAGAGAAAAAAAAGAATAGAAGAGGATTAGAGAGGTGGATTTAAGAGAGATAAAACTTTTAGAAAGAGAAATGATGAAAGATGGAAGAGAGAGAAAATAATTTAGGAGTGAGAAAACAATTATTTGACGAAAGGACCATTTTTGAACTTTTTTCATAGTCTAAGGACTAAATTTGGACATTTGAAAGTTGAGGGACCAAAATTGGACAAATAGCAAAGTCAAGGGACCAAAATTGAACAAACTACAAAGTCAAGGGACTAAAAATGAACATTTGAAAGTCTAGGAACCAAAATGGAACAAACCCCAAAGTTGAGGGACCAAAATGGTATTTTAACCTTTAAAAAACTAATAATCTTTCTTGTACGATAATTACGATAATAACTAAATCATAGAGTAAAATTATAAGATAAGTGAATTATTTTTTAGAATTTTCACAAAAGGTTTAACCTTAATTTAGGAAGGTGGTTTGTCCTCAAGTGTGGGAATGGTTTTTTTTTTCAGATTGGTTATTTCAAAATATTAAACAATATTATTGAACTATTATTCTTATTGGCCAGTGTAGTGATAAATTAACTCATTCATTTTTGTTGACTTTGACGACTTCAGAAAGCTACCCTTTCATGTATGTGCAGTATCATGACCGTGGATAAAAGGACACTTATTTTAGTTATTTATATTATTTTGTAAAATAAAATCAATAACTTCTTTTATTTATCCTACATGATGGGCATTTAAATATTACATAGATTGCCAATAGAGCAGTAGCTCAAACGGCATTGTTGTACACCTAATGATCTTAAGGTCTTAGGTTCGAGTCTTCTCCACCCTCAATTGTTGTAATCTCAAAAAAAAAAAATATTACATAGACTTTTTGGATAAACTTGTTAATAATATATATATATATATATTGAAAATAGCTATAATATTTAACAAACACCGTGATAAGAGACATAAATGACCTCTAAACAAATGCAAATTGCTAATAATTTTCAATTTACATTCTGTCTTCCCTAATATGATAATGTGAACTCAGTTAATTGAGATAAATATTTTTGATCAAGAGATCTTAAATTTAGTCATTCAAAGACAAAATTTTTATGCTGACACAAATTTACAAAATGAACAAAGGTGATCGGTTTTTTTTTTTTTTTTTTTTTTTTTTTTTTTTTTTTTTTTTTAAAGTTTAATAACAATGTGAAACATAGTTGAATATGTAACCGTGTGGTTATTAAATTATATAGAAAATGATTAGAACTATGCTATTACTGACAAAACAAAAAACCACCATCTAACAAAAACTCTAATATCTAACAAATCTAGATTATTAATACTTTCATGATAAATTACAAATGCTCAACTTGTATAGCAAAAAACTAAACTATTGTTTCTTAACTCGTGCCATTATTAGATAACATGAATATCCATCTCAAAATCAATTGATAATCAGAAGAGTAGTTTATGATCTATCTTATAAATGCTTGGAAGACTCTCAACTTTTTCAATGTGTAACGATAGTAGGATCTTAATACACCTTGATGTTGCAATGATCACGTTGCGGACAGATTCACTCACTACTGCATTTGCACGCATGAACGTCGAACAACAGCCAAACCAACACACACATTGATACACACGACACACACTGCTCAAATGGGACGGAACACTCACATGACCCAGAAAGAACACACACTAAACACGAAACACATATATCGCTCAAACTCATGAATATTAAACAACACTTGAATAGAAACTAACAAACATTGAACATAGTACCCGAATAAAACACACGATTACGTCGCAGTACATTACGCGTTGCATGACATACACTATTGCTCTAAACAATGAACAAAATAAAAATCATGTCGCTGAATTTTTGCTCATACGACGATCACGGTGCCTCACAGCTACACACATAAACCCCATCGTCAAACAACCGCACGCACGAAAATCCCGAACACAACAAACACCATCAGACCTATATAAATTTCTATGAATTATATTTCTATAACTTCTAACATAATCAAAACGGTAAAAGAAGAGATATTTCTTACGACGAAAAAAAAAGTTTAAAATATTAGATTGGTTGAATTAAATTAAATTTTAATCTCTATACTTTTTCATGTCAAAATTTAGTTGATGTGTCTTCAATAAACTTTACCATTATTATAGTCCTCATTGAAAAACAAAACACAATGTGAATCTTTTGTTTCCAAATTTTAGAAAAAGATAACTAAAATAGATTATAACTAATATTAAAGCTAAATTTAAGATTTCAAAAATAAAGTACATGAAGAGAATGTTAAATATATCTACATATACAATAAAAGGTTGACCTAGGAACAAGTGGGAGATATATTATTCAATCATTAGAATTAAATATTTAATCAACTGAAATAGATTAGATAAATTTTGAAGTACATAGTTTATGGAATTAGTCAAATGTCAATGATTCTTCCAATTGGAACCAATCAATAAATGGTAAACTGGGAGTGAGAATTAAAAAGGACAGTTTTTTTATAAAAAAAAAATTAAAAAGTCTAAACTAATTTGTTTAAATGTATAATGTGAGATAACAAAAATTAGGGTCACAAAAAGCAAAGCTATGGAAATGTGTTTGGCTGTGGAATGGAGACTTGTCTTTCTGGTTTTTCTGTGTGTTTTGGCCATGGCCAATCAAGCTCCAAAAGGTAACAAATACTGATTTTTATTTAAAAATAATAATAAACAAAATACATACTTTAGTCAAAATCGCCAATGAATCCAACATAATACTCACTAGAATTTCATAGTTCTGAAGGAAAAAAAGTTGTACGTTCTCACAACAGTATCGATTTTCAAAATCTAACCTATTGATTTACTTAAAAAATAACTGAAAATTGACCTATTGATTAAACCGATAGGTTAATTCATTTGAGTTATTTTTTTATTTAAAACATATAATTATCATACAGTTTTTAATTAAATTTTGAGGATCAATTTTAAAAAATTGGACACATAAAATCATTTGGTAGAAAAACATTTAAATTTAAGTAAATTTTGCAATAATCCAAATAAGAAATTTAATTAATTATATAAAAAATATTAATATTATATAAAGAATTTTTTTTTCTTGATCCATAAATTTTTTGTTAAATATTATTCTAATTAACACCACTTGAAAACTAACATTTATTTGGTCGGTTTCGATTGATCAATTTGATTTTATAGAAATGTATGAACACTCCTATATTTTCATACGAAATTCAAAAACACATTTGAGATTTATTTTGTTGTTGTTGTTGTTTTTTTTTTTTTTTGAGATCATACACTAGAGATGGAAGGTTTTTATAAATGAAGAAAAATGATTTAAGCCACATTTGATAACCCTTTCGTTTTTCATTTTTAGATTTTAGTTTTTAGTTTTAAAAAATAAAAATTGTATATGTTTGATAACTATTTTTTGTTTTTAAAATTCACATTTATTTAGATTTTTTAGTTTTTTACTCTTTATTCTTGATTTTTTCATACTTTTTTTATAAAAAAAAAACTTATTTTTAAAAGCTGTTTTTTTTTATTTTTAGATTTCTTTTAATATTTTACAAATATTTTTAAAATTTAAAAAATAAAAACTAAAATTGATTATCAAACAAATTTGTTTTTATAAAGTTAAAAATAGAAATAGAAAATCAAAAACCAAATAGTTATGATCAACTTTTTTTTTTTAATCAACAATTATTTCTATGAATTAAAACCGGTATAATAGTGATATTTGAATTTTTTTTTTAAGAACTATTTGAAATTGTTTTCAATCATGAATATTGTTTGTATACCACTCTTGTAGTGATTTGTTTGCATACTTATTTGTTATTAGATCTACGTCTCATATTTCAAATCAATAAATACAATAAAGTAATAAGTTATATGTATAAAAAAAAATTATTTTCATGCTGCTTTACTATTAAGTATATCGTCAACAACTATATAATAACCGAATGAGTCGGTAGCGCGATTGGTTATCTGGTTTGGAGTAAATCCATTTCCAACTCTACGGTTACGAGTTTGATCCCTGAAATCGATATTGTAATCCCCTCCCTCAACATGTACTCAAAAAAAAAAAAACAACTATATAATAGAATTATCTGTCTATATAATAATTAATCTTTCACTTAATTGTCCATTCATTGCTATTCATTACAATTTTCCAAAATCAAAATGTCAAGACTAAGACTGAGTATCTGTGACGTGAGAGATGAAAGAAATTTTGAAACCCAAACTTAGGTATGAAAGGAAAAAATTCCCTAAATTTAGTTTTTATTTTTTTTCATTTTTAAAAAAACATTTTATTTGTTTAAAAGTTAAATATGATTTTATTCTCAGATTTACTACATTTAAGTCTTTAAGATTTAGATGTTCAAAATCTCTAAAAAAAAAAAAAAAAAAAAAAAATCAATGTTAGCCTTTTTTTTTCTTTAAAAAAAATTACAATAATTTGAAGGTAAGAAGATTCGAACCTGTTATATTTATTGAATTTACATTGATACAACTAAGCTACTACTCTTTCGGCAATGTTATCTTTTGTATCGAAAAACATAGAATTGAATCGGTACTTTTTAAAATTAGGCTTTCTTAAAAATTATTCTTTATTAGCCTTTTCATCTCTAAATTTTAATAATATGTTTTCTATTTTAATTTTTTTTATTAAAACTATTATTTATTGAATCAATTTTTATGAAATACTTAAATTTATCATATAATTCAATATTAAGTTCTTATTTTTTATAAAAAAAAATTTGAGACTAAAATGGAATATAAAAAAAAACAATAAATTTTTAATCTAGTATAAATTGGGAGAGGGGACTACAAACCTTACGTAGAGATTCGAGAGTACCACTGTTATCAGACAAAAGAGAGCCAAATACCGATTTTTAAGATTGAGCATGTAATTATAGTATTGAATAGGATTACCACCAAATAATGAAACCAATACTCCAACCAACCTTTTTGTGGCATATAACGTAAAGAAAATACTGTCTTACTTGTAATAATATAAATTCTTAACATATTGATAAAATGCATTAATAAAATAGGTAACTTTATGTTCATGTATAATATCATGGAGTACTAAAAGAAAAGTATAATATCATGCGACTAAAAAGAAAAACAATAGTAAATTTAAAAGGCATTGTTACTGTGTCTCAAAAAAAAAAAGCATTGTTACTCCTAAAATAAGTATTATTGAAATGTTATATATATATATATATATATATATATTTTTTTTTTTGAAGCAACCTAACCATATATTTTTGGGATGGTTGGATTCTCTGAATATTCTATAATATTAAATTAAAATTCTAGTTAATGATGAAACCATCGAACTACAATCCTTTCGGTTGATACTATCTTTCTTTAGCTGCATGATTTATACTCTTTTTTTTAGGAACTCACAGGATATTATTCTTGAACATAAAGTTACTCATTCTATTAATACATGCATTTTGTCAATATGATAAAAATTTATATTATTAATTCATCTTAATTTATATTTGGGTTGGGTTGAAAGAGCCCAATTCAATAACCGCCCCAACCAAATGAAAATAATAAAATCATAACTCAACAATTTTTACAATTTTAATTGGATAATCCAACTTGTTTGTGTTGTTGGTTTCCTTGTTCACCAATAATCTTTATACATATTTCAAAATTAACTACTTGTATTCGTGACATTTCAATAATGTTCTTGTTATTATTATTATTTTTTAAAAAAAACAACCTTTAACCTTTATATGTTTGTTTGTTTACTTTTATATTTATATTTTTAAAAATTAAATTCAAATGAAATTTAAAATAATTATTTCATCAATATATTAAAATTTAAAATTAGTATAATTATCATTTTACTTAATATTACTTGTAACTAACAATGTGTTATTAAATGTCAGATATAAAAATATTCAATATCAAAATATATTGTCCAAAATTTAAACTAGATTTCAAAGTTAAGGATTATAAAAAGGGTGTTCGTTTGTTAATTTATGGATAATTTAAAATGTGTATTTATTAATTATTCATCTGAAAATAGTATCCAAACAAGTTATATAACTATTCAAAATATAACTACTCCTTATTTATAGTGATTCATTTATAACTACTCAAAATAATTATTCATTTCAAACAACTCATTTCTAATCATTAATTTTTTATTATTTAAAATAACTTTTCATTTTTAACTACTCATTTTTAATCATTATTTTTTAACTACTCGTTTCAAATTCCAAACAAACTATTATTTCTTACTCATCTAAAAAAAAAAAACTACACCAAAATGTCCTTTTATAAAAAAATAATTACACAAGAAATTGATATAAAAAACACACTACCACACACAAAGCATAAACCCCACCTCAAAACAAAAACACCCACCAAGTGTTTGTGAAAAGTCCCAAGTGAAAAATGCCACAAAGCTTCAATCTCCGCTCGATGATCCATTCCCTAGCCTTCATCATCGTGGCTACACAAGCTCTATGATGGTCTAGCGCCGTGTGAGGGGTTCATCGGTGGCAGCAACGGGTTTAGTGGAGAGAATCCACCGATGACGAGCTGCAGTGGCTCTAAGAAGGTGCTGAGCGATCGTAAAACAAAGGAAGATAAGGTTGAAGAATGGGAGAGGCGTAAATTGAAGAAGAATGAGAGATCAGTGAAGTGGAAGGAAAAGAGAACCAAACGTCGGAGGTGGGTGCAGACGCCATCGCCTTAGGAGGAGAGGGAGAGTTTTTTTGGGAGAAAAAAGAAATTACTTTTTCTTGTGAAACTCCAAAATATAACGTGTTTTTTCATAAAATAAATTTATAATGTAATATTATTTTATGACTCTAAAGTAGAGTCAAAGTTTGGTAAAATATAAAAACTTTCGTCCTCTCCTCCAAACACGCGTGTAATTGGATTTCATGACACAATTTTTTTCTTCCTACACCTAATTCTAAGTGGAAAGGTGTCATGGAAGGTGAAAATTCTAGTAGTGTTACTTACCACTTTCAAAATCTAACTCCTCAAACTAACTCTTTCCAAAACCTCTTAGGGGGTGTTTGTTTGACATATTTAGGTAAGAGTTAGCATTAGGAGTTATATCAACTCCTCTTCGAAAACCTACATCCAAACGAGTTTTTATTAATTCCTCCTCATTTTTACTTTTAAAAATAACTCTCATTTCTAACAATTCATTTTTAATCCTTCATTTATAACTACTCAATCATTTCTAACCACTTATTCTTAATAATTATTTTCAAATCAATGAAAATAACTCATTTTTAACCATTCATTTTTTATCATTTCTTTTTTAACGACTAAAAATAACTACTAATTTTTAACTCTACATCCAAACAAAGTTTTGACTCTAACTCCTCTACATAAAAACTACATCCAAACGAGTTTTTGACACCATTCTCAATTTTTAATTACTCAATATAATTCATTAATCCAAAAACTACCTAAATATGTCAAACAAACAGGCTCTTAGACTGTGTTTGGGCCCATTTATATAAACGAACAGGTTAGTTATATTAACTCAACCAATATTTACCTCATTATTTATCATAATCGATGTTATAATAATTTATTTCTCAAACATTATTTATAATTATACACGGTCTATCGTAACCAAACCGTGCTCGAAAAGCACCCTTAAAGTCGTTTTTGTCCAAACAAAATTAAAGACGTAATTTTAATCTTAAAAAAAGAGAGGTATTTTTTAAATTTGACGCTCTGGTTCATCTTCTTCGTTTGAAGGTTTCATCAGCATCGACTGTGGTGCGGTTGTCGATTCCATAGACCAACAGACCGGAATCCCATTCCAATCAGACAAAGATCTGGTAAAATCAGGAATCTCTGGCCAGATTTCCCCAGAATTCACCGGCAATTATTTTCTGAGAACCAGAACCCTAAGAAGCTTCCCGGACGGAGTGAAGAACTGCTACAATCTCCGGCCAGATTCCGGCAAAGGCAACAATTACTTGATCAGAGCCTCCTTCTTCTATGGAAATTACGACGGAAACAAAACCACTCCTGCATTCGACGTCTATCTCGGCGTTAATCTCTGGATTACGATCGATTCCAATGATACTGTTAAGGAGGCTATTTACATGGCTCCCACAGATTCCATCGATGTATGTCTTCTCAATACTGGCAATGGCGTCCCTTATATTTCCACATTGGAGTTGCGGCCGTTGGACAACTCTATTTATCGCTCCGGCGACCGGATGCAGCAGTTCTTGGTGCTGTGGAATCGATTCGATTTTGGTGGCGAAGGTAGTACCAGGTATAATCGATTTGGTTTTCTTTGTGGTGTATTGTTTTTCAGATAGTGTGAGCATTCATAGTGTTTTCAAAAGCAGAAGGCACACCAAAAGGAGAGGATTTTTTAGTTCAGATGCACTATATAAAAAAAACAAAAACTTATATATATATGTGTGTGTGTGTGTGTGTGTGTGCCTGTATACACAATAAAAACAATTTTCATAGATATAAATGAAGTTTTAGTGTTTATAGATATAAATGAAGTTTTAATTCATAATAATATATGAAACATACACAATACAACTATCAACCTTCACGTGCTTCGCTGACCTAGTATGGGTTGCCTCCGAAACTTAAAACTTATAGGGATCTAAAACACAAAGGGAAAAAAATCTCATGAGGCGCACGCCTTTTGGTGTCTAGGGCTTCATGTAAGGCGTCATTAAACGCGCGCTTTATGACACCCGTCTCACATGGGACAAGCAAGGCACCAAAGGTGGGACTTGCGCCTAGGCACGCGCATTATTACACGCATCTCACTTGAGACAAACAAGGCGCCAAAGGTGGGATTTGTGTCCAGTCGTGCTTGGATGTGCTTTTTAATACACTGAGCATTCATCTAAAAACTACTTGGTTACGAAAGGAATTGCCTACCTATGTTTTATATTGTTAGAGGTTTTCGCTTGATCCTTCGTGCCAGTATTGGGTGGATCCTGTGGGAAAAGTGTTACTAAATTCATATTAGTTCATATATAATTACTAGTCGAACAAAAACAAAATACTTTTTTTTGGTTGGTGTGACGCTTTATGGTTTAGTAAAAATTGCTAAACGAGGACATATATCGTTTAATTAGTAAACCGACCTCAAATTTTGTTGATCTCAATCTATTTTAGTTTAATGGACTATGAATCTATGATACCATATTAAATTATGGACGTTAGGATTTTACATTAGAAAGAGTGAGATCTCATAGCAATATATAAGAAATGTGAACTACTTCTTTTATCACCCAATTGATTTTTAGAGGAATGTCGACGTCCGCTAATATGGTATAAGAGCCACAGGTCCCTAAAAGGGGTCTTGAGGGGGCAGGTTAGGATCTTTCATTGAAAAGAGTAGAGACCTCATAACGATATATAATTCACTCTTTCCAACCTTGTTGGATTGACTTTCTCTAATTTGTACGTACAATTTCTTTTACAGTTATCCGCAGGATGTTGTTGATCGGATCTGGTATGTGTATAATGAAACCCGGAGTTCAACGCCGTTGAAGAAGATTCAAACGAATGCAAGTATTGCACAGAGTAGTAATGATCCCTACAAATTACCTGAATCAATGTTTCAAACTGCGTATGGAACTCTAAATGCCAGTACTCCTTTCGTTTATGATTGGTACACTTACGCCTATGGTTCTACGTTTTATTTCTGCTTTCATTTTGCTGAGATTGAGAAGTTGGATTCTGTTAGAGAAATGAGTATTGTGTTGAATGACATCCACATTATTGCACCATCTGTAAAGATTCAGTATCTCAAACCACAAACCATATGCTCAACTTCAATTGGTCTCCCTGTTAATCATAATGGAAGAAATTATCTTCGGATTTTCACGGCCTCTGGTTCGGATCTTCCTCCCATTGTCAATGGACTTGAGGTTTTTTATTCCATGGAGCTCTCTCATTCACCTACATTTTTACAAGATGGTATATTTCTTCCTTTCATCCTCCAATATTTGTTCATTAGAATAATATTATCATGTTTTTTTTTATATTCGTGACGGTTCGGGTCAACTTGCGCCCACCTCGACTAATGTCATGGGACATACTGCCTGACCCTACAATATTTGGATGTCAAGGAAACCTGTAGGAAATTAATTCCTAGGTAGGTGGCTACCATGGGTTGAATTCATCACTTTAAGCACCCCAAGGCCTCTTTGACCACTTAAGCCACTCCATGATGGTTGAATAATTTATGATGTTTAGATGGCCCGAGGGGTGGCCTCATTGGTAGAAGCTTAGGGACTCTAGGATATGCTCTCTTGGAGGTTCCAAGTTCGAAAGGCACGGGTGAGGTTAATTGTAAAGTCCATTGTTATTTCTCGAATCTGGACCTTGGAATAGGTGCAAGTTTCCTTGGGTATGTAGTGGACAACCTGCAATTCTCGGTTATCAAAAAAAAGCCTATTGTATTTAGATGTTACTTTAATACAATCATTTTTTCCTCTTATGTATAGCTAATGCCGTAAACAATATCAAGAAGACATTCGATGGATTGAATAGTATCTGGCAAGGAGATCCATGTTTGCCTGTATTTTCTGTATGGAGTGGTTTAAATTGCAGTCGTAGTGATCCACCGAGGATAATATCATTGTGAGTGCATCATTTTAACATAGCAAACTCGTCCCTTGTCTCTAAATATTCAAATAATTTCTGATGAAATTGTGAAAGCAGGAACTTGAGCAGCAGCAAGTTAACAGGAGAGATTCCATTTTCCATCTCCAATCTCACTCAATTGGAGACTCTGTATGTACCTTATTACTTAAGATTAGAGTGGAACTAAACTTAATTGACAAAACCCAATACAGATACTTGTGCCTTTGATTTTCATCTTCAACCTGCTTTTATCTTGCAGGGATTTATCCTACAATGACTTGAGTGGATCATTTCCAGAATTTTTAGCACAACTACCACGTTTGAAAACACTGTAAATTCATTTTTTGACTTTCAGTTCTAGATTTCAATTAAAACCTTTTGCAGGATTGGTATTTGGTATAATTGTTGGATCATTGATTTCTCTTTTACCACTTTTTCGCAGCAATTTAACTGGTAATAATCTTGGTGGCACAGTTCCGGAAGCACTTCTTGTGAAATCTAGAAATGGAGCTTTGCATTTGAGGTCTAACTTCTATCGCCAAATATTCAACTTCTTTTTCTTCTGTTATTTTTCTTCAAATTGTTTTTATATTTAGATTACCATTTATCTTCTTCCTCTTGTTGCATGCAGTGTGGCTGATAATCCAGAACTCTGTTTGTCACCTCCTTGCAAGAAAAAGACAAAGAAAGTTTCTGTTCTTCCTGTTATCATTGGTGTCGTAGCAGCTGTCGTCCTTGCAATATGTTTGGTCTTGCTTTTCATCTATAGGAGAAACAAGAAAAGTAAGTCATGTCACTTTTTTTTTATATCCGTAATTGTCTAGGCCAGCTTGCGCGCTCCTCGACTAACGTCTCGGAATATACTGCCTGACTCTACAACATTCGAATATCAAAGAAACCTGTAGGAAATTAAATCTTAGGTAGGTAGCCACGGTAGGAAATTAAGTCATATCACTTTTTTATGCTGGGCTTATTATTAATATTATTATTTTGTAACCAGAAACGATTTCATATGAAATGTAGGAGTAAACTTCATACGTGTGTTACGAGAATAGTTTCCATTTAAAAATAAAATAAGATAAGCAAAAAGAAGAATGTACTTATCTTTATACCAAAAATATAAAGTTGTAGTAATCAATTCTAGGAAGCAAGTAAAAGTTGGAGAAACATCTTTGAAAATCCGACTATTCTTTTCACCCCAAATAAGCCATAAGAAAGAAGGAATGAAAGCATTCCAAATTATTTTTTTCATGCGGCATTAATGATCCTGATAATTAGTAGTGAAATTTGGAAATTAGATTTTGAAATCTTAAAATCTTTGTGGATTATTTACTGCAGAGAATTCGTGCAAGTTAAAAGATAAAACTTCAGTGAAGCAAAAACAACGAGAGTACAATTACTCTGAAGTTGTGAGTATTACTAATAATTTCAGAGACATCATTGGAGAAGGAGGATTTGGAAAAGTATATAAAGGTGCTTTGAAAGATAAAACTCTGGTTGCTGTAAAGCTACTCTCATCAGCATCAAAGCAGGGCCACAGAGAATTTCAAACCGAGGTTAGAACAATGTGTTTTGAACTATTATAGAGTGATCAAGTGGTCAAAACTCAAAAATGTCATAAATAACTAAGAGGTGTTGAGTTCCACCCATGGTGGTCACCTACTTAGAAAATAGTTTTTTAAGAATTTCCTTGACATCCAAATGATGTAGAGTTAGGTTGTATGTTCTGTGAGATTGGTCAAGGTATGCGTAAGCTAGCCTTGACACTCACGAATAATTAAAAAAAAAAATGCACAATGTGTTCTAAAGTATTAGAGAATTTAGTGTTGCTTTCCTAATTTGATTGAATTCATATGATAATTCTCCAGGCAGAACTCTTAATGATTGTTCACCATCGAAACTTAGTTTCTCTTGTTGGATATTGCGACGAGGGTGACACCAAGGCGCTCATTTATGAATACATGGTCAATGGAAATTTGTGGCAACGTTTATCTGGTAATCTAGTTGTATGATGAAATTTCACTTTTTAGCATTAACTAAAAGAACTCTAAGATAAGAAGTACAATATATCGTTTCCTAGGGGCGGTGCAGTAGTTGAGCGTCGGACCTTGAGGGTGTGCTCCCCTTGAGGGTCCCAGATTGGAAGTTGTTGAAGGAATAATATCCCAAGCAATTTGTCTCTATTTCCTACGTTGTCCCCCGGTGTTTGATTATGGGACGGACAGGGTTGTCCCTGACGTTAGAGGAGCGAAGCTTCAAGTTCCCAAGTCATCAATAGTACAATATATCGTGCTTGAAACCTCCCATTTAAGTCTAAACCCATGAAACAGTTTTCTACCTTTCAACCTTCCATTAACTCTTTGTATATTATTTGTTATTTAACTAACTACTGGTTCACCTCTACAATTCACATTATATTTCTACTTCTATCTAATATCATTTCTATCAAAATTCTAGAACCTTAAAGGGGCATTTGGCCCTTTTGATTAAGTAGATAAGAAACAAGAATATGTTTGATAACTGTTCTCGTTTCTTGTTTCTTAAAAATAAATAAGAAATAGAAACAACCAAGTTTCTTATTTCTAGTTTCTTTTTTAAAAATATTTTTTTTGTTTTTGAAAAAATATAACATGTATTATTTATATATATATCAAAATTTTGCATTTTCTAGCATAAAATAATTTGTATATGAAAACATAAATGAATCTTAATAGAAAATTACCAATAAATTTGTAATAACTACGCGTCTTACAAATTTTTTAGAATAAATTATAAATGAATAAATTCAAATGAGAAAATTAAGAAATCAAATGAGAAAATGAATAAATTTAAATATACATGCTAAATATTTTAAAATTTTAAAATAAGGTATATCAATAATAAAATTAAGAAATAAAATAAAATATTACATACCAATACTATTTTATACCAATTAATATAGTTTATAAATATAAAATTGAAAATTGTCATACATAACAAATTCTAGTATCCCTACTTTAATTATACCATTTTTTGAAAAATATTTCATACATAACAAAATCTATAATATTTTACTTTATTTAATTCTAACATTTTTGTATTTCAAAAAGAAAAAAAAAAATATAACAGTTTTGCAACTATCAATTTAACAAGATTGAATATTTTTTTATATTTTATATTTCTATAAAATTTTGATATCGATAAAATATTTTACCTATTTCCTTTTTGCTATTTATGAAAAACAATTATAAAATAAGTGTATATTTAAATTAATAATATAGACATAAAAATTATTTATTTATAGAATTAAATTTAAAAATTAGTATACGTTGAAATTAAAATAACGGTTTATATAGAAAAAAGTATAAAAATTATAACATATAAAATTATACTTGACAGGAAAAAGAAAAAAGAAAAAGCAAAGCCCACTGAAATTTGAGAATCTTCAGTATTTCCATTGTGCCAGCACTCTAATAAATAAAATATAAGTCAAAACACGAAAACACAATAAAAAAAAAAAAAGAAACAGAACGGCAGCCAAATATTGGAAACGTTTTTTCTTTAAATTTGGAAACAAGAAACGTGAATGTTACCAAACAAGATCGTTTCTCAAAAAAAGAGAAACAAAAATAAGAAACAGGAAACGGGAGTGTTACCAAACGGGTCCATAATAGCCCAACCTATCTCATGTTTGGACCACTGGTTACTCGAACTCTCTTCTATTAAGTCATGTTATAAGCCAATAAGAGCAATAGCTCGAGTGGCATCTTGTATAATCTTGTATGCACAATGTTATAGATCCGTTTTCCCTCTCCCTAAAATGTTGTTGGATAAAAATTAACCCATGTTATAATTAAACTGTAAGTTATAATAACCCCTTATTATAATAATTTGCACCATATGCACAAGTTATCATTATTGGTTGATATAATTAAATTTACGCCAAACCTATCAATTTAAACTTTTGGATTGATTGATAATTTAACATAATATTAGAGTAGGAGGCCTGGAGATAAAGTCCATGTCTTTCAAATATTCAAACCCACAAGTGAGGGAGAGTATTGGTTGATATATTTAAATTTATCCTAACTAAAGAGCATAAGCTTTTGGGTTGATTGGTAATTTAACATATTTCAACAATTATAACAACTTGAACCTCAAACCCAAATTATCATAACCCGTTATGATAACTTGCACCTCAAACACGTGTTATTATAACTTTTCCTATCATAAATATAATAATCCACCGTTTATAATTAATCCAACCGTTGCTCCAAACGTGCATAAAGAAAGTGACTGCCGCGTGGATTAGCTAAAACTAAAACCTATAGATCTGTTTTGGCTGCAGAGAAAAGCACGAATGTTCTGAGTTGGATTGAAAGACTTCAAATTGCAGTGGATGCAGCACATGGTTTCATTTCTCACCTTTCTTCTTCTGTATAATTGCTTATTTATTTATTTATTTTCCTTTCCTCTTCTGTGGATGTTTAGGGCTTGAATATCTGCACAATGGTTGCAAGCCAAGTATAGTTCATAGAGATTTGAAGCCGCCAACATACTGTTAGATGATATGATGCAAGCCAAAATAGCTGATTTTGGATTGTCTAGAACTTTTCAAATTGAAAATCAATCTCAGGTGTTAACACAGTTAGCTGGCACACCAGGGTACTTTGATCCTGAGTAAGTACTTCAAACTTAGTTTTATCTTGTAAACTTGTCTTCAAGATTGTGATAAAACCCAAATATATTAATATCGAAATACAAGATAAACCCAAGTTTAGAGGTTACTTGGATCCTCCCATTTTTAAGCTCACTCGAGACCTAAATCAATTGGCCAAAATATTCGACCAATGCTCCCTCACTTGTCACTTGTGGGCTTGAAAATTTGAGAAACGTCGTACAAGTGGAATCCAATTTTAATTGGGGATGAAAACGACTTGACATGAACTTGAATTCAGGACCTCCTACTCTGATATCATGTTGAATTATGTTAAACTGCCAATTAATCCTTAAGTTTAAGGTTTTGGGTTGATTGACTTTTGGATTGATTGGTGGTTTGACATAATTCAACAGATATGATATTGAATTATGTTAAATGACCAATCAGCCCAAAAGCTTAAGTCGATAGGTTAGAGTAAATTTAATTATATCAATCAACAAATACATTCTTAATTGTCCACTAAATCAACATGCCTTTCTTAACTAATTACTAAACTACCCCTACTATAAATTGATAGATCTAATTTGCTTCTTTTTTTTCTTCACAGAAGCCAAACACTTGGAAATTTGACTAAGAAGAGTGATGTTTACAGCTTTGGGATAATCTTATTTGAGTTGATCACTGGATGCCCAGCAATAACAAGGAGCTACAATGGAAGTAATATTCACCTTCTAGGTTGGGTTGTTCCACTAATCAACAAAAGGAAGATTGAAGATGTGATTGATGTGAGAATAAAAGGAGAAGTTGACCCAAATGCAGCCTATAAAATGGCTGAGATAGCCATGTTATGCACCCAACCAACTGGTGACAAAAGGCCAGACATCAGTATTATTTTGGAGGAGCTTAAGGAGTGTTTGGCTATGGAGCTGGAGCGAACAACGCAAGCCGAAAGCTCCGAGTTGTCTTCGTCAATTATATCTCAGTTCGATGCCGGTCCTCGTCTTCGGTGATTGCAGGTCATTCTTACCTTCCAGACTTAGATAAATTTATTGTCATCATCTTTTTTTTAAGTTTGGTGAGGATTTCGTATTGAAAAGGTAAAGAAGTCTCGCAACTTTTATAAGATCGTAGGGCTACTTCTCTTATTATCAACTGGTTTTGAGATGAAACTCAAATGATTCTAATATATTGTCGTTGTCGACTTCATTATATAGCCCCTTTTTATACATTTTATGATTTGGGTTTTTGGAATTTGTTGGTATATGCTTGGATATTTTTAGAATTTGAAATACTTGGTAAGCTAAGGTATTATTTTGTAGCAGTGTGTTTTCATTTTCTGACCATCCATGGTTTTGTTGTATCTATTGTGAAAACATTTATAATATACAAATACTTTATGCCGTTTTAGAACTCCAACATCAAGTGGGAGAGAAGGATGATGGATAAAATCATTATTTGGGCAATGAACGATAACCACTATTTATCTCATTTATCAAGTATCATACTGACCAATAACTATTATCGTACTATCCAATAATCTATCTTCCAAACTTTTTTCTCGAACCATCGGGACCAATGATGCAAATATAGATATGGACAAACGATAAATATAGATATGGACCTAACCATTATCTACACCTCTATCAACTAGCACTAGCAACAGTTATCCACCAAATAATAGTTACCCACCTACAATAATTATCATATTTTTTATAGGAAGCAAAAATATTTTCATTGATAAGACAAGTGTTGCAAGACTTTGAGTGAGGTTTTGAGCCACTTTTACAAAGAGAATCACTTGGCAAATACAAAACAATAACTCTTAGGAAGTTGTACAACCAACTTTGAATCCTAACTGTCTAACAAAATTTACTGCACCATTGCAGCAGTGACTTTTTGAGTCTTCTTTGATCATACCAATTATTATTAGCTTTTTTTATAGCATTTATTATTATTATTTCATGATAACAAAAAAAAAAAATCAAAAGCAATAAGTGTAAAATTCTAAGGATGCATATAACTTAATAATTATGAGGTTATAAATTTGAATCTCTATTTTTCTTAAAAGCTGGTGAATAAAAAATGAATAAAACAAAGCTACTTACTTGTAAGTAGTCATTTAATTTCATAGTTGCCTCCTTTCATATTTGAGACGCATGCATCAATCCTAAAGCTCAAACCTAAAAGATAACTGAATATTTGTTGTAAATTTTAAATTTAAATCTTGAAAAGAATATATCTTGAAAGCTTCAAACTTCCACGAATAAATTGTCCCGACAACATTCAATGTTATATTTGACTCAGCATGTTTTTTACTGTGTCAAGGACATCAATTGTTGTAATCTCATAGATACAATTGTCAAGAAGCTCTTAAATACAAGTGTACCTATCCTTTGTATTTATGAGAATTGAATATAATACAACCACCATATTGTTCATCTTCATCTACAAAAACACCACAATTCCAAAATTATAAATTCTAATAATAAATTAGGATCAGACTCAAAATACCTTTATTTTATTTTTGGGTTTCTAGTTTCTTGGCCATGGGTTTCAAATGGAGCTTGCTTTTTGTGTTGGCTTTCATCTCTGTCCATGCTGCCCAGGACCTTCCTGGTAATTTTATAATCTTTTTCTTTTTCTTTTTAATTTATATGTCTTTTAAATGAATTCCTTCTTTAATTTTAGTTCTTACTAAAATAAAACCCAAGGTCAATGACGCAGTTGGTTATCTTATCTAGTGTTAATCTCGATATTTGGCTCTCATATTATTTGAGAGCAGTTGTGCCCTCTATATAGGGTTTGTTTTTCCCTTTCCCCCACTTTGTACTAAAAATAAAAAATAATAATGTTAATAAATGTCTTAAAACTATATCAAGGAATCAAAATTGGTTCATAATATTTTTCATTTTATTAGAAGGGTTTAAGGTGTATTTGAATTCAAACTAGTAATAGTACAGAGACTGAAGTGAAATTATGCATGAATTACAATAGAAACCTTTTTAAATAATTTAGGAACCAAATTTAAAGCAAAAGCAAGAAATCAAAACTGATAATTTAGACTCAATATGTAAATAAATAAATCGTTTTCTTCTAATTTCATTAAATGAAGGAAGAGTTAGAACTCTTAACCAAATTCCAATTTATTTTCTTTTTTGAAACTCATTTCCTTTATTATTTTTTTTTTTTTACAACATGACTTGATTTTTTAAAACATATGTAAAATGTAGACACTAACATGTTAAGATATACTTTAACCTTCATACTTTGAGTTTTATCGATTAATTTTTAATTGCCCAATTTCAGTATATATATATATATATAAACTTAAGATTTGACTGTGACACTTTTGGAATTAATATTAATCAAAAGTAGTTTAAAAATTACATTCAAATAAGCACCAAATGTGAACATATTTCTAACTTTATAGAGAAAAGGTAAATTTTTTAAGAAAAATTAACAAAAACTTACTTTAAAGACCAATTTTTTGTTTTTTTTAAACACAATATAATTGGACATTTGAAAGTTCAAGACCAAAATTGAACAAATAAAAACAAAAATCTAAGTCCCCATTTGATAATCATTTAGGTCTAATAACCATTTTGTTGTTTTTTTTGTTTTTCATTATTGGTTTTTTGTTTTTTGTTTTGAAAAATAAAAATCGTTTATAATTAATTTTAGTTTTTATGTTTTTAAAAATTAAAAATCAAAGAACATGTTTGATAATTGTTTTTTGTTTTCAAATTTCACATTTCGTTTGAATTTTTTTTAGTTTTTTACTCTTTAATCTTGATTTTTTCATGTTTTTTTAAAAACAAAAACAAAAACTTATTTTTAAAAGCTACTTTTTATAGTTTTTAAATTTCCTTTAATATTTTTAAAATGTTTTTAAAATTTAAAAAACAAAAACAAAAAACAAAATGGTTATCAAACGGGGCTTTAGAATTTTGGTTTTTTATTTTTAAAATTTAAACTTATTTTTACTCAAATGTTCTATGATCTGTTTCATTTTTATGTATCCATCTTTTTTTTTAAAAAAAAAATGTGAATGCTAACCAATTTTTTTTTTAAAAATAGACTTTTGGAAGCTACTTTTTTGTTTCTAAGTTTTGGTTTGGTTTCTTAAAATAAAGGTACGATATAAATATCCAATTAAGAAAAAACTTATGGTAAGGTAGTTGTCGTGAGCTTAAATTTCAAAAACTAAAAACAAAATAGCTATCAAACGAAGCCTAAATAGTTATCGTGATTACATTTTCATTTCCTATTTCTCAGAAGGGTTCATAAACATCGACTGTGGTGCATCCGAAGACACAATAAGCCCATGGTCTCAATTAAAGTACAAATCAGACAAAGATATCATATCATCAGGAATAAACAAACCCATATCCCCACAATATCGCACAAGTTGGGATCAACTATATTGGACGTTAAGAAGCTTTCCAAACGGTACAAGAAACTGTTATCATCTAAAACTAGACTTAGAAGCTTCGGGTACCAAAATTACGAAAAAACATCTCGTAAGAGCTGCTTTCGCGTACGGTAACTACGATGGCTTGAACTTCACTTCGAGTTTCGATCTGTATTTCGGCGCTAATTTTTGGGCGACCATGTTCAAGGATCGGGATAACCTCGAGGTTGTTACTTTCCTCGACGATTCGACAGAATACGTCGATGTTTGTTTGGTGAATACGGATAATGGAGTGCCTTACATTTCGTTTTTGGACTTTCGACCTTTGGAGTTTTCGCTTTATCAAACTGATGCTCGTGATAGTGCTAAACTCTTGGTGCTTTGGGGTCGATTTCACTTTGGAGGCAATTTATTTGTTAGGTAATTGTTATAAGTTACACCATGTTACTAGTTTTTTTTTTTTTTTTTTTTTAATTCAGCATTATATTGTTTTTTTCTTTATGTTTTTTTGGTGAGTGATGGAATTTTTTGATTTCTTGATTCGAAACATGTTTTTATGTCAATTGAGTTTATTTTTACAAAGTTAAACCTAAATTTTCAAGCATTTTTTAAACTCAAATTTATAATTTTTTAGTTATAAATTTATATATTATATTAGATAAGTTTTGCTCTCGTTGACATAAATTCTCTTTAATAATTTGCAATTCATCTTTAGATAATATTGACAACCACTTAAAAAATGCAAAGACAATAATGAACATAAGATCAAACTCATAAGTTTATATGAGTGTTTTTCTCTTCTTTTTTTTAGTTCCGTGATAATTAAAATGAGGGATTTAAACTCATAATTTATTGACATGAAACATTATCAACTTAGCTATCAATAATCATCGATTGATCTAGTGGGTAAAAAAAAGCATTGAAGATCCAAATTATGAGTTTAATCTAAGAAATGAACATTTACCAACAAATATAATTTACGATACTGTCTTTTTTACATCGAAATGTTATAAGGTCAATATGTATGTCTAGCGAAAGTAATCTATATAGGCATAAGTTGAACTATCTTTTAATTGAGTTTATGTTAATCAATGTATTGAAATATACTTTGAACTATATTCTCTTACAATTACTTAGTCGAGGTCTCATTGTCCAACAAACGAGTGAAATTCTATAGACATAATTAACACAATAAACATTGTATCTTATCCCGCATTTTTCTTTTTCATGCTCTAATCTTTAATTCATTAAGATGTACTTATCTCAAGTTTTCAATTCGAGACGCATGACTGACATTAATTTGTAGACACCTTCACTTCTTCAATATTTCCCAATACCCAATCTAGGACCGACGTGGTTATCTGGGTATTTTTCGGGTTTCAAATTTTTAAAAAAAAAAAAAAAAAAAATTATGGTAGGATTTAATTTACTTTCAATTTTAAACTCGGCAATTTCGTAGGTACCCAGAAGATAAATACGACCGAATGTGGTACCCTACAAAATGCAACACATTAGGCAACACCACGACGGCGATATCAACCAACGCAACCGTTGCCGATGACGACGACGGCGGAGGCGGCGGCGATTCATACAAGCTGCCGCGATCGGTGCTGCAAACGGCGTGTAAAGCGGCGAATTCGAGTTTACCATTGCAGTTCAAATGGACGAATTTCTTCAAGGATTCTCGATATTACTTGTGCTTCCATTTTGCAGAGATCGAGAGGCTCAGGCCGGGCCAGATTCGGGAGATGAGAATCGTGTTGAATGATGAGGAGATCGTTGCGAGCTCGATTAAGCTTTCGTATCTGAAACCCTACAGTTTTTGCTCGAAGGGATTGGATCTGGTTCTGTATCGCGAGAATGTGGTTTCTGTTTCTTCGTCTTCTTCGTCTATGCCTCCTGTGCTCAATGGATTCGAGGTTTATTATACCAGGAACACTTCGAATCCGATCACTTTTGGTCAGGATGGTAATTTCTTCTTCTTCATCATTCTGTTTTCCTGCTTTTTGTTATTGCAAAACTGAGATTAGGTAAGTTTAGATTAGATGCAACAGAAAACTTGGACTCTATCTGTTTGTAATTTGAAAAAAAAAAAACAAAATTAGTTTAGATTAGCTCCCATGACTATTTTGTTTTTTATTTTTATTTTTTTAAAAATAAATTTATTTGTTAATCAATTTTAATTTTTGTTTTCAAAATTTTAAAAATATTAAAGAAATTTTAAAAACAAAAAAAATTATTTTTAAAAACAAGTTTTTGTTTTTATTAATAAAAATGTATGAAAAGAACAAGAATAAATAGTAAAAAAAATTTAAAAAATCCAAATAAAATGTGATTTTGAATATAAAAAAACATTTATGTATTTAGTTTTTCATTTTTAAAAATATAAAAGTAAAATGAGTTATCAAAGATGTACTATTTTTATTTTTTAAAATAAAAAATGAAAAACAAAAGATAAAAAATGAAAAACAAAAACAAAGTATGAAATAGTTATCAAATGAGGACTTAGTTTTTATTTTAAAAAATGCATACAAACTGAAGTAAATTTAAATATATAAATCGTCAATAAATTCTAAAAAGTTGTAATTCTAAAAATTATTTCTTATCCTAAAAATAAAATAAAAATGTAAATGGAAAATGGGTAAATTATTATTATTATTATTATTATTATTATTTTTTTGATGTATGATAAAACCCAACCAAAATCGAATTCAACCAATTGTAGAATAATTTAATGATTTCGTGCTTTATTGAAATTCTGATTGGAAAATGATTTCGTGCTTACTTTAGATTTGGTATCCTAAATGGAAAAATGAGGATTAAGATGACTTGGACCTGTTTGATAAGCTTTGGTTTTTGACAATTTATCTTGTTTACTCTTCATTTCTCTAAATTTCTGAATGAAGCCTTTGAATTTTTGGCCAATTTTAAAAACAAAAACAAAGTGTTTGAAAATTATTTTTTTAGTTTTCAATATATGACATTGTTCTAAAATATAATGGTCAAGAAGGTTTAAAGTAATTAACAGATGAATGAATTACCTAGTAGTCAAGAGAGTCTTAAATAACGAAGAGGAGATGAGTTCAATCTATGATGGCGAGTACTTAGGAATTAATTTCCTACTTTTTCTCTTGACACCCAAATATTGTAGAGTTAAATATGTCTCATGATAATAGTCGAAATGTGCGTAAACTGAACCGATCAATTAGGATGTAAAAAAGAAACTGACTTAGATTTGACTTTTTCTTTTTGATAAAAAACGACATTTTTATTGATGAATGATAATACAAAATAGCATACAGTGTTTAAAGAGTTACAAAAGAATCACACCAATGTATAATAAGTTGTCTTAATTGTTTTTCACAATATAAGAATTGATTTTGTATGTATGCATGCTTTTTATAGTGAATGCAATTGGGGACATAAAACAACATTACAAGCTAAGTAGAAATTGGGAAGGTGATCCTTGTGAACCACTTTCATTCTCATGGGAGGGTTTGAATTGCAGCAATGCCAACCCTTGGCCCAGAATCATTTCACTGTAAAACTTCTAGTCTAGCATTTCATGCATTATTATTCTATAGTTTGTGATGTAATTTTGCTAATTTCTTATTTTATTTTGGGTTATAGCAACTTGAGCAGCAGCAACTTGACTGGAGATATTGCATATTCAATCTCCATGCTCACTGCAATTAACAACTTGTAAGTCATTTCTATTTTCATGACCCAATAAAGTTGATCTGTCTTTTAATCTACTTGTTTGTTTTACAGAGATCTATCTTACAATGAGTTGGAAGGGGCAGTGCCAGAATTCTTAGCACAGTTGCCAGAGCTTAAACTTGTGTAAACAACTAATCACTAAAACTCTATAATGGTTATTCAATAATTTAGCTGTATTGGCCAGAAGGGCGACCTTGTTGATAGAGGCTTTGGTCTCTAAACTATACTTTTTTAGAAATCTCAAGTTTGAGACCCACGAATGAGCTTAACCGTAAAATCTCTTATTGTCTCTTGAATCTATGTCTTGGAATGGGTGCGGGTGCCTCGAGTATGTAAGTGTACATAGTTCGGGTTAAATTGGGTTATGGAAATTTTTTGGTCAATACACCATCTCTATGTATTAAAACAACTCAACTCAACTCACATATTTTCGAGTTGCATTGGGTTGGATTCTTGGGTTGTGCTATTTTCTTTTCTTCTCTCTAAGACTCAACTCACAGTTCTTAAAGATGTTAAAAAAATAAAGAAAAAATGCATGGATACTATACTTTAACCTAAGTTACCTATTTTATAAGTGTATGTTCCTTACAAATATGTTAAGAATTTATCTTATTAATTAATCTCCCTCACACACCCACACATATATATATAATATTATTCTTAGTTCAAGTTGGGTTGGATTGAACGAACAAAAAATTGACAAACCCAACCCAACGAAAATTATAAAATCATAACTGATCATTTCAGTCTAAAGAAATATATATATAACCTAACCCTTATGGATTGGGTTGAGTAATCTATGTTACTCGGGTTGTCGGTTTTTTGTACACCTCTAGACCAAAGCTTCGATTTATGATTATCAATAATAGTAGTAATAACATAATAATAATTTGACTGTGTTGTTGCCATTGAATGCAGTAATTTAAGTGGGAATAAGCTCACAGGTGTAATACCCAACACTCTTCTCCAGAAGGCTAAAGATGGAACTTTAGTTTTAAGGTGACTTTATTGTCTTTAAATTTTGGATTCATAATCAACATTCATATTTCATCTCTCATCCTCCTCTTTATTCAGTGTGGAAGGGAATCCAAAACTTTGTTCATCACCTTCATGTAACCACAAAAGGGAGTTAGCCATTCCAATTCCTGTTTTCTGTTCTGTCACAACGGCCCTCGTCCTCCTCTTTCTCTTGGGAATCATTACTATCTACAAAAGAAAATCCATTGGTATTGGTATTTTCATTTACTTGTTTATTAATTTACACAAGGTTTTTTTTTTTTATAGGAAACAAAAACTTCCATTGATATTTGAAAAATTACAACCTATCGAAACAAATGTATAAGGCTATGCCACTGAGATAATAGAGTGGTTAAATCAAGGCCAAGTAGATAATAGATTCGAAAAGGGCCGGATAATCCTTGTTAATGTGCTCCATGTTGAAGAGTCTACCATTTGTCTCCTTCCATATACTCCAAAAGAAAGCATAAACAATGCTAAGCCAAAATGTTTCGGTGTCCCCTTTGAATGGATGCCGCATAAGAAGATATTTGCCTCTGCATAGCTCATTTAGTTTTAACTTTTAGGGTGTGTTTGGAGCACCGATTTGGTTAAGATAGATGGAAGTTTTAACTTTTAGGGTGTGTTTTAGCTTGCCCATTTATCTAAACCTTAAATATATTACTTTTTATTGCATAACCAGTCCCTCAAACACCGTTTATCATAATCCCTGTTATATTAATTTGTCTCTCAAACACCATTTATAATAACTCACCGCTTATCTCGAATCTGGACCTTGAGGGAAGCATACTCTCAAAACCGAAGTCTTCAACCCTTATACCACCCCGTGGGGACCTTGTTCAATTTATATTGATCAATAGAAATTTCTATTTGTTGGGTGTTTATAAAGTTTCTAAGCCTATAAATGAGGGGAGTGTTGATTGACATCTACTCCAAGTTTTTGGGTTGATGGATAATTTAACATGATTTTATGAAATCATCAATAAAAAATCACTTTTGTCACGTTTTTTAAGGAGAAATGGTACGATGAAAGATATTTATCATTCCAAAATCACTTCCAAAGATATTAATCAAATATTTTTTTACTTTTGTTGGTTTTGTTCATGTCTGTGTAGGATTAATTAAGAAAGGAGCATTGGAATTGAATCCACGATACAGTTATAAGGAGATTGTAAGTATTACTGAAAGCTTTAGAATGGTTATTGGAGAAGGAGGATTTGGGAAAGTTTATCTGGGTGCTCTCAAAGACCAAACTGTGGTTGCAGTAAAGGTGCTTTCATCATCATCACAACAAGGCTATAAAGAATTTCAAGCAGAGGTGCATTCCTTTCCTATCTTCAAAAGACTTGACATACTTTTGTTTGTTTGTTTGTTTTTTTGTCAATGTGAGCATAGCTTAATTACTTTTCTAATGTTTGTTTTTCAATTCAGTTTCAATAGTTTTAAAAGCTTTAGATTTAGTCCCTTTTAACTTCTTTTCGACTATACTTTTTTTTTGTTAGATATTTGTGAGTGTCCAAATCAGTTTACGCATACTTTGACTATTCTCATGTAACATACCATCTGACCCTTTAACATTTAGATGTCAAGGAAATTAATAGAGAATTATTTCTTAGGTAGGTGACCACTATGTATTGAGCCTATCACCTGTTTGACTACTATGTCATCTCATGATGGTTAGCGATACCTTTATTGCCTATAATATTAAAACTGGATGATGATAAGCTTGCATAATGTAATTTGCTAAATCACTATTCAAGGTTGAGTGAAAATTTTGGGGTGAGTGGTGATTCAACATGGTAATAAAATAACATGTCTGTGCTCGTATCCTTGTAACGTCGTTTCCTTCACAATTAATATTGACGTGGAAACATTTTGAAGTATTGATATAATTAAATTTATCTTTAACCGTGAGTAGTTTTTGGGGTGTCAGTGATTTAGAAGAATGTGACCACACCCAAGAGAGAAGTTTCTAATACCTCCAAAATTTTACCAAGTTAAAACCGAGCTTTTCTTCTTTTAGTGACCACTAGGTGATTTTAAATTGCTCTCAACTTACTAACTATCAAGCCATTGAACCTTACTATCAACTAAATTTAACAATCACCCAAGAACAAAATGAGTTGACATTGACATGAAATTATCCACTGGACCTTGAAATGTAGGCACAACTCCTTATGGTTCTTCATCATCGCAACTTGGTTTGTCTCGTTGGTTATTGTGATGAAGGCGATCACAAGGCACTCATTTATGAATACATGGCCAATGGCAATTTACACCAATATTTAACAGGTACTCATATAGTCTCTGTTAGTTGGGATTCGCTTTCTGATATAGCTTAACTTATACCTTATGTGGACAGACACAAGTAGAAATATCGAGCCTCTCAGTTGGGTCGGAAGACTTCAAATAGCAGTGGATGTGGCTCAAGGTTAGATCGGTCCATTTCATAATCATTTGGTTTTGAAAATTAAGCCTACGTTCTACTCTCGCCTATTTTCTTTTGAATTTGGCTAAGAATTCAAATGCTTTCTTAAGAAAAGATAGAAGACCATCGTAGAGTAATTGAGAGAAAGCGAGCATAATTTTCAAAAACCAAATGATTATCAAACATGTCTAAATTTTTCTCCACTTCTCTCTCCCTCATTTCCTTGAGCATAGAAAATAATATATTAGTTTAACCATTATAGGTTGACCTAGTGGTCAAAGAGGGCCTTGGAGATTTAAGAGATTATGGATTCAATTCATAGTGGCGGCCACTTATCTAAGAATTAGTTCTTTACAGTGTTTTCAAAGCGCAAGGCGCAATGCAAGGCGATATTCTCCTTGATCGCCTCAAAGCGAGAGACGATAAAAAGGCGAGGCCCGAGTGAAGAGAAGCGCATTTATAAATTGATAATAAAACATATGTGTATTCCCATAAAATTTCAAATTCATATGGAAAAATACTAAAAAATAAAAATATAATAAATCACAAAAATTATGTTATTATAAGATATACCATAATATTAAATTATTATTTGTATAAAATAAATTGAAGTTAATTGAAAGTATAAAAAAACAAATATTCTACGTCAAATAACTCGAATAAACAAACACATATATTTGAAATAGCAATTAAACAAATTCAGTATCCTTAATAAATACTTCGTATAGTTGTTGGACTTCTTCATAAACTAATTCTAGGTTCTTTTTATGGATATTAAGTTAGGATATTGGTAAATAAATAAAACTTTAACAAGGCGCACGCCTTGGCACGATCTTGAAAGGCGATGCAAGGCGCAAAATGGCGAGGAAAGGCGAGGGCCTGATTGAAGGAGCTCGCCTTAGCTATATTAGAGGCGCAATACCTGCCTATGTGCAAGGCGATGGCCATAGGCGAGGAAAGGCGATGGCCTTGAAAACACTGGTTCTTTACAAATTTCCTTGACAACCAATGTTGTAAGGTCAAGTGGTCTAGCTTGTGAGAATAGTCGAGCTGTGCATGAATTGGCCCAGACACTCACAGATATAAAAAAAGAAAAAAAAATAATGATATATTACTTTATATGTATAAATATGCATGTTACCATTATAGGTTTGGAGTATCTCCACAATGGTTGCAAGCCATCAATTATTCACAGAGATCTAAAACCTGCCAACATATTACTGGACAAGACAATGCAAGCCAAAATAGCTGATTTTGGATTGTCAAGAACTTTTGCAACTGAAGATCAATCTCAACTTGTAACTCGTCTTGCTGGTACACTAGGATATCTTGATCCGGGGTAAGTATAACTAGTGAGATTCATACATATATGCATATACTAATGGTTAAAATATCATTTTGGTCTATGGTTTTTCTCTCCTCAACCCTTCTTCCCAAACCTTCATTCTTTTTTAATTTCTAACATCTTCTCCAAAGACCACCAACTCTATTTCTTTGCTTGACCTTCCAAATTTTTAGAGAAATATCTACTTAGGAATAGAAAAATTCAAGGGAAATAATGAATGGTGAAGAGATAAGGGTTGAGGATAGAGAAAAATGGTGAAGGGTTATATATATATATATATATATATATATATATATATATATATATATTATTGATTCAGGGATTAAAATTGGACTTTTAAAAGTCACGGGACCAAAATGGAACAAACTTCAAACTCTCGAGACTATAATTAGATAGTTGAAAGTCCACATACCAAAATGAACAAATCTCACCGTCTAGGAACTAAAATGATATTTTAACCTATACTAATTTGCTTTTGTTCTTATAATTTGATTACTTGAATTGAATGTGTTTTTATGTTCTTGTATTTGTAAATAGAACTCAGGCATATTGTGGAAACGTGAACAAACAAAGCGACGTCTATAGCTTTGGAATTATCGTACTCGAGTTAATTACAGGGCATCCTGTGATAACAAAATCTGCTCAAGAAAATGTTCATATACTAAGCTGGGTGGAGCCATTGATAAACATGGGAGATATCCATCAAATTATAGATTTGAAATTAGGAGGAGAGTTCAACCAAAACTCAGCTTGGAAAATCTTAGAACTTGTCATGTCATGCACACAACCAACAAGTCTTCAAAGGCCAGACATGAGTTATGTTTTGGCAGAGCTTAAAGGGTGTTTGGCTGTCCATCAAACTCATTCAGCACAAACTAGTCTCATGTCCACAAGAATTCTTTCTCAATCAGAAATTGCTCCTTCTCCAAGGTAGGCGATACGAGTGTTTAAAAACGGTTTCCCCGGAATTTGGAGTCGCCCACCTTATAGACAGTCATTTGACTTAATAGTTGGCTCTACTATATATTCGGAGTACTCGTGTCCGTCTCAAGATTTAGATTCAAAAGATAACAAGGGATGTTACAGTTCACTCTTGAGTTTCGAACTTGAGACCGAGACTCCAAATCTCTACAAATGAGGCATCCTTTTAGAGTACATCAAAAGAGTATATGTATGTGGAATTATGTGTCTTTGCTTCATCCAAAAAAAGAATTGTCTTTGTTTGGAAATGTGTTTAGATGCATGTACACAGTTACTTTCCTTGCACCAAAGGGAATTGGACTCAATGGTAATTGACTTCTATCTTCGATTAATCAACTTTAAAGGTTGCATGTTCGAATCCTCCGCTCTTTCTTTGCCAAACATACCTTTTTTCTCTATCTGTTGCTTTGTCTGTTTCGAACAATTGAACTAACATCAAGAAATAAACTTAGAATCAACATCAATTTTTGGCAAGAAGAGCATACTGGCAACACAATAAAGTAGAGGAGGGTATATTTTTTTTGAAAAATACAAGAGGCCATTCCTATTGATTTTGTTTTTTTAAAAGATTAAATTACAATTTTCAGAGTGCAATAATAACAAATGGTTCTATATGATTTAGCACAAAGAATAGAATCATTAAAATTAGCTAACTAATGATAACAATGACATGATCTTATAATCCACAGAAATCTAATAACATTAACATTTAGATGGTGTAAGATTGGGATGCATGTCAAGTATGTATAATGGATATTTGTAATCCCCCTTCACCAATTTATACTAAAAGAAAAGCCGGTCTATAAAGTCATTGATATAAAAGAAACCTAATAACTAAAGGAGTGTGATACGATCCGTCCGTGGCATTTTAGGAATATTAGTATTTATTAATTAGTAGTTAATTGCTATTTTAAATGTATTGGGCTTGGGCCTATTATTAGTCTTTTATTAATTAGGTCAAATTAGGATTTAGGGCTATAAATAGGAGTTGTTAGGTCATAGTCAAGCATCCATTGAATAGTCGTATTTTGTACTCTGGCTCTTAGAGAGATCCTCTCGGGTGATTTATCATAGATTAATAAAATAGGGTGGTAGATCATATCATTTTGGTATCAGAGCCATTTGCCGATCCGGGAATGGTGAGTACTAAGATGGAGACCAGGATACAAGAGTGTGAGGAAAACGGTGCCGAGATGCTAAAAAAACAGAAAGAGTTCGAGGTTCGGTTGGCGGCTATGGGGAGTCGGATGGATCATGAATTTGGACAGTTGAATCTCAACATGCGAAGCTTTTAGAACGCAAACCGGGCCGTCGAATCCCGAACCAATTTGCCGTGGATAAAGGAAAGGGGTTGCGCAGAGCCGGAAGAGGAGAGGGGCGCAGGCTTGGCGGCGGGGTGGCGCGAGGGTGTCGCAGGGGCCGAGGGGACCGAGCGGCGGCGCAGTCGCGCGTGGCGACGGGCGGAAAGTGTTGGGCGCAGACAGAGGGTGACGGCCACGTCGTAGGCGGGCGCGCGGGCTGGAGCTCGGGCGGGCAACGGCTGGGGTCGCGCATCTTTGGGGCGAGCGCGAGCGAATGGCGCGGGTAGCGAGGGCGCTGGAGGACGCGCGGCCGGGGCCGGCGGGGTTCGGCGCTGGCGGTGGTGAGGTCGGGTCGCTCGGCTCAGCTCGCGAGCGCGAGTGGTGGCGTCTTGGCGAGGCGCAGCGCCGGCGTGGGGCTGTGGGTCGGGCGTGGGCGTGGGCGGCGCGGATGGTTCCGGCTGGGGTCCGGGCGGCGGCGGAGTTGGGGTCGAGCGGGGGCGTGGGGCCTGCAGGTCGGGCGTGGGCGTGGGCGGCGCGGATGGCTCGGGCTGGGGTCCGGGCAGCGGCGGAGTTGGGGTCGAGCGGGGGCGTGGGGCCTGCGGGTCGGGCGTGGGTGGCGCGGATGGCGAAGTGAGTCCGGCGCAAGCGGAGTTGGGGTCGAGCGGGGCGTGGGGCTGCGGTCGGGCGTGTGGCATGGCGGGCGGCGGCGGTCAAGGGGACCGGGTCGGGTCGGTCGATCGGTTCGGTCGATGCAGGTTCGTCGGGTTGGACCAGAGAGATGGGTTCCATGGGCCTGGAGACGGGGAAAGGTTTCCGGGGCCGGACATCGACCGAAGGGAGGACCCACGGGTTGACGGAAGGGGAAACAGTTTCCCAGAAGATAGGAGGGTGCGCATTGGTTACGACAGACCAATAGCGCATGACGGTTGGAACGATCGAGGCCGAAATTGGGTCTCACGATTTCTGGGGACCGGAGTTCGGCCGGAAGGAGATCCAAGGGTCGTGGGAGAGAAAACAAGGTTCTGGAGGAGAGGAGGTTGCGCATGGGCTATGATAGGGCGTTGGCGCATGAAGGTTGGAACGATAGGGGGTGGAAGGACAAGGTCCGAAAAGGGGGAGAGGATTTGGGGTGGGGGGGGAGAGGAAGACTCGAACGGGGAAGTCAGAGAGTAGGAGGAAAGGAGGGACCGGGGTGTGACAGGAGATTCAGGAAATTGGAGATGCAGGTTTTCAAAGGTCTTCTGACGAGGATCCGGTGGGATGGTTAAGTCGGGTCGAGCGTTATTTTTTAGTCAACAAGTGTTGAATATGAAGGGGTTGAGGCAGCGAGGTTATGTTTAGAAGGAGGCATTGGAGTGGCTTCAGTATGAGGAGGATCGTACTCCTTTTCGTTCTCGGAGCGAATTCAAAGATGGGTTGTTGGAGCGTTTCCAACCGGCTCGAGAGCAAATAAGTACGCCAACTTTATGAGTTTGAAGCAAATAGGTGCGGTGAAGGAATATCGCGGAATTTTGAGCGATTTGCTAAGGGAATGCGCGATATCGCACGAGTGCATTGGAGGAAGTGGGAAAGTGGACTAAAAGAGGAGATCTGAGCGCGATGCGTAAGCTGCGGCGATGGGCATCGAAGAGAAAATGTTTATGGCCCAAGTGATTGAGGATGATTTTGCTTTTCGGGCTACCCAAAATGAGGAAGGACTCCTACAACGGTCAAGGCTAAAGCAGAACGATTGTTTTGGGAAGCTGGAAGCACAACGACTCTTTCTCACGGGACTACTGACCATTCAACCAACGTCCTATAAAAACTCACTCAAGCCGAAATTCGAGCACGGAAGGATAAAGGGTTATGCTTATTGCGATGAACAATTTTTTCGAGGACATCGTTGCGGAAGAAGGAGCTCCGAACTTGGATGTGTGGGTCGTTCGGGATGCACGAGTGCCGGGATCTTGATGGAGCAGAATTTTTGCGTAAGAGCGGGTGTAAGAGATGGCATCGGAGATGGAACACCTTGAGGACAAGGTGGCTCTTGGGGGGGAAAGTATTGATACGATCCGTCCGTGGCATTTTAGGAATATTAGTATTTATTAATTAGTAGTTAATTGCTATTTTAAATGTATTGGGCTTGGGCCTATTATTAGTCTTTTATTAATTAGGTCAAATTAGGATTTAGGGCTATAAATAGGAGTTGTTAGGTCATAGTCAAGCATCCATTGAATAGTCGTATTTTGTACTCTGGCTCTTAGAGAGATCCTCTCGGGAGATTTATCATAGATTAATAAAATAGGGTGGTAGATCATATCAGAGTGTTTGTTGGTAAATTTTAAAGAGGATTTACATTGACCATGTACTAGTTACTCTTTAAAAACCACATCCAAACGAGTTATTGTAACTGATCAAACAACTCTTCATTTCTAACTACACAAAACAATTCCTCCTTCCCAATCTCTTAGTTTTAACCATTCATTTCTAATTACTCGAAATAACTATTTATTTCAAATTCACATTTGAACAAACTATCGTCTCTAACTCTATAAAAAAATCATATCCAAACAAGTTTTTGAAGGCAACTCCTTCACAAAAATCGACATCCAAACCAACTATTACAAAAATCTCGAATTTCTAACTCCTCAAACTTCATCCAAACAACTCGCATAATATATCAACAGAATAAAAATAAATAATATTTTTAAAAAACAAATCATGAAGAATTCCATCTTGTAGTCAAAATTTTAGTTTAAGAAAGTCAACGGCGTCCCCATGTGCCCTAAGCAGTGAAAGCTTGAAAGCAGGAACATGGGAAGCTCAGATTTCTTCAACATGGACGCTAATGGCGTAGAGTCTGTCTTTTTTTCCTTCAAAACCCTACAAATGGTGGATTTCTCTGCTTTAATTACTCTATCTGGTAATTAAAATACTGTATGATCGTCATTTCCATGGCTGTAATGAATACATATAATTAGAAGATTGGAAACTGGAAGATGCATTTTGATGTTCATTAACAAAAACGTTCTAGTTTCAATTAAGGCGTTCATGGGTCGATCCGTGTTGATTTTCGGTAAAATTTGACACCGATCTGACCTATTAGTTTGCTTTAAAATGATACCAAAACCGACTTGTCAGTTAAGTTGTTTAAATCGGTTAATTCATTTTTTTAATTAAAAAATATTTTCATCATGGAATTATGAGAATTAATTTATAAAATATTAAATATATAAAATACATTAATATTATATAAAGGAAATTTTCACTTGACCGACAAAACTGACCGACTTAATCGATACATTTTTTGTTAAATATTATTCTAACCGACACCATTTCCCTTTATTCGATCGGTTTTCAAGGAATGTATGAATACCCTAATTTCAATATTTTAGATTGATTGAACCGAATCTATTGATTCAAAGAATTGTAAATTTGCATTATTTATACTTGGTCAACTTGTCTATGTAACTTGTTCTTTAATCTCCCATGTTGTAAAGAGAATTTCTCTTGTGTTGACCTTTTTTTTATATACATACGTGGTTGTCCGAGCTAGCTTACGCGCATCATGACTATTGTCATGGGATATACAACCAGATCCTACAACATTTGAATGCCAAGAAAATTTGAAATTAATTTATAAGTAGGTGGTCATCATGGATTGAACGCATCACTTCTTAGTTACTTCTACTCCATGATGGTTGTTTGTTGACTTTCTATTGTCATCACAGGCTTGCCATATATGCCTCAAGTTGCAGAAATAACTACCTTCTCAATTCTCATCAATCAATGCAGCCAAAAATAGCCCCTAGATGATGATGATGATGATAATGGATTCCCTATTTGGTTTCTTTCTAACCTCTTTGGGACTGGCTCTCTTATTTCTTGTTCAAGCTCAAGATCAGTCAGGTGAACATTTTGTTTATTCGAGTTGTTTTAGTTGAAGGTTGGGGGATCCGAACATGTGACGTCTAGGTTGAGGATACATGTCAAATACAGTTAGGCTAGGTTGGTTTATATTAATGCATCCTAAGTTCTTCCAATCATCAAAACTTTCAAGTTGGCTCTTATTTGTTTTTCAGGCTTCATTAGTTTAGACTGTGGACTACCAGCTGGAACGAGTTACACTGAAACGACTACGAAAATCAACTATGTTTCCGATGCGTCCTTCATAGATAGCGGGGTAAGTCGAACCGTTGCTTCGGCATATGCAGACGGAGACACGTATCCTAGGCAATTGAAGATGCTGAGAAGCTTCCCTCAAGGAATCAGAAACTGTTATAGTGTGAGCACTGTAAAGGGTATTGAATACTTGATTCGAGCAAGTTTCTTGTACGGTAATTACGACGGCTTGGATTCGTTACCGATGTTTGATCTCTATATCGAGAATAGCTTGTGGGAGACCTTAGAATTCACTGACAATGGCATGGATGCATTCATTGATCTCATACATGTTACCTCCTCAAGTGAAGTTCACATTTGTCTGATCAATACAGGAAATGGGGTTCCATTTATTTCAGCATTAGAATTTCGACCTTCACTCAACTTGACTTATCTAACAATGTCATCATCATCCTTATTGCTCTACACTCGAATGGACATTGGTTCAATAGAAAATCGAAATTACAGGTATTTTTTAAGCATTGGTTTTGCATAATAAATTACTGTTAATGAAAATAGGAAATATTTCAACTAGTGAAACATGCTAACATGTTGAGATTTGCCTTGAACTGTTTGATGTCCCACAATTACTTGGTCGAGGATCTCGCTGCCCGATCAACGAGCAGTGAGACCCCCGATGAAGTAATATGCAATTGAGTTTATGTACATTTGGGCTTTTATGTATTTTGGTCTATTTTGTAATAGAGTTTTATGAGAGTACACTATATAAACTCCCTTAAAACTCTGACCCCCAAAGACTTGGGCTTTGAAAGTATGCTTTCCTCAAGGTCCCAGGTTCGATACTCACATGTAATGTTAATTTAAAGTCACCTTCCGTGTCTTCATTCCTTCGATGTCTCCTGGTGTCCGGCCCAGGGATGGGTGTGATTACCCTTGTTTCAAAAAAAAACTCTATCTCCCAGTTGATCGAAATTTTATATTCTCATCTCCAAATTATTAAAATCGTTCTCTCATCTACAGGTGGACGTAGCTAACACATCGTTAGTGAACCACGTAAATTTTGTGTGATCTTCTCTCACTTTCCTTATAGTTTTCGTTTGATTGTTGTTCCGCTTTCGTAACATAACATAATATTTTATTTATGTGGTTACTCTATCTTAAGGTTCCCTTTTGATGCCTTCGATCGTATGTGGTCGTCATTCAACTCCGACGAGTGGACACGAGTAAGCACCAACCTTTCTATAAATCCTCTTGGGAGCTTGGGTCTCCAACTGCCATCAGTTGTCATGGAAACTGCTTCAGTTCCAAAAAACATAAGCAAGCCTCTGGAAATAGGATGGGATGCAATAGATTCATCTCAATATTTTATATTTATGCACTTTGCTGAAGTTTTAATGCCTAAAGTCAATCAAAGTAGAGAGTTTGATGTATATGTCAATGGGGATTTTATTTTTGGACCTATAATTCCAAATTTTTTATCCACAATGACTGTTATTCCTGATGAACCATTGGAGGGAGAAAATAGATATGTAATTTCTTTCATTGCAACCAAGGAAGCAACACTTCCTCCTATCATCAATGCTTTTGAGATGTATGTAGGGAAAAACATATCTACATTACAAGCAAACCAAGAAGATGGTATCTTTCATATACACTTTTTGAGTTTACTTCATTGAAAGTTAGTGAATCTAATTTTGTTTCTTCTTTGGATAAAATTAGTGGATGCAATTACTAATATCAAGTCAACTTATGGAATAAAGAAGGATTGGCAAGGAGATCCATGTGTGCCAATGGGATATCCATGGAGTGGATTAAATTGTAGCAAAGGAACTGTTCCAAGAATTATATCAGTGTAAGTGCAAGCTCGTTCTATTAACATTGTTTTTTTTAACCGGGAAATCGGAGCTTTTCTTTACTATACCCGGGGTAACCATGTCCATTCTTACGTTAGGCACTGGGAGATATCAAAGGAATGGAGACATGGGAGGCTTTTACAAATTAAAATTGTTTTTGAATTTGAAGAATGTATCATATAGATTCATGACAAAATGTTAATTTTATGAACAGGAACCTATCTTCTAGTGGACTGACGGGTGAAATATCTTCTCACATATCAAATCTAAGAATGTTGCAAGTTTTGTAAGTGTCTCTCTGTTAGAAATCTTAATATGAAATATTATGGATGCTATTGGAATATTAAGAAGGTACAGTGTCATTAGATAAAGGAGTTTGTTGTCTCCAATGGGTGGCACAGTGGTTGAAGACTTGGGCTTTGAAGGTTTGCTCCCTTCAAGGTCTCAGGTTTGAGACTCACCTATGACATTACTCCTTCGATGTCTCCTAGTGTTTGGACTAAGGACGGGCGTGGTTATCCTTGTTTCGAAAAAAAAAAAAAGATAAAGGAGTTTGTTGGAGAAGTGGTAATTCATTCAAAAGGCTTGAGGGGTTTGAGATTTATAGACTTTGTAGAGATTCGACCCCATGATCTCTTGGTAATAAGTACACATTTTATGTCAATTGAGCTATGCTCTTGTTGGTATATGCTATTGTTGACTTATGTTAAATCACCAATTAATCCAAAAGTTAAAGTTCATGGGTTGGAGTAAGTTTACTATCCTTATTGTCCTACAAGTGGAATTCAATTTTAATTGGAGAGAAAATGACTTGGCAAAGACACGAATACAAAACCTCATGTTCTAATGTCATGTTGGAGTAAATTTAATTATATCAATCAACAACTACCCCTTCGTGTTGCAATTTTTTGAGTCTTATCATATCTATAAATGATTTTATGCTAACTCAATATCCTGTTCTATATTAGAGATTTGTCCGATAATGAGTTGACTGGAGAACTGCCGGAATTCGTAGTAGATTTGCCAAATTTAAAATTCCTGTAAGTTTCTAAGTTGTAATTCTAAAATCCAGAACATGAAATTTTAGTTGAAAATTGAAGATTGTCTCAAATTTTATTGTGATGTCAGTTATTTAGCCAGAAACAGGTTCACTGGCTTAATCCCTAAGGCTCTCTTGCAAAGGGCTGAAACTGGATTACTTACATTGAGGTAAGCTATCAAATTAATTAAGTCATATCTTACTTTCTCTGTTTTCTTTACTTACATGTTGCTATCGGTCGATGAATATAATTAAATTTACCTCAATTCATAAGTTTAAGCTTTTAGGTTGAATAGTGGTTTGATATAATTCAACATGATATCAAAGTAGGAGCTTAGGAGGTTTTAAGTTCAAGTCTCTGCCAAGTCGTTTCTTCTCCAATTAAAATTGGGTATTTCTCAAATTTCTAGATCCACAAGTGGGGGGAGTGTTGGTTGATATAATTAAATTTACCCAACCTATAAGCTTAAACTTTTGGTTTGATGGGTCGTTTGAAATAATTCAACACCGTCTTCTAATTCTATTTTTGTTTATATTAGATAACTAACCTAATAGTCTCCAAGGTTGGCGCAGTGGTCGAAGGTTTGGACTTTGATGGTGTGCTTCCCTCAAGGTCTCAGGCTCGAGACTCACCTATGACATTAATTTGTAGACACTTTCTGTGTTTCTATTCCTTCGATGTCTCTCCCAGTGCCCACTCTAGGGATGGGGATGGTTACTTCAAGTATAGCGGAGAAAAGCTTCGATTTCTCGGTTTTCAAAAAGAAAACTAACTTAAAAGTAAGAGAAAAGACAAATGAAAATTCATTTCCTTTAAACCTGACAGTTTTTTCTGCTTGTGCAAGTGTGGCTGAAAATCCAGATCTTTGTACAACACCTGAATGTGATAACAAGAGAAAGAACAACAAGGGGAAGAAGTACTTGCTTGTTATAATTCTCTCCACTATTATTCCTGTGCTCCTACCTATCCATATAGTTACCCTGCTAATTTACAAAAGGAGAAAACAAAGAGGTAATTCTTTCATTTCTTCTGCTTCTGTTTTCTACTCTACTAATTCCTGCATTTTTTTAGTCCCTGTTGTTTGAAGAAAGTTAGATTTTTAGTTCTCGTGATTTAAAAAACTAGAGTTTAGCCCTATGGTTTTATAAACTATAATTTAGTCCCTATAGTTTGATAGAAACCTAAAAAATAGTCTTTGTCATTTTTAATTGCTAGCGAATTAAGTACTTGAAAGTTAGTTATTCAATATGTGAATGATGAAATTATGAGTTAAGTGACTAATATAACACTAACGATTACGTACGATAAAGACTATATTATGAGCCAAAATGTTTAACTTTTCTTGGTGCAGAGAATCTCAAAAGATCAATCCAAGAAACGTTACTTCAATCGAAAAACCGACTGGTTCGCTACCCGGACGTATTGGTTATCACAGATAACTTGAAGACAACTATTGGCGAAGGCGGTTTTGGAAAAGTATATTTGGGTGTACTGAGTGATAAAACCCAAGTTGCTGTCAAGTTGCTGTCTTCAACATCACAGCAAGGCAACAATGAATTCATGGCCGAGGTTTAGTTTCTCTTAGGTTCAAATTTTTTTGTACTAAATTAACTAGTATCTAATAAGTCCCAAAGAGGCAATCGTTCATGTTCAAGAGTGTCATGAGTAACTAAGAGGCGATGAGTTCAACTATTGGTGGTCACCAACCTAGAAAAACTGTCCAACAAGTTTCCTAACATCCAAATACTGTAGGGTCAGGCAGTATGTCACATGAAAATAGTTGAGATGTACGTAAGTTGACCTTGACTCTCATAAATGTCAAAAAAAAAGCCCCAAAGGGCGGCTTTTTTGTAGAGACTTGGTGTCTCCAGGTAAGCTCCCTTGGAGGTCCCAGGTTCGAAACTCACGAGTGAGTTTAATTTGTTAAATCTCTTGTTGACTCTCGGGTTCGAGCTTTAAGACAGGAGCAGGTGCCCCAAGTATGTAGAAGGGCAAAGGTCCGATTCCCGGTTAAAAAAAACTAGTATCTATAAAGTATAATCTAATAAACTATATTTGCAAATGCAGGCTCAAATATTGTCAGTTGTTCATCATAGAAATCTGGTTTCTCTCATTGGTTACTGCGATGAAGCTGAGAACAAAGCACTCATTTACGAATTCATGAGTAACGGAAACTTACACAATCATCTATCTGGTAATTATAATTTTATCTTAAAAGAGTCTCTAAAATGTATATATCCTGATGGTTGGTTAACTATATTAAATTACTTTTCCCTTTGTCACCGAATGAGTTGGTGGCGCGATTGGTTATCTGGTTTGGTGTTAATTCATTTTCACTCCTCGGTCATGAGTTCGATCCCTAAAATCAGTATTTGTAATTCCCATTCTCCCAACTTGACTTTTCCCTTTGTCGATACAGATTCGAGCACAAAAGTGTTGAGTTGGATGCAAAGACTCCAAATTGCTGTTGATGCAGCACAAGGTTTATATAAATAACAAGCAAAAGAATTGATTGGTTCATATACTTTTATGGATAAAATACCATTTTGGTCTCTGAACTTTGACCTTTGTTTCATTTTGGTACAACTTTCAAAAATCTAATTTTAGTTTTTTAACTTTGGGGTTTGTTTCATTTTGGTTCTTAAATTTTCAAAGTTCAATTTTAGTCTTTGTACTTTTGAAACAACTTAAAATTGGTCTTTATTGTAAATTTGAAGTCAATATTTTCGAAATTGGTTTAATAATGTTAATAATATTGATGCAATCAAGGACAAAATATGATCACATTTTTAAATTCTATAGAAGGAGGTGGTAAATTATTTAAGGAAATAAACAAAAAAATTTATAAGGACCAATTTTAAGTGTTTTTGAAAGTTCAAAGAGACCAAATCTCGAAGTTTAAAGACTAATATTGAAATATTAAAAGTTTAGAAACTAAAATAAAACAAATACCATAGTTCAAGATTTAAAATTAAACTTTTGTAAGTTCGGCGACCAAAATAGAATAAATGTCAAAGTTGAGAGATTAAAATAGTATTTTACCCTACTTTTATTTACTTACCCTTCTGGTTTGTGACATTTGGTTTTACAAACTGCAGGGTTGGAATATTTACACAATGGTTGCATCCCACCTATAATACACAGAGATATGAAACCCTCTAATATCTTGTTGAATGAACAAATGCAAGCTAAAATATCAGATTTTGGACTATCCAGGATATTTACAAATGAAAGTGATACTCATTTCTCTACATGTCCTGCTGGTACCTTTGGATATGTCGACCCTACGTAAGTAACTATTGAATTATGTTAAACCACCAACCCAAACGTTTAAGTTGGTGAGTTGGAGTAAATTTAATTATATCAACTAACAAAATGATCGATTTGGTTTGTGTTCTCTTCATAATACCATATATTTTCTTTCTTGAACGCCTCAACATGAAGAAAGAAGGCATGTGTTTGGGCGGTTGGGTTATTATAACCCAATTCACGTTTGGCCCACCAGTTATAATAATCGGTGGGTTAGCGTAAACCCAAGCATCATTTAATATAACTTTTGTCGTCGTTTCACGTAACTCATGCACTTGTTTGAGATTAGTCATTTCATCTTTCATGTTATAATAACATGCACCTCAAACACCATTATTATAACTTATTTTGTAATAACCAACAACTGTAAGACTATTTGTCGAAACCCATGTTATAATAACATGCTTTGTACCCGTCTCCAAGGGGTGGTGCGGTGGTTGAAGGCTTGAGTTTTGAAGGTGTGCTCTTCTCAAGGTCTCAAGTTCAAAACTCTGCCGTGACATTAATTTGTAGACATCTCTTGTATCTTCATTCTTTCGATGTCTCTCGGTGCTTGACATGGGACAAGCGCAGATACTTTGAGTATAGTGGAGTGAAACTCTGATTTCCTAGTTTCAAAAAAAAAGAAAGCATTGTACCGAACATAGTTTATAATAACCCAACCGGTGCCTCAAACATAGCGGAAGTGATCTTGTTGGTCAAAATATATGCAACTTATCCTCTTTTGAAATGGCCTAATAAATTCTTGTATATGTCATGTCAGTCTTCTTTTCCTAATTTAAACTTCCTTTTATCACCCATCTACCACATTATGTTAAATCAACTAACTTTTATGCCATTTATTTAGTAAGGGAACTTATCATTAAGCCTAACAAAAGAACTAAGGCATTTAATTCTGTTGCAGGGTTCATTTATCTAGAAACTTCATCAAGAAAAGTGATGTCTACAGCTTTGGAGTCGTCTTGTTCGAGCTGATCAGCGGGCAGCCGGCCATAATCAAGAGCTCGGAAAGCAACATCCACATTGTTGATTGGGCTAAGCCTCTTATCCTGGAAGGGAACGTCAAAAGCGTTGTCGACCCGAGGTTAGAAGGCTCCATAGAAAGTAGTTCTGCAAGGAAATTTGTGGACTTGGCTTTATCTTGCACTTTGCCAACTTCAGCTGGGAGGCCTGAGATGAGTGATGTGGTATTGCAACTCATTGATTGTTTGAAGATGGTTCAAGACATAACTCCACAAATTCCACCTAACAATGCTGACAACTTCTCACAGAATTCAATTGGAACTGGCTCAGTTCTTATTCCTAGATAGAGGTCAAAAGAAATCAATTCTTTTTTGGAAAATGTGGTGCACAAATAATTCCAAATGCTGACGAATTTTAAAGTATTTACTATGTTTTTTTTCTCAAGGAAGCATGTCTTGAAGTCTTTAGTCTCAATCGTTAGGCTGTCTCTTGGGGACCATTAATATTGTATTATAAATATTCATGAATTCGGTAATATGTATTATAAAAGTGACTATATTTGTAATTATTTTATACATTTGATTAATTATGCAAGTTTCCTTTATATATATATATATATATTTGTGAGTGTCCAGGTCAACTTACTTGCCCCTCAACTATTTTGTTTGACACTATAATATCTAGATATAAATGAACCTTATAGAAAATTATTTTTTAAGTAGATGATTACTATGGATTAAATTTTGGAAATTTACTATCGAAACATTCTACCTCTTCTATTATATTTGCATCACAATTTTTAAAATAATTCATCTATAGCACATGATTTCTATCAATGATAAAACTCAATTTAGATTTTTTGTTACAAATGAATTAGTTTTGATTTTGTACTATAAATGGAAATACTTTGCTCTTTTTATTTATACATGCAAAATCCCTTTAAATTTATCATCTCTAAGATCTTCATGACATGTAAGGTGATTCAAACATTTGAGAAATTATTTTGAGGAGTTAGAATTGTGAAGTTTTTGTAATAGCTTATTTGAAGGTAGATTTTTAAGGATGAGTTAAAATTTGATTTTTTTTTTTTTTTTTTTTGAAGATTTAGAGATAATAGTTTGTTTGGAAATGAATTTAAAATGACCAGTTATTTTGAGTAATTAAAAATAAATAATTAAATGAATGAATGATTATAAATGAATTATTTTTAGTAGCTAGAAATGAATTATTATAAATGAGTGGTTATAAATAAGGAGTTATTTTGAGTTGTTAAAAATGAATTATTAGAAATAAGTTGTTAGAGATAAGAAGTTATTTTGAATAGTAAAAATGTTACTGCTCTCAAGTAAGATAAGAGTCAAATGTCGATTTTTATAATCAAATTATGGTCGTAAAGTTGAAACAAATTAGCATCAATAACTTTCTATAAACTATAAAGGAACTAAATTTAGGAGTGATCATCGATCGGTCGGTGTCGATTTTCGGTAAAAATTGACACAAAACCGACCTATCAGTTTTCTAAAAAATGAAACCGACACAGATGAGTCGGTTCGGTCGGTAAAATCGGTTAATTCATATTAATTTTTTCTTATTTTTTTATTAAAAAATATACACCGTACAATTTTGTAATAAAAATTTGAGGATTAATTTTGAAAAAAATGAGCATAAAGAATAATTTTCAAAAACATATCTTAATTTAATTTAATAAAGAAAATACTTAATGATAAGAAAATATCAATATTTTATAGAAGGAGTTTTTGGTTAACCGATCAAACCGATTGACCGACTAAATCGAAAATTTTTCGATTAACTATTATTGTAACCGACACCAATTGACACATACTTAAAAGCCGACCGATCGAATTTCGGTCGGATCGATTTTCAAGGTATATATAAACACCCTAACTAAATTTAAAGATGTTTAACAATGGTAGTTATATTTGGTACCTAACTAAAAAAAGATAAAAACGTTGAAATTGTGAGTAAAAAGGACAATGAGTATTATCGACACTATCGCTGTCCCATTAATTGCATGGCAGCTTTGAATATCAATATATCTTCTGTTTTTTCTTTTTTTTTAATTTAATTTAATTTTTTTTAAAATGAGGATTTATTATTATTATTATTTGAAATTACAACAAAGATGTGAGTAAAAAAGACAATGAGAATTAAATATGTGAACTTTTAAAAAAAAGAAAATAATAAAGATGTGAACTTTAGTTAGTCATGTTTCAATAATGATATTGTGAATTAAGTAATTATGATTCATTATTGATTACGAATGATATAACATTATATGAAACTAAATTCTAGTTTTTAAAAATAAAACAGTCTAAATTTAACTTTCTTCAAATTTTGTATATTGATTACGAACTTAGTGACCATAATAATAAAACCATCAAATCATCAAACAATAAAATCATCAAACGATCAATTTTTTTGGTCTAAACTTTAACGTCTTAATTATTAGATTCTAGAGGATTTCACCTATTGTTAACATATTTAAAAATGTTTAAGGGGGTGTTTGTTTGACATATTTAGGTAGGAGTTAGCATTAGGAGTTATCAACTCCTCCACGAAAACCTACATCTAAACGAGTTTTTATTAACTCCTCCTCATTTTTATTTTTAAAAATAACTCTCATTTCTAACCATTCATTTTTAATCATTCATTTATAACTACTCAATCATTTCTAACCACTTATTTTTAATCATTCCTTTCAAATCAATCAAAATAACTTATTTTTTACCATTCATTTTTTACCATTTCTTTTTTAACTACTAAAAACAACTACTCATCTTTAACCCTACATCCAAACAAGGTTTTGACTCTAACTCCTCTACATAAAAACTACATTCAAACGAGTTTTTGACACAATTCTTAATTTTTAACTACTCAATATAACTTCTTAACCCAAAAACTACCTAAATATGGAGTTAGTTCTAAGATTTACTAACTCTTCCTTAAAAACCTATATTCAAACAAGTTTTTATTAACTCTTCCTCATTTTTACTTTTAAAAATAACTCTCATTTCTGACCATTCATTTTTAATCATTCATTTATAACTACTCAATCATTTCTAACCACTTATTTTTAATTATTCATTTCAAATCAATTAAAATAACTCATTTTTAAATCTACATCCAAACAAGATTTTGACTCTAATTCCTCTATACAAAAACTAGAGTCAAACGAGTTTTTGACACAATTCTCAATTTTTAACTTCTCAACATAACTTCTCAATATAACTCTTTAATCCAAAAACTAACTAAATATGTCGAACAAACCGCCCCTAAGAGTATTGCAAATGAGTGGGTAGTTTGGTTTATTCGGCTATCTAGACCTTTATTTGACTTCGTTGCATGAATTTGTTTGTTAAATGTGAATGTTACATCAAAGTAATCCATTGACATGACTTCATTCATGTTTATGCAAGTATATTCATTTATTTAAATTTAATGGGAAACACTACTCGGTTAATAGATACATTATTCACATTTGCTTGTTGGAAAATATTGGTGCATCTAATAACAACTTAATTGTTTGTGTTTTTTTATTATTTTAAAATCTCTTTAAAAAGAAAATTACTTTTAGAATCTTGACTAAAAACTTGAAAAATAAAAATACCATAAATAGATTAATTTAGACTTCCGTTTGATAACCATTCTGTTTTTTTTTTTTTTTACTTTTTTAAAAACATGTATGTTTGATAATCAATTTTGGTTTTTATTTCTAAAATTTTAAAAATATTAAAGAAATTCTAAAAACTAAAAAAAGTAACTTTTTAAAACAAGTTTTTGTTTTTAAAAAAGTGTGAAAAGAACAAGAATAAATAGTAAAAAATCTAAACAAAATGTGATAATTGAAAACAAAATGTGGTTTTTCATTTTTAAAAACATAAAATTAAAATGAGCTATCAAACACACATGATTTTTATTTTTTAAAACAAAAAACTATAAACAAAAAATGAAAAACTATAAACAAAAAACAAAAAATGAAAGCTCCACTTGATAACCATTTGATTTTTTATTTTTGGTTTATGAAATTTAAGTTTATTTCTAATCAAATTTATTACCATGTGCCTCGTCTTTCCTACAATATATCCATCTTTCCTTAATATAGTAGGTGCATTTTGAAATGGTTATGAAACGGGGTCTTAGTTGTTGAAGTGGATTTTGAAATTTAAAAAGTTTATACATATTCACTTGTTTAGGAATTATTTATACAAATTTATTTAACATCTAAATGTTGTAGAAGGAAACCATTTGTCTCTCAAGAATAATCAAAATATACTTAAGTTAGCTCATTAATTTGGAATGTTTAAATGTTTAAAATAATAATAAGTCCAAGTCTTTTAAGGGATCATTAATTTGGAGAAAAAAAAAAGAAAAGAAATAGGGCCAGGGCCCTATAGTAATTAAATTTTGTAATCAGATTGGTAGTTGAGAAGCTGATTGCTTTGAATGTAATGTCTAAAACAATTATCCTATTTAATGTCAGAAATATTTTTAAATCAATTTATACTCAATTTAACCAAGTTGTTGTACTTTGTATTTTTATATTTCAAAAAGTAAAGAATGTTTGGAACCTAATCACTAATTTCTAAAGTTAAATTAAAATTTAACAATAGTACATAATATCAAAGGATGAAATAAGTCTTTTAAAATTCAAACTACAAGATGGGGGGAGAAAAACACAAATATGGTGGGCTTGAACCTGTAATTTAAAATCATTACACGACTGACTCATTCGATAATTTAAAAATAATGTTAAATCTCTATAATAATTCCATATTTTTGTGTCTTGGTGTTGGGTTTTTATAGTATTTTTACATTTTATTAGTTGATTGTTGTTTGTGTTGGACATTTATGAAGTGGGCTTGGAATTTTAATTTTGCTAGCTTGGGGACAATTATTACTTTAATTTTTTTTATTATTATTATTTTAGTTCGGGGACAATGACTTTAGATATAATTGGCGGGTTTTCTTTTTTTGAGATCATACAATTTTAGATTTAAAAAAAGTATAACTTTATTATTTATTCAAATTATTCAATTCAATGAAATCAAAACTCGACGACGTCTTAACTAATAGATTAAATTGACTCAAAAAACAAAAAAACTACTAGATTAAATTGTACTAAAAAAACTAGGGCCTTTTGCATGTATATTACAAAATGGATAAAATATTACATGAATAACACAATAATGGAAATATTTGCACATATAGCAAAAAATTGTAAATTGATAGACTTCATATTGATAGATTCTATCTATAAAGGGTGATAGAATCAATTACTAATAAATAATAAATAAAGTTAATTGATAGACTTCCATCAGATTCTATCAATAAGAGCCGACAGAATCAATCACTGATAAAATTGATAGACTTCCATCACTAGAGAATGATAGATTCTATCAAAGTCTTCTATAAAAAAGATATAAAAAAATGGCAAAATTTGCTATAAAAGAATTATTTTTAAAAATGTGCTATAATTGTAAACTGTGGTAAAAAAGTTGTTATACCGCGCAAATTCCCAAAAAACTACTAGATTTATGTACTAAAAAAACTACAAGATTAAATTACTTAGTGAACAAATAACATGTTAAAATCAGTTCTTACTCAGTGGTGAATAGGTTAAATGGAAATTAGGTTGGACAGTCCAATTTCACAAAATAATTGTAGATGTAGGAAATTTAAATTTTTTTTTGTATTTTGTATTATTAATATAGTATTATGCATTACTAATATAAATTTATATGTTATTTAATACAATATTATATATTAATTATACCTTATGTATACGGTGTGGCTATGACTACTAAATTTTTTTTTTTGTCTAGTATTGTAAATATTCTTCTAATTTGGCTACTCCTAAAAATACCCCTAGGTTAAATTTTTTTTTAATACCGAGGGTTAATGGCGCAGTTGGTTATCTTGTCTGTCAAAATAAACTTAGTTATTGATAATTAGTATATATCATCAATTAAGAGGTTGCACATTTACCAAAAGGGTTGGTGGTGTGTTGATTTTAATGTTCGATGGTAATTTGGTTCCATGATCACATTCATTTGAGAGTAGGCCAAAAATAGGAGGATAAAAGTTTTTAGGGTTTCAAAAGTGTACCTCTTTTATTTTTGTCTCACTTTTTATATAAGGTTGTATGTAACCATTTCCCCTCGGTTACGCGGGGAAGGCATCGAAACCAACTACATATGATGTGTGGACAAGAGTGACCTTCGACTCAAGTGAGGCTTAGGCCTTGGGGTCCAGCTTGGGCTAAGTCTGTTTTCTTGGGATCCGGGGTTGACCCCTCTTGGATTCGAGTTTGGTCTAACCCAAGGTCGACCCTTTTGGGTCGTTCTCTATGACTTGAGCGACTTATTTGGCCTTTATGCTCTCTATGTCTGTTTTTTTCGTTCGGTTGTTATCGGGTCTTGACAGCGAGTTGTACTCATAACAAATGAAAAGGGTTAATGTTTTTGTGAACATTTCATAATAAGAACTCCTACCATACCAACCTAACAGTTTTCACAAATGATCATTAAATGCAATAGTAAATAATTTTAAAAAATAGTTCTATTTCAACCTTTAGATTATATTTTATTTTAAAGATTTTTCATGAATTAAAAAAAAATCTAGATGTCAAAATTTATTTAAAAAAATATATATAGCAAAAACTTATTCAATCATCATGTTAGATTGATAGTTACAAAATTGATAAATTTGATTCAATTGACTAAAATAAATAAATTTCAATAAAGTGAAATTCGAAACTAATAGCTTTTGATCAAATTAAATATATATATTTATAAAATATATATTTTTTAATTGCTATAATTAAAAATAGGAGGTTATAATTTGCTGTCTATCATTTTTTATCAAAAAGTTCAACACTCTATTAAATATAAAATTGAAAAGAATTGTTTATTCTTTTTCAAAGTCCTCAACTGTCCATGAGTTGGACTATAAAGCTGAAATGGTTTTAGAACCTCATGCAACATACATACAAGTACACCATAAGCAAAAAAAGATGGCTGGGTTCATGTGCTTTGTTTGTGCATTATTTTTAGCCATGGCTAGCTCAAAAGCGGCTCACGAACCCGCCCCGGCCGACACCGATGCCTTGATTTTTCCAGCGATTCTCACCTTCGGCGACTCGGCCTTGGATGTTGGTAACAACAACCATCGTTTCACTTCCTTCAAAGCCAATTACCCTCCTTATGGTCAAGACTTCTTCAACCATAAACCTACGGGCAGGTTCTCTAATGGAAAACTCGTCTCCGATATTACGGGTAAATAATTCATTCATTTGACTTCTTAATTTCTTAAATTTATGACAAATTGGTGTTTGGATGAGGTTTTGAACGAGGAATTAGTAGAAAAGTTGAAGACAAATGTTGTTTGGATATGAATTTAAAATGAGTAATTAAAAAAAAATGATAAAAAATGAGTAGTCCTTAAGGAACAACACAAGTAACTGAGGTACATGACTTCAAAGCATGTTTCTTTAAAAGATCTATTATTCGAAACCCCTCGAATTATTTTTAGTAATAAAAATGATGAGTTATTTTGAAAAGTTACAAAAAAAAAAAAAAAAACTCGTTTTGATGTATTTTTTTTAGAAGTAGCGAGTAAATATTCATTTACATCCTTCCTAAATTCAACAAACAAACACCCCCGTTTTCAAAGAGGGAAAATAAACAACTTTAGTAACTTCCTCTTTTGTGGGTTATATTCTCAAACTAAAGGTATTAATACTTTACTAATTAGTTTTAAAAATACAAGATCTAAAATATTTATTATGCTTTTATAAATCTAAAATGAAAAAAACAATATTAATGCCAACAAAAGCAAATCATATATTTTTATGACCAGAAAATAAATTTCACTCCCCAAATATAGTAGTTGAACTAAAAAAAGAGAAATTTAGGACAACCGAAAATAGAGGGGGAAATGTGGAAAATAAGATATTTGTATTTTTTTAATTGAGAAATTTGTACTTTTTATTTATTCTCTTATTTGGATTGTCAAAAATATAATGATGGTAGGTAAGAAGACACTTACCTACCCACTTCTATGGTGTTATGTTTTTTTTTTTTTTTTGAGAATATGGAGTTAAGTATTTAAAAAAGAGCAAAACTTAAACCTCATTTATATTTTCAAACATATAGGAGAATAATAATGTCACGCAGATATACAAAAAAAAAGAAAATTTAAAAAGAATAAATGATGATTTGACAAATATCTATTATCGATTTGAATATTATTATCTTCATGTTGTACTGATAAATAATATATTTTAAATCTCAAAAAAAAAAAAAAAAAGATAAATAATATATTATATATATATATATATATATAAAATTGCGATGATAGTTTGATTTTACAAAAATAATTGCACACCAGGTAAATATCTTTTTTAAATTTTACAAAAAGAAGACACTTACCTACCCACTTCTATGATATAATTAATATTCATGGTATAGTATAATTTATGATATTAATATAATACTATATGTTATTAATACAATATTATATATTAATACAATATTATGTACTAATTATACCGTAAAGTTTATACACAGTATAACATTGCTAAATCTTTTTCTTCATAGTATTGCAAATATTTTTCCAATTTAGCTTACTCCTAAAAATACCCCTATATATCTTTAGGTAAGTTTTTGTTTCTTTAAAAAAAAAAGTGAAAATAAAGATATGGGAGACTAAAATCTTTGAAACAAATAATTTTTTTTTTTTTTAAACAACAAATAATTTCTTTTAGTTGAAAAATTGAGAGTAAAAATGCAATTTATAACTTTTTTTTTAGTACATATTGGAGAAGGGGGACAAATACCGCTGATATTGAACTGGTTTACAACCAAACAATAAAAGCATTGGGTCGTTGACCCATTCGATATTTTATGGCGATCTTTGATTGACCTTGGAAATAAAATTATGTAATACAACTTTACTAATAAATGAAGAATTATTATAATGGGTCACCACAGTATAATTAATAATTTTAGATTGTTGGATATTATGAGACAAGTTTTTATATTTGTATTATATATCTTAGGGTACTCTCACGTGAGCTAGGATTTGAGATATAACAAAAAATTTAACAACTAAGCTTATTTTAGAGATATAATACATCAATAAATTAAATGTGTGAAAGTTAATTATTCATGTACAAAAAATTCATATCATTCACCTATAAATAGTTACCCTCACGTATTTTATAAACCATTAACATGCACTTTAAACAATTAACACGAAATTTGGTTACCTTAAAAAGAATAACGAACAGCTTCTCAAAAAAAAAAAAAGAATAACGAACATGATTACTTTTAAAATTTTATCCAATCATAAGAAATTAAACTTTATTTTCTATAAAATGTAGTCTTTTCAATTATAAAAATTAAATTCTATTTTTTGAATTAAAAAAATTAAATTTTAATTTTCAAAACTAAATTTATAAAGGAAAACTTATAACATAACCTCCGTCAAATCTAGAAAATAATTATAAATATTATCGTCTATTAAAAAAAAAGCAATGTAATCATTAATATTAGGAAGTATCGTCATATTTTTAGGGATTTTTTTAGTAAATGCATTTACAATACGAGACAAAAAAATTTAGCAATCATGATCATAAATATTAATAATTGTACAATATTATTATTAATAATATTATATTAATAACATATAATATATTAATAAGGATCTAAAAAAAATAATATATCAATAATACAAAATATTCTATTAATAATAAATACATATATTAATAATATCGTATTTTTTTACTATGTCGTAAATATTTTCTAATTTTATTATATTAGCAATTATTTTGTTAAAATAGATTATCTATTATGATTTCCCTTTTATAATATTAAAATGTGTTAATAACTTATATTTATTTTGTGAGTATCTCGATTCAGTACAATTTTCAAATTTATTATTGATCATAAGAATAATAATAAATGAAAAGCTAATCTTTTTTTTTGGGTGAACTTTAATTTTGCACAGCCGAAAACCTCGGTTTCCAGCGCTACCCACCGGCGTATCTCAGCGCAGAAGCCGCCGGCCGGAATCTGTTAACCGGAGCCGCCTTCGCCTCCGCCGCCGCCGGCTACGATGAGGAAGCTTCCATTTCCAACGTATTTTCAATTTTCCTTCTAATTTATTTTTGGAATCCTTCAAAATGGGATCTAAAGATGCGATTTTTTAAAGGAATTAATTTACAATATTAGTTTAGTTTATATAATTTGAAAAAAGTTAGAATTAAAAAAAAAAAAAATCTTCATAATTTAAAGAAGTATAAAATTTAGTTTGTAATAATTATAATTTTGTTTATTAAGTACTTAAAAGCTAGTTACTCATATGACAACGATGAAAGTATGGCTTATGTGACTAATATGACAAAAATTTCATATGATTTATGTATGTATAGTGAGCATACGATTTAATATGCTCAGGATTATGTACGATAAAGACTATTATTTTGATTTTATAAAACCATATAGACCAAAATTCTATTTTTTAAAGTATAAAGATTAAATCTTAACTTTTTTTAAACCATAGGAATTAAATTCAAATTATCTTCAAAGTATAAAAACTAAACTTTTAAAATCACGAGAACTAAAGGTTAACTTTCTTTCAACTATAAGAACTAAATTTATATTTTACCTGCAACTTTTGAACCTTGCATTTTAATTATAGTATTTTTTTGTAAAATATTACATAGAGATTTAGGTTCGTTTTTTTTTTTTAAATTTCAATTTTACCTTTTTCACGTCAAATATTGATTGAACTAATCAAAGACCATCAACAAAATTCAATGTATGACCAAATTGATCGAAGTTTATGAGCTTAAAATAAATGGAATGTAATCAAATTGAAGTAATATTTTGATTATTTTATAGGGATCTTTTTTTTTTGGCTACATAGGTAATTATTTATATAATTATTTTTATTTTTTGTGTGTTATTTAGCGTGCAATTACTTTGGGTCAACAACTTATTAATTACAAAGAGTATCAAAGCAAAGTGGCTATGGTGGCCGGTCCAGAAAAATCGGCCGCCATTGTTAGAGATGGATTGCATATACTGAGCTGCGGAACCGGCGATTATCTTCAGAATTATTATATTAAACCGGCGGTTCGTAAACGGTTCACTCCCGATCAATATTCCTCTTTTCTCGTTGCTTCATTCTCCAAATTCGTTAAGGTACTTTTGACTCTTAATAATTTTTATTTTATTTTTTTGGAATATTATTATTATTATTATTATTATTATTATTATTATGTGAGAGTTCAGATTCAGGCTTACCCATTTTGATTCAATATGGTACAAAAAGTATTCATTTTTTAAAAACATATTTAAAAGCTTGTCTTCAAAAATTTATTCCATGTGGATATGGATATGGATAATCTAATATATATATATATATGTCCTATTTTAATTCAAATTAAAACCATAACAATATTTGGGTATTTTGACTGTACTTTCAAATGTACCATTTAAATTTATTTTATTTTAGTCTTTGAATTTTAAAAAGTTCAAATTACTTAACCTTATAATATTTGAATATTAAAAAAAAAATGTTAACATTATAGATTGAACTCATTACCTTTTAGTTTTTCAAAACTCTTTTAACTATACGTTCATAATAGTTAATTAAAACTTTCCTTTTTTTTTTTTGAGGAACTAAAACTTAATACTATTGAATCAATTTTAATTATTATTGATTTCAAATTTACTAGGACTAATTTTAATTTTTTTTTTCTTTTTTTAAGAATAAAAACTAAAATTAGACTTCCAAAATTAAAATGAAACAAATTCAAAATTAAAATAGCAAGAATAGATAAATCGCCACAGCTGGGAGAGAAACAATTAATACTTTTCTTTAAAATATAAAACTCTGTTGAGAATTTTCATCTACCCATTAAATGCACATTTCTTTTTCTTTTCTTTTTTTGTCAACTTGCTTCCTTTTTCAATACCCATTAAATGCACCTTTACGATCAGTCTGTGTCTGAGTTTAGTAATACTGTTGTTGATATTAAAGAGTTGATCTCTTTTATAGGAATTGTGAATATTGTGCATTGTAGTAGGTTTTGTAATAGTGTGGCCGATGTTTTGGCCAAACAAACTCTTTCGATGCGTCTCAATAGGATTGGTAGTTCTTCTTCTGTGGAGGACAGGGTCGATTTTTGGAGGGGGTTTCTCCCCCTGCTGTTGCTTCCGCTATGGAGGTTGATTGTATGAGGCTGGTTGTTTGATCTTAATGAACGTCTTTTTTTCAAAAAAAAAAACTTGCTTCCATTTTCATGATAGTTTATCCTTTCATTTATGACATTACAGATATTGACAACTCTTCATACAAATATGGAACTTTTTTTCTTTTTTCTTTTTTCTTTTTTCTTTTTTTCCTTTTTAATGAAATGTTAAGTCGCTATTTCATGATGAATACATTGTCCGCGCCTGGTATTTTTTTTTCTTTTTTTTTTCTTTTTTGAAAAAAATGTATGGAATAGACTATTGTTACAAAATAATTATAAATATAGGTAAGATTTTAGAATATTCTCCGTGATCAATACGTTTTAATATTGCATTATAAATACTCATTAACACAGTAATATGTATTACTAATACAATACTACCCAAACATATGTGATAATACACATTAATACCAATGACTATAGTTACTATTTTTTTAAGTGACCATATTTATAATTATTTTAAATTTGACTAGTTTTGTAAAAAAAAATTTAATTGTAATTCATCTGACTAACATTCATGAACATACCGTTTGACTCTACAATATTTGAATATCAAGAAAACTCTGTAAAAAAATTAAACACCATCATGAATTCAACACTCTTAGCTTTGTAAAGCCTTTTTATTTTATTATTCTATTCTTATAACATGTATTTGATGAATAGATTATGATAACATAAGCATCATGGATTAGCCTAATACTCAAAGGTACATTGTAAAACCAAAAGGACCAATGAATTAATTTTTTATGAGTTCTCTTGACAATCCCAAGTCATAAGATTAGTCAGCTTGTCCCATAAAAATAGTCGAAGTGCACGTATACTAATTTAGATATTCACGAATATGTTTAAAAAGATAGTACACATAAATTGACCCAAATACTTGCATATTTATAAAAAAGATTCTACTATAACATTTTTCAGCCTTTAGAAATTCACCACATTATAAAGTCATAATGGTATTGTACTGCCTATTGTATGAAAATATTGTTTCCATTTTGTTCCACATAACTTTAGAAACCCCAACAATATAACATTGAAAAGTGGATTTTTGGCTTTGATGAAGGATTTACATGGGATAGGAGCAAGGAAAATTGGGGTAACTTCAATACCTCCACTAGGCTGTTTTCCTGCTGCACTCACTCAGTTTGGCTACCAACAAAAAAAGGGTTGTGTCAGAACAATCAACAATCATATCCTAGTCTTCAACAGGAAGCTCAACTCCACAGCTGCAACTCTTCGAAAGCAACTTCCCGATCTCAAACTCGTCATCTTTGACGTTTTCAAACCGTTATACGACGTTATTATGTCTCCAGAAAACCATGGTAATTGACGAACAAAACTTTCCTGCAGTAATAGAATAGTTTACGAACATTCGGGTACTAACCGAAGTATTCCCCGTGTTTTTTTTTCTCCCTTTGAAGGATTTGATGAAGTGAGAAGAGGGTGCTGTGGCACTGGGGCAGTGGAGACAGCATCGGTTTTGTGCAATCCGAAGTCGCATGTAATGTGTTCTAATTCGACAAAATATATGTTCTGGGACAATGTTCATCCATCTGAGGCTGCCAACCATATACTTGCTGATGCAATGCTTGTCCAGGGCTATGCTCTCATTTGATCTCACCACCATATGAATTGTTTTACTTTCCAGTGTTCATCCATCTCATTTGATCTCATTTGTGATTGTCTAGTAAATCCTTGTAGTTAGTTATTCATGGGACATATGATACAGCTATGATATGGATTTGGCTGATTTAGTACCAAAACATTGAATCAACTGATCGCAAAAACGACAGTCGATAGAATAGGAACTCTTTTTTTTTTTTTTCGTTTTTCGGCTTGCTTTGGCAATGTTCTAACAACAGACAATCCTTGGCTAGATAACTTTATGCTATTTATGTTACAAAGTTTCCTTATCAGTGGAATAGGTTACTATTTACCTTTCGTGATCAGGATGGTATATTAGCACTAACTACTGACTACCGAGCCCCTAAACAAATACTCGTATGAACAGGTGATGAAGCCATTGAAAGCTAGACAAGCTTTCGGGTGTAAAACGAGCGGTCGGGTGCACCCTTCTGCTGTGACTGGTTCTTAGCTCGCTTAGTGTCTTTCAGAACTTCAGCATATTTCATCAAATCCGACTTCTCAGTGTATTCTGTTTCCTCGCTACGAGATCTATACAACAAGTTGCTTGATCGTTCACTACCTATTCTCTTGTTAGTGTAGCCGACATCGCTGTTCCTTCTAAGGGAATCTGCAGCTTTCATGCCGTCTTCCTTTTGGCTGTTTAAGCTGTGAAAATCTATTGAATGTCTTGATGAATTCTGAGATGGAGTTGTACATCCAAAACTTTGTCCCTCGGCTCTAGAAGCATTGGTCCTTGTAGAATTACTTGAACTGTAACGTGAAGAATAACTATATTCTGCAGGTCCAGCAGTTTTTTCGGTAGACAAAGCGAGGTTTTGTTGACTTTGACTACTTTTTCCCCTCAAGAGTTTCCTCAGTTTGCTAATGAAACTGTTTTTGTTTGAACTTGGTTTGGCTGTTGATGGAAAATCAACAGCTGAATAATCCAGATCTCCGGGATCGGTATGAGAGGAAGCTTGCGAGGTTGACCACCGATCTGAATCGATATCTATAGTGTTGATGCCCTTCCCCCCTTCAACTACTTCTGAATTTGCGTATTCGAGTATGAGCTTCTTCGCTTTCCCCTCGGATTTGGGACTTAATGTTTTGCTTAGGTCTCTTGCTGCTGGTTTTCCAGTTGGAGGCTGAAAATTCCGCAGCTCGTATCTTAAGCAAGCATTAATCCAGCGGAGATAGACTAGTTCTTCGACATCCGCACATCGGTCTGCTTTAAGCTGCTCCATTTCCTTTGTCAACGTCACGTTTTCTTGCGCCAAACGCTCCCTTTCTTCTTTAAGTGTTTCTTTCTGCAAAATTTAGATGGATATTGCATTTTTTTAAAATTCAACACAGGTTAATAAAAAAACTATAGTGGCAAGAAGAACATACTTCTTGGTCTTCAAAAATAGAATTTGCAAGAAACTGAGTAGCATCTAATCTCTGACTGAGATCAGAATTTTCTATTTGTAATCTCATATTTGACTTTCTTAAGTCCTCTATTTGTTTCTCCAAATCTTCAATCTTTTGCAGTTTGATTTCAGCATCTTTATTGCTTTCATTTGTTTTACATTCTTGATCAAGCAGCTTAGCAACTCTTTGCTGAAGACTTAAGATCTGTCCCCTGTTCTGTTCTGCTTCATGTCTAAGTTTTTTCTTGAGAAGCTTAATCTTTGCTTTTGCAGCCTCGAGGTCGGACACTGATTTCGCATGATCGGAAACCTGTGATTCTAATCGTCGATTATCAGTCTGAAGGGACTCAATCTTGAGAGTGAAAAGTTGAGCCTCCATATTGTTAATCTTCAACCTATTTTGGAGCTCCATGACAGCAGATTCTTGCTCTTTCAGGCCATAATACTCGAGTAGCTGAATCTCGAGGTTTCTTTCCCTCTCTCGAAGCATTTTCACCTTGATTTTGAGGTGTCTGATCTCTTCTTCATACTCATCCGTCTCAACGGTCAGATAAGCTTTCGGAGCTTCGAGTCCTGACCTCGGTGTTTCAACATTTTTCTTAGGAGAAAACCCAACATTTGCTGCAGAAAGATCATATTCCTTGACAAGTTCCTCAAACTCTGGGAGAAGCAGCCCATCTTTGTCTACACTGTTCTTATTTGAATTGTCAATGTTGACTTCCGGATTTCGTATTTCCTCCTGATTGACGACATGAGCTTAGGAAAGACGATAACAGGTAATATGAAGCTTATGTCTATAATCAAAGACCAACATGCTGAAACAGTTAATCACCTAGGTTGGTTTTGCATCATTAAGAACAGAGACTGAGAAAGAAGAATCAACTGTCCACAAGGTTTTTTCATTAGCATGATACTTCACCACAAGGTACATTAGCATTTTGAACAAATGGGTTCACTACACAAATTTTGGTTCCAAATGGGTTCATTACTGATGTAGCCTAAAAGGGCCAAATAGACTATAAGAGACCGTTTTTCAACTATCGTGGATTGATCTAGTGGTCAAAAAGGTCTTGAAAATCTAGGAACTTATGGGTTCAATCTATGATAGTCATCTAGCTAGGAAATGATTTTCTACGAATTTTTTAGACATTTAAATGTTGTAAGATCAAACAGTATGTCTCGTGAGAATAGTCAAGGTCCACGTAAGTTATCCCAGACATTTATGGATTAAAAAACATTCAAAGGTTATGAATTACATGAGAGAAGACTTTGACTTATTAGGAAAATTAGTAAAATCAATTGACCTAAGTGTTGGAGATACTCACTTGTAGTGCAATTATCCCATATTGATAAGGTGAGGATTCTTCAACACATTTATAAGGGATATGAGTTACTCCCCTCATTGTCAATTGGTTTTGAGGTAGAACCCCATATTCTCTAATATGGTATCAGAGCCCATTAAGCCCAAACGAGTATTCGGTCCAATAAAAATGAAATTGAGATCCGATTCAAGATTGGTAAGCCAAAAAGAGGCACCATCTTGAAAGGGCATGTTGAGAATCCCACATTGATGAGGAGAGGATATCTCTAAGTGTTTAAAAGGTAGGTGGACTACTCCTCTCATCACCGATTGGTTTTGAGATGAATGTTCACACTATTTCACATGGTATCATAGCTATTTTTACTAATTTACCTCCATCAATCACACAAAATTTGCACAAAACCAACTCCATAAAAACATTCTTAGTTATTTTAATTACAAAAATGTAAACAAAAAAGAAACATCTTTTGAAAACTCACATAGACATCAGCTGCATAAAGAATAACATTAGAGGTTGTTGATGTTGCTTCCTTCATTGCTTGGCTATCAAGTTTAGGTCCTCTTCCCGAGCCAACTTTACTTCCCTGATCATCTGCTAAAAGCAAAATAAATATATGATTTAAAAATTTGCATAGCTCAACACACCTCAACTACTTAAACCATCATGGATTAGTCTAGGGGTCAAAAAAAACTTTAGAGATCTAAGATGTTACGAGGTTCAAATGATGATCGCCTATCTAGGAATTAATTCCTACAGGTTTCTGATAGAATTCCGATCTATCTACTAGCAAAGCATCACGAACATACACGATAAGCCAAGTGATTCGAGGTATTGGACCCTCCCTAGACTCTTGAGATCTCTCAAGCCCTAATTCTCATACAATTCCAAAGCTCCCTTCACACTAAGTATCTTTCTCAATTTATAAGCACTAGCCTCTAACTCGCTCTCCAAGTACTTGCTAACATACCCCTATATTATTCATTAATACCCCAAGGCCTAAACCTATCAATTTCATTGACAACCAAATATTGTAGGGTCAGATAGTTTGTCTCGTGAGAACAATTGAGTTTGCGCGTAAGCTGACTCAAACATTCTCGAATATTAAAAAAAACATTCAACTACTCAAGCTATTATAATCTTGATCCTACTCCGCATCGACTCAAAATATAAGAATTAACTTAAAGAAATTAAAGAAACAGCAAAGAGATAGCCGGAACCTGAAGAACTCGACGAGGGAGGAGGCAGAGAAGGTCTTTTGTTCTTGATTTTTAAGCGGGAATAGAAGAAACCAGCAAAGGAGATAGCCAAAGCAACCCCAAATTTGAACAATATTGGCTTCATCAAATCTCTCTTCACCTCCATCATTGGATTTCCAAAACCCTTTAATCTAATCAACTTAATGAACTAAAATCTAAATGACCAGAGAGTAACAATGGTCATCTTCTTCATCATCCTCCATCTACACAAACCAAACAGAATCAGATGAACCATTAGAACTCAACACAAGCACAATAAGAAGAAGAAAAAACAATCAATGATGTTTGGGGGCAAGTGGATCAAACCGGTTCTTAACCACTTTCGGGCCATTGGATATAATCATTCCCTTATAATCATTATTCATCTCTCTATAATCATTGATCATTCGAGTATAATCTCATTCCTCATGACAACTTTCTATTCCATAATCTTTTTACGATAACCAGAAACCAAATTTTCACCCTACTACATATCTAAGTGCACTTGAATGGATGCACCCATTTCAATGCGGAGAATTAGAGAAACAACAAAAAAATTTACAATCAAACTCACTCATAGATTTTAAACATGTGATATCCAAAGAAGCATGCTTCATGCCTCTTAGATGACATTAGGACATTTTCTTCCCCTTAATCATTCTTCTCATCCCAAACACCGATAACGGTTCCGCCATAACCTAATCATTCTCCTGATAATCATTCTCCCCGGGATTCTCCCTATTCCCCATGCCCAAACACCCTCAAACAATCAAGGGAAATAACACTCTAAAAAACCAACCAAAACCCATTTGCAGATTCACAAAACAAAAGGGAAAATCAACGAAAACTCATATGGGATATTGAGAAGAGCTTACATTGATCGCTGCAATTCGTGTCATAGGCTGATGATGATGATCTCAAACACAAAATTCCAACTTTAGAAACTTCCAATTCAAAACCCCTTTTGCTTGTTTTATTCGTTGATTCCGTGTTGGTGAACAATGGGCTACGCTTTTTCCTGACGTGCATTACTGGGATTTTGTTTAATGGGTTTTGATTTGGAAGATTTTAATTAAATATAGAGATATAATTTGGAGATTATGAGGAACAAGATTTGGGTTTTCTTTGGAATGTGTTTAATTTAGGTGGGTTTTGTTTTTGGGATTCTCTTTCATGGACTACCTCAATCTTTGCTTTTTCATTTTGGAAGATACTTTTTTATGCCTATTTTTTTTTTTTTTTGGGATTTTTGTAAGTAGAAATAAAAGGAAAAAACTATTTTGAACGAATATGAACACGATTAGAAGATTGTATTAGTACAAGTTAGGAGAGGTAGATAGGGGTGTAACAAAAAATCAAAAAATTTAATCAAATCCAATTCGATGGATTTGATTGGTTTTTTAGCACAAAATTGAACATTTTAATTTGTAATTTGAAAAGACTGAAAAATACTGGATTGTTTCTGATTTTCATTTTAAAAAATCAATAAAAATTGAATCAAACCAAAATAAATATATATTAATGTTTTTTATTCTTAGGAATTTGAACTGGTAAACTCATGGTTATGAGGTTGTACAAGAAGTCGACAGAGCTCGGCTATTATTGGCTTCAAATAACTTTCTTAAACTTTACTTTTTTCATATTATTTGTCATTATCTATTTGGAATTTGGATTTGGATGATTTGGTAGCGTGAACTATTTGTATTTGAACGGTTGAATAAATCATCTTTTATATAATTTCATATTTATAATGAATTCGTTTCTTATTTAAAAATGAAAAGGGAAAATGAGTTTATTAGATTTTTAAAAAAATATTGCTAAAACCAAACTAATGGTTGTGTGTTTTTATTGGACATCGATTTAGACCTAATTGTTGAAAAATGAGGATATCGATTTGGTTGTCAATTTGATACAAAACTGACAAAAACTGAGGAAGATAACAAACCTACCTAAAGGATATTGCTTATTTCACATAAAATGAGAGTTAAGTAACGATCTCCATATAAACGTGTGATCACGATGTTGAACTCAATTATCACCGAATAATGAAATCAACACACCACCAATCCTTCAATTTTCACTCTTTTTTTTTGTTTATTATATACGAAACCATTGATGTTTCAACGAACTAATATAAAAACATATCAATCTTCTAATATTCTTATTTTATTTTATTAAATATATAACTGTGTGTGGGACAATTTTGCATTCACCTCGACTAATGTTATATCAATTACCACTTAACTTTTATCTAAAAAAAAGATATTACTTAATCTTACAACATTTATATACATATAAACAAAAACTAATAATAATAATAATTTAAGATATTTGAGAGTGTTCATACGCTGTTCAACCATTTTTATAAGACAAACTATTTTATCCTATAATTTTTTAAGTCAAAAAAATCGGTAGCACAATAATTTATAAATAGATAACTATCCTCAAATAAATTCATAATTTTTTAGTTTTTCAAAAAATCAACACAAAATGATTATTAAATACTTATCAAACTTGGCATAAAAAATTAACAATTAAATTAAGAATCTAGAAAAAGGTTATAAATAAATATTATAAAAAAGAATGGGTAATCTTGTACATTTGTTAGCCTATGTGTTCTATTGTGTTATTGCTAAATGCATCTTGATCACCAATTTGATTCTTATAGGGTACTGGTGGGATCATTGTGAAGAAAAGTAAGAAAGCTCTTATTATTATTATTATTATTATATATATATATATATATATATATATATATGAAGAAAAGCAAGAAAGCTCTTATTATATATATATATATATATATATATATATATATATATATGTGTGTGTGTGTGTGTGTGTGTGTGTGTGTAAGTTTTCACTCGATTTTACAACAAAAAAGTTTAGGTTATACTTTGATATAACATGTCTTTTCATGCATGTGCATGTAGAGGTGTATATGGTCTGGATTGGGTAGACTTGAATGAATTTTTTGAATCAACCGAACTTTTCAGGTTGGTCAATTCGTCAACCCGTCCAACCCTATGCATAAGCGCAACTCAACCCAACCCAACTCAAGCTAAAATTTTTGGGTTGGGTTCTCGAGTTATTCTCATTTTTCTCTCTAAAGTTTAGTTCATAAGTTCATAAATATGTTAAAAAAGATTAATGATACTATACTTCAACTTATTAACAATCTTACTTGTGCATGATCTTTTTTTAGAAGACTTATAAGTAAGCTAAAATTTTACCTTATTAATTTATCTTAAATACACACACACACATATATATATATATATATATATATATATATATATATATATATATATATATAATAAGCTAAAAAATCTACCATAATATATTTTTTGTTCGGGTTGGGTTGGGTTTGATTGAACAAGCTGAATCCAAGAACCAACTCAACCCAACAAAAACTATAAAATCATAACTCAATCCAATCCAAAAAAGTTATAACCAAATTCAACCCTTACGTCCGGGTTGCTCAAGTTATCCGTTTTTTTTGTACATCCCTACGTGCATGTACATTTTATTGTTGTTTAATTAGGTATAGCCTAAATTGCTCTATTCTATTTTACTAATGTTGATATGAGCTGTTTTCAAATTATTAATAGTTCTTTCATTCTAATTTCTCAATGTCACCTCTAATTTTATTTTAATCACGAGAGCTATTTCAATATATACATTCTTTACGAAGTATTTGGAGTTATTTTGAAAATTGTAAACTGTCTTTGGGATTTAAATTCTTTTGTACTTTTAAAGGAGGAAAATGATTGAGCGATAAAAAGGAAGAAAATATCCATAAATCTTTTTTTTTTTAACTCCATAGATCCAATATAGACAGTAAAATTTCACATTTTATAGATTTATTTTCTGTCCAATCTTAGTTTATTTATTCTCAAAAAAGCTTAAAATGAGTCTGGTAAGTATTTTTTGTTAAAATTTATTTTAAAACTAATTAATCATAAATTTTATAAATATTTTCACATTTTATACATACTTATTATTTTGTCATTTCAATGTTGTGAAATGATTGAATCTATCTTGTCTTTTTTGTTCAGTAACCAGAGAAAAATAATATCATTTTTTATTTCATGATTGCGTTGGCCTATTTTGGGTGTTAATAATGGTAAACTATAGCAATGCTATAAATACTATTTACTAAATAGTAAATATCATTATGATTTTCAACTTTGCCCATATAAATATGTTCTCAAAAAGTTAAGTAAAACTGGAGTTTGTACTAGATTTGCAAGCAAACACTTGGACTGTCAGAAATCCCACTTCATTTATTTTCTTCACAATAATAGAGAATTTATTATGAGAATTCAAAACTTACAATTTTAGTCCCTAAAACTATTTGATATGTTTTTGAATTTTCAATTCTGTATTTAATATATTTTTTACAAGGTTAAAATACCATTTTGGTCCCTCGACTTTGGAGTTTGTTCCATTTTGATCCCTTGACTTTCAAATGTCCAATTTTAGTCCCTCAACTTTGTAGTTTGTCCAATTTTGGTCCCTCAACTTTCAAATGTCCAATTTTGGTCTCTCAACTTTCAAATGTTTTCAAATTTGGTCCTTAGACTATAAAAAAAGTTAAAAAATTGTCTTTTAGTCAAATGAATTTTTTATCACTCCTAAATTATTTTCTCTCTCTTTCATCTTTCATAATTTCTCTCTCTAGAAATTTTACCTCTCTTCAATCCACCTCTCTTCCCTTCTTTTCTTTCTTTTTTTCTTCTTTATTTTCCTTCTTTTTCTTTTTTGTTCCATGGTAGACTATGAATTTTAGAAAACAAAAAGTGACAAATCAAAGTAGAAAAATTATCTCATGTTAAATAATTTGATGAGATGGATTGAGGAGGAATAAGAGAAAAAAAGAAGAGAAGAAGATTAGAGATGTGGATTTAAGAGAGATAAAACTTTTAGAAGAGAAATGATGAAAGATGGAAGACGAAGAGAAATCAATTTAGGAGTGAGAAAAAAATTTATTTGATGAAATGACCATTTTTGAACTTTTTTGATAGTCTAGGGACTAAATTTAGACATTTGAAAGTCGAGGGACCAAAATTGAACAAATAGCAAAGTCAAGGGACCAAAATTGAACAAACTACAAAGTCAAGGGACTAAAAATGGTAATTTGAAAGTCTAGGGACCAAAATTGGACAAATAGCAAAGTCAAGGGACTAAAATTGAACAAAATACAAAGTCAATGGACTAAAAATGGACATTTGAAAGTTTAGGGACCAAAGTGGAACAAACCCCAAAGTTGAGGGACCAAAATGATATTTTAACCTATATTTAACATTTTAAACTTTCAAATTTTGTGTCAAATAGATTTATAATTTTTTAAAATAAAAGGTTAAGGGTTTATTACTTAAATTTGAGAGTTCTATGACTTACTAGACACAAAATCAGAAAATTAAAAAGATCTATTATAAACATTTAACATTTAGATATGCAAAACACAAAATTAAAAAGGTAGTCTATTACTTTATCCCAAACCTGCTGAAAGGAGTAGTACTTCAATAATATTATATATCACACAATAATCATTTAATTATAAGTTTAAATCTCAAGTTAATTGAATTTTTTTATAAACAAAAATTAAAAACAAAAAAAAAAACTTCACACAAATTAAAAGGTTCGACTAACTTGTAAAATAACTTTAAATTTATAGTTAAAAGTTAAACTTATAACACAAAATTAATTGACACAAATTTAAAAGTTTAGTCAACAAAAAAAGAAAAAAAAAACTTAATTCACATAAAATAAGTATCTATAACTAAAACATCATGGCTTCGAATAGTTCTTTATTTATTTTTTCTAAAATAAATCCTCCTTTGTTGGTTGAACTAAAGGAAAACTTTGAAAATGTAGGATAATTTGTAATTGAACCTTGAATCTACAAATTTTAAATAAAAATTTTATGTGCCAAATTTCTCTTCATTTTTAGTTAAAAAAATAAATAAGATGGAGAAAGCTCTCTAGAAACATATTTTATGTCTTGTTTAAATTGGAGTATTCAAACTTAAGATTTTTAGGTCTTTATATTTACATTAATGTTGTTGAATCATGGATCTCGTGGGCAATAATATTATTTTTTCCTCAAAAATTAACTGAACATTTTTATATAATTTGACATTTATAGTGTTTTGGTTCCTAGTATTCTCCTTGACTAGTTAGTCCTACATACAAAATGCTAACAAATTCATTTTTGTCAAAACTTATTGTTTTTCACTAAAAAACAAATCAATATATGCAAACATTTTGAGCCAAATAAATTAATTAAATTACTCACCTAAAATTTCCATTCAAATATAGTCTAGAAAATATCTATATGGTTCATTTGATGCCACATTTTAAATAGCTATAAATAAATGCATTAATATAAGTTGGTATTGTACCATGGCATTACTTTGTGGGGTGCTCAGTCATGCTGATGTATGGGCCTAATCATAATAAATGATTATGATCAGTCCTTACTGTCAATTATAAAGCTTTTATTTTTTTCTTTTAATGGGAATAGTAAATACAAATTTTGGAGATCTAACTTATAACATAAGGTTGAAGTTGAACTGATTTACAATCAAATAATAAAATTATTATGTGGCTAACTCAATGTTAATTATGAAGCGTAATACGGTGCAAGAATGCTAATTACTTATTAAATTGTAAATTTATTTCAATCACAATTGATGATTGATTGGAAAGATTTAAAAGTAGTATTTATTAAATATCTTTAACTATTTAAAATAATTATTTTTTTATTATTAAAAATAATTTTTCATTTCTAATTCTAATTACTCATTTATAATAATTTATTTATAATTGTTTAAAATAATTTATTTTTAATTATGCATTTATAGTCTTTTTTTTGTTTGAAAGATATAGTCATTCTTTTTCAACCACTCAAAAATAATTATTTATTTTAAATCCACATCTAAACAAGTTGATTCTCTAACTTCTCTATAAAAAAAATATCACATGCAAACGAAGTTTTAATTACAATTTTCGATTTTTAACTACTCAAAATAATTAATCCTCAAACTAATTCCTCATTATAACACCTTTCATTGTCCTTTGTATTGTACCTTAAAATATGTTCTATTGTTTATTTTTTTAAAATTAAATGTTCTATTGTTTATAAGTATGTAGGTCAAATTAAATTATCCTTTATAAGTAATCTTTAATGAAGTACATAACAATTAACTCTCACTAATAAATTCATTTAACTTACATTATCAATAAAATATATAAAAAAAAAAATGGTAGATACTTAGATGAAAATTTGTTGTAAATGAAAACCTACAACATCTCTATTTTTTTTAGAGTACAACATCTCTATTTTAATTATAGTAATTTATACATAATAAAATATAAAATATTAATTTTTTTTTTTTGAAAATATATAAAATATTAATCTATCCCTTTTAAATTTGTAGGTTAAAATACTATTTTGGTCCCACGACTTTTAACTTTGTTTCATTTTAGTCCCTAGACTTTCAAATGTCCAATTTTAGTCCCTCAACTTTGAGATTTGTTTAATTTTGGTCCCTGGACTTTGAAATGTCCAATTTTAGTCTCTCAACTTTGATTTTTGTTCAATTTTAGTCCCTCAATTTTGATTTTTGTTCAATTTTAGTCCCTCAACTTTGATTTTTATTCCATTTTAGTCCTTTCCATGTTTAAACCATTAGTTTTACCATTAAAAAAAATCTCTTCTCAATTCCCTTCTCTCACTAAACCCATATCTCTCTGTCTCATTTCTTGTTTTTTTTCATCCCTTTTCCATCATGTTCGTCATCATGAAAACATAGTAAAATCAAAGGCCATATTCGTATATGCTCTTTCATCCTCAAGCTCCTGAAATCCATCTCCACATTGGCCCCAAGCCCCTCCCGTCATCACCCATTATTAAATTCTAAAAATCCAACAATTCTATAATTAAATTCTAAAAATATCATTCATATACATTAAAAAAAAAACAAAAGAAATCAAGAGTTTGTGAAGTATCCATCATAACCGATAGACAAAATATGCTTATTTTCTTTTGATCCTTTCCAAAAGCTCCAACCCATTCACCCATTAACACCTTCATTAATCATAACCGATGGAAAAGGGATGAAAAAAAACAAGAAATGAGACAGAGAGATATGGGTTTAGTGAGAGAAGAGAGTTGAGAAGATTTTTTTTTATTATTATTATTTTTAATGGTAAAACTAACGGCTTAAACATGGAAAGGACTAAAATGGAATAAAAATCAAAGTTGAGGGACTAAAATTGAACAAAAATCAAAGTTGAGGGACTAAAATTGAATATTTCAAAGTTCAGGAACCAAAATTAAACAAATCTCAAAGTTGAGGGACTAAAATTGGACATTTGAAAGTCTAGGGACTAAAATGGAACAAAATTAAAAGTCGAGGGACCAAAATCGTATTTTAACCAAATTTGTATCTATCCCTTCAACGTGTTTGAATTAAATTTTCCTTTATTTAAAGTTTTTTTTTCTTTACTTTGATTAAAATTTTCCTACTTAATTTCACAAAACTTACAATTAAAATACATGTAAAATTATATATCAAAATTGTAATTTAACTTCCCGATAATTCTGTGATAATTAATAAGATTTTTTGTCCCCACTTTTCTTGAACTAATCACTTAACTCAGACCTAAGTGTGGATTTTTTAGAATTCAAGTTCACAAAATCTTGACAACTCACCACCATAAAAAAGAAAAGAAATAAAGAAGTAAAATAAAATAAAATAAAATAATCCAATCTTTTTAGTGGTTGGCACATGCCCATAACTTTCTTTCTCTGTGTTTGTGAAAAGTTTAAAAAATTCAAAGCCCGAGGCCTAATCTTTAATTAGAGAATTATTAGAGAATTAATTTGTGTTATTGACCATATTAAAGTTTTTCGATAAAAAAAAAAGGTGTTTTTATTCATCTGTTCATTTGGATAACACAAAGTTATGACGAAAGCATTGCCCAAAGCTTCGAATCTTATTCTATTCATTTTATTTATTTATTTAATTTTTATGTTTGTGAGTGCTTTGGCTTCTCCTATAATATTTAAATAACAGTAAAAATTGTAAGAAATTAATTTAGTAGAAAGATGATCATTACTCATTTAACTTATGGTTTTCAAGATTATTTTGAACACTAAACTTTATTATTATTATTATAATAGTAATTATTTAGAGGTTATGAGATTTGAATATGCAATCAAAGTATATGTCAATTAATGTTTTTTTTAAGATAATTTGGGATGGGGGAGTATGTCAATTAACATTAGGTTCAACCATTTTAATCATAGTTTTCACGTTGAAAATACATGTCAATGATCAAATTTAACCAGTTGAGTCATTTTATTAAACAAAGTAATGAATTTTCAGGAAGGTGATTATTGTAGAATGAACATATAATGTTTTGGTCCTTTTAAGATTCTTTTGACCACTAGACTGTTCATAATGAGGTTTTTTTTATTACTATAATAATAATATACTTAAAAGTTGAGGATTCGAACTTATTATCTTTAATTCGAAAATACATATCAATTAATGTCAAGCTCAATTATTGTAGTCATAATTTCTTTTTTTCTCTTTCTTTTATAAATATTATAGTCATAATTTTTAAATCGAAAATACATACTTAAATCATTTTATTCATTTTCTTATAGGAAGCAATTAGTTCCCCTTTTATTTTCTTCCTTTTTTCACTTCTTTTTTTTAAAAATAAAATAAAAACTGTCTTTAATGTTTGAATCACAAGAGACATACCGGAAAATTCGGGGAAATTGCTTCTTTAATGTTGTAACTTGTTGTAGCCGTTTCTTTTAAGAATCTTTCACTGCCCTTTTGATTCAGATTCTTTTTTAAAAACAGTTATGAATTTGCACAATCAAGGGTGTTTTTGGTATTTCACTTACTCATCATATTTTTGAATCTTTGAATTCTTGAATTCATACAAGGTTTGGAAGATTCATCACCCAAACAGTACAAAATTTTGTTTTGATTCACCATGTGGCTAAGACATAAGACATATACTTCCGATTCACCCCGAAAATCTGCGGCATGTGTTTCGAGTTCACCCTCCCCCACAAGTTGTTGTGGCGAAGTTTAGTTGAGTTCGTAAATGTCTCGGTCAATGTCTTGACTATTTTTAGAATAACCGTTTGATCTTAGTCTATTTAGTTGTTAAAATAATTTGTAAGAAAAGTTTATAAGTAGGTGGTTATCATAAATTGAACTCACATTCTCTTATTACTTTTGGATATACAAGATCCTTATTTTACTATAGATACTATAGTGTACATATGTTTCAATTGCGATATCACTCAATTTACACATTATTCATGTATGTTTGACGGACAAATCAATACATTATTATTTGTATGTTGTTATTGGATTAAAAAAAAGAGAAAAATATATATTTATATATAATTAGTTGAAGTTTAAATTTAATTATGGTCAATTAAGTGTTTCTTAAGCAATTTGGTACTAATGGAATAATGAGAGAGGTTGGTAATCCAAAGACATCCCATAATCCTGTCTCTTTAATCCTTAAAAATGGAGTTCATTTGAAGCAAAAAATCTCCTAAAAGTGTACTTTTTTTTAACTTTTTATACAAATCATCATCAAACATTTCAAATAGCATTTGATCTTGAATTAAATTTGAACACGTAACTTCTTGATCACATACACCATGTCAGTTGAACTCAGATGTGGTTTGCATTTGATTGAAATGAAGTGGTAAAAAGGAATTTACAAACAAACAAAAAAAAGCAAAAGCTTTGATTTGAGGTAGATTTCAATTTCTTCTATCTCATTCTTGCTTCTAATAACCATAACAAACAAACAAGAACAGATCAATCAAAAACCATATGATGTTTCTTCATATTCTTCTTCTTCTTGCAGTGTTTGGTTACTTGGTCTTTGCATTCTCACACTGCTTAAACTGTTCCTTGCTGCCATCATTTCATTCAATGACGGCTTCTTCTTAGTTCCGGGCTCCGGCCTCTGCTTCGGGGCACTTTGTGACCTCACTTTCGCCTTGAACGATTGCGTGTTCGCCATATAATTCGGGCAGTTCATGTACGGCCTATAGAAGCTGTCGCCGCAGACACTCTTCGACGGGGTGACCGGCACATTGGCGTAGGCGAATGAATTTGATAGCCGGGGCGTGCTGTGAGCGGTAGGGAACTTGCAGTCTTCACCCATCAAGCACCAATCGAAGTCTCGAAGCACATTGTGGCATTCGGGCGTAGACACGCGCGGTCGAGATGGATACGGCAGCGGTGATGCGATTGGTTTGAGCAGAACATCGTCTCCTTTGCATTCGGACAATGCAGAGATGTACCTACGAGACCTCGTTCGGGTTCGGTAGGTGTCGATTTCAACGATTTTTGGACTCTCGTCCAACGAGTTGTTGCAGTTTTCTTGAGATGATGCTATAGACAACCTCTTACTATGGAATTCACTTCTTGTTTCATCAAACCGTTCCTGATAATTCCAAAGAAATGAAATCAACAAAGTTAGTTGTACTCCTTTGATATTCATTTTTTTAAACTTGAATACGAATTCAAATACTTTTTCACTACACTAAATAATTGCAAAGAAACTTGAAATGTCTTGAATTATGTTCCGCTACGTATATTCAATACATAGGTCTCATTGACACGGTGAAGTGTCCGGAAACAAGACATTTGAAACCTAGAAAATATGTTAATCACGTTTTATATTTTGATGTAATTTGGGAAAACGAATTAGCCGATTGTAATGAGAGCTGAATACTATAAACTATCTTAAAACTCTTGCCCCATTTTATCTAACATTTTCGATACTTGTCCTAAATAAAACAGTTATGTCACTCTACCCCGTGGACGTAACTAACACAATATTAACGAATCACATAAATTTCTATGTTATTTGTTTTACGTTCTTTAATGTTTGATTATAGTTCTACCATTCTTGCATAACAGCATAAAACTAAAAACAGAATAGTTATCAAACATGACATAAGTTTTTTGTTTTCGGTATCGAATCATACCGCAGATTTTCGGGGCCGAATCTCGGGGATAAACCGGTTCTCTTTATTGAAAGATCGACGAGCCCTTTGAGTTCGAGCCGCGGTTTGAGCTCGAAAAAGAGCCTGCATACTGTGAAGAGTTGCAGCAGCTCTTTTTCTCACAAGAAATCCTCTAACCACAGCCTGCAATTTCACAAGCCCTTTCAGAGCTCTCAGGGCCTTTCTAGCCTGACCATTAAAAAAAACAAAAAAAAAACAATTTTTATTCAGAAATTTGAAATTTGAAAAAAAGAAACTTTAGAAATGGAACAAGAAAGGAAAAAGGATCAGAAAAGTTTTTGGATTATTTAGTCAGCAAATGAATATACTGTTTCATTGACAGAGGAGATTGAATGAGCTTTTTGTACTGTTTCTTCAGATTATGAGCTCTTTTTCCCAGCTTTTAAGGAGACAAAAGAGAATATAATTAAGAAATAGCAAAAATATTATGTTTTTCTTTTAAAAAAAGTACTCTGTTTTGTAATTTTCATAGACCAAATATATTTGTAAAAGAAAAGGGTACAATTATTCTTGTAAGATAAATTTTTTATTTGCCTTCCCAGTTAGAACTTAACAGTCATAATATATAATTGGAGAGTAAAATATTATTGAATTAAAAAATAAAAAGAAATTGTGCTAGATATAAAATTTAAAGTATTGGATTATAAAAATTCATTAACCCAGTATGTATTAGGGGATTTTGCATGTATAGCAAAAGATGACAAAATATTTCCATCTATAGCACAAAATTAAAACTAATTCATCTGTAGCAAAAAATTTAAATTGAGTTTTATCACTGATTGAGTTAAAAAACTTAAATTAAGTTCTATCACTAATTGAGTTCTATCACTAGTTATTGATAGATGTCTAATGTGCTATATATTCAATTATTTTAAAAATTGTGTTGCAAAACTAATACAAGAGGTAGAATTTGCTGTTGAGTGCAAATTCCCTAGGTAATTATTCATATAATATTATATATTATTAAAAAAAAACCCATAATCAATATCAATGACTAATGCAGTGAGTTTTCAAAAAAACAAAATTACATTAATTGATAAATAGTATTGTAAAAGTCAGAAATATCTTTATAGGGAAAACAAATTCTATTTAATTCATATAACTTCAACAAAATCAAACATTTATATCTGTTAACAAAATACACGGATGATTTGTTGATCATAACTTTCACGATGGTTTGTGTTTCTCTCCCTAATGGGTTCAAATTCTTATTTAAAAGATCGTTAAATTAACGTCCTATTCAAAACACCTTAACATAATTTTTTTTTTTTTGAGAAAACCTTAACATAATTTCAAAAAAATTCACCTTACCATAACTGCAATATTAATTTTAAACTTTAATATATACTTATGAAACCTTACCATAAATTCATTTTCAAACGACAATGAGTAAAAATGAAAGAAAAAAAATACGCCCAAATAACCATGAGCGTTTGTTTACCGTATATAAAGAGATTTAGTTTTGGGAGTTAAAAGTGATTGTGAATAGTTAAAATTTGAGAGTTGCAACCAATTGATTTTTAGTTAAAATCAAAACTTTAATTAGATTGAAATTTAAAATGAGTAGTTAAAAAATAAATTATTATAAATAAGTAGTTAAAAATGAGTTATTTTTATTGATTTGAAACGAGTAATTAAAAATGATTAATGAATTATAAATAAATACTTAGAAATTAAAAATTATTTTTAAAACTATAAAAGATAAGAGTTGATAAAAGTTTGTTTGTACCCATAAATTTTGAAGAATTAATAACCGTATATATCCCAAACAAATAACCCTTGCTCAAAATCTAAATTTAAATGAAAATGTATTTTTTCCAAAAAAAAAAAAAAAATTGAAGTTTTATTTACTTACCAAATAGCCTCTGAAAACAGTTTGAATTTTCACAGCAGCCCATCGATCTCTTCCGTTAATAAACAGAGACCCTCTTCCTTGGCTAGTCAGCCGGACGACGGCGACCGCCGCCTGCGCCGCCGCAACAGCTGCGTCAGCGGCGGCGGCGGTGGCAGCCGCCACCGCAATTGCGCGTTTGTTCTGCTCTAATTTCTCCGATTCAGAAATGCAGGATCTGAACCAAGCAGATTCCACCGCCGCCTCCGGCGGCGTCTGGCCGGAATCTCTGCCGGACTTTGCAAAACTCCATCTTTTCTTTTCCTTTCTGTCGCCTGCGACCGCCGTAGGATTTGAATTCAAATTCCCAGATGGGTTTTTCTCTTTCTTGATCCCCAATAAACCCTTCAACCATCTTGTAGCTTTTCCCATTTTTTTAGAGAAATTTTTAAAAAAATTGAACTGAAAAAATTATGATCCTAGAGAGAGAAATTGTTTTATTTAAGAGAGAGAGAGAGATTTGTTAAGAACTTAACATGTTGCAGATAAAGAAGTGTTGAGAAAATAGTAAGGATTGGCAAAGACAGAGCATCTAAAAATACTTCAATTTTAAACACAAAAAAAAAACAGAGGAAAAAAAAAGGGATAAAGATGGGATTTTGGGGTTTTTGAATAATTTATTTACAAAATTCTGACAGCATCTCGTGAAAAAAACTGCATTATAAGACAAAAAGACGTCATACAAAACCTCAGAAGCTAAGAAAAAGATAATTGAAATAACTTTGAAATCTTTTAAATCATAAAGGTTTCAACTTTAAATTCAAAGGACCTTTGGTTTTGAACCATTGATCATAACAACATGTGTTTCAGTCAATAATTCTTAAGAAAATATGTCATGATCTTACACTATTTATATGTAAAAGAAATTTGTAAAAAATCAATTTTTAAATAGGTGATCGATATTAATTTAACTTATCATTTCTTAGTTTTTAAAAATGTTTCTTAGTTTCTCGAAAAGGTATTTGGGTGAGAAATTAGTTTGAGAGGTTATTTTGATTAATTAAAAGTTGAGAAACAAAGTCAAAAATTCAGTTGAATATAGTTTTTTAAAAAAATAAAGAATTAGAGTTAATAACGTTTTTGGTTGTTGATTTAAAATTAGTAGTAATACTAAGTAGTTAAAAAATGATTAGAAATGAGTTGGAAATAAATTATTAAAAATGAGTGAAGAGGAATGAGGAGTTATTTTGAGTAGTTATAAATAAATGATTATAAATAAGTAGTTAGAAATAAAAATTTATTTTAATAGTAAAAGTGAATAATTATTTTAAGTAGTTACAAAAACTTGTTTTGATATATATATTTTTTTAAAAATAATTAATAAATGCTCATTTTAAATATTCCATAAATTCGAAAAACAAACAACCCCCAAAGGTCCTCTCCCACTTATCGATAATTTGTTAAAATAAAGTTTTATTATTAATGTATGTCACGATAATCTGTGTTTGAGATATAGAATAGGGGTTTGTTAACCAATTGTTATGAATAACTTTAAAAAACTAAAGAAAAAATGTCAGACAAAACATAGCAATTTACACGATTCATTACCGTGTGTAAACTATGTATACGGGTAGAAGAGAAAAACGTTGTTTTATTAAGAAGATAAGAATACAAATATTAGTCAAACGTGGTTAGGATTTTAAGAGAATTTATATTGTATGCTCTCGTAAAACTCTAATATAACAGATGATCCAAAATACATTCTAAGAAACACACACAAAACACAAGTATAAAAATGACTAAGGTTTTAAGAAAGATATTTTCTCAATGACGAAGCAACAAGACTCCGGCTAAGTAATCATAAGGCAATTAATATAGTTCAAGTCATCTCAATATCTACATTTCTTAAAATTATACCTCAATTTGATCAACATTCTTGTATTTCTCCTTAATAAAACAAGTTTTATTCTCTACTTGTGGACGTAGCTAAATTTATGTGTTTTGTCTCTGGATCTTTTATTTATTTTTATTTGATTATTGTTTCAATTCCATAACACATGAAATTATCAATGATGAGTATAATAGTTGAAGATTTATTACAATAGCTTTGATTATTATAGTTGGAAAAAATAGTTCTAGGTGTTTATACATTTTCCAAAAATCGAATCGACCGACTGAAATCAACCAAATAACAAGTAGTTGGTTGGTTTTTAAATATATGTCAATGCAAGTCGATTAGAAAAATATTTAACCAAAACAATTTTAGTTATGTCGTTAGAAAAAAAAAATTGTGTATATAATATTAATATTTTTTGTATAATTAATTAAATTTATTCTTTTATTTTTACAAAATTAACCTATATTTAAACATGGATCCAAAAAATTTTAATATGTCCAAAATTTTAAAATTAATTCCAAAAATTTCTTTAGAATTTGTACAATAAATATGTTTTTTAATATAAAAAATTAAATGAATTGACCGAATTGACTTACAGATAGATTGATTTCAACATTATTTTTAAGTAAATAGATAGGTCAATTTTGACAAGTAAAAATGGACAACGACTAACTGATGAACACCCGTTTCACGAGTTATGATCTAACAAACCTCCAATTTTATAACCACCTATCCTTAAACAGATCTAAACATTGCAAATCCCTCATTTTAAATTGAATAAAATTGCAAAATCCTCCAATGAAAAATCTTAAACCCACCAAAAAATAATCAAAACTTGTGTTCCTAGCTAGCTCTCTCTTTAAAAAGCCCTAAATTTCTTCTCTTTGGGCTTATTATGGAGCAACGTGTCACAATCTGACAGTCCCGTGATTCTTTTCACTCAAAATTTTTTAAGCCAAAGTTTAATAACTTAGTGTTTTGATGAGGAATTAGTTTTTGACCAATAAATTTGATTAGTTTGAATTTGAAAGTGAGAGCAAAAAATTTATTTGAATTTAATTCTTTGTATAGGAGTTAGAGATGATAAATTGTCTGTATGTATATTTGAATTTGAAATGAGTAATTATTTTTATTAGATAAAAAAAGTTTTAAAAAATAAATCGTTGAAATGAATTATTTTCCATGGTTATAAATAAATTAATAGAAATGAGTAATTATTTTGAATAGTTAAAAATGGAGAATTATTTTTAGTAGTAAAAATGAAAATTGTTTTGAATAGTTATGAGCCCGATCAATAATTATTTGGTTTTTGAAATTTTAACTTGTTTTTACTCAAATTTTTTACACTTCAGTCCATCTCCCTACAATGTATTCATTTTTTCTTAAGGAAGTACGTGAATACTAACTAAATTTAAAAAAAAAAAACAAACCTTCGGAAATTATTTCTTTTGTTTTCAAATTGTGGTTTGACTCCTAAAAATATAGGTCAAATATAATCATCCAAGTAAAAAAAAACATATGATAGCATAGTTATTGTAAATTTAAATTTTAAAAACTAAAAACGAAAAAAAAATAGTTATCAAACAGGTATTATACACTCGGTTGATTTATTTTTTTTGAAGAGTTGTTAGTAAATACTGGTTTAAATTCTTTATAAATTAAACAAACAAACACCCATTTGAGAACAGCAACAATGGCTGCCAGTATGAAATATAGTTTTGCCTTAAAAAGAAACATAGCTATGTGTTCATAGCTTCCATTTTGTCTATTCAAAAAGCACAGATTTTTCCTTCTTCTTTTGGCTGTAGGAATCAATAAACAGAAACAGAGTTTTTCCAGAACAAAAATTAAAACTGCTCTGTTTTTTTTTTTTTTTTTTCAGAGAAGGGATCTTTCTAAAAACAAGTATAATAAATCGCAATAGAAAATGTACTGATTTAACCAAGGACATGGCTTAAAAGAAAATGGTACTACCAGATTTTTTGGGATTTGAAATTCACTATTTATTTCACTTATTTTTTTGGCTGAATTACAACTAGGAAGGGATCTTCCTAGTTGAGTTATCATCCAGGTTGTTTCACATATTTAGGTAGTATTTAGTTTAAAGAGTTATATTAAGTAGTTAAAAATTGAGAGTTGTAATAAAAAATTCGTTTGGATGTAGTTTTTATGTAAATGAATTAGAATCAAAATCATGTTTAGATGAAAATTTAAAATGAATAATTATTTTTAGTAGTTAAAAAAAATGATTAAAAATGAGTTGTTAGAAATGGTTGAGTAGTTATAAATGAGTTGTTAGAAATAAAAGTTATTTTTAAAAGTAAAAATGAGAAAGAATCAGTAAAAACTCGTTTGGATAAATTTTCGAAAATGAATTAATAAATCATAAAACTAAATTCTACCTAAATATGCCAAACAAATGGCAGAGTTAATATAAAAATGTGTCTGAGCTCCATGTAGTTATAATATGGAGAGAAAATAGTTCATCTCCAAAGTAGACATGAAATATGTGAAAATATTATAACTTGAATTTGAGCCTATCTATTGATTATTATAATGATATGTCAAGCTACCAGTTTGCATAAATGGTCCCCCAAATATAGAATTAAAGTTTGGATATAATTTTTATGATTTGATAATTGTGTAGGTTATTATAATAAAACTAGTTATAATAATATACATTTGGATTCAAGTGTAGAGATTGTTAACTCATATTCAGATAATACATTTATAATAGAGTTATGATAATACATAAATTCATATTCTACTCTTATTAAAATATTGAATGTGATAATCTATATTTGGAGGGCATCTTATTATAATATGAATTTATGTCAATAAGAGTAGAATTTAAGTGGCACCTTATACGACTTAATAACCAAAAAGTTTAGCGGTTCAATTCCCACCTTCAAATGTTGATGAGTCAAAATATATCGACTAGAAATCACATACATTATAATTTCTAATACATACAAAATGTTATGTGAATTACTCTCTTCTACTTTAAACATTTATTTAAAAATTATATGGAACTTTAATAAAATCTGATTTAGTCAGAGATTTGCAGCCTAATTTTGGAATACAAAAGAATAGTGCTGAATAAACCAGTGGAAAGATTTGTAATTTCAAATTTTGAATGGAGGAGATCAGAGCCACATTGATGGTGGAAAGCAACGTTAAAACGAAGAAATAAATAAATGAATATTGGAATTAAATAAAAATAAATTGTTACTTGCTGTCAGAAATTAATAATGATATATGATATGATGTGGGGGGTTTTTTTTATAGTAAATATGATGTGGAGATCTTGATTTTGATGTTGCTCTCATTATTCCATTTTTATCAAAGTTGTGATTTGTGTGCCATTACATAGCTAGAGTCTCATAAAAGGAATGTTGATAACTAAATTTTTGGAATATAAATGATTTATTTCTTCTCAAAAAGTGTGTTTTTTTTTCTTCTTTTGATGTGAAATGGTTTTTGTATAAATCTAAATGGAATTATTTGTTTTGGGAAGATGTGTTTCAAAAGCTTGGGTTGATTGTAAATATAGCAAAGTAATAGCTAGAGCAAAAGGTAGAATCTATGTCAATCAATTATGTATATAATTTACATAATTATCTTAATCAAGATTTGAGGTGGCTTAAATTTATATAAAAAAGAAAAAGAAAAATGATTTAAATAAGACAAATTCTAAGTAATGACATTTTAGTTATGAGCAAATTTATATATGTTGAGTTATTGGACCTTTTTTTTTTATAAACATAAAAGAGATTTGCCAATTGCAGCAAAAATATTACCAAATCTACCTAGAAGTTTTATGATCTGCAAATACATATACAAAATCAATTTGATTTTCATTTATCATAGAATATTACCAAATCTACCTAAAGGTTTTCTGATTGGCAAATATATAAACAAAATCAATTTGATTTTTATTTATTAGAAAAAGTTGTGACCCTGATCAGTTGCATGCTAATTTTTGTTTGAAGATAAATGTTGTTGGTGAATTATCATTATTTATATTTGGGATGCACGCATAGTATAATTATAAATAGTTGATATATATATGTATGTATATATATAGATGGATAGAAACAACTTTTTTATTGCTTAAATGTTATATTGAATTTAAATTGAATAGATTCTTATTCTTTTGAAGTGTGGTAGGTCTAACTATATGTTCCTATCTTAATAATCCAACCATCATAGTCGAATATTTGACTATACTTGACAATGAACGAAATTAGTATGAAGTATAGTTCACAACTACTATTGAAAAAGTTTGTTTTAATGGTCAAAACATCATTTTATTTTGGATTTTTTTTATGAATAATAAAAATATATAAATGTCAAAATTTTAGAAAAAATTCAAATGCAACACTCTCCCAACGTAACAAAATTGGAAATGAATTTATTTATGACATTTGGGGCACAAAAAAAATTGATTGAAAACAATATAGTAAAATTAATTAGAATCAATGAAAGTTGATGCATTTTGATAGGCATGAAATGGTTGAGATATGTCTTGAATACATCAATGCCATGCGATTAGTAGTCGGGGGGCTGGCTTGCTTGCTGCAATGCATTTCACATGCATTTGCGCATCAGTATTCTGTTTTGCAATTACGCATTCTATAACAGAGTTTAATGAGAGTGCCTATATAAACTCAAATTAAACCATATACGTATTATGACATTCATTTTGTAATCTATATCTGTAATCGCCTTCTTTGTCCGTGGACTAGCTAACACTATATTAGTAAACCACGTAAATTCGTGTGTGTTCTTATTTTTTTTTTTCTTCCTTACGTTTACCGTTATCTATTTTCATATCTTCGTATAGATTGTTGTTTTACGTTCTCATAACATAAATGATTTTAAAAAGTTGTTAACATTAAAATAAGAATGCTAAAATTTGCTAACTACAATAATAATTATTTTTTTGAAATTAAAAAAAAAAATGCTTGTTTGGTTACTTTTTTTTTTCAATTATACCATATGATGATGCAACAACTTTGTGGTTTTGATTTGATGGTATTTGTATGTAGGTTTATGAAAAACTTGTATTTTTTTATAATTTTGAAGGATCAAAAGATTTTAAAATACTGGAAAATGAAGTGTCAACTTTTTTTTTTTAATTGGGCTGGGCCTTTTCAGCATTTCCTCAACTGACTTTGAAAAGCCCAGGGGGTAGGACCATGGCCCATTTTGTTCAAAATGAGTGTTGAGCTGTCATCACTTTGACCAATTGATTTATGTGAGATTATGGTTATTATTCTAATTGTTTCTTTTTTGTTGACAAATTGATGATTGATTTTTGTAGAAAGATTAATTCATGACAAATTTTTTAGGTTAGATACTTTATAAAGCACTCATGAAAATGAAGATTCTGGATTCCACCTAGGGCGCGTTTGGCCCGCTGGGAAGGGAAGGGAAGACTTCCTTCCCAGCGTTTGGCCCACCAAAATATCTTTCTTGGCCCAATTTGACGCGTGGAGCCCACGCGCCAATATAACCAGGCGCATGCTGCCTGCGATTCTTTTTTCTTTTTTTTTCCTTCCTTCATCGATCATTAATTCTCAAATATGAGTTTAGCATCAGTTTTTTTCTTTTCATCTTCATGTTTAGGTACAGTTTTTAATAAATGTTTTTTTAAAAAAATTTACCTTAATTTTTGAAAAATTTACCTTAATTTTTTTTTCTTCTGGTTAGTTCTTAAAATTTCAAACAAACGTTTTTTTTTCTATATTATTTATTGAAAAGCAAATTATCAAAAATAAATTTGATTAAGCCTCATGAAGGAAGAATTATTTAAATATCTTATCCATTCCTCCATTTAACCCATTTGATTGTATTTATTTATTATTTATATTCATTTTATTTTTTGAAAATACAATATTTATCGAACATTTGTTTTTTTAGTATAAGTTGAGGAGGGGGATCATATACCCTACAAAGAGATTATTCATTAGCTCGATTATCCTCCAAACAATGAAACCATTTGACCACAGAATTTTTCGATTTTACCATAACATATTTTAGCTATATCATATTATTTAAACATTATTTGTAATTATTTATGGACTTAAATTTTTTCCGACAATGTGTGCATTTTAAATTTGTTATATAATAATAAATATTGACTTTATTATTATTCATCAAACTATTCTAAATAAATAATTTGTCTAAAAAAAAATATTATAAATAATAAATATTGATTTTATAAAAAATATTTTGATCCATTTAAACAAATTTATCATTTTTGTTCTTTTTGTTTCAATTTAAAGTTACTTTATTTCATTTATTTGGTGACTTTAATTATCAAAATGTACTAACTTTTACATTTCTTTTAAATAATAAATAGAATAAAATAAATTTTCTTATGATATTTTTTTATTAATATTTTTTATTCAATTGTGAATATTATATCAAATATGTATTTTAAAAACAAAATAATAACTAGATTCCTTCCCTTCCCATCCCACCAAACAATGATTAACAATCACATCACTCTCATTTCTTTCTCACCAAACATCAATTTACTCTAATTTTTCTTTCCTTCTGGCCGTAGCCAAACATGCCCCTAGTTGAAAGGAACAAAATATCTAATATTTCAATAGGCCTAGAATGTATGGTAAGTATATTTTATGGTTTTATCTTATGTTTCTTTTTTAAATAAAAAAATGGTTTTATAGTAGGTGTTACATTGTACCTCCACCACCTCTTCTGCATTTTTTTTATATGATTTTCATTTTTTGTCTGCTCTTTTTCTAATTTTTCATTATTTTACGTAGAAAAATTACATTTTTAGTTTTAAGTTTGGAATATAGTTTTTATTTTACTTATATGTTTTTAAGTTAGTACTTACTTTTATTATACATATTTCCTTTGAAAGATTTATTAAAATTTAAAAGATATTGAATAATGGAGATTTTGCATGTATAACAAAAAAATGACAAAATATTCCTATTTATAATATAAAATAAAAAATTATTCATTTGTAACACAAAATTCAAATTGACTTCTATTACTTGTTGAGTTTTATTAGTGATAAAATTCAATCAATAATAGACTCATTCTATCACTACTTGAATTTTCTATCAGTGATAAAAAATTTAAATTGAGTTCTATCACTAGTTAAATGATAAAAATAAATATACTATGAATAATCAAATATAATACAAGAGGTATAATATGTTGTTAATGGAAAATTCTCTTGAATAATTTAAAATAAAAGCAATAGTTCAATATCAGTAATGTATATGTATAAATCAAGATTTATTTATTTTTCCTTTTTTGAGGATAACGACTAATGGAGTTTGATCTCCCGTTACTGAATTAATAAATAAAAGCCGAATAAAATTTCCATATTTGGATAACAACGGATAAGATTATTATTATTATTTTGTAATATATAAAAAAGATAATTTTTTTTTTAATAAAAAATGGTTTTTGCTTTTTTCTTCCGATATTGATTAATAGAACGAAAAGGGGAAAATAAAAATAGAAATTATAAAATTTTCCGCCTCCCACACCGGCCGGCCGCACCAATTTTCCGTCAGCTCTCTCTTCTCCGCTCCTCCACCTCCGATTTCTTTCGGTAATTTCTCATTCCAATTAATTTTTTTTTTTTTTACATTTCGTTTGATCCAATTTCCATATCTGGGTTCTTCGATTTGAGTTTCCATTCGCGATCTGCATTTATATGAACTTTTATTTTTGTTGATTTCCCATTGTTTGACCTGAATCGCTGTTATTTCATCTGGGTCTGATCTTCTGAGTTCTGTGCGTTTGAATTTCAACTCGGTTTCTTCGTGGTTAAGGGATGTTGTAACCTTCGGTCCCCAATGGTTGGCGCAGTGATCGAAGGCTTGGCCTTTGAAGGAGTGATCTCCTTAAGGTCTAATGTTTGAGACTCACTTGTGTCATTAATTTGTAGACACGTCCCGTGTCTCCAACTTCAGTATAATGGAGTACAGCTCCAATTTCCCGATTTTCAAAAAAAGGGAAGTTGTAAATATCTATTTCCAGTTCAGGGTGTCCCCAAGGGGTGGCACAGTGGCTGAAGAATTGGGCTTTGAGGATATGTTTCCCTCAAGGTCTCAGGTTCGAGACTCAGCTGTGACATTACTCCTTCGATGTCTTTCGGTGCCTGGCCTAGGGATGGGCGTGGTTGCCCATGTTTCAAAAAAAAAAAATTCCGGTTTAGGGTTTTGAGAATTTTAGGCTTTTGTTCTTCAATTTTAGGATTTTGGCGAGGAATCTTCTTGTTTCTTTGCTGTATATGATGGGGAGCCTAGAGGGGTTGAGTTGTTCTCCGGTAATTGCTAATCAAGTGGTGCGGAAGTGCTATGGTGTGACACAGCCGATATCGTTGACGGGGCCAAGTTACATTGATGTGCAAAGAAGCAAGGAGCTCGAAAAGGTTTTAATTGATAAATTTTGGGTTTTTTTTGTTGTTGCTGTTCATGATTTGAAATTTGGTTGACTTTGTTTTTTTGGGTTTTTGTTGTTATAGTTTTTGGTTGATTCCGGCTTGTACGAAAGCAAAGAGGAATCTGCCAAGAGGGAGGAGGTTCTTTGCCGTATAGGACAGGTGATTGCTTACTCCATTTCGTCGAACAAAGTCTTCCGTTTCTTTTCCTTGTTATGTATGTTGCTGCTAGAGTTGCAATTAGGGATAGAACTTAGCCAGAGGCCCAGAGGAATGTAAATTATTGCACACTCACAATTAGAGATAGAAGTTTGATGCTTATGTCTACAATGTCCGATACGTTTTATGCCATGTTACATATAGATGATGATGTATGAGCGTGAGGAATAAAAGATTAGTATGTGTTACTCATTGTGAAGTGACTTAGTAGTCAAGAGGGCCTTGGAGAACCAAGTGGTGATGGCTTTAATCTACGATGGCCTGGCCACCTACCATAGGAATTAATTTTTTTGACATCCAAATGTTATAGTGTAAGGATGTATGTCCCACGAGAATTGTCGTAGTGCACTTAAGTTGGCCTGGAAACTGATATTAGGAAAAATATTCTTATATGTCTACAGTGTCAATTAGGTTTTGTGCCATGTTACAAACAGATGATGATTTAAGATGAATAATAGATTAGTTTGTGTTACATCATGGAGTAGCCTAGTGGTTGAGAGAGTCTTGTAGAACTAAGAGATGACTAGTTCAATCTATGGTGGTTTGACCATTTACTTAGGAATTAATTTTCTACAATTTTCCTTGACAACCAAATGTGTAGGGTTAGACAATATGTCCTGTGATAATAGTCGAGGTGCACTTAAGCTGGTTTGCGTTATATTATTTCATCAGATGATTCCTAACAGAATGTTGTTCATTTGATGATTTTGAAAACTAGAATTTCTACGATTGTGAAGTTTTAAAAGTGAAAGCTGCAAACTGCTGCATTGGCTGATATTTTATTATTTTGCCCTTTTAACTTCATATTCTATCTTTATAACTCATGCAATTTTCTGTTTAACACCTCTTTTTATTCTTCTATAGATTGTGAAAGACTGGGTAAAACAACTTACTATCATAAAAGGTTATACAAATCAAATGGTGGAGGATGCAAATGCTGTGATCTTTACTTTTGGTTCTTATCGTCTTGGGGTAGGCATAGTTATTTCTTCTCCGCGATTGGTACCTTTTGAGTTTTGACATTGCACTTGTAGATGTTTTGTGATTCATATAGCCTATTGCTATGAGTGCATTTTTAGGGAGGAGGCTTAGAGACTATTCATTAGTAACTCCCTAGTCCCTAAGAGATGGGAGTAGGATAAGTCAATCATCTCCTTTGAAGGCAAACAAAATTATAACATGTCACAAGGCAGAAGCTAGGAATTAAAAAGACCAGATCCTTGACCTCACCACCCACCATTCTTAGAGTTATCTCCAAAAGTTTTGGAACTATTATCAAGCCAAAGTGTTCACTGTTCAGCACAAGTCAAATAGATGTCAACCTTAATAATCTTATTCTTCCCAGAAACTCTTGGCCTTCGATTTCAGAATACTATAGAATTTGGCTTTCCTTCAACAGATACAGTTCATGTTCAATGGCCAAGTTGGTTATTTGCAAGAAAAAATTGTTGCTCATTGCTCACATAAATTACCTCTTCTATGAAATTATTGTATGGCAGCTGCCATGGTTTTTGTGAAATTTGTTCTTAGTCCAAAGCCTTGTGCAATACCTCCATAATATGAAAAATGTGGAAAAAACTTATTTTCTTTCCTTTTTTTTTCTTTTCTTTCATGTATTGCACACCTTATGGGTTTTTTTTTTCTTTTTCTTTTTCATTTGTGTTGTAGGTGCACGGACCTGGAGCTGACATAGACATGTTATGTGTTGGGCCATCCTATGTGAACAGAGAGGTGGGAGTTAGTTTTGAGTAATTTTGTTCTCTTGCTTGAGATGGTTTATCATGTAAGATATAATCTACTGCTGTATTTGTTTTTAATTTTTTCCAGGAAGATTTCTTTTATATATTACATAATATTTTGGAAGAAATGGAAGAAGTGACTGAGTTGCAACCAGTTCCTGATGCTCATGTTCCAGTGATGAAATTCAAGTTTGATGGAATATCTATTGACCTACTTTATGCTAGTATATCTTGTATGGTTGTGCCTGAAGTAAGATTTCATTATCTTGTTGCAGAACATTGCCTGATTATAGTGCTTTTGACCATAATGGATTGTTTGTTTTAGCATCATGTTCATGTGAACTTCCATGTGGTATGGCTGTGAAGATTGTGTGTTTTTTTGTTGCTAATGTTTACTTTCAGGATTTGGATATCTCTGATGTGTCTGTGCTGTATAATGTTGATGAGCAAACTGTTCGAAGTCTTAATGGTTGTCGGGTTGCTGATCAAATTCTAAAGCTTGTTCCAAATATTAAGGCGAGTGGGTTTCTATTTTACAGCCTTATTTTTTCGAAATTCTGTCATGCAAACATTCATGTCTGGGAACTGTAACCTCCATTTGTTTTTCCTGTATGTAGAATTTTCGAACAACACTTCGATGCTTGAAGTTTTGGGCAAAAAGGCGCAGTGTTTATTCAAATGTGAGTTTTTGTTTTAACGCTGTATATTTGGTTGGGTTGATTAGTTGAAATATTTGTTTCCTGCTGTAATCCTCTACTCACTTGTATGAACAGGTTACTGGGTTTCTTGGTGGTGTAAACTGGGCACTTCTTGTAGCACGAGTTTGTCAGCTTTATCCGAATGCAGTACCGAGTATGCTGTTGTCTCGATTTTTCAGAGTCTATACCCAGTGGCGTTGGCCGAACCCTGTGATGTTGTGTGCAATTGAGGAGGACAATATTGGGTGTTCTGAATGGGATCCTCGTAGAAATCCTCGTGATAGAACTCATCATATGCCTATTATAACACCTGCATATCCATGCATGAATTCTAGTTACAATGTTTCTACTAGTACACTCCGAATTATGATGGAACAGTTCCAATTCGGTAACGAAGTTTGTGAGGTATCATGTGTGCATACATGTTTTTTTAAAATAAAAAACGCTAATAAGCATATATTGTCACTAATCATTTCTGAAAATTTCACTTCATTAGAAAATTGAGCTGAAAAAAGCGCAGTGGGGTTCCCTTTTTGAGCCATATTTGTTTTTTGAAAGCTACAAAAACTATTTGCAAGTCGATATAATCGCAGCTGATGCGGATGACTTACGCTCTTGGAAAGGATGGGTAGAATCTCGGCTTAGGCAGTTGACATTGAAGGTATTCTGTTACATTCTTGTACTTGTTTCGTTCGGTCTTTATAACATTTTTCCCTTATCAATGAAATTGTTGTTGTTTTCTATCAAAAAGAAAAAAAGAAAAGAAAAGAAAGAATGATGGTGGTAATAATATGATTTCTCAACTTGGAAGCATTTCTATTCTTGAATCAAATTAAAATTTTAGGTAATAGAAATATCTTCCTTTTGCCCATGGTTTTGGTGATTCTGCAGATTGAGAGGAGCACTAATGGAAAGTTACAGTGCCATCCTTATCCATATGAATATGTTGACACATTCAAGCCATATGCCCATTGTGCATTTTTCATGGGTCTGCAGAGGAAGCAGGGAGTGATAATTCAAGAAGGCCAGCAGTTCGATATACGTTCAACAGTTGACAAATTCAAGCATAATGTGAATATGTACATGTTTTGGAAACCAGGAATGGAAATCTTTGTTTCTCTAGTTCGTCGAAGACAGATCCCCGCTTTTGTGTTTCCAGAAGGTCATAGACAAATTCGAACTTCACGGTTGTCAGCTTTGCAACGTTCTGATGGACCACATCGTGAAGATGTTCAAAATTGTAGGAGTGACAGTGAAGAGAGATGCCTTAAGAGAAAAAATTATCTCAATCGAAATGAAGTAGAGCATGATTTTCCCGAAAAACGGAGGTCTATTAGTCCTAGAAGGCAAGATTCAGTTGATGTTGAAGCTAAATCTATTGATGAGATGAATCGTATGGCTCAGTGTATCGCTCGGGAAAAGGAAGAGTCGACCTTTGATGTCTCTAGTACCGGTAGTGGTTCTTCAAGGAAAGAATCTCTAAGTGTAGAGAGTGACAAATGTTCTTCAACTTCAACTGAAGAGATACTTGAGCCCGACAAAATTCCTTGTACCGAAAATGATCATAGATGTGCATCTAATTCTAGTGCAACCTTCGCAAGTGAAAGTTGTTCCTGCGAGAATGCAGGGTTCGCATCAGCCACGAGTAGTAGTGAAGGCAATGCTGGAAGCATAGAAGGAAGTGCTAGTGAAAGTAACATTCCAGGAACTTCAGTTATCGATTTTAATTTTAGCGAGGCAGATTCTAAACTTCAGTTAGAGAATAGCTGTGTAAATGGAGATATCATGCATCATATGGAACCAGAGGTGTGGGTTGGGTTTTCATTCCTTTCATGATATTTTGATTTGATTATTGTCCTTTTCTATCACCCCTTACATGTTTTCATTTTATTCTGGTTGGTTTGACATTTGTAGCCAAATGCAATGCTTGAGATGACGTTAAATCCTGGTGGTCGAGATATGGCAGAAACCATCCCGAACGCGGTGATAAGGCATGTATCTTTTAAAGAAAGATTCAATAGCTGCTTCTGAGCTCTGCTTATATTTTGATTTGTTTTTATACTGCTCTTCCTGGTTTTTTTGGTGTTTTCATCTTTTTTTTACCAGGTTGAGTATGCCCTCAACAGCATGAGAGAAAAAGACCAGTAAGAGCTCTATATGGTGATCTATCCACCTTTGTGAATCCATTTTGGCCAAAAAAAAGACATGGAATGAAAGTAAGAAATCCATCCATTTGGGGTAAGTGTTATTTGAATTGTTGGCTTTGGCTTGTCATTCTTTTTCTTTTTGTTTCACTGCCCACATTTTTTATACATGCAAAATGCACCACCACTACTGACCACTACATACCCAGGGGTGGGCCTTGGGACAAGTGCGGGTGCCCTTAAGTATGTAGTGGTGTGAAGCATCGATTCACGGTTATAAAAAAAGCGTCCTTTGTGTACTGATGATCATACCTTTTGGGCATCTACTGACTTCAAACATAACTGGTCTTCAAGAACTTTGTGAGCCTCAAAAGGTTCCTTTGGCTTGTTGGGATTTGGCTAATTTGCATTCCTTTGTCTGCTGAATTGAGTGCTAGCTACACCGTCTTATACGTCATCATCGCCATCCCGACCTCACTAGTCATCTGTAAATATCGACATCCACAAACCCTTAATTATGGCGATGGGTGAGTGTCTTGTCCTTCGGCTTTTAGATTTACGAGCAAACTTCTTAGCTTGATGTTCTTGTCATCGATTGTAATCTACCAACTATTTGTGTTAAGACATACAAGATATAACCATTTTTGTGTTAGTACAGAATCCAGCTTCTCTCTTTTTCTCTTTCACTTTGCAGGTTTTTTTTGCCATTTCTTTCCTTTCAGCTTGAAAATCACAATATAGTGCTTGAAAGTTGAAATATATTGAGAGTTTGTCTTTTAGGTCCAATAATTATTTGCATTGTATATTTTTTAAGATGTGGAACAGCATTTGGGAACAAAGCAATTCCTACAATTTTCTGTTTTTGTGATAATTTAGTTCTGAAATCTCAAAAGCTATACAAAAAAAATTTAGAGATTTTGTCATCCAATTCAATATGACGATTTGAATTATTTTGAATTTAGATTCCTTGTGAGGTAATTAGAGTTAATTTGACAGCGAAGTTGGCTGTAGAAAATTTTAGCTGCTAATGGGATTACATTGAACCACGTGTTTAAGTTTCATGATAATTGTAATATATATGAAGTTTATATACATGAAGTAAAAGATTGGTTTTTCAGGTCTGAATTCATTAATGGTTCTAATTGGATTTCTACAATTAAGAATGTAAAAGAAAACTAACGAGAAAACTCAAACTACCAACTCAAATCATAATAATTGAGTTAATACATTCTAATCGGTTGGATTGATTTTTATCTTCGTTTGATAACTATATCATTTTTTAATTTTTTTCTTTTAAAAATAAAAAACCGTTGATAACAGATTTTAGTTTCTGTTTTTTAGAAATTAAAAAATATGTTTCATAACTGTTTTTTATTTTTAAATATCACATTTTGATTTTTTTAAAAATATTTTCACTATCTATTCTTGATATTTTAATACTTTTTTTTAAAATGAATATAAAAAACTATTTTTTTAGTTTTCAAAATTTTAAATACAAAAAATAAAATTGATTATCAAACAAATTTATTTTCAAAAAGTTAAAAACAAAAATAAAAAATAAATGATTATCAAACGAAATACTGAGAATACAGGCTGAGTTTCAATTTAGTATTATGCAATTTCTTTTACATGAAGACTGTCACAAGCTGAGTTTTACTTGGACAAAAAAACATGAGAATTATAACACGATAAACCTAACTAAAAATAACTTTTAATGCATAATAGACTTAGTTAGCAAATTACCTGACTAAAAAAATTTGGATTGATCTAAAACATTTCTCGTAATCTAACCTAATCCAACCAAAACGAGTATCGACGAACCATTACTGCATAACTCAGGATTTTCTTGAACAAAGTAATTATGATAATTCAAGCTCACCAGCAAAAAGTACCTGTGCATTTCAAGCATCATCAGAGGATAGAAATAATATTTGCTCAAAACTTGTGGAAATAGTACAATTGTTATTCATCCAAATACTAACCAACATGCATCCACACGTAAAAGAATCATCATATGAAGATCGTAGCATAAATTTTTCTATAAAATACAAAAATAATTGGGAATATCTAACGTTATGGCTTTCATCCGATATCGTTGTCCCTGCCGCGGCGTCCGGGAGAAACTATACAGATTAAATTAAGAAATTAAAAAAAAAATGCATACAGATACTTCAGTTTATGTAGCAATAGAGACATGCAACGTACCATTTAAATACTCAACACAGAGTACCATTTAAGTATGTGGCAAATTTGGGAGAATTCCAGCCAGATAGCCGCATTTGGTCGAAGCTTATCTTAATTTATTTTACCTAATCAGACATCTCATCTTCAGCTTCACTATATTGATCCATCATGTACTGTTGTCTATCACGTTTATGTGGTCTTTCGAGCCCATCTTCATTGTCTGATCCTCCTCTTTTCGAGTTTGAGTATACCTGAAAGAACCGTTGAGTTAGAATAGAAAACCTTGGGTACTCATCATGGGTAGTTTAACGCATATGCAGCAATATATGAGCCACACAATTTTTAACAACAAAATTATTTTGTTATAAAAAGCAAAATAGTGACTCATATAATACCACGTAATCCTTAAGTTACGTATGCATGCATGAGTAGGTAAGTTCTACTCTAGGAAGCACTACAAAGTATCCGTGTCGTACTCGTGTCCGACACTGATACTTTCGGACACACGTTCGACACTCAAAATTCCGTGTCCTCTTTTATTATTATTATTATTTTCAATTTCGGATACTTTACGGACACACCATGGACACTTCATGGACATCTCAATTAAGACTTATGAAGGATGACATGACAACGAGAATTGTTGGTGGAGGCCGTCGACGACGATGTCTATCGAAGATACGTGCACTAAAATGGAAAAAGGAAAGAAAGAGAAAAAATAGAATGGAGGAAAGGAAAATGAGATAAAAACTAAATATTTAGAAATTATTATGGGTAGGCTTACAACTAACTAAAATATTTTGGATTTCATCTTTTAATAGTATATTATAAAAAATAATAATAAATCACGTGTCCTCGACGTATCCGTATCCTGCATTTTTAAATAATTGCGTGTCTACGTATTCGTGTCGTGTCATGTCCGTATCTCGTGTCCGTGTCCGTGCTTCTTAGGCTACTCGAGTTAGAATTTCCAACTATAAACAGAGGTTCACCATTTGTTTTTTGAACCCGAGAAATCGGAGCTTCGCTCCACTTTACCTAGGGTAACTACGCTCGTTCCTAGGCCAGGCATCAGAAGACATCGAAGGAATAGAGACATGGAAGGTGTCTACAAATTAATATCACAGGTGAGTCTCGAACCTGGAACCTCAAGGAAAGCACACCTTCGAAGCTCAAACCTTCAACCACTATGCCACCTCGTGGAGACATATGTTCCGTATTTTTCTTTTGATAATCAAGAATCAGAACTTTGTCCCACTACATGTCTAGGTCACACACACTTGTTCCAACCTAGAATCAAAGATAATAAGGGATTTTACCGAACTCATTCGTAGGTTTCAAACCTGAGATCCCTAAAAGAGCATACTTTAAAGACTTCAAGTAGCCTCTACCAACATAAATTCACTAATTAAAGCTTGTAAACTATACCTCAGGATCCTTCCCTTCCAAAGTAGCAACAGTTGATCTTCTCCTCACTGTCACTCTTGCAGGTGCAGGAAAATGTTCAACCTCATCACCTGCTGATCTCCCTTCTTTGGCCCTCTTTTTTCTCAGAACAAGCTTTGTAGGAAGTGGCTAGAATTCAAATTGAAGGGATTGAGTGAAAAATATAAACAAGAAAAAGTAATACTAATGAATTATAAGGAGATTGAAGACAGTTGAACGTACCAAATAACGAGCTTCTGCATTGTCAAATGAAACGAGATACGTGGTGGGATCATCGACATTATCACCTCGTACCTGTAATAAGTGTTGTCATCAGAAACCTTACCCAACGTGTAGTGAAAAATTCCAACTTAATGTTGCACACACAAATTTAAAATCCCTGCACTTACATCCCAATGATACTCACGAACCCAAGAATATGAAACATCTTCTTGTTCGTCATAGATATCCTTTGACAGCTGAATCAAAAACAAAGAGGATAACATGAACTTGCTTCACATAGCAATGATATTTATTTATCATGTTTACCAGCGAAGTCCAGATGCAAAATATTTGAAAAGAAACAATATTGCCATTTTTTTATAACCGGTAATCGAAGGCTTCACTGTACTACGTCTCCGTTTGGTTTTGAAATCACAAGACAAGAAAAACAAAAATCTGTAGTTCCAATCGCAAATTAAAAGTATACAATATAATAGGGAGATTAGTCGAAGATGCCAGTCAAGACACTCGTGAATACAAAAAAAAACATGTATAATGCATTGACTAACCTCATCTGGAGAAGGAACCATGTATGCTAAAAACTTCTCAGGTTTGGCAGGATCAGAGCCCGTTGCCATATAGCTTTTCATTATAGCCTGGTAAGGACCAAAAAATATGTTTAGAACTAAGCAGGTTAAAAAAGTAGGAAAATTTACCATCGCCGGCACATTCTATCTCTTGAATTATATTTGTAGCAGAATTTTTAAAATAATTCATCTATAGCACATTAATTTATATCACTCCACTAGTGATAGAACTCAATTTAGATTTCTATCACTGATAAAAAATTCAAGCAGTGATAGAATGAGTCTATCATTGATTGAATTCTATCACTAATAGAAATCAACCAGTGATATAACTCAATTTGAATTTTCTGCTACATATGAATTAATTTTGATTTTGTACTATAGATGGAAATACTTTGTCCTTTTTTGTTATACATGCAAAATCCCCAAAAAGTAATTTCGGAATCCAGTAATTGTTCTCAGCACCAAATAGATGAGTTTTATCAATCAATGAAGGCAGCCGATAAATCTCATCTCAAAAGCAAACTTATCGTTGGGATAAGATTAGGAGTTTTCAAATACAGTTGAAGACTCAAATTCAATGAACCTAATTGAACCCATTTATGTTGAGTAAGAAACATATTTAAATTAATTTGAGATGAAGTAAATTTGGCTCATGTAGTGGTGTAAATTAAATTGTAATAGTTCTCCAATTCATATTTGAGTTGAAATGAACTAACTCAAATTTAGTGATTAGTATCTCTTTTTTCAATAATAAAATTGCTTACACATGCATTTCATAATAAGAAAAATGAATTATACGTGTACTTCCACCAGGTCGGACAATTAAGTAGAAAAAGCGTTACGTTAAATAATTTAAAACAACAAAATATCTGAGTTAATGGAACAAACGTTAGTAAACAGCCTTACAAAACTTACACAATATGTTAGAAGTATCAAATCAATAACCTAAAGAACTGACCTGTGACTCATGAGCCTCACGGATGGATTGGTTTAACTTGTTGAAAGTCTCTGAATCGGCCGTGGGAGCGCTATCAAACGCAGCCACAACAAATGAATCATCATACCTGATGCAATAACATATTGTTTTGAATAAGAAACTACTTAACCAAGGAATGAAATATAAGGAACACTCCAAACTTCCTCCAATTGGTACAAATCATAGCAGCGATAAAATTAAAAAAATTCAGGTCCATATAAAATGATGTAAGACCATTGTCAGAGACTGAATGGTTGCAAGCATTCAACTAGAAACCTAAAATGCCAGACTCTGCCGAATCATCATGGGTTGGCCTACTAGACAAAGAGAGTATTGAAGATCCAAGAGGTTATGAGTTCAATTCATGGTAATCATTAGTTTCCTTAACATCCAAATATTGTAGAGTCAAGTTATATGTCTCGTGAGAACAATTGAAGTACACGTAAGTAGACCCAAACATATAAAAAAAAATACCAGACTGCACTAGAAGAGGTATAAGCAACATAAACAAAGAGGGAAGGCATAGAGGATAGAATGAAATGAGTATCAAGCAGATAACCTTTGAGAAGTGAATCCAGTGCAACCTAATGGCCATCTAGATACTAACAATGTGTTGTAGCCTTGCTTTTTTTTTTTTAGATATCCGTGATTGTCCGAACCAGCTTGCGCGCACCTCGACTAATGTCATGGGACATACCACTTAACCCTACAACATTTTGAATGCCAAGGAGACCCGCAGGAAATTAATTCCTAGGTAGGTGGCCACTATGGGGATTGAACCCATCGCCTGATGCACTCCAAAGCCCTCTTTGACCAATTGAGCCACCCGATGATGGTTAACATTGTGTTGTAGCCTTGCAAAGAAGTTGATACTAAATCCTTGCGCTAATACTATAATAATTGCATTGTTTTATTTACCAAATTCACAATCAAGAATTGAACTATTTTTTACCTATCAAAATCAGGTAGAAGAGGTAAAACCTCAACAGGATGTAAATTCTTATTAGTTGCATGAACGGGGCGTGACTTGCATGCCTCAAATGAGGCCTCAATTTCCTTAATTTTCCTTTCCCTGAAGAATATAAAGATATCATTCAGTAAAAAACGTAATCACATGACATATAGCTCTAGTATAATTCATCTTTTTTATACTTTCTTAAAGTTAAAAGACAAACCTATCATTGAGGTTCTCAAGAATATTACGTCCTCCCTTCATTTCTCGCAATTCTTTAGCTTGTTTTTCGGTCAAAGACTGCAGATGCAATCCTTGTTAGCACCAACACAGCTACATCAAAATTATTGGTAAGAAAGAACCTTAATATCGATACCTGTCTTGTCGATTCAATGCTAAGAGGAGATATGTACTGTGTCTTGACAAGCCAGGCAACACCTTTATCAGTAGGACGTTCTTTTCTCTTTATACCATCCTTCTTAACTGGAGTTGACAATGCTTCATCACGTAATAATTCCTCATCTTCAGGAGCAAGGGGTGTTCTAACACTGGGAGGGCTATTAAACATAAACTTAGAGGAAAGTTAGAATAATGGCAGAGGCATACAAAGAATAGTCATGTTCTAAAGGTGTGTTTATATGGTCCATACTTGTATACACTGAGGTCGAGCAAATCAAGAGGTATACCAAGATCTGGCTCGACATAAAGCTGAGCTTTATACGTTTTCTCTAGCGATGAGATTGTGTATCTTGTATAGCTGCAACATCCCAGAAAAATAGAAGATGCCATCTATAATTACTTAAGTCAAACCTATTGTAAGATAATAAATAATAAAACGCACCAATAAGAACAAGAAATTTCATAATTTTAAGTAGAAAGAACCTATACAACCTATACATAGTGGTAGCTCCAACTATTTTTCACATGATATATCTTGCAACTTTGCAAGTAATGCACTTGAATACTATAATAAATCCAAGGGTTAAATTATCGCATGATTCGGGCTACATTTTTTTCAAACAATTTAGAAGAAAGTAACACAGTGCCAACCCAACTTCCTGATATGGATTATATCAAGGTGAACATTAATGAGCAAATACATCTAAATAAGAAGCACTTACATACCTTTACTATTTCCCTCATGCAAGTCAACTAATTTCTACTATCAATTTGTTTCTCAATATTACAAGGATAAAGTTTTAAATTTAACCAGAAAAACGATGGGGCAGGATACGGGGTGAAAACATTAACGGGGGAGGAGCACCCCACACATCAGCAACCAAAAGCTGTACATATATTCAAAGTATAGAGGAAAAAGGAAAGAATGCATACTGATCTTTTTCTTTCCGTAGCGAAATGAGCTTTGGCTGAGCACTTATATCTGGAAGATCGTTCCGGAATCTTTGAAATGCATAGAAGACAAAGTACAGCATTAGTAGCCATACAAAAATTCAATGAAATATCCACAAGAGAAGCACTTAATTCTACCAAAGAAAACAATAATAGGGGCATTAATCAATGGATAGAAACTAAAGAATGCATGAAATCACAACCCCTAAGAAAAGAACAATGTGCATTTGTGTTATTGAAGATGTGTCTTACTGAGAACAAGAAATGAGGAGACTGTGACATAGTATACAAGAAATAAGTAAAAACAGGTCATTCCGAAAGCGAAAATTCATTCCTCAACGAAATCTTAATAAACATCAATTATAGCCAAAATTTCACAGACTTAATACTAGATTATAACAATAATACATATCTACATACTCACTTCAACTTGCACAAAAATGTTGTTGGCTTCTTCAACCTATTTTCTATCCTCTCACCGCTAAGAAACGGAGTGCTCTTCCTTTCCCCCATTCGGGACCCCACAATTGATCCATGCCCCTTGGCAGTAGATAACATCTGGGTCTTTTGCAGAATAGTGTTCTGGGATTCTTTTAAATGATGCCTATGCCTCTCATCCTGCCTTTGTTTTTCGAACTCTCTCTTCTTCCTCAGTCTTTTCTCATCCTCCGTTTCAATCCTCCCCGAAGGTCCACTTGCTTTCTTCGGAGGCATTGGGGGACCAGAATGCCTCTGGTGTTTATCATGATTAGAATTGTCACGCTCACGCCTTCCATGCGACGGATCCTTCGAAAACCCTTTACCACGCTCATGTCCTCTCGTGTTTGTCCCCTCCGCTTTTGGTGGTTGAGGAGCTGAAGGAGGTGGAGGAGAACTTGGGGGCGGAGGCGGTGGGATCGACGAGCTCGGTGGAGGAGACGAAGGCGGAGGTGGTGGGGGAAAGTAAAGTTGAGAAGGCTGCGAAGGCCCTGGCGGAGGCGGAGGTGGGGGATAGGAAGAATCCGGAGGCGGCGGCGGAGGGGCATAAGGATACGACTGTTGAGGAGGAAGTGGAGGGCGTTGGCTTCTCGGCGGACCATAATGTTGCTGGTGGTAATTAGAACCATGATGAACTTGATTGTAATTTTGAGGAACAGACCCATCACCGCCATAGCCACCCCAATTCTGATTATACTGACTACCGCCTCCTCCTCCACCGCCTCCACCTCGTTGCGTCGGAACCGAACCCGGCTGCGCCGGGGGAGGATACGGCCGGTAAGAAGCCATAACAGGCTATATCTCCCAGAAGAAAATCAATCAAACAAAACCCTAAAAGACCGAAAATCACAAAAATCGCCACCAATTTTTTCAACCTCGCTCAGATTTCGCAGCTAATCATCAAAACCCCTCTTCCAAAAGCAACAAATCTCCAAAACCCTAACTACGAATACGCATATAAATCAGTGAAAGATAGAGAAAAAAGGGAACAAACACAGAAATCAGCAGTTCCGGCAATGCAAATTCTTCAATTGCGAGAAGATGGAAGTCAATTGACCGATAAAGAAGCTGCAATTTGAATCTGAATGGCGTAGAAACCCTAGGTCAAGAAAGGAGTGAAGAAGAGAGAACCAGAAGGGAAGGTTGAAGAAGAAGAAGAAAGTGATTAACATAAAGGAAAGAGATTTTAGATTCGCAAATGCAATGGAGGGGCGGCCTTTGTTGATTTATGCACATCACAATATTTCATTTTCCTAAGGTTTTCTCATTTCTTTTTTTGCATTTTATTTTCCCCCTAATTTTTATGCTTTTTTTTGGTTGAGAAGAATGTAACTTTACTCTCTTTTCTTTTGTTTTTATTTAACAATATTTAGAGAGGGAAAAATAAGATTAGAATTTATTAGCTCATAACTATTGAATTAATGTCATTAATGATTTTTTCTTTAATATAAATTTTGGAGAGGCGATCAATAATAGACATAAGTTGCTACTGCTTTCAAATAATATTTGCAAAATCTCAATTTTTAGAATCGAATCTGTGATCGTTGAATTAAAATGAATTACCACCAAACAAGATAACCAACATACCACAAACTCATTTGGTCTAATTCAAAGATAATTATTATTTGTTTTGTTTTCAAACTTAATGCCTCATATCTGTTGTAGTAACAATGATTATTAATTGCTTAAAAAAAACAATGATTATTAATCTTTCAAAAAACAAATATCTCACCAAAGAAAATAGGTCGATAACTATTTTGATTTTAATTTTCAATTTTTGAAAATTAAGCCTACGACACTTTATCACATGTTTTTCTTGTCTAGATTATACCTATATTCTTAGAAATCAAATCATTAAAAAAAAAAAAAAAATCTTCCAAAAATTTGTTTTTATTTTTAAAATTTGGTTAATATCCACCTATTTTCTTAAAAAAAAATATATGTATAGTAGGGAAAATAAAACACATTATAGTAAGTATGAGTAAAAATGAGTTATGCGATCTAATTTAGTATTGGAGTCCAATAAATTCAAACGATTATTCAATTTAATAAAAATGAAATTAGTATTCAATCTCACTTAGAGAAACCAAAAAAGACATTATCTCGAGAGTTCGGATATGGAAAAAGTAAAATGTTTCTCAATATTTAGTAACAGTACCATTTGGCCCGATTTCTCTGACAACATAAACTATTTCCATGGATTTATTTAAGACCAATGTTTTTTTTATTTAGCGTTTAACATGCATTTGAATACCTTGCTTATTAAATTGTTTTTTTTTTAAGTGGACCTGGTTTTAGATATGGGCTTGTGCGATTTTGGACGGGCCAAAGTAAATAATTGGGCCGCAAATAGACAGGTGAAATTGAAGGCCCAAAATCTGTCATAAAGCAATCAAAACTGCTATTAAAATTGCATTCAAGAACTAAAAACAAAAGCAACCTATAACCCCACCAGGCTGCTCCAATCCATAATTGGACCTTACATAATTTAGCAAACATATAAATTCCAAGTCACATCTTGCCACATCAGCTTTGCCATCCAATTGTCGTCCACGTATGATTACTTACGTCGACATGCAGATTCAGTGGGCCCAGCGTGCCTTGCGAGCTGTGATTAGACCACAAAAATCCAATATAATCATAAGAATAATCGAAGTGGACGTAAACAATTCAAATGCTCCTAGAATTATAAAAGAAAGAATGGAGCTTTATAAGAACCTGAAAATAGGCTTCAAGCTTCTTTCTCAGAGTTGTATATTCTCTCTTCAGCTGTTGGAATGTCCTCAAGCATCTGAATTTCCATCACAAAAATGTTTAATTTTCATTGTTGGAATGTCCTCAAGCATCTAAATTTCCATCACAAAAACTCTTCACCTCGTCCAATTTACAGTGGACTTTATAGAACTTTTAGAATAATAAATAAAAACCCTTTAAATTTTTTTTAACTTCTACAAAAGTATATAGCTAAATATAAATTTAAAAAAGTTGCTTAAAGTGCATATAAAATTTAATTCATATGATTTAAAAATTAAACTTTAATCTTTTTAAGTAGTTAAAAATGAGGATTAATCAATACTGATCCAACTCCTATATGATGACTTAGTACGTAATCAAAAAAGATAACGAGATCTAATAAATTTTATCCATGATGATTATGACAACCAAACATTGTAAAATCATGTAATTATATAAACTGCCCTTGACCACTTATGAATTTAAAAATAATAATAATAAAAAAAATCAAACTTCAACAAGTTTCAAGAAGTTGTGCTTTTTCATGATGTAATAAAGTGAGCATGTGATGTAATAATAGTGTTCATTGTTTCCACTGCATGCATGCAAACTGAACATATCTCTTCAGCTTTGTCAAGTAAAGCTGATGATTTGAAACTGATATTTCAGAGTAACAAAATATATTTAATGAAATGCAGGAACAGGGAAAGGGATCAAATTCATGTTTGATTAATCTCAGCCGTCCATTGATGGGAATAATTAGAAGAAAGATAAGTGTGATAGATATTTACCCTTCTCCACTTCCTGCCTTGCAATATTCCCTCAACTGTGTACACTCAGCTTTCACCTTTTTGGCACCAATACTGCACCCATTACAAAAAAAGAAAAGAAAAAAGGACATGAATGTTTTTCCAACAAGTGAGATTTGTTTAGCTACATTTAGTGCTCAGCACAGAGTATATACTCATTTTAATATATTTGTTTTAAGACTTTATATTATTTTGAAGGAAAATTAGTTTATATATTGGGGATCCACACATTACAAAGATATAGATACCTCATAACATTTATTAAATGTACGAATAGTTATAAGATGGAATATCATATTTATTCAATAAAGGCTAAATAGGTATTCGGGCCAAAAAAAATTGGGATCATATTTAAATATAGTGAACCTAAAAAGGCACCATCTTGAATAACAATGAATTCACTAACATCTATAAGAGAGATAAACTATTATTATCCATTAATCTTTTGGCTTTTCATTTGTCCAATTATTTTGAAATGGTTGAGTTTATGAGTTTTTCATTTATGGTTGAAGTTTCTTTTTAAAAGATAAATTTAACTTCATGCAAGTTTTGTTCAAGTTTTCTATTTTAATTGTTGGATTGTTTTCCCAAATAAATTTGCAGCATCATACCTTTTTATACTACATACAATTATAACGCCTAACATTTATGTACTACAATTCTAAAACCAAACTTTAGTACACCATATTTTATGGATATAATTTTGTAATTTTTCTTAAAAAAAAAACTGGAAAATTGGAGCTTCGCTCTAGGGTAACCACACCCATCCCTAGGATATTTTGTATCACTGATTTCCTTCATTTCAATAAAAGCATATTCATCTATTGTTTCAGCCTCTCATTTTCTCTTTTGGTTCAACAAACGCCAAGTCTTTTACTTCTACGTATTCATTTTATCTTTCATCTTTTCCAAACACAGATGTAACTCATGATTATCTTATACATATAGCTGATAAATTCAAATATTTAGGTTACCTTGAGCTACTTCCTTTAAACTGGTGCATAAGAGCATCCAACTTGTTGAAGTCAAGAGGGCTCTTCTGTCTGCATTTATGCAAATATAGAAGATAAAATAGCAAACAAAGACAACATTTGGGAAACAGTTGAAGAAAAGAAAAAAAAAATGCATACAGTGCTTGCTCTATGTTGAGGATCAGTCTAGATGAGTCTCTGTAGTACAATGTAACAATTTCCTCAACAAAGTTTGGGTTAGCATCATCTTGCAGTTCCTCCAACTGCACAAACTGTTCATCAAGAAATCCCTGAAAAATGGCAACCAATTACAGAAAAATGCTAGTTTAAGATTTTGGATGGATATCCAGAACAAAAGCATTCGATACACACACTAACACATAATGTTGTATGATATAATTAAATTTACTCCAACCCACCAACTTAATCTTTTGGGTTGATGGGTGGTTTAATATAATTCAATACATAAAAATGTGAAATAAATCATTTTCGAGTCTATTGTTTAAAGTACCACACTAAACTGAAAATCATTAATCAAAAGCTTAAAACAAACTCATATCTTCGATATTTTCTTTACACTTCTCTTTGAGTTTACATATCAGCAAAAGACACAGGATTGCATGAAATGAAATAAAAATATCATTGGAGAAGTCTAAACTTAGGACTTCATGCTACATAATATAGAATTAAATCAGTATCATATTAAAAAACTTAGGATGATATATTATAATGTATTAGATAGTATAAGTTTCTATCTCAAAACCAAGGAGTAAAATCCATCATTCTTACAAATGCAAGGAGAACTCTTCACGTTGGATAATTTTCTATTAGTTCGAATACTAATTTGAGCTTAATAGACTATGATACCATATTAGATAGTATGAAGTTCCATCTCAAAACAGTTGTGAATGAGACGAGCAACTCATCTATCTTATAAATACTAAGAGGTCTCCTCAATTTTCCAATAGAGAAATATTTACATCATGTCTGGGCATGATGTATACAATAATGCCCACCTATGTGGCTCAATATGGGCCACAATATATTTTTTTTTAATTTTATTTCTTTTATCTTTTGAATTTAAAATCAAATAAATTGTGGTTCATATCAAGCCACACGGGTGGGCATCAAATTATACAGCATGCCAGGGCATGATGTAAATATTCCTCTTTCCAATATGGGATCCTTAAAATAATGAATATTACGGTCATTACCTGATCAAAGAGGGACTGCCTGATTTCCGCAAGTTGCCGACGCGACCGAGTTTTCTCCATTTCTATGTGAAAATTACAGGGAAAATCAGGTTATATGATGAAACCAATAAAGGAAACAAATATTTAAAGCTGGTTGAGCTATACTCCTAGAAAAGGGATGGAGGGGAGTTTATATAATGGGAGAAAAGTGAGATGGGATAACTATGTGAAAAGGGAACAGAAGATGACAAATTTAAGTATGTGGACCAGACTGCTTTGAAAAGGAGAGCTAGAACAAAGAAAGTTGTTGGGCATCGAATTAAAACTAGCCAGGCCTAGTGATTAAAGAAGATCTTGAAGATCAAAGAGTTATGGGTTCGTGGCTACTAGCTGAGAGTTAAAACAATAGATATTAACACTATGATTCTTCCTCAGATAAATACAAGCAGAAAAGGTACAGTATAATGTGATATAAATACAATATCACAATTTTCTAGCCTGTGTGTAAGTTGACTGAAAAAAGAAAACTAGCAAGGGTTATAGATATTGGCAATATGATTCTTCCTCAAATAAATACAAACTGAAAAGGTAAAATACAATGTGATATAAATACAATATCACAATTTTATATGTAATCCAGATCTGTGCAGCTTGCTAGCCTGTATGCATATTCTACACAAACACTCAAAAAGGTTAAAAAGTTTCCTTTTAGCATTGTGCTGGTGCTATATTGTTGTAAAAGGTTGCCACCATAATAATTTTTTTCACTAAAGGTATTTTGAAGTGAGATATTCTTATTTATTAAAACTTTTACATATTATATATCAATTAAGTGTATCCTCTTGGTCATGAATTTGGATCTCTTATTGTGTTGAACTTGAAAATGAAATAAGGAAATTATTGTAATACATGGGCAAATTCTTCGGTAAAATCTCCTTTCTCTTGAACTCTCTGAAGCAAGAATTTATGCATACCACTATGGCCAAGTCTTTTCTTTGAATACATCAGTGTCCGAACAATTTGAGCGTTATACACCCCTTGTCTAATCCTACGATATTTAATTGTCAAAATAAATGATAAGAAATTAATTCTTAAGTAGGTAACCACCGTTAATTAAAAATCCACATTTAAATTCACAAAGTTCTTATTTGACCTCTAGATTAACCCAGGATAATCATTAATTAGGATTTTTCTGACAGTGACAAAATGACTTGCGGTTGTTCAATTCCAAGAGGAGATGTCCTTTCTCTTCTAGAAATATTCTTCATGATGTTATAAATATTATCAAATCATATATTTGTTTGTATTCACTATTCAGTATAGTTCTAGTTTAATGGTAATTGACATACATTCGTTCTTTTTAAGATAGAAGATTCATATCATCATTGTATTAAAATAAATAAATAGATAGAAGGTACGACACAAATTTTAGATCGTATTTTTTAAAAAAACAATTTAGGACGATTCCATTTTAAATCTCTTTTTTTTTAATGAATACTATATATGAAAACGAAAACTAACATTTAAAAATAGATTCTGAAAGCAACTTAATCAAATAAAATAATCTAGATTTAATGCAAAGAGACATCAAGTTCTTTTGCTTTTTATATCCTTGCGTGTAAGCTTGATGAAGAAGCTACATAAGTATAAGAGGAATATGTTAATACCGCATTACTAGTAATGGTAATATTACCAGAGTAATTTGGCGACACATAAAGAATGATTTGATGAAATTGGTATTTGGATGTTTTTTTTTCCTATAACCTAATTTTTCTGTACTTTTTCCAAAAAAGAAATGGCATTTAAAACAAAATTCCGACCACGTTCATGGATCATTAAGTTTGTTCCTATTCCTTCTGTTCATGACTCGTTTTTAAGAGCCTTTTAGAATCTTTACTCTTTATTTATATATACACACACACACAAAAATAAAAATGTTACCCAACAAACTAAAAAATATCTGTCCTATACTCCATCACCTAAATAATAATTGGTTAAAATATCATTTTAATTCTTTTTTTTTTTAAATAAAGGTAACCATGCCGGTCCCTAGACCAGACATTGGGAGACATCGAAAGAGTAATGTTACAGGTGAGTTTCGAACCTAAGACTTTGAAGGGAGCATACCTTCAAAGCCCAAGTCTTCAACCACTGTGCCACCTCTTGGGGACATATCATTTTAATTCTTTAGATTTTGAAAATCATCTTGGAATGGTATGGGAAACTAAAAGGTGATGGATTCATTCATGTGGACACAACCAATGAATTAATTTCTTAAGAATTCGTTAAAGTTGGTTCTATTTTGATTTCTAAACATTTTAATCTAAAAAAAAAGTTGAAAGTTGGTTCTACTATGCAGAGAAGATTACTTTACCGTAAAATTAACTAAAAAATAATAATTCATCACCCCCTTCTCTCCTAGACTTTCCTTCGTTTTATGGTAGGTGTGGTTGTGTTTTAATTTCTACTATCTCTCCATAAGAGACCAATTCTAATTCTTTGAATGACCTTCAAATTTTTAGAGAAATATTTCTTTAGAAATAGAAAAAAAAACAATAAAGATTTGAGGGAAAAGGGTTATTAATTTTAAAGAGAAAGTTTATGGATTAAAATTAGACATTTCAAAATTTAAGAATCAAAATAAAACAAACTCCAAAGTTTATGGACTAAAATTGAACATTAAAAAGTTTAGAGATCAAAATAAAATAAAACTCAAAACTTAGGAGGAAAATGATATTTTAACCATAATAATATTTGGGGGTGATTGGATTTTAGAGTATGGGAGAGGAGAGGAGAGGAAGTGGAGAAGATGTGAAGTGATTTAGAGAGATGAAATATTTGTTTGGGAGTTGGTGTTTTGGAGAGGAAATATTAGAAAACTTTTTGGGGATTTGTGTTTTAGAAAGGAAATGTTAAAAAAAACTTTTTGGAGATTTGTGTTTAAGAGAGAATATTTTATTTTATATTGATTTTTTTATTGTAATGAGGTTTGATTTGAAGTTTGATAGAATTAAATAAGTTTGGTAAGATGTGAGGAGTTGAGAGAGATTGCGACGTACAAAAAAACAATCACGGTTTTGAAATACCTTCTCCTTTCCTCTCCCAACCCCTAAACCCAATCACCCCTAAGGTTTGCATTAGTACTAGACAAAGAATTTATCCCACCCCAAGTGTCCATGCCATAATGGCACCACCAATTTGATAAAAACAAAAAATCATATCTCTTACTATTCCTATCTAAAATTCGACTTTTCCTAAGATATTTTCTACCTTGGGTAAGAAAAAGAACAAGAATCATTTCACTATGTTACTCCATTTCGCCAATCATTTCTCTCCTTCTGTTACCTTTCAAAAATGAATCTATCAACACAAGGAAAATTAAAATATTTTTTCTTTTTAAACTCACATATTTACTTCTTTTTTCTTTTCAGAATAATAATCAACTATAAAAAAAATAATATAAAAAATAAATCATTTATATTGATGTAAACAAGCATAATTCAACAGTTAAAATTCTCCTAAAAAGAAAAAACAAGTAGGATTCCTAAAAAGCAATTAAGAAAAACTCCTCAAAAGCTCACCCTTAAACAAGAATGAAGCAACATGATCTCATAGGTTTCTTTTCAAAAAAAAAATCTCTCAAGTTTTTTTTTTTCATGAAGCTTTCTTTTCAAGTTTTGGCGTCAAAGCAATGTCTAGTTATGAATTATTTATATATCATTCCAATTTTATCGGTTGTCCCAAAAGGGACAGTTTATGAATTATTTCTATAATTCAAAGTTCAAATTTAGGGCACAATTCTAAATTTCCAATCTGGTATATAGTAAAGCTATGAAAAACATGGATGAGGCTCATCTTTCTTCAAGAGACACAGTTAAATCAACATCTAATCTTAGATAAGGTTGTAAGACTCTAAATAATAGTATTTTGTTCCGAGGATAAATTACCTTGATAATTGCATTTGAATCAACAATGGCACATGTTGATTGAAAGTGATGAATCCCTGCCTTGAAAACCTAGGGAAAAAGACAGAAATCTATTGAATGTAACAGCTTTTTAAATAGTAAAATTAAATTAATTTTAACAGAATCCATTTCAGACAGTTTTATTGATTAGTAACAACAAACAAATGAAGAAAAGTTGTAGTAGTAAAAGCATGGCTTAAAAGAACACTTATTACCTTCATTGATATCGGCTGAGGGTTCAATTTTCTCGTTTCTTTTAGAAATTTCATTTTTTGTTTTTGAAATTTAAGCTTACTTTTACTCAAATTTCCTACGATGTATTCCATATTTCTTACAATGTATCCATCTTTTCTTAAAAAAGTATGTAATTGCCAACCAAATTTCAAAAACAAAAATGAGGAAACTACTCTCTTTTTTTTTCACATTTTGGTTTGATTTCTAAAATATAGGTGAGATGTAACTATCTAAGTAAGAAAAAATATATGGTATGTTAATATAAAGTTCAAAAATAAAAAACTAAAAACTAAATGATTATCAAACGGGGCTTAATTATTAGATTTTGTTGACACTTTCGATAGTCCCTACAATTGTTGAAAAAAGGAAAAAGGAATTGAAACAGAGATATTTAACAGGATGGAAGGATTAAATGAAAAGTTAAGAGAAGATGAGTGGAGAATAATTAATATGGGTCGAAGAGAAAGCATTGCCACAAAGAGGAGAATCAATAAGTTGATCAAAATGGAGAAATGATCCATAAAGAGAAGAAATCCCACCAATGATTGATATGAGAAGCTCTGTACATTCACTGGCGATGGTCCTTGTCATGTCTTTTACTCCATTCTCTCACCTGCATTTTTAGACAGATGTAATGTTAAAAAGTGGAAAATGTCAAGTGTTCAGGGGAAGAAATTCCACGTATGCAATAATCTGCCCTTTTTTTATGTTTATGTGTATTTACGAGGTCAAGCTTCCGAGCAGCAAGATTATTTTCTTGGAACAATTTATTTAATTACGATATTTAGATGCCAAAAAAATTTAAAAAATTGGTTTTTAGATAGGTAACCACCATGATGTTTTTTTTTATAATCCGAAAACTTGAAGTTTCGCTCCTCTAACCTAGGGCACCACTGACCTATCCCTAAACTATATCACTGGAATATATCTAATATCGCAAGTGAGTCTTTGAACCTAAGATCAAAGTCTAAGCCTTCGAACAACTGTTGCACCACCTTTTGGCGGCCACTATAGATTAAATCCATAATTTTTTTTATTTATGAGAGACCTCTTGAGTCTTGACCACTAAACTAAACTAGGATGATTTTCCTAAAACATATATACAGTGAGATAATAAGTGCACTTAGCAGAAGGCTGTTTATGCATTGCTCACTTGCGGGTGAGTTCCACACAATCTCTCTCTCTCAAGTGCTTGGTCACATCAAATGCTTTGTTAAAAGAATTAACAGGAAAAAGAAAGCTATTTGTGTGTGTGTGGTGGGTGAAGTGGGATCAGAATAAGGCTACGTATTTCCATACATTTTTTTTTTTTTTCATGGCACAGATTGTGATTCTCTTTTCCTATCACTGTCTCTCCTATGCTTTTTTTTTTAATATACGTAACTGTTCGGACCAACTTGTGTGTAGCTCGACTAATTTCATAGGACATACCGCCTGACACCATAACATTTAGATGTCTAGGAAATTAATTTCTAGGTACGTGGTCATCATGAATTAAACCCACCGACTTTCAAGATCGAACCCGTAACCTTAGTGTTGAACTCGATTATCACAAAACAATAGAACCAACACACCACTAACCCTTTTCAGTATTCCTCTTAATAAATATTAACATGAAAGGCAAATTTAACTCATGTTAACAGTAATAGCAATGGAGATATAGTGTGTTATGGAAACAAAAAATAGTACTGCCTCAGACAAAGTCGTTTCTAGGAACAGGTTACATATTACTAGAAACAGAAAGATAATGTAATACATTCATTAATAGCCCTTTTTTCGAATAATTAGTCATAACTTTTTATTAAATACAAATTATACATGAACTCGTTAAATCATTATTGTAAATTTATTAGAAATAATAATGACACACCGAGACTATAAAAAATAATTTTCTAAACAAGATCTTCAAAGAACAATGGGTAAAAAAATAAATCAAATTTTATATTTTAGAAAAAACCAACTAGGTCTTACCTAAAGTTTTCTCAAATTGTATTTTTATATTTTTAATGATGAGAAATAATTCATTAAAATTGTATTGCAACTCAAAGAAATGAATTAGAAGCCAACCTTAGGTATATCTCAGGCTATGTGTTGAATTAAAAACTTTATACATTTGACATACATTCAGCATTGTTAAGATATGCCTTGAGCGATTTAATGTCCTACGATTAGTTAGTCGAGAGTCTCGCTGCCCGGTCAACGAGTGGGGGTTCGAGGGCGACGCCCCTAAAACCTAAACGAAATCTATATTGCTATTTTATTTCGTATATGGGCTTTTTAATGTATTTGGGTCTTTATCTGTAATAGGGTTTTAATGAGAATGCCCAAATAAACTTGAATAAAAACCCTAGCCCCCATGATGTTCATTACGTATTTTCGCTCCCGTTAATAAAATCGCGTCTCCTCTCAGTCCGTGGACTAGCTAACACAACGTTAGTGAACCACATAAATTATGTGTGTTCTTCTTTTTACATTTTCTTTATTCTTTGCTTGTTTGTTGACTGCCGTTTTCATGACAAACATAAACTTTATAGGATTCAAGTTGGAATTTTGTATTTATCATGTGATTTTATTGTAAAAATAGCTCAGAAACCTGGCCTACAACCTTGAAACACTTTCATCTAACAAATGAAATTGTTTTCGTTTCCTTTAAAAAAAAGACCATACAACTATGAAAGGAACAAATTAAAAAAAAAAACAAGCTGGCTTTGATGCAACCGTTCCTATTAAAGAAAGCATAAACATAGGCACCTCAGAGGATTAGTTGCTAAATGGGCCTGCACAAGAGAGCGGATAAAACGAAAAAGAGAATCCATTTGTACCTTTCCTAATCAAGAATGTGTTCATTGAGAATAAGCCAAACTTATGCGTATTGGGTGCAAATTGCAATCATATAGAAAGCTTACCTTTAAGGTTGCTTTCTCAGTGACCTTTAGGCAGATATTCCTTTTGGAGCATCAATTCCTTTATCCTCATAAGAATCCGTTCCTTGGAAATAAGACATTATTGCAAGCAGCATTCTCCACTATGGGTAGCTTTTGCTCCATTCGCCTAAGTGTTATCCAAATAAGCCCTAATGAGTCCTCGTAAAAACCTAAAACAGAAAGAATCTAAGAACCACGCATTCATCGAGTTGATCGAAAGTTGGACGAAAAATTTAACGCCCAATAACTAGAAACTAAAATGTTTCATCACAAGTATACATATATTGATTAGCTACACGTTCAATTGCATACATGTTCTGAATGATGCTCTGCATTGTGAAGAGTTTGCTAACCATTTCATTCAAAGCAGCAGATTCATTTAAGATGGGTGGGGTTTCTAAAGTAAAGAGAACTTGGGTAAGGTTGATCATGTATAATTGCATTCAAAAAATACAAGGTTGGAAGTGGAACTAGTATAATATATATATATACACTAGTTCCACTTCCTATATACATAGCAGGCCTCTTAACAAACTAGAAGTCTAGAATAGATAAGGTAAAGGAGTTGGAGAGGTTTGTGCAACTATTTAACTAGAGCCCAAGTCTATGTCTAATTTCTAGAAAAGATCACAATGCTTCTGCCCAGCCAACCTGTATGGTGATCAACCAACACTCACCTCACTTGTGGGGTAGAAATTTAAGAAATGTCCTATAACTAGAATTCAATCTTAATTTGAGAGGAAACAATTTGGCAAGGATTTAAACTCTGGATCTCCTACTCTTATACCATGTTGAATTATATTAAACCATCAATCGACCCGAAAGCTAAACTCTATAGGTTGGGATAAATTTAATTATACCAACCAACAATTTGTTTGCAGCACATTATGCTAAACTACATTACCAAACGGCAATGACCAACTTCCTACGTTGCCTCCTCAGTATACTGCTAGCCATCTTCGTCACATGACATAAGACAAGACATCCCATACTCATACTCGAAATTAGAATAGTATGGGGTGGAAGTCGAAACAATGACAATAAGCAATTGAAAATTTTGATAATGAAAACTTGGAGCCATAACCTATTTCCCTCAGCTATTTTAAATGTTCTTGTCCAGATTCTTGCAAGACTTGGTGGATGATAACATTATTAACTTTAATGATACATAATCTAGTACACCCAGTTCATATACCATCTGATTCTTCTAATCCTTCGGTTATTACTCTCACCAACCAATTTCAGAAACGAGGCAACGAGTCAATTGGGTACAAACATGTCAAAGATAAAATAAAAAAATATATGTCAACAGAATTATACATCATAAAACAATTAGTAAAGCGTAAGCCCATGGAACTCTAGAATCCAACCCAAACTTATCTATTCCCTGGAAGAGACAAGTGATAAACCCTTTTTTTGGATAAGAAACGAAGACATTTTTACTAATAAGATGACAGTGTTACAAAATGTTGAGATGTGCCTTGAACGCACCAATATCCTGCGATTAGTAGTCGGGGGTCTCGCTGTCCAATCAACGAGTAGGGGTGCGGGGGCAACGCCCCCATTGCGAAAACGGATTTCTGCTTTTCGCATTTTGTTGCATGAGCGCATTCTTATGCACGAACGCATTCCGTCTTCCCATGTTGCAATCCGCATCTGCTAACCGCACTTCGCATAACATTCTATTTTTGCAGCGTGTCTACGCATTCACATTCTATTTTACGTTTACGCCCTCTGTAATAGGGTTTAATGGGAGTGCATATATAAACTCGAATTAAACCCTAGTCATATTATGTCATTCATTCTATAACTTTGTAATTCACCTCACCTTAATAAAAGTGTTCTCCCTCTCTGCTCGTGGACTAGCTAACACTACATAGTGAACCACGTAAATTTCTGTGTGTATGTTCTTCTCTCACGTTTCTTTATTTTTCGATCGGTTGTTGATTGCCGTTTTCAATTTTCATAACACAAAATTTAGGGTCAGGTTCTGACATAACACAGGTAGGCAATACTCTGCCTCTCAGATAGTTGAACCACCAACTACGATTCCTATAAGTATAGACATGCATACCTGTCCCCAAGGGGTGGCACAGTGGTTGAAGAGTTGGGCTTTGAGGGTATGCTCCCCTCGAGGTCTCAGGTTCGAGACTCAACTGTGACATTAATCCTTCGATGTCTCCCAGTGCCTAGCCTAGGGACGGGCGTGGTTACCCTTGTTTCAAAAAAAAAAAAGAGATGCTTACCTACAAAAAAACACAAGAACCGGCTTTATTCTACCGGTCGAATCAGTTTTCGGATAATGTATGAACACTCCTACGACCTACCTACAACAACCTCGTAAAAATCGGCAACAAACACAAGAACACACACAAAACGTATCCTCCTCATCAAGAAATTCAGAAAAAAAAAACACTAGGAATACAGCCGTCGATCATTGTTCAGAGTATCAGTTCGCAAAGAAAACGCAACCAATGAAAGCAAAGAGAAATACCTCAATCCATTCGCATTTCCAGATCGGCGATGAAATTCGACGAACATTTCGAGGATTGAAATGAAAGCAAAATCATTCTACAGGGAGCGAAAAAAGGATCAAACTCGAACGTAGAACTTGGAAGCAGGGGTTTCGCTCGCTTTTCTTTTTTGTAAACCGCTCAAATCTTGACGAGATTACCGTTATGCCCCTCTTCTATGCTTTCTAATTTTTTACCAGTGGACGACATGTCGTTTCATCGGAAGATCGACACGTCGACTCGTTGCTTTTTGGTACACTGCCTAAGACCTGACCCAGGCCCAGGCCCATATTAACGACGACCCATTACTTTTGTTTTTCCAAAAATGCCACTCTTCGTCCTTTTTTTTTTAAGGAAATAGTAAGAAATAACTACTTTCTCCAAAAATAAAGGATAAAATGTCTACCATTTAAATACATGTCTATTTAAAAAATAGAGCATGAGAGAGAAAATTTTCTTCCCGTAAATATCCTTTATATCATTTAATAATTATGTATTAATAATTATGAACACAACCGCTCATCCATTACCATTTTCCAAATATAAAATTTCTCGCTTCATCCTTGTTTTAACAAGGTTTTCACGAGGACGGTGGCATGATTGGTTATCTGATTTTATGTTAATTTATTTCCACTCCACGGTCATGTGTTCAATTCTTGGAATCGGTATTTGTAATCCCCTTCCCCCTACTTATACTAAAAAACCAAAGTTTCCAGTTTGCCATGTTAAAGTTTAGGCTCAAAATTTAAATGTACAAGTTTTCATTATTTCGATATCTACATTTTGGTTGTGTTTTTAAAAACTAAACAAAAAATTGAAAGTAGTTTTCAAATAATTATTTTAGTTTATGAAATTTGATTATTAAAAGTTTCCTAACTTTAAGTAAATATAAACTTAAATTTCAAAAACAAAAAAACGAAAACCAATTGCCACAACTTTCCATAATTCACCCATTTCGTTGAATACTAAGTAAATATATACTCCGAAAAAACAAAAATACATCGATATTGAGATTTGATAAACGAAGCGATTAAATATGAGAAAGGTGGTTTTTGCCTAGTAAAAAAAAATCAGAAAAACGAACTGAAAATAGGGGATTTTGCATTTATAACAAAAAAATGACAAAATATTTTCATCTATAGTACAAAATAAAAATTAATTCATTTGTAGCAGAAAAATTCAAATCGACTTCTATCACTTGTTGAGTTTTATTAGTGATAGAATTAAATCAATGATAAATTCATTTTATCACTGCTTGAGTTTTCTATCAATGATAGAAATTCAAACTGAGTTTTATCACTAGTTGGATGATAGAAATAAATATGCTATAGATAAATTATTTTGAGGACATCGATTCATACCAAGGGCTTTATCTTTTAGTAGATATCGATTCATACCTAATTATTGAAATTTTGAGGACATCGAAAATCGAATCGAAATCAGTCCGAGTTGGTGGAAGAAGGGATGAACATACATAGCAATGTCCTCGACGTTGCATGCCCAGAAGTTGGAAACTAGAATCAAAACAAATTCAACAAAAATCCATTCCCTTTACGACACAGTCTGCAAGTTACACGTGGCATGTCTTCTGGCCATTTGGCAAAACCTGGCTAAATATATTAGAAGACAGATATTTGGGAACACTCACACATGAAGAAAAGCTGATAACAGAATTAAATATCAAAACAAAAAACATATTAACTAAATCAAAATGCGAAAAATGAGACAACGGGTATAAATTTAAGGAACTTGTCTTTTGAGGGGCGGCCACATTTATTTGAGGACGTATCAGCGCAGAGTACACGTGGCAGGTGATTAGCTTGTGTGAGGGTCGCTTTTCAGTCTTCTTTTTTTTTTTTTTTTGACAAAGAGTAATTTCTTCCTTTTTTTTTTTTTTAAGTTTATGAAATTTTGAAATTTGACTCTATCTGTCAATTGCGGACAGTGTAGCAATTGAGCATCTGAACGTCCGAAGAAGATGTGTTTCTTTTGAGGTCTTAGGTTTAAGGTCGTTAAGAAGATTGATTTTTCAGGTGATTTCAAATTTTTATATTGTCTTCGGGTATCTGTCCTAGAGACGATCACAATTATCCTTGAGTTTAGAGTATCAAATTTCTATATATTTTTTTCTCTCTTTTGCTTGAGATAACTAGAAAACTTGAAGTTTTGTTGATCTAAACTCAAGAACAATTATGCTCGTAGACATCGAGGACAATATAAAAATTTGAAATTACTTAAAAAATCAAACTTGAGACCTCAAAAAGAACTTCTTCAAGCGTTCAGACACTCAATCACTACACCGTCCCTGGGAGACAAATAGAGTCAAATTTCTAAAACCATGACAATTCTCGTGGAATTGAAAAGAAAAAAAGGGTACGAATTTCCATGAAACGACCAAGACAAATAAGCAGTTCTTTATCACGCTTAGCTGTCAAGGTCTTAATTGCAGGAGATATGATGTAAAAAGTTAAAAAAACAGAAAATATGTGAAACGGAAAGAAGTAGACGGTTTTTTAAAAAAAAATTGAATATTCTTTTTTACTTCGTAAGAAAGTAAATAGTAAAATCGTCTTTCTCGCAATATTTACCATTCAAAGACCAAAAAGAAAAAAAAAACAGCATTCGTACAAATATTTACTTCAATGATGCTCTAAGTTCAGAATCCATAACATATTTCAATCAATCTAAATTCAATACTCATTAAGGTCAGTCAACCAAATCAATAATTCAACGACATCAATATAAATTCAACGATGATTAAGATGTCATGATTCAAACTAAAAAAAAACCAACACAGAGTGCACAAGAGAGAGTAAAAAAAAAACTAATCCAAAATTGATTTAAAGATAAATGAAGCTAACCCAATTTCTCCTTGGATGGCTTGAGCAAGGCTGCAAAAGTTCACATTTTTGGAGCTGTTGTTGAATGGGTGAGGGTTGTAGCTGGTACAACTGAGTCAGCTTTGTTTGTGTTTCAACCTGTCAAGCAATGGAACTAAAAAAGAAAAAGAAAAAAAAAAGTATCAATCAATTTCTTGATTAGATGCATATGAAGCTGATCACAACAATAACACTAGACAGATATGTATTAATTTAATACCTAAAAAGAGTACAAGGAATTATCCACAAATCAAGTTAGCATCTGCTGAGTAATATATCTAATACAATATCTACCTGTTTACATTTTTAAAAGAATAAATATATTTGAAGAACTTTGTCTAGCCTACATTAAATCAAACCACACTAAAAACTAATTAAAGGGTGTTATTTTACACGACAAGCTCATGATGCATGAAGACTGCTTCCATCTTGCTTCAAAGAGCTTTGTCCGTCTCATTGTCGTCTTTGTTTAACTTTGGACGAGTAATCGATGCATTCGAATGAAAAGCTGACTGTCGTCTCGAGGATTCGCCTATCAATTTTAAGGACAGAGGCTGATCTCTATGCTCTCTTTCGTGTTCTCGTAGAGTCAGTTGAGACAGGCCAACTAATTCATCAACATTGACAGGTTCCTTTGGGACAACTGGAATCGGTTTTAGGACCTCGTGACAGCATGTTTCTACGCCTTTTTCTTCTTCCATTGGGAATGCACTTGGCACCCAAATAGGAAAAGGTACGGGCATATAAGCCGGGAAGTAGCCCGGTATCATCGGAGGGAAACCAGCAACTTCCATCTTAGGTGCATCAAGTTCTTTACCATTTTCTTCAACTGTAGTTTCCATCATATGGTACTCTGAGTTGAGTGAGAGATTCAGTGATGGTTGTGAGATTGAGCTCTCTGTTTCTTTTCCCTGGGAAGCATGTAAAGCTTCATCTTCTGGCACAGGGAGAGGATCAGTTTCCTGACAGACATGATGAAACAAAGAAACTCAAACCCTTATCAAGTATAAATGCCGGCATGCTAGCAGATAGGCGTGCTAAGACGAGACCGATTACCAGATGCATTATGAATGACTAGCACGAATGACACGGGAAACTTGCAAGATTAGTACAATCTAGAAAATAATTATAAATATGACCATTTTTTAAAAAAAATTAGCAGATATAGTCATTGGTATTGATGGCATACTTTCTTATAATAATGTATTATGAATACTATAATACTGTATTAGAACGTATTAATAACTATAGATGCAAATATTTTAAAATTTGCTTAAATTTGTAACTAATTTTGTGAAAAGAGCCCATTAAGTACAATTTCCCTAAAAATTAATGTTCAAATTAACAGATCCGCCAGGCACCAGTAGCTACAAAATGGAAACTAACAAATATAAGAGTTCAAGACAAACCATCTCTGGGACCATGTCAAAAAGGCTTGACCTTCGTTTTCTTCTTGTTGAATTACTCTGCCGAATGAAATGCTTCTGGGCATGGCTTGCCACCTGAGTTGGAGTTCTTGTAATAACAAAATTCCGAGAGATCCCGCGCCAGTCTCCTTTCCCCAGTTTCTGAAGACCAACTAAGAATAATCGATGCTCCTCCTCTGTCCATGGAACACCTGAAAAACAAAGTCTGAAGTATCAAACAACAGTAGTATAATACCAAATCAAATCGTTAGAAGTTAGAAGAACTCCGTGCGCCAAATTGAGCAATAACCCCCAATCTCTTTTGATCCAAGAATTATAGACTTGCCTAACGAAACTATAATAAACTACAACAATCAAACAAGTTTTAATAGCTAAGCTAATCCAATATTGACCACAAACAAACAATGCTATCTAGTCCCCTCAGGGACATCCGATAAAATTGGAACGATACAGAGTAGTTAGCATGGCCCCTGCGCAAGGATGACACGCACAAATCGAGAAACAATGCTATCTACGTACAATCTCTTCAACCACCTAGCCATGCCGCATACTAGATAGTACTTGCATGACCCAGCATCCACCCACTTCTTTCCTTACAGAGGTCTACAATTACAAGTTTCTGATTCAACATATCCTACTAAGATATTGCAAGTAGAAATGAAACTTGTAAATGTATCATGCAATGCAGTATTAGCCACATAATGTAACCAAAGGAGTTTCCATCCCCTCTGATCACCTCTTCTGTTAGACCTATTAACTTTAAATGCAATTATTATCAAATGTCAAGCCAATAAATGGATTATTCCGCTCGTTAACTTTCCATACCTATCATTCCAGTAAGCATTGAAATTAAAATGTAGATAAACGTCCTACTTTTTTAATATTCGAGAGATGAACTTTGCCTCACTACATACCCGGGGTCACCTGCGCCCATCCCAAGGCCTGAACTCACGAAACACCTAATCGTGAGTTTCAAACCTGAATCCTACAAGGGATCATACCCTAAAACCCCAAGAATCTACCAGATATAATTCAAATAAGCATTTTGAAATTAAAATGGAAATGAAGTCTAAACTTTTGAGCATTGAAAGAAACAAGGCCCATGTGGAAAGGCCAGTAGGGCATTACTTCTCAATACATCTTTTTTTTTTAATTAAGGTAACCACGGCCGTCCCTAGGCTAGGCACCGGAGACATCGAAGGAGTAATGTCACAGGGAAGACTCGAACTCGAGACCTCGAGGGGAGCATACCCTCAAAGCTCAAGTCTTCAACTGTGCCACCCCTTGGGGACACTTCTCATTACATCTTAGAAACCAACGATTCATAATCTTTCAGACACGATTAAGAAAAGTATTACTCGAAAAGATATCAACCAACATGAGACATCATTCTCAACACTTCAACCACCAAAGTTATAAAAAGCAGCATAAGCCAACGAATTGAGAATATCAATGATAATAAGACACAGAATTCAGGTATATTCACAAATAGAAAGAAAAAAAAAACAATAACAATAGCCAAGTGAAATGAAAACATTGATATTCTTAATTTGTGAACATACCTGAATTCAATGATAATATCCAAATGAAATGAAAACATTAAAAAAAAAAAAAAAAATCGATGAAGATATCACCGAAGCACGAAGCATTTATCAGAACACAGACACAAAATCCGTCCAAATATACAGCAACAAACGATTACGAAACAAATAAACCAAAATCCAAAACACAAATACCACAAAATCAAATCCGCAAAATCAACCACAAATTCTCATAAAAAACAAAGACATAACATTACAATTCCAAACCAGCTCATCGATTACCTTTCTTCCTTTCCGCCCGACGATTCGCAGAACACGACGCATGAGCAGGATCATCGGACAAAAAGCCATCAGAATCACGAACAGGATCCGAGTTAGGGGAATCAGGATTAGGCGAGGCGGCGGCGGAAGAAGAGCTATGGTAATGAGCAGATAGGTTACCCATACTAGCGCTCTTCTTGATGAACGAGCCGTCGGTGAGCCTGACTCCGAAAAGCTTCAGTCCGCCGCCGGAGAGGGAGCCGGCGGCGGCGCGGGAGGGGCAGGTGCGGGAGTTGTGGCCGTTGTTGCTGCAGTGAGAGCAGCGCCGAGTCATTGCGATCTGTGACTCGGCGAGTTCCGGCCACCGAGTTGAGTGAAGAGAAAAGCACGAATGAGAAATAAGAAACAAGAGGGTTTTTATATGAGGGAGAGAGAGGGAATTTTCGAGGTAAAAACTTGGGAGAAATTAAGGATCTCCGTTCAACCGGGAGAGATTAGTGAAACGCGGGTGATCGTTGGAAAGGACTTTGCCACTTTATGACCATTTTACCCTTTTTTCAGATAATGTTTTTTTTTTCTTTTTTATGGTGTCGCACTAGAGACGTGTTAAACTAGGAGTTAGATTTAGAATTTATTAACTCCTCCTCGAAAACCTACATCCAAACAATTCCTACTCAATTTTACTTTTGAAAATAACTCTAATTTCTAACAATTCACTTTTAATCATTCATTTATAATTATTCAATCATTTCTAACCACTCAATTTTAATCATTCATTTCAAATCAATCAAAGTAACTTATTTTTAACCATCATTTTTAATCATATCTTTTTTAACTACTAAAAATAATTATTCATTTTAAATCTACATCCAAACAAGGTTTTGATTATAACTCTTTTACACAAAAACTATATCTAAACGAGTTTTTGACACAACTCTCAATTTTTAACTATTTAATATAACTCATCAAACATGTCAAACAAACACCCTAAGGTATAAATATTAAAGTAAAACGAAAGAATGTAGTGGTATTTAGATTTGAGGAAAGAACTAATTTGGATGTAAAATATTAAGCAAAAACGCCCTATTTTATTTGTCGAAAATGTTGTTTTGTCTAATAAAAATATGTGGAAATCGATTAGAAAATGAGATTAAAAAAATAAATAAAAATAATCTAAGTCTCATTGTGGTTTTTGTGCAGTTAAAAAAGAATCTAAGTTATTAGGAGTAGTTAAAAATGTAGAGTTGTAACTAAAATGTATTTTGGTTGTGGTTTTGTGTAAATGAATTAGAATCAAAACTTTGTTTTGATGTATATTTAAAATGAGTAATTATTTTGATTAGTTAAAAAAGTAATAATTAAAAATGAATGGTTAAAAATAAGTTATTTTGATTGATTTGAAATGAATGATAAAAAATGAATGGTTAAAAATGACCCAAATAAAGAGAAGTTTATTTGTCTCAAAAAAAAAAAGAGAGGTTTATAAGATTGGCACGTGTCAAATGCATGCTTTTGGGTGTTGAGTTATTTCGACGCATTCAGTGTGAATTCTGAAACGAAACCCCACATTTTTATTTTTTCCACGAAAAAGCCAAAAATAAAATAAATATTTTTTTTTCTGTAATTGTTAAATAACAAAAAGAGTTGGTGTTGGTTGGAGCTTCCACGAAGCTAGGTGATATGCAGGCTTACTAGTCAACGACGATGTGAATGTGGTTTCTTTCTCCTTTTTTTTCCCTTCTTTTAAAAAAATGAATGAATAAATAAATAGTTATAATATTTTTTTGAAAAAAATACACATTTTAAGTTTCTAGATTGTTAGTATATATTTTTTATTTGGTCTCTATATTATAGAATCAAACATTTTTAGTCATAACATTTATCAATATTATCTAATTACAGTGCTATCTCAAAAATAAATTATAGTTCTTGGGTAGCTTTTGGACTTCCTTTTTATTTATGAGAAATTGCAGTGAATGGACACTTTTAAGAAAATAATTGCCAATATAAATATATATTTGAAATTATTTATGAATCTATTTTTTTGTTTTAAATTTAATTAATAATATTTTTTTTATAATTTGTGCATTACATGTTTTTTTTAAATGTGCAGGTTTGATATGGTGCCCACAATTTACCAAGTGGCCATCAATTTATAACATTTTTTTTCTTTTGTTTTTTAAAAATCTTAATTGTTGAGTTTTTAAAACTTATCTTTAATACTTTTTTCCAGCCATTTTTTCAAAAAAATAATTATGTTCATATATTCATTCAAAATTTCATGATTTTTATTGATTTTTTTTCCTTCATTTTTAGTTTTTTTTTTCATTAGGTGGATTTTGATTTAGAGAATTTCAAGCTCTAAATGTTTTTTTTTTTGAAATCTTCAAGCTCTAAATGTTAAATTGCTTAAAAAACAATCATATTACTATATAATATAATCGATACCAAAACAATTACAAATGTAGTAAAGTTTAAAAATATTTGTATTTATAGTCATAAATACAGTTCAATATTGTATTATTAATACTCATTAATACAATATTATTTATTATTAATAGTATATATTATTAATACCGTATTATTATTAATACATATGACCATGATTGCTAATTTTTTTTAAAGTAACCATATTTATAATTATTTTCTAAATTTGACTAATCTTATAAGTTTTCCAAAACAATGTTCATAAATATTTATTAATTTAAAACCTGTATTTATTTATTCATACTTAATTAATCCATAAATGCAATAATCCATAATTAATCTGAAAGTAGTATTCATAGATAACATGATCATACCACCAAACATGAATAATCATAAACTCTTATTTATTTGAACTGTATTTATTTGTTTGGGGCATTGTATTGCATGAGTTGTATTATAAATACTCATTCCTACAATATTATGTATTGTTAATATACTATTATAGGAAAGTAGGTGATAATACTCATTAATACCAATAATTATAGTTATTTTTTTAAAGTGATCATATTTGTAATTATTTTCTATTTTTTACTAAACTAGTAAGATTCCCTAATTATTAATACAGGACTAAAGTTTTTATGAAATCAATCTCATTTTTTTCACACATTTTATGAAGTATTAATGTATTAAGCTTTGACATTGTATTTACAAAATAATCATAAATAATACAAATAAATATAAAGTTTGATGAATTAATACTATATGTAAGATAAATACAAATATGGTACTAATTCAATATTTAGCCAAGTAAAATTATGTTACCATATTTGTACATAACATAATCAATAGCACAACAATAATTTATAAACTCTTTTTTATTTGAAACTCATATTAATTTATTAATACATAATTAAAAAATTTAGATATTTTGAAAAAAAAAAAATAACAACATAAAACAATTCTCTATCAAAATAAAAATGGAAGAAAAAAAAACTATAAAATTCCACGATTTGGGAGAGTTTTAAGGCAACGAGTTTGATATTCAAAAATTTTAGGCCCTTTAATATTAATTTAATTATGGGGTATTTAAGTCTTTTGATTACAAGAAGAAAAACGGTGGATCCATGTTTGCTAAATTTTTTAAATTAATGTGACATACTTGCAAATTGTTTCTTCATTCAACCTAGACCTACTAAAAGCCCTTTATTTATTTACTTTTAAAAATTAAAATTATGTTAAAGTCCAAAATAGCAAATTAATTAATATTTTTAATTTTTAATTGAATTATAATTGGTAGGAGAGATTCAAACTCATAATCTCTTTCTTCTTCTTTTTTTGAGACACAAACTCATAATCTCTTGATCAAAGGAATATACCCATAAAATTTAAAATTATATTTTAAGTATAATTATAGTACATGTTTTTATTATGTATCAGATAATATAAAATTAAACTTTTTGACCAAATAATTTTGAGGTGGATCTTATTATTTAATATGGTATCGAAGTTTTATGTAAATTATTGATCTCCCAAATTTCAATTTGAAATATAAGCGAGCGATTTAGACACCATCCAAATAAGCAGAAACTTAAGTGGGTTTTGATGCAAAAAAAAAAAAAAGACTCAAACAAGGTAAACGGTTATTTCGATTCACCAACACCGTTTTAAAAATTAAAATTAAAAATGAATAATTTTAGAGACTTTTGCATCTATATTACAAAAGAGTTAAAATATTCCATGAATGTCACAATAATGAAAATATTTGCACATATAACAAAAAATGTAAATTGATAGACTTACATATTGATAGATTCTATCAATAGAGGTTGATATAATCAATTAATAATATATAAACTAGATTGATAGACTTCCATTAGATTCTATCAATAACTATTGATAGAATCAATTACCGATAAAATTGATAGACTTCTATCACTAGAGAATGATAGATTCTATCAAAGTCTTCAATAAAGAAAGTAAGTAATTTTTTTTTTTAAATGGCAGAATTTGCTATAAACGAATTATTTTTAAAAATGTACTATAATTATAAATTGGAGAAAAAAAGTTATTATACCATCTAAATTTCCATAATTTTAAGTATAAAAGTAATTAATTTTGAAACATAGATTAGATATAAACTTGGAGTTAAAAAAATATTTGTTTTTCTCTTCCATGCCTTCATTATTGTGCCATCACATCACATTTTCGATGATTGAGATATAATATACAAAATATATTTAAATTCTAAATTAGTCTTCATCGTAAACAAATTGTCAAATTTAATCGAACTTATTGCCAACCTTTTTCATAAACATGAACGATTTAGAGGGGAAGAATTTGCATATATTTTGAATTTCAATTCAATGGAAGGTTGAATTCACACTTCATGTTAGGAGAAAAATATGAACAATACGAATTTTGTAATCATTCCATTTTGACTCATGAATTTTCAAACTTTTATTTGATAGTCTGAAAATTACTTAAAAATAAATGAGCATAATATCATATATTCAAAAGTTTAAGAGTTTTAAATCAACATTTTTCATGAATAGAACTCAAAAGAGTGGTTTAGTTAATATTAGTTCCATAAATAAATAACACTTTTGAGAAATGTTTATTAGTATTTGGCTTTAAAAAAATCATTTTAACTGTTGGCGTTGGCATCTTGTATATAGTCATATAGATTAGTTGAAATAGGCACTAGTGAGTGTTGAAACAAACTTATTTTTTCAAGTGCCCAAGTAATCTTCTAAAGTTTAAAGACTCTAAAACAATTTTTATTTTTTATTTACAAATCATAAGTTTGGGAAACGAAAATAAAATTTAAATATTAACAAAGTTGATTTTGAAATTATTTAAATGATTCAAAAGAGTAGGTGACATGTTGGTTTCATTATTATTTAATGGTAATTCAATTAAACGCTACGATTACACAACTCTGCTTGACTCTCAATTATTTAAGAACAATAATTCTATCAAGATAGAATTTGTAGTTTCCTCCCCTGATTTATATATATAAAGAAAAAAAATCTAAAATTATTGTTTATTAATAGACTATGACCATGGTCATTAAAAAAAAAAAAGAAAAGAAAAAAAGAAGACTATGACCATGGGGTCAATTCAATATTATATATATATGTGTGTGAGCGCGCGGGGCTTTTGCATGTATATTACAAAATAGATAAAATATTACATGAATAACACAATAATGAAAATATTTGCACATATGACAAAAATTGTAAATTGATAGATTTTATCGATGAAGGGTGATAAAATTAATTACTAATAAATAAAGTAAATTGATAGACTTCCATCAAATTCTATCAAGAGTCTATCAATAAGAACCGATAGAATCAATCACTCATAAAATTGATAGACTTCCATCACCAGAGAATGATAGATTCTATCAAAGTCTTCTATAAAAAAAGTAAATATATATATCTTTTTTTAAAAATAGATGAATTTGCTATAAAAGAATTATTTTTAAAAATATAATATAATTGTAAACTGTGGTAAAAAAAGTTGTTGTACAGTGCAAATTTCCTATATATATATATATAGAAAGAGAATTTTTTTTAGTAAAATTAGATTTCTCCTTTTTCACTTCCATTAAAAAAAGAAAAGAAAAGAAATATAGTTTTACTATAAAAAAATATATATATATAAAGAAAGAAAGAATAGTTTGGACTTGGGAGAAAATTCAAAGGTGGGCATAGAAATACAATAATTAAATTAAATTAAATTGTATAAAAATGCAAATTGAAAAGTGGAAAAACATTGATCTCAAAAAATAAAATTTTTTTTAAAAAAGGAAAAAACATTACGCCGATTGTGACGGAATTGGAGGAAAAGAGAGTGACGCAATTTCCAATGAACGGCACAGAAAAGTCTACCCGCGTGTCCGGTTGCTGTAGTTAGTTAACATTGTCAACTTAAATTTTAAATTGACCAAATCTTTATTTTCTCACCAAATTCTTTATGCTACCCTATTTTCAAGTTTTGAATTGTTATTTGACTCATTCTAATGCCAAAAATTAGAGATGTTCATGGAATGAAATCGGGAATGACTTTTACGTCCTCGCCACTAAATTTAATTTTTTATGTGATTTTTTTTTTAGGGAATTAAGAATTATAGAGTTTCATGTAAGAAATTATTCCCATTAATTTTCATAGATTTAATATTTATCTATATTTATTTAAGGGGTATTTTTAGGAGTAGACTAAATTGAAAAAAAATATTTACAGGCAAAAAAATAAATAAAATAAAAAATATATAGCAATTATAATCATACCGGACATAAATTATACGTATAATTAATACATAGTATTGTATTAATAAGATAAAATATTGTATTAATACCCTTATACCAATGAATATTAATTATACCGTATATTTGATTATGGATGAAAAAAATTTAAATTTGTCTAGATCTGCAATTGTTTTGTGAAATTGGACTATCCAACATAATTTCCCTTTATTTTATTTTATTTCTTTTTAAATGAATAATTTCCCTTTATTTAATAGCTAACTTTACTTACAATAAATATATATTAATTTTCAACTAGATAGATAAATTTTTTTAAAAATAAATACTTATTTCAATAAATATTTCTATAAACAAAAATAATTATGTCGAGATTAATTGGTAAAAAAGAAAAATGATAAAATAAAATAATGTGAATAGATGAGAATCGATCAAACAATAATGAAAAATATATTCTCTATCTTCATTTAGCTCTCTCCCGCTCATTCTCTCGTTTCCCGCCTAAACGGGAGTTCATCACTTTGTAAGAGTGATCTCTCAAAAAAATTGACATCTCTACAAAATTTCCATTCTTTTTTAAAAACATTAAAATGTTTGTAAGTATTTGGATCAATTTACACACTTTCAATTATTCATTTTGAACAATCTACGTTCATTATTTCGGCTAGGGGACAACTCTAATTTAAACTCAATATTCTCTATAGATTTGTTCTATTTACACCCACTTTATTAATCATTAAGTCAACCTATAGTTCATTAGCTATAAACTTAATGTTCTCAATTAGCTATAGTTCATCATATTATAAATCTTTTTTTTCCTTAATTTTTTTATTTATAATTATGAGTGTCTGAATTAGTTGTCCATTCATTTCGATTATTCTCACCGGGACAACCACATGATCGTACAACGGAAATCGACAAGTACGTACGCTCAATCTTCCTACCTTGATATTTTTGCACCTAAGTTCAACCATGAAAGTAATAGCCAGAATGACATGTTCCTACTGATTCATATTTTGAAGAAAATTGTAACAAAATTGAAAGCTTTTATTTCTCACAAACAGGCAGAAGTTTGAACTTTTACAGACTATATAAGTGTGTCACACCTCAAATATAAGAAGCAGCCTGTTTTTTCTTGAAATCGAGAAATCGAAGCTCCACTTTACTATACGAGCTTCTCATTCTATCAAATTGCTTATAAGAAGATGGTGGGAACAACAAATGATTGACAAAAATTGATGTGAATGTGATTTGAAGTGAAAAAGATGGAAGATGGCAAAACTCGGGAAACCTCGGCAGCTTCATCGGTAACATCGATAGGAAGGGCTGTACATACAGCTCTCAGCATGCTTCACCAAGTCGTCTGGTTGAGGAAGGCGAGTCGCCAAACCTACAAGCGCATCGGTAAATATGGCGAAACGTTTGGTTAGTGATCGTAGTCGAGAGAATTAATGATGGAAGTAAAAAAGAATGGTGCTAACCAAGTTCATAAGATTTTGCAGCTACTTTTGCAGCAATATGTGCTGAAATCTTTCTAATGTTTGTAAATGGAGGGAATATGAGTCCCTTGTCGAAGTTCTCTTGTGTAACTTGTTCAGCCAGAGCTTCCGCTGTTCCGATAAAACAAAGATGTTAAAAACAGACCGAACCCTGCCCCGAAAAGACAGTTTTAAAAAAATAATATTTTAGAGGGGGGTTCGAGGCAATAAGAATGAGAATGATTCTCCAAGAAAGATGGAACAATGCTCTAACTCATTTTTGTGTCATTTACAATCATTTTTACCATAATCACTGTTCATTTTTCTTACTGTCTCGTTCTCTCCATAATCATTTTTTTACCTTATAATCATTATCTGCACCTCAAACATAGATAATGATTTTCTTCATAATCATTCCCAACATCTCAAAAATAGGTAACAGTTCTTCCCATAATTATTTAAGCACGGATAACAATTCCCTCCATACGTCTCTCGTGCCCAACGGTCAAGATTCGCACTTCTCCGACAACCTCATGTGCGAGCCACGTGCCACCGTGTGAATGAGCTCCGCACATACTGAGTCAGCCCTGTGAGTCATTCTTCTGCGTATTTCATTCTCTCCATACTCATTCTCATTCTCCTTGCCCCAAACATCTCCTTAACTCTCTATATCGAAATGTGTATTAAATTAGAGTCGTAGAAGTCAGTTTGGCACTTACAGGCAGCAAGAAGCATGTCGTCACGAACGCGGATGGTACCGGACATGATCACTCCAAGGCCAAAGCCAGGAAAAATATAGGCATTATTTGCCTGAGTAATGAAGAGAGACAGTAATAATGTGAGACTCAGACATCTCATGAAGTTGAGAAAAATGGAACTATAGATATATAAATACCTGTCCAGGTACAAAGACATTTCCATTGTATTCAACAGGGTCAAATGGACTGCCACTAGCAAAAATGGCACGGCCCTGGAAGGAAAAAAATGACCACAAAAAATGAAGGCTAAATCATAAATTGGTCATAATTTGAAAAAAAGAAGGTTAAAATTAGTACATGATTTTAAAAACTAGAATTTAATCCTTATGATTTGATAAAACCTAAAGATTGGTCATTTTTGTTTGTAATAGTTAATCATTATGGAGTGGTCTAGTGGGTCTTGGGAAACTAAGATATGATAGGTTCAATCCATAATAATCACCGACATAAGAATTAATTTTATTACGAGTTTCCTTGACATCCAAATGTTGTAGGGTCATGCAATATATCTCGCGACAATAGTCGAGGTATGCGCAAGGTGACCCGGACAACAATGGATATAAAAAAATTTAGTTAGGTTCATGTGCAAATGATTTGATTTTTTTGTCCAATTAGTCACTTAACTAACATTTTCATCATTTAAACACATGAATAACTAATTTCCACATGTACTTAATTTGCTAACGATTTTTTTAGGTTTTATCAAATCGGGAACTAAATTCTAGTTTTAAAATCATAGGGACTAAATTTTAATTTTCTTTGAACCAAATTATTGCGCCAACATCGACACGACCATATAACTAGGATATCATGTAAAATACCTCAGTCCATGTATAAGCCTCTTCAGCAGTGCATTCAGATTGAGAAGTGGGGTTTGAAAGGGCAAAAACGACTGGCCTCTGCATTCCATAATACAAAACTATATGGTTAATATATTTTCTTTGTGAATCCAAACAAAATACAAATTTGTTGGTTATGGAAATAAAAAAAACCTTGTTATTGGCAGCCATTGCCTCCACTACATCTTTAGTAAACGTTCTTCCCACGCCTGATGTCCCAATCAACACCGTTGGTTTGATATCCTGTAAAAGAGATAGGAGGATAACAAACTATGAAGCCTTTTCCATCATACATGTATGCACATTTGTAAGAATCCAAATTTCTCAAGGGACAAATTGGAAAATCCCCTAAAGGTGGTTAGTGGAGGTAGTAGGAGTGTACAAAAAAATCAACATCCCGAGCAACTCGAACTATCCAACTCAAATTCTAAGGGTTGGGTTGGGTAGAATTCTCTTTGGGATGAGTTGGGTTGAGTTAAGATATTATAATGTTCATTGGGCTGAGTGATATTCTTGGGTTGGCCAAGTTTTGGCTCGTTCTATCCAACTCAACCCAAACTAAGAGTAATATTTTATATATGTGAGTAAATTAATTAATAAGATAGGTACTTAGCATATTGGTAAGAAACATGAACTAATAAAATAGGTAACCTAGGCTTAAATAGAGTATCATGTTTTTTTTAACGTATTTACGGGCTATAAGTTGAATCATAGAGAGAAATAAGGAGATTAACACAACTGATAATTCAACCCAACTAAACTTAAGACTATATAGATTAGGTTGCTCTAATACATAAGGTTGGACAGATTGACAGATTGACTAACCCAAAAATTTGAGTTAGTCCAAACCATTCTCCATACCCCGATGAGAGGTTGAAGGGTAGGTCTTATTTTGGATTACGTCTAAGGATTTAAAAGGATAGAACCGATGCTCGATAATTCACCGGGTAGCTTGTCGTCTTATTTTGTAGTTACCCTTACAAAATTTTAAATGGAGGGGTAAGAAAAATACCTTCACAACATCAATAAGATCCTTAATTGGTTCATGCTCATGAGCCCAAGGTTTCTTGAAGGGTTGAAGTGATTCCTTGCGAGAACTAACAATGAGGCCCTGCACAACAAGAAGATTAACACTAATAGAAATATATATACACCAATAAAATGAGATACTTCCTTTCAATTTCTTTGAACTACCTTTGAATCCACAAGCCAAATTTTCTTGCGAGCTTCTTCCAAGGGGATCTTTGTCTACAAATGAATTCGAGTTAGTTTCATTATTGCGGGAATCTTTCATGCTTCTCACAACAAGTTTTCGTTGATATCTGTTGGTTGATATAATTAAATTTATCTCAACCTATTAGCTTAAGATTTTTTGGATTGATTCGCCAGGCACTGGAGACATCAAAGGAGTAATATCAAAGGTGAGTTTCAAACCTAGGACCTTGAGGAGAGCATACTCTCAAAACCCAAGTCTTCAATCCCTACGCCACCCCTTGGGGACAAATTTAATATGATTCAACATGCTATTAGAGCAGGATGTCATGTGTTCAAATTCTTGTCAAGTCATTTCATCCCTAATTAATATTACTTTTCATTTTTCGGACATTTTCAAGTTTCCAAGTTCAAAAGTGAGAGTCTATTGGTTGATATAATTAATTTTACTCTGATCTATCAACTTAAGTTTTTGGGTTGATTGGTGATTTAACATGATTCAATGCCAAATTTCTTTTGAGTTGTAAAAACTATAGGAATCATTCATCAGGAACATTAGCATTATATGACCATCACCTTGTTTGCCATCTCTAAAGCAATGAGTTCTCCAATTCCTGTGCCAGCCTATAAGCAAGAAAAGCTTGAAGTCAATCAAGAAGAAAACATAGGTAGTTGAAATCTAAGGCCCCATTTCACAATAATTTTATTTTTAATTTTTTGTTTTAAAAATTTAAGCCTACGATAACTATTTCAACCTATAGTTTTTATTCCTAAAAACCAAACCAAAATTTGAAAACTAAAATCTGTAAGCTTCCAAAAACTTGTTTTGATTAATGAAATTTGGTTAAGATTCAAACACTTTCTTATAAAACGGACCCTAAGAAAGTTCGATATCGCTTAGACAGAGTGATGTAGATATAAATAAATTAATTAAAAACAAGAACTTTATAACATTTTAGTATAGCCAACCTCTCCAGCACCAAGAAATAGGAATGTATGGTCAGCCAATGTTCCACCAACTAGCCTCAGAGCTGCAACAAGCCCAGCAAGAACCACAGATGCTGTCCCCTGTTGAGTAATAACTTTCTCATTAGAATGCCAATATCAAAACATTACCTAAAACAATTTGGATTCGTTTAGTAATAACCTGAATATCGTCGTTAAAGACGAGATGACTCTCTCGATATTTCTCTAACAGATCGAATGCATTGTGGTTAGCAAAGTCTTCAAACTGGAAAAAACACAGTAGAGTAAGGTTGTATCATAATGATAGAAGCATTCAGTTTATATGGTTTTCATTACAGCTATACCTGAATGAGGATTTTCTCTCCATAATTCTGTTTGACAGCTGTCATGAACTCTTCGATAAGCTCAGAGTATTCCTAAAGCAAGAAACATAAAGGTGAAAACCGTTGGTTGATATAACTAAATTTATCTCAACTCATCAACTTAAATTTTTAGGTTGACTGGTAATTTAGCATGATTCAACATGGTATCAAAGCAAGCGGTCCTCTATTCAACAAAGAAGCATGGACACAGATACGAGAAACGAACACGAAGATACACCATTATTTAAAAATGTAGGAAACGGATATAATATTAAAAGATCAAATTCAAAATATCTTAAGTTTTTTACTAACTATGAAAAATAATTAAAATAAAGATAAACATGAAAATTCACTCAGCGTTTGGTTATATGAGACATTTTAAATCCAATGAAGAATAAAACTTCACCATTCTTTAAATGCCTACTAAAATCCCACGAAATAGAGAATTTTGAGTGTCGTACACGTGTTTGAAAATTGTCCAAAAGTATCGATGTTGAACATATGTCCAACATGGATACTTTGTCAAAATCAAAGTGTTCATGCTTCCTAGGTATTCAAATCTATGTCAAGTAGTTTTATTTCCATTTCATATTGATTTCTATTGGTTTAAAATTTCAAAACTTTCAAGCTCATAAGTGAAGGGTCGTGTTTCAATTTAAGCTTTTAGGTTGACCACGACACCAAATACTACAAACCTGGCCAGTAGCCCTTTTTTGCTTTAGCCCAATGTAGAACTCATCGTTCAACAACTTCTCATTGTTTGTACCGACATCAATGGTAATAGGTAAGCACTGAAACAAGTCAAAACAAGTCGCATTTGTGATAACATAAACAAATTTATACTCAATAAGATATTCAAAACAAGTCATATATGTATTAGGTGAAAATTTGATAAGATCCAAGATCTATATCGATATCAAAGAACAAAGAAACTACAAGATAAGTCAAGTTTTATAGAAACTTGGAACCTCCCGTTCTTTAGAGAATACTCTCTTAAGCCCACTAAAATTTCACTCAATATTTTGCTGATCATTCACTACCCATTCCCTCTTTTTTTGGCATATGTGACTATCTGAGTCAGTTTGTGTATAGTGCACACCTCGACTAATATCATGGGACATACCACATGACTCTACAATATTTGAATATCAAGGAAACCCGTAGGAAATTAATTCTCATGCAGGTGGCTACCATGGATTGAACCCATCACCTTTTAGCTCTCGAAAACCTTCTAGACCACTGGGTCACTCCATGATGGTTCATTCCCTCCTATTTACAACCCAAATACCCTAACTTTCTAACTAATTGCCCACATATCCTTACATAATTCCCAATTCTTCTAAGGCCCCAACCCAAACCTATCAAAATTATCCACGTAAAGTATTCAAATTCAGAACTTTTGTGATTGCATTAACAAAATCCTTTTGGTTAGACATGATAGGCTTAAAGGGCAGCATTTTCAAATGAAGGAAAGTATTAGGCTCCTAGGCATTTTGGGATATTAATATTATATCAGTAAGGGTATAGTTGTAATTAGCTATTATAGTTGTGCTTAAATAGGGGAGAGGAGTTCTTAGCAAGGTATGTATTTTGATATTGTTGTCTTGTTCAACAAGTTGGGAGAGTCTAGCCCTCTCAAATGGCTAAGGTATTGTAACCCTATTATATCAATATAGTTCGCTCGTGTTTATTATTATCGGTGTTAGTTCTGTGTGAGTGATAAGATCATTGGGGTCTTATCAGAAAGATATTTCCATGTAGAAAGGAGCAGCATAGAATAGACTTACAGCAGAAGGACGAACACCACCAAGGGCAGTATAGAGAGCAAGCTTTCCAACTGGAATCCCCATACCCTAAATTATTCCATCAACAAAGAAGGCAATAGAGCTTTGATCATTATGAGAAATGAAAGAACATACACGAGCATAAAAAAAAAGGTTCTTCCTATATATAAGAGTGATTGCTATCTGATAGTGTGAGGATCCACCTCAAAACTAATTGGTGATCAGTGGAGTAATCCATCTATCTTATAAATGCTAGACCTCTTTTGGGTTCACAAATCTTGGATGGGAACCTAATTTCCTTTTATTTGACGGAATACCTGTTTGACTTTAATGGACTCTGATACCATATTAGATAGTGTGTGTATCCAACTCAAAACCAATTGGTTATGACAGGAGTAGCCGACTTATCTTATGCTAGTATGTTTCCTCACTTTTTTTATATGGGGTAACTGTGGGATCCTTAACTTCCTTTATGAGCGGCACAGTAGTTGAACGCTTGAGCTTTTAAGGGTATCCTCTTCTCATTCGAGGTGATTGTGCTGACTAATTTTCTAAGCAACCCCTAGTTTCATTTTTGTATCTCGGTGGGTCAGTAGTGCTCCAGGTTTAGAGGAGCAAACCTCCAAGTTCCAGGGTCATCAAAAAAATAAAAAAAGTGGGATCCATAACAATTGTTCATTCCTCAATTCAGAACTATACCTGACAGCCAAGGTCACCGAGCCCCAAGATCCGCTCACCGTCAGTGACAACAATGACTTGAACTCCCATCTCGGGCCAGTTTCGCAAAACCTCTAAGATCATCCCTCTGCACAAAAACATCTTAATTTCAACAAAAATAATAAGAAAGTTTATAAATTTGAACTTTTGACTGTACAAGAACTGAAAGAGGTTATGGTTAACCATACTTCTCCTTCAAACTGATAAAAAGACCCTGTGGTTGCCTGAAGATGCTACCATATTTCTGGCATGCTTCCCCTACAGTTGGAGTATAGACCACTGGAAGTAACTCCTCAACATGCTCTATGAGAAGCTTGTAGAACAACTTTTGGTTGCATTCCTACCCAAAGTAAAAATGTAACTGATTATCTTTGCTCTCAACTTCATTGACAGTTTAAATAATTGATCATGATACATTTTCACCAACAAAAAGGACATCAATGATTCAATATTTTATAGAAAAAGCAATTTAATTTAGTTTTTTAGTTAAACATATAGAGGTCGAGAGATTTGAACCTCTAACTTCTTGATTGAAGGTTTTTTTTTTAATTATATTTGTGGGACTGTAAGTGTCTGGGTTTGGTTGAGCTAACCTATGTGCATCTTGACTATTCTCACTGAAAAGACCAAACCCTTCAACATTTGACTCTCAAAGAAATCTATAAGAAATTATTTCTTAGGTAGGTGACCACCATAGATTGAACGTATAACCTTTTGGTTCCTCAAGATCCTCTTGACCAATTCTTGATCGAAGATACAAGCTTTTATTAGTTGACCAATTCTTAGGTCCACATAAAACAACTCAATATAATTTAAACTACAAAAACTACCAATGAATATAAAGCTATTTTTCAAAAATTAAGACGGTCTTATAAAACTAAGAGGCGATGAGTTGAATCCATGATGACCATGTATCTAGAAGTTAAATTTTCTATAGGTTTTCTTGGCATCCAAATATTGTAGGATAAAATGATATGTCCCATGACAATAGTCAAGGTGTACGCAAGCTAGCCGAGACATTCACCGATATCAAAAAACAAAAAACGAAGAGTCGAATATGCGAAAAAGAGTTTCGTTGCCACCTGAAGATCCATCATGGCCATGTATTTCTGCAGAGGAATTTTATATTGCCGAAGCCTGTCTAACAAATTCTTTACCTGACATTTGAGAGTCAAATAAATAGTCACAAACTAACAATTCTATACCAAAAAAAGTTACAAATGATCAAAGATGAAACCTGAAGATCTTGTGAAATGACAACAGGAGGCAAAAGGCCACGCAAGTAGTGAGAATCTCTTTCTTTGTCGTTGAAGGCTAGGCCTTTGTTGTGTTGTGGATCCCTCAGTAAATTGTATCCACTTGAGAAAAATAGGAAAGAATTATGATTGGTGAAAAATTACAAAGTAAAGTTGTTCATCATTCCAAATAAAACAAACTATTTTCTTTTAAAGAGTAAATATTCCAAATGAATATCCAATGATTGTTGTTCTTATAGTGTAACATTGTATTATTACTATTTTTATTTTAGTACATGGGTGGTGAGGGTTTTTTTTCGTGATTGTGTATGCCAACTTATGCGCACCTCGATCAATATTTTAAATAGTCCCAAAAGATGTGCCTCAGGCCCGAAAAGACTCACGCACAATGTACGCGTCTTTCCTTAAAAAGGCAAGGCGCAGATAGAAAAGTTTGTGAAAGGCATGCACCTTTGTTGAAACTCTCAGGCACACAAGTAGTGTGCCTCGAGGGCTTCCTCATTTATTTATAAATGAGTCTTTCCTTAGAAAGGCAAGGCGCAGATAAAAAAGCTTGCGAAAGGCATGCACCTTTTTTGAAACTCTCAGGCGCACAAGTAGTGTGCCTCGAGGGCTTTCTCATTTATTTATAAATCCAAGTAAAATAGTCCTTACTCATTTTTCTTTATTTGTTTTTATTTTCAAATTTAACAATTATTTCAAACTTTTGTAAAAAAAAACAATTAAACCTCACCGCTGCTCTATTCACACTAATTATCATCAATGAAGGAGTAGATGAATATGTATTTAGCAACTATAATTTTTTTTTTATAGGTAGATGGCCATCGTAAACTAGGGGTGATTTTGGTTCAGTTTTTTTCGGTTTTGTACCAAACCGACAACCGAACAGATATTTTTGGTTTTTAAAAAATGAATCCGATCCAATGTCCAATAAAATATAGAATCATTGGTTCGGTTTTTCAATATAAAAAAATGGATCCGATCCGATCCAATGTCCAATTTTTTTTAATATATCAAAACATATTTCTCATATATAAAGAAACTTCTCATAAACAACTATTTTTTTAAAGGTTATAAGTATTTTTAACTTATTCAAAATTATCTAAGGATGTTTCTTATTGAAATAGGAGTGAATTAAAGAAATATTAATGGAAGGAATATGGCTTTATATGAATTATTGACAATATATATATTTTCGATTTGGATCAGTTTTTATTGGTTTTTTAAAAACGAAAACCGGAACCGATCCAATATTTTCGGTTTTTTCAAATTACAAACCGATATGTCCAATTTTGTGCTAAAAAACCGATCCGATCCATTGGATTGGATTGGTTCGGTTCGGTTTTTTGTTGCACCCCTATCGTAAACTAAACTTATAAACTCTTCGATCTTCAAAACCTCCTTGATTAGTAAGTCAACTCATGATTATTCACTTCTAATCTCAAGAAAATAACAAATCCCTTTATTGCTAAATATGTTTATATCAATAAATTGAATGTGAGCTAAGGATTCACACTTTTAGGTGATGCAAGTAAGTTTAACAAATAAATAATGAGTGATATTAACAGACAATTGAAAGTAAAAATCTCTAATGACACTCAAAAGAAACTATGAGCAAAATATTTCTCAAATTTAATCAGTTTTTGTTAAGGAAAAACTTCAAAAAAGAGATATAATTATAACATAATATGAAATTTTTTTCTTTCTTTCACTTACCTAGCAACAGAAACAGTCCATGGAGTGGCACACTGGTTCTCCGGGTCCAAATCCTTCCATGAGCACGCCATCGAAACACTTTCGTTTCTTTCAACTTCCCCCACCGTCTGATACCAACGATCAATTCAGACTACTCAATCCAAACCGTAAGAATTTAGTTATGATTTTCTTTTATGTTGCATTATGATTTTATAACTTTCATTTGGTTTCGTATGTTTTCATGCAATTTTAACTTATTTAACCGAATTCAGCACATACATATTATTTAATAACATAAATTCTTAGCATATTGATAAAGAGCACGACACTATTAAAATAAAATTTTGGTTTGAGAAATGATTGCAGTACTGCTCATGTGGCGAAATCTTGACCATTTATTTTATTTTTAATTTAAAAAATTATTTTTTAAAAGATAAGAAAAGAAAAAAAGTGGTACAAATTTCGTCACATGAGCGGTAGCATACTGCCTTGCAGCATGCAATCATTTTTCATCTGGTTTCTTAGGTTATGAGTTGAATCTTAGAAAAGAAAAAATGGTATAAAAATAATCCAAAAATTGAACCGAAAAATATATAGTTTCGATTGTTCTAATAAATGAAATTGGGCGGGTTAACGGGATTGACCAACCCAATGAACCAACTCGGACTAAATAAACCTCTAACTACAAGAATTGAAAATGCTCACCTTGTTATATTGAAAACAAAATCCACACAAAGATTAGCCAAGAACACAATCCTGTTGTTTGAACAGATGAATGAAGTAGAGTCATATAGAGTTTCACTAAGGAATCTTGTGGCTTAGAAAGAAACATTCCAAAATTGGGTATAAACTAAAAATAGAATTTGTAGTTACGAGGAAAAATGCATCAAGAAATTTGTGGGGGAGAGCAGTTATTGTCACCATCTTTGCGAGTTTCTCCATTTTTTTTTTACTTGTTCCATGTCCTTTAAATTAAAATTTATGGTCTTCATCATTTAGAAAAATTACAAAATAATAATAATAATAATAAATCTATCTCCATTTCATAATCACAATCATTAAAAGTTAGGTTGAATAACTTATCCGTATCAATGTATGTTAAACGCAAAAAGTCACGAGTTCGTGACCTCCACGTTCCGCTCCGTGCTCCTCAAGTGCAAATGCATATCGCATTGCAGCGCCCGTCTATGCATCTTCATTCTGCAATAAGGTTTAATGAGAATGCATATATAAACTCGAATTAAACCCTAGCCGTATTATGATGTTTATTATGTAACTCTGTAATTTGCCTCTCTTTAATAAAATTGTTCTCCCTCTTTGTCTGTGGAATAGATAACACTACGTTAGTGAACCACGTAAATTCGTGTGTTCTTATTTCTTCCTCTTTTGCATTATCGTTATCTGTTTTCATATATTCGATCGATTGTTGATTGTCGTTTTCATAATTGCAATACTGTTTATTATAATCTAATAACTACTAAATTACATGTTTTAATTTTCAAATAAAATAAATCACCACCATTTCATTTCTACTTATTTCATACTTACTAATTATGCGATTATAAATTAAAATTTTCCATGTAAAAAAGTTATGGACTTATGTTTGTTATCCTCCGACTAATTATGGGCTTAATACTGCTTCAAAGAAGAAATCCGACTACTGCTCTTAATCTCAATTGGTACCCTCTTTGCAATGCTAGCTTTGAATCCGCTGCTCATTTGCGCTGCACTTATGCTGGTACTATTCGTAGTCAAATCCCTATAACTTTTCCTCATGAGGATAATCTCCAACAATTGGCAACGTTTCTTCATCCCATTATGGAATCCAATACCATCTGTGTGAAGATGATTTTGAGGCAGAATATGGTTGGAGCTTGTTTATGGTGGCTATGGAATGAGCGAAACGCTAGAATCTTCATCGATGGTTACAAGATCAAGACTGCTCTTCAACGTAACTATGGGACAAGATCATTATTTATGCAGCAGGTGCTTAAAATCGAGTCTGTTTGGTCATTATGATGTATCTACTATTATTGCCACTTGGAAAAATCTATTGCAATCCCTCCGTTCTCTTTTATACGAGTATCCTTTTCTAAAGAAAAATGTTTGTTATCCTCCAATTTCTTTACATAGTTTTTCACATTTTACGAGGGAAGCATTTGAATTTTTAGTGTAATTTTAAAATAAAACCACACTTAAAAAAAAAAAAAAAAAAAGAATAAACATCATGTTCACTTCTACATTACATCATATACCATATATTCTAAAGAAATATGATTGGTTTTTTTTGGCCAACTTTAAAAAATGAACTAGGAAGGGAAAAATAAACAAATGTTTATCCAATGAAAACTAAGATAATCAAGCTAAAGTAAGAAAGTTTCCCTCAAGTCATGTATAATCGTTTGGATGTGTTTTTTTTTATAGAGAAATTAGAGTCAAAATTTTGTTAGAATATAGATTTAAAATGAATAATTAAATAAAAATTATTAAAAGTGAATTATTAAAATGATTAAATAATTAAAAATGAATAGTTAGAAATGACTGCGTAGTTATGAATAATTAAAAATGAAAAGTTATATTTAATAGTAAAATAATAAAATATTTTATTCTAAAAAAAAATAATAACAAATATTTTAAAATGTTGCTTAAATATGAGAAATAAATATCCCAGGGTTAAAAATGTAATTCACCATATTTTATTCATTTATATATTTGAAAAATGTCCGAGCAAAAGAAAGTCTGAAGTAATACATCCAACGAACACAATTCTCAGTTCTCTTCTTCTCACTGCAATTTTCGCTCTGCATAAATTTCTCCTGTTCTTCCCAATGGAGTTTCGAAATTCACTAAGGAATTTTGACGATCCTTCATCCGAATTCACACTAAACGAGGCAAGTTCTTACGTTAATCTCGAGTTTGTATCTTTCATTCAAAGTTTCGAGTTCAGTTTCTCTGATCGAATTACAAGCAGAAATCGTTTATTGCATTTTCTGATTTGAAACGATCGGTTTCGATTTCGACTTTGAATTCAATTTCTTACGTTAAGCTCGAGTTCGTATCTTTCAATCCAAGCTTCGAGTACAGTTTCTGTGATCGAATTACAAGCAGAAATCGTTTATGGCATTTTCTGGTTTGAAATGATCGATTTCGACTTTGAATTCAATTTCTTAGGTTAAGTTTCGAGTTTAGTTTTTCTGATCGAATTACGAGCAGAGATTCCTTTCAACATTTTCTGATTTGAAATGATCGGTTTCGATTTCGACTTTGAATTCATTTTCATCATCGTGTTGCGAATTTGCAGATTGTGCAGATGGATAGTATCTTAAAGGATTCTGGAGATCAATCACTCAGTCAAGAGTTTTTCCAAGATGTTGCTCTTCATTTCAGGTAATATTGCTTTGATCGCGTTTTTACACCAGTATTTGTGCAATCGAGCATCGTGTTCATCTTTTCATTCCGGCTCTTTCTTGCAGTTTCTCACCGTGGCGTGTTGGAAAATCTCAAGTCACTGCGGAACAGGTTTTCGATTTTTTCTCATCCGCATTCTACTTTGTTCGTTGTTTTTGTTGATTTTTGGTAGTTCTTGTGTTCTAGGTCAAAAGATGGTTTCAGATTCGGAAAAATGAAATGCGAAGTAGTCGTGATGAAGCTCGGCCTTCACCTCCATCTCCGCCTCGTCCTCCGCCGTTACCTCCGCCTTCGACTTTACCTTTGGAACTCTTGCTTTATCATTCGGAACCGCCTCGAAGTGTTCCTGAATTCAGAGGTAATTTCCGCATCAGTTCTTGTCGAATTTTAGAAATTCTAGCTGGAATTCTCCTTTAGAATGTCAATGCAGCAAGTGCTGTGGTTTTTGGTGTATACGTTTGTTTTATATCTTCTTGCCCTGCAATGGTGTATACGTTGGCAAGAATCATTCTAATGGCTGCATGCACAATGATTAGTAATTTCTTCGTTCTGAGATTATCAAGCCTTTTATCAAGAGATTTTAAGTGGAAAAAACTGTAGTTATGTTGGTGATGAAACTTGAAACTCACAAATTTTCGTTGTTCTTACTGTATGTTAGTCTATGCTTAGCAGACAAGTAGGATCCGCTATAATTCTGGTTAGTGGTTTTTGCATACCGATCATATCTTGAGTTTCTGCATACTGCTGCTTATAGAATTTGTGTATAAAAACAAACTTGGAGTTTCTCGTTGAGAAAGCCAAACTCCGTTGGTTTTAACTTTCAACTTGTGCTATTTGATGCCACAATCCTGTGTTCATCCCTTTTTCTGAATGGCGGTATAGTTCGAATCATTGTATGCACTTTGAATGAAAAATGCAGTGCATCCTTGCATGATTTGAGCTTTGGCCAAGATACTATAATTTGCAGTTTTGCAGTAATTTCACTCTTCTATGCGCGATGACTAACTTGAAATCTTTCCAATTTCCAAATCGGATTATTAACTTCTTAAATATATTTACTTGAAAATTTAATGCAGGCAAGCCTACTGTTCTTTCAGAACTGGCATTTGAAGCCTTTTCGTCAAAAGATAATGCATGGTGAGAAAATTATAGAGCAGAAAATATAAAACTGTTACATGAGTGTTATCTGTGATGCCATCATATGCTCATTTTCATACAAGCACAATTCCATGGATTATAAGCTATAGTTGATAGTTGACCATAGTGATATTTACATGGTAACTTCAGTACAAGTGTGTTAATAATCAGATTTTGTTTCGTATAATCTACACATAGAGCTTTTATACTCAAATTCTTATCTTAATGCCAACTTAAAGCACATGCTTCATGGTCATTGTTATGAGTTATATTTTTATTGTCCATACAATAAATCTCTCTTAGCATTATTCCCTGCTTTCATTCATAATGTTTAAGTTTAGTTGTCTTACAATATGTTCAGTCTGTATCATTGTTGAGATGGTATCTACTATTGTTGATATATGTTATATGGCATAGATTATGGGCTAATATATCATTATCTTGTGGGAATATTTTATTAAGACGCGTCTGTTCAAATATCACCTTAACTATTGATACTTGAAGAAGCACATTATTCTGCTTTCAGTACTCTTACTGGCACGATCATTTTTGGTTAAGGCTCCGTAGTTTTTTCTGTGGAATTGAAGGATCTTACTAATGTTTCTTTTGATTTCTTAGGTATGACGTTGCTTCATTCCTTAATTACAGAGTTACTTATCATGGAGAACTGGTAAGATTTCTCACATAAATCATATACTCCTTAGACTCTCTAGATTGCAAAATGACACAGAATACTTGACAATTTTTCACTCTCTGTGGTTTATTATCATACACCTTAGAAAAAAGTTGGCAGATTTTGTAACTTTGAAGAGAAGCCCTCATGATCTGTTGTTCTTTTTGTACCACTGAATTGGAATGAACTTCACAGGAAGCTCGAGTTCGATTTAGGGGCTTCGGAAAGGAGGAGGATGAGTGGGTGAATGTCGCAAGAGGAGTGCGTGATCGATCCATACCTTTAGAATCTTCGGAGTGTCACAAAGTAAGAGTTGGAGATCTCGTGTTATGTTACCGGGTAATTTCTATATTCTAGTTTACTTCTTCCTAAACTGTAATTTTAGTGAGGGTTTTTAATTTTGGTAACCAGGAAAGTTTCATACTAAAACATATGTTAATGTTAGTAACAGAAAACGTTAACAACAAAGAGACCAAACACATAGATTTATGTAATTTACTAATTCATTAACAGATTGGTAAAGGGATAAATGTTTTAAGAGAATTTATATAGTGTACGACTTTTGAAACCTTTAATGTATCATAGGGTCAAACATAAAAGTCCAATACAAAATGTTGAGTCATTATAGCCTAGGAAGCATAGACACTTTGATTTTGACAAAATATTCATGTCGGACTCTGGACACGTGTCCGAGACTCGAAATTCCATTTCCTCTTTTATTATTATTATTAGTTTGAGACAATTCGCAGATGTACCATAGACACTTCACAGACACAACATTTAAGAGTTATTTGTTTCAAGTGGTCGATGGCACGACAACGGTATACTGTTTTTTTTAGTACAAATTGGGGGAAGGGGATCAACAAACCCTACATAAAGGGTACAACTGCTCTGAAATAATATGAGAGCCAAATATTGATTTCGGGCTCAAACTCGTGGCCATGGAGTTGAAATGGATTAATACCAAACAAGATAACCAACACGAATACTTTTTCAAAATCAAAGTATACGGTATAGTGTTGGTGGAGGTAGTCGATATAGTGTTGGTGTTGAAGTATGTAATATGACCGCCACTGGAATGGAAGCATGTGAGCTGGATAAAGTATTCGTGTCGGACTCTGGACAAATTATTAGTGTAGAGAATTTATATAGTGTACAGTGTAGTGTTGGTGGAGGTAGTCGATGATGATGTCCATCAAAGGTACATGGACTAATTTAGAAAAGGGGATAAAGAGAGAAAATAGAATGAAGAGGACGGAAACTAAAATATTTTGAGATTAGTAAGGGTTAAAATTATAAATTTTGTTTTGTGGGATTTTAGTAGACATTTAAAAATCGGTGAATTTTTTTCTTTATTGGATTTAAATGGACTCATATATATTATAACTATGTGGTTGAATTCAAACTTGATTAAATTTTCGTGTCATTCTTTATTTTAATTATTTTTCAACTAAATATTTTGGATTTGATCTTTTAATAGTATATCATTAAAAAAATAAAACAAAAATAATGTGTCCCCGACGCATCTTTTTAAAGGATATTGTGTCTATGTCGTGTTAGTATTGCGTGTCCATGTTCGTGCTTCTTAGATTAGCGTAATATAACTTATTCAAGTAATTTCATTATCATAATGCTCGTAGTAGTAAGTGGGAAAGAAGTCCTCGTTCCGATTCAGATGATTTAATGGCTTATTTACAGGAAGAAGAAGATCATGCCCTCTACTTCGATGCATATGTTGTGGAAATTCAGAGGAGGTTGCATGATAATGGAGGTTGTCAATGTATATTCGTAGTACGCTTTGACCATGATCACTACGAGGTAAGGATATACATGTATTTTTTTTCCTTTTTCTTACCGTTTAGCTATTGCTCTTGTTGGTGTCGAAGTAAGTAATATTATGACCGCTACTGGAATGGAAGCATGTGAGCCACCATCTCACATTGCAGCGCATTGGTGCAATGCGTTCCACATGTGTTTGCGCATCGGCATTCTGTTTCTGCAGCGCGCGTCCACACATTCGCATTTCTGTTTGATGCTTACGCATTCTGTAATAGGGTTTAATAAGAGTGTCTATTTAAACTCGAATTAAACCCTAGTCGTATTATGACATAATCTCTGTATTTGTAAATTTTTGTATCTCTCAATAATATTGCTCTCCTTCTCTGCCCGTGGACTATCCAACCAACGTTGGTGAACCACGTAAATTCTGTATATTGTTTCTTCTTCGTCTTTCACGTTTATCGTTATCTGTTTTCATATCTTCATTTTATGATTGTTGATTGCCGTTTACATAACACTAATAATGTGTCTTTTTTTTTATTAGGAAAAAGTGCATTTGGGGAGATTGTGCTGTAGGCCTTCAGCTTACAACTCACACCAACTTTAATGTTAAAGACATGCCTGAAAATCTACCTTCCTCAAAATGTATAGTTAAATAATTCTGTTGCTTGTAATTTACTAAAAATTTTGTTTGTATATGCAACAGAAACAGAACAAGCTGCTCCAAAGTGAAGAGTCATGCTCCACATGAGGAAAGGAGAACACTTTAGTACTTATTATGTAGAATTACAAGGTTAGTCCCTAAACTGTTTTCAACTTCTATAACTGCTAGTTTCTTAAATTTTAGGGAATTTATTTAGGTAGCAGGTTTTTGACCTGTCTATTTTAATTATAACATTTTTTTATAAAAATATTTCATATATAGCAGATTTTGGGTGGACTTTTTTTATTTTCCAATTTTGTCTTTTCTTCACTGGCGCTTCGGTCCAGCAATCGACCCGACCTGACCCAACCCATCGATCAAAGGCTATACTCCAAGCTTTGCTTCTGCAATTTCAACCTCTCCCACAAATTCTTCCTCCACATCTCGCAAACTTTTCTCAATTTTACTCACACCTCTGTCTCTCTCATCAAATCGATTGATGTTCTTGGCAAGTCTTGAAATTTTGATATGGGAAAAATCTCGTTATTTTTATCTTGTTATCAGCCAAATAGACTATTAGCTCAAGTGATTCAAGGTTATCGATATAAGTGATTTAAGGTTATGAGCTGAATTAACCATAGGCTATCAACCAAAATGATTGAAATGTCAACATTTTGATCATTTTACATGATCGACTCAATTTTTTTTGCTATATATGAAATATTTTTAAATTTTTGTTATGGTTTTTTTTTTTTTTTTTGCTATATATGAAAAATCTTATATTTAATAGGACTCCAACGTTTGAGCTTTATGATTAGTAAGTTTGAAATGAATTCAAAATATAAGTTGGTCTTTTAAATATAAAATTTATGTTTAATGGGAGTGTATGTTTAAAACGATTATAATTTAATCCTTAAATATAAATTTGAATTTTATGTTTTGATGTTATTTTTTTGTTCTATTTGAATTTAGCATCCTTATTTTGGATTGTTTCATCAATTTAACTTGTTTGAAGTAATTCATTTCACTTGATTAAAACATATCAATTTCATTCGATTTAAATTATCAATTTTTTGACGATCAGTTTAATTTGATTAATCTATTTTTACAATATTTAATTTTTATTATAAAATTTTGACATTAATTGAACTTTTTTCCTTCTTTCGTTAGTCATGAAAAATCTTGTCTGTTCAATGGAACCTTATAATTTCAATTTCGTAATTTCAGTTTTGTGAGTGAAGTTTATTACAAAAAAGAAAAAAGAAAAAAGAAAAAAAAGAGAACAAATTCAAAACATTCAATATTTTAAATATGAATATGAATTTTATATTTAATGAAATTTAAACATTTTAATTCTAATGTGCCATTAGATCTTTAATTTTACCAACAAGAATAGTTGTGCAGTGGCATTAGTGAACACCGAATGATCAAGAAGTTTTGAGTTCTAATCTTCCACTGTTGTAATTTTTTTTTTAAATCTCTAATTTTTGTAAGTTTTGTGATTAATAATCGCAAAGCACATTAAAACAATTTTAGTTTTGTGTCTGATTTTTTTTAATTATTAATTTAAAATACTAATTCAATTTTTTAAATAAAAAAATGCAATTTAGAAATTCCTATTCGAGAACTCACAACTTTTTCAATAGTAGTGAAATTATGATTGAAATTTTGAATTAAAAATAGAAGGATAAAATATACTTTACTCCCTATATTTGAAAAAAGTTGAGAGTTTAATTCTAATAGTTTCAAAACTATAGTTTCATTCCTATAATTTTTTAAAAAAGTTTAAAACTAGAGTTTGATTCCTAAGTTTAATTCTTATAATTTAAACAAAGTTAGAATTTAATCTTTACTTTCATATAAAATCAATAACAGATTAAATACATGAGAGTTTTTTTGGATAAGATATACATGAGAGTTCATTATTCACTCATAAATTATATGGTTTTTATGTTATATCAATTACTTAATTTGTAATTTCATCATTGACACGAATAATTAAATTTTGAATACTTTAATTCCCTAGGGATTCAAAATGAAAGACTAATTTTTAAGTTTTTATCTAATCATAGAGAGACCAAGATCTAATTTCTAAAATTATAGAAACTGAAATTATTGAAAAAATAAGAACTAAACTCTTATTCAAAATTAGGAGGACATAAGTTGGGCAATGGTAGAAGTTAGAATAGCTCAAGCCTGCTGCCACCTAAAAGAAAGAAAAGAGCGAAAAATTACATAGAACCATTTCAATACTATTTATTTTTAAAACTAATAATCATCAATTTAGTCAGCTTTATCTAACTAACCATTTTATTATTTCACAAAGTATTTCAACTTTGAAACCTAAACCAACTAGAAAAAATAGACCTGAAATATATATTTTTTTCCAAGAAAAAAAATCCACAGGAGAGGGTTAAGATTAATAGGCTTATAAATTATCATTAATGGGGCAAATGTTTCTATAAATGGCATATAATAATAATTCACAAACATTCTAACAGATAGCATCTACTTTAATTACATTTAATTCGACTAAGGTTATCCAACGCTGTCCCCTCTAAATCTTGGATACCCCCTAATGAGTACTAAGGTCTCTGCTCTGTGAATCACCTTTGTTTTTTGTTTTTTTTTTCCCTTATTTTGTTAGAACAGATATAGAGAAACTCACGAAACTGTTCTTCCATAACATACGGATGCAATATAAAGGTTCTTTGCCCATTTCTCCTGCAGAAATGATGAAAGATTTAGACAATTTTGAACATCGAAGGGCGTAAAAGCCTTTGAAATGTTCATTGAGCTCGATTACGACGTTGGTTACCTTTACGTGGGTGCTTGGAAATGCGGATGTTCGGAGAGTTTCTTGTGTTTCATCGGTGGGTTTTCGCTTCGGGACGCTTAGAACTAAGGCTGCTTGGTCACTGGTTGCTGCAGTTGCCGTGATTCGATACCCGCAGTCCCACCGACGATGAATACCTTCACTTGGGTACAAGAAATCTAATTCGACCACCTGAAATTTTAAGAACGGTCAATAATGAGTGTTCGAACCAGTTTCAGGACACCTAGACTTTTTTTTTAATGTACCTACTTAGATTCGATCATGAGGCCAATAATACCGAACTAATTTACAATTCAGACTTTTGGCCATCAATCTACGTTGCCGTTTATTCGATTGTCAAGATATAGATATTGTTTTGGATAAAATACTATTTTGTTTGAACTCTAAATTTACAAAAGTCTAATTTTAATCTATTAATGAAAATTGGTTTAATAATACAAATAATTTTAATGCCAGCAAAGGCAAAAATAGACATTTCTAAAAATTTATAGAAAAAGATCGACAAATTTTTAAGAAAAAGTAACAAATGTTTTGCAATAAAGACCAATATTGAGTTTTATATTAAAATTAAACACACCAAAATGAAACCAACTTGGTCATGGTGACCAAATAAACATAAATATATAGAATTAAAATTAAACATTTAAAAGTCTAGACACTAAAATTGAACATTTAAAAATCCCAAAACTAAAATTGAAAATTTAATAACTCCCAAGTTTCTAAAGACTAAAATTGAACATTTAAAAGTCCCAAAATTAAAATTGAACATTTAGAAGTCCAGGAATTAAAATTCAACATTTAAAAATCTCAAAATTAAAATTGAACATTAGCAGAGATTAAATTTGAACATTTAAAAGTAAAAAAAAGACTAAAATGGAGCAAAGGTGAAAGACCAAAATTGATCAAAACTCAAAATGATATTTGAATGCACTATTTTTTCCATAAAAAGTTACCTGATCAGAAAATCCAGCACCACGTGACATAACGACGCCCCACCGGCTTCCCGAGGTGGCCATTGCTGTTACGTAGAATCCCTCTCTCCACTTTTTGTTAATCCATTTGAAAGGAAAAGATTCACTGACTTTGTATGACTGTTGCGAGTACTGGGTGCCTGGAATCATCATTAAATTTTAAGATTTAATGAAAAATGGTATCGTTCTTATAATTTTTTTGAAACAATGGTAATCACGCCCATCCCTAGACCAGGCCCTGGAGACATCGAAGGAGTAACGTCACACGTGAGTCTTGAACCGAGGACCTTAAGGAGAGCATACCCTCAAAGCCCAAGTCTTCAACCACTGCGTCACTCCTCGGAGACGGTATCATTCTTATAATTATTAATCGAAAGCTATGATTTCAAACTCACCCTTCGACATTACAACCAATGAGCTCCCATTAACGATTCCAGCTACTGCAGTGATGTAATAGTTTTTTTCCCATTGCTCCATGATCCACTCCTTCAAACACAAGCCAAGTAAAGTTATTAAAAATTAACAAATGAAGGTAAAAGATTGATGAGATAATAACAAATTCGTGACAGTTTAAAAACTTAAGGAAAAATATATTTTTTAGGTCCTCTCCATTTTGGTAGTTTCAAAATGTTAACACTTCCAACCCATGAATTTTGATTTTTTCCATTTAGCGCCAAAGTTTTAAATTGTTAAATTTCTTAATCTCTTTTAGTTTAGCTTCTATTAGGTTCAAACATTTATTTATTTATTTCACTAGTTTATGCACACCTTGGTCCTTATATTTCATGATTTTACATATTTATCTAAGAGTTCTCCCAAATGCTAACTTTGGGTCATTCATGTTAATTTTTTTAGTAATTATATTGATTTTTAAAAAATAATTAATTGTAATTAAATTCATTAATTGTCACTAATTTTTCATCACGGTTAAAATGAATTAATAAATAATAAATCATAGTATTTTAAATTAATTAACGCAAAGTGTATAAATGACGAACAGTGAACCTTCATAGTAAAAAAAATAACTCGATGATATAAATGTAAAATCTTAAACAGTAAAGACTAATCAAAACTGAACTCAAAATTAAGAGTAAAATTGGACCAAATGGTATAAGGGTAAAACATTTAGAAACCTAAAGACTGAATGAAAACTATGGACCAAAAAGGTTTTTTTTTTCCTAAAAACTATTTTAATGTCACAAAGGGGAAGAAAAAGAAAAAGAGTTTGAATTACCTTATGAAGAAAATGGGGTGAAAGTTCATAAACTTGAGAAGAAAACCCAGAGCCAGCATCCATGATTAAGGCCCATAAATTTTGACATGACGCCACGCTACTAATAAACAAGCCATCTTCGTTCCCCTTCTCGATATGCTGAGAAAGCCTTCCATCAGCTACATTATAGTGATACCTATAAATAGCAAAAACAATACGAAATTATGAACCGAACTAAACGGAAACACAATCTATCAGTTCATGCATGAATGAATACCTTTGCTTCATAGGCCGTCGTGCATTGTAAACACTGATCCATTGTGTCGCGGGCATGCCCATACGAACCTTCTTCTTCGGTTGTTCTTCGTCTTCTTCCTCCAAAGTCAATCTGCCTCGTTTTTGCCCAACCTGACAAACAAGCTTCAGAAAATGGAGATTCAGTCAGATAAATCCGTTCACACTCAGAATGTATCTAAATAATCATAAGGACTATAAAGCACAAATGCATAAATCTGTGTTAGACACATATCGGACATGAATACACTTCTTGACATGAGTTGGACATGTTTCTAACAAGTGATATTCAGTGCGCTTTTATAAATTACTTTTTTCATGTTCGAGATAGGGACACGCCTAAGAAAAAAAAAAGCATAGCTTGCCATAAATGATCTAACCCATCACATTAATACCCTGAATGATCAAAGAAAGAACATAAATATTCTATTAAAAGAACTAATTATTGGGGAGAGATTCGAACCCATAACTCTTAGTTATTGGAGGTCATGCCAATGGAGCTATGCTAACAGAACTAACATGTTCATGACTTCATTTTTTTTTTAAATTGACATAAATTCATGATTATTAGTTCATCTAAGTTAGGAGAGAGACAAATTTCTACATGCATTTATGTGCCTTTGTACCATACCTTTTGAGCACCATCTGTGTTTATTGGCCTGATTTCAGGATTGAGACCAATGATTCCATCAAAAAGTGAAATATATTTTGCATAGTTAGGTTCTTCATCAAACTTCAAGTTCACAACATATTCAATAAATTGTCTGAAGGGCTGCGGACAAAAGCAACATAAAGTCTCCGGAGAAGTAGCCATCTTCTTCTTGCAAACTAGGAATCCTTTATTCTCTCCCTGTAACCGTAATCATGGTTAAGTATCATTTTTTTAAAAATAAAAAATAAAAAATAAAAAAATTAATCATGGAACATAAACTATATACAAACGATTCACCAAATTAAGGGTCGACCTGATATCCTTGCCATGGCAGACGACCTCGAAGAAGAAAAACCAGTGTGTAGGCAAGAGATTCTAGATCATCTCTCCGGCTACCGATTCTACCTAAATGAGCGTGTACACTAGCATAGCGCACTGTTCCTCTGTCAAAGTAGAACACAAATGAACCAAGAACATCAATAACAAACAATATCTATTAATTTCTAAATAGGCGGCCATCATGAATTGAACTCATAATCTCTTAGTTCTTTTAGACCTTCTTAACTAATAGGTCAACTCAAGATAGTTCATAACAAACAGTAGGATTCACGAATTGGAATTTGAGGATTGAAAACAAAAATAGAATAAAAGCGGAATTAAAGTGCACCTGAATACATCAGGTCTCTGGTCATATTCAACATGCTGGCCAGAAGCATCACGCCATCTAGTTGCTGACAACAATAAAAACGTACAGAGTAACGCAACGTGCTGCAAAATGAACACTAAATGAAAAGGATGAAAGTAACTATATACCTAATCCAAGGTCAACCAAAAACAACTTTTTCTCATCCGGGGAGCCTGAAGGACCAAGTAGAAAATTTTCAGGTTTGACATCACCATGAATGTACCTAGCAGAATGAAATGGTTATAAATTAGGATTTTGTAAAATGGAAACCAGATTTTTGAGTAAGTGAGACTGACACTTCATGTGCCATTTGTGCAATAAATAGAAAAACATCTTAATGGATCACAACAGAACACTTACCCACGGGAATGCACCTTTTCCAAAATGGATATTGCTTCAATCGCAATGCATGCAACCATTTCAACAGACATGCTGAAACAAGGAAAGAATTTAAACGATCAAACGCGGCTCGAATGAAAAAGTACAGAAAATTTCTTTTTAACTCACGTATGCGCGTTATTATTCCAGACATCCCATAAGCTTGGCCCCAGCATATCCATAACCTGAAAGATTAAAAGATTTAAATGAAGGTGACATGTGAAGGCCAAGGAAAGTTGGTCTTCAAAACAATGCAGATATGACTCAGAGAGCAAACAACAGAGAGAAACAGATGAGAACATACCATAATATAGTAGTCGCCTTGTCTGCCCTTGTAGTGCACTCGAGGTACACCATGACTACCACCAAGAGTACTGTAGGATTGATATAGACATATCGTATAAGATTCATGGAAAAGACATTAGAGAGAAGTCAAAGAAGAGAATTGAGAGATGAAATTGCCACTCACTTGTAAACTTGCCACTCATAAGGTGGTCCATAATTACATCCCTTGCTACTTCTATGCTCAAATTTCAAAGCCACCTATATCAGAAATTTTGTATAATGTGGAGAGAGCCAGAGAAAAAGAGCATAGCAATTTTATGTGTGAATCAAAATTATCCTGATGCTTACCTCCACAGCACCAGGGCCAGTCCTCTCATTTGTATTAACAGGTGAGACACGACGTCCTACATAAACCTGTCCAAATCCACCTTTACCAAGCTTTTTATCTATCCTGTAAAGTGGGGAACCACCCACTTGAACCTGCAGAATATTTTAGGGGGAAACTATAAGAAAGTAGCCATAAATGAGGCACTAGTACTTAATAAAAAAAAAGGACTAAAAACTCACTTTGGCAATATGATTACTACATTATTAAGACAAAAAAAACTACTATATATTTTGAATTACAAAGCTAAAAGTATATGCTACAAGATGATAGAATATCGCCTTGCAGAGTAAAAATTAGCAAATGGCAGCAGTACAAGCAAAGTTAGAGCACTTCTATTATTTCTAAAGTCGACAAAATAGTAAGGTCCGAAGGATGGAAAAGTAGATGAAAAATGTACTTTAAAGTTGAAAACAATAAGCATCAAGATTGCTAATGACTAAAAGGAAAAGTTATGTGGTAGGCGCCAAGGCGGTAGCTGGAAAGGACTTTTGTAATCCATGCCTGAGGGTCAAAACAACCACATTCATCATTTTCAGTAACTAGGGATATGATCATGACATGAGCAAACAGAGAACGGGTTTGCATATCATGATGTTCGTAAGAGAAAACTTGTCTACCCACTGTCCAACTAACATTTATATACCATTTTTTATAATCTGGGAAATTGGAGCTTGGCTCCACTATTCCTAGGGACCTGAGGTAACCACACCCATTCTTAGGCCAGGAACCAAGAGATACCGAAGGAATGCAAATACAGGAGGTGTCTACAAATTAATGTCACAATTAACACACCTTCAAAGTCCAAGTCTTCGACCGTCGTGCCCCCCTGGAGGACACCATTTATATACCAAATTAACACGATGGATTTAGCCTTAGGTGAAACTAAGATGAATTAGGCCAAATCAATTGTCAAGGAACGGAAAGTTCCAAACATGAGGGAAATTTCCCTAAGAGTGCATTACATCAAAAAGCTTCCATACAACCTATATGTGGTTATTCACAACCTTACTAAAAAATGGGAAAAACTTACAAGCTACCTGGTAAATCAAAATAACCAAAGCACCTAGACTGATTGTGTGACCAATTATCATCATAATCCAGCATCAATTGAAATTGTAGTGCCTCAACCTTTATAATTCTTAAAAGATATTCAAAATATATTATCACGAGACATCATAAAACAAACTCTCGATTAGAAAAAGATATGACTCCAAATTGAGCAAAATGTGCAAAGCAACATTTTCCATTTTATTATTTACCACCACACTACGAAATATGTTAGATTAACCAGAAGAGAGATCAATGCATGCCGCAAAAGATGTATCTAATTCCAAATTTCAACTCACAATTGCAGCTGTGTAAGAACTAACCTTTTCGGGAACCGGTGCTGTGTTCCCTTCCTCTTCAACAGCCTGAGCTTTCACATTGCTTCCTGCTTTACTATCGTGATCATCCATTTTCTTCTCCCCTGTTTCTTCCTTCTCAGCTCCACCAGCAGCGCCACCAACCTCACCAACTACAAACTCGTCTCCACCTCCGACTCGAATACCGTCCTTCGACACCTGACGTTCTTCCGGATTCGCTACCACAACAGCTACCTTATCATTAACCAGCGGCGGCTGCTGATCGTTTCCTCCTTGCAACTGCTTCTCGTAATTACCAGGAACCACTTCCACCGCCGCGGCAGCCTTCCTCCTCCTAGTCCTCGTCGCAATTGCCTCACCTTCCGCCTCGATCGGACTCAACACGTCTTTCTGCTGCTTTTTCCGGCCCCTGCGCACACCTCCACGCAGTACCGGCATCGTTCATCGTTCAAGAATCATACTAACCTCAAAACCCCAAACAAACACCAAGATTCTCCTCATAAATCCACAAGAACACCAAAAACCCTAGTTTACTCCCCGAACCACACCGGATCAACAAGAAACGCGCAAATACGCAGCCCTAGAAAGCCGATTTCGACGATAAAGAAGAATCTAGAGACAGAAATGCAACCAAAAAGAACAAATTCAGAAGAATGTATCAAACGACTGACCGATTACAACGAGGAGAAATCTCGCATCTGAAACGCCTAATCGTTGATCGCCGCCGAGAAATCTCGTTCATCAAGATGATTTCAGAGCGGGAGGAGAGGAGAGAGAAAGATGCCGACGGTGACCCGAGAGGGTTGGGTTCTAGATCCTACGAATTGGAACGCGTACTACGTGTCGGTTTATGATTGAACTGGGCCTGGCCCAAGATCAAAGTTCGGCCCAAGTATTTTTGGTGGGCCTGGACTACTGTTTTTCGGCTTGGGTTGGCCCATATGAATCTACGGAGGGTTGAGTTACATGGGCGAATTGGAAAGATAATATTTATTAAAAAAAAAAAGGGACTACTAGGCAAATGTCTAGATTTTGGATAAATATTAAGAAAATGTCTATCATATCTTGGAATTTAAATAAATGTTTTTTTTTTTAATCTGAAAAATTAATTATTAATTTGTAAATAAGAAATTAACAATTATACCCTTCTACTTAATTTTTGTTTTTTTTATATAAAAATATCATTTGAAATCTCTTTTTTTCTGTAACAACCTTGAGAAAAATCTTAACAGCATTCTTAACAACTTTTTAACCAAAAGATGAAAATTTTAAATTTATTTCAAAAGATAAAAAAAGAAATTATATTGTTAATTATTTGAAATTATTTTTCGAAATATTTGAGATGAGCATTTAATCATAACAGTATGCATAGTCCACGTGAGTGAATTCTTTAATATCGAAAGAAGTAACAAATATAAAAATATAAAGTGAATTCACCTCACATCATCTCTTGAATACAGACGTTGGATGCAAAAAATGCATGCTTAGTATAATTTTTTGGTGTTGTAGGTGTCTTTTGTTCCTGGTTATATACCATGTGTACCAAAACATACTATCATGATTTCAACCGCTTTTGCATCTTTTGTTCCTGGTTATATATCATGTGTACCGAAACATACTAACATGATTTCAGCCAGTCCTAGTTATATACCATGTGTACCAAAACATACTGTCAGAACGCACCAGTTTGTCTTTTGTTCCTGGTTATATACCATGTGTATCAAAACATACTGTCATGATTTCAACCGCTTTTGCATCTTTTGTTCCTAGTTATATACCATGTGTACCAAAACATATTGTCATGATTTCAGCCAGAACGCATCAGTTTGTGTACACACCATTTACTAACCTCGCACTTCTCTATCTCTGTTATCGTCAACCTTATATTTGTAAAGAGAAAGGCTAGACACTCAGGCTTGTATCCAGTTTGAGACCTAGGGTGAAAATGGATAAAAATGGGGATATTAGGGATCCAATGTCAACACATTCTGTGGTGTAATTTGAATATACATTCGCGTCATCCAAACTCAGTTAAAAACAATTGTAATCGGCGTCACTTTTATTGATGAAGAAATCCGTGAAAATCTAACAAAAACTTGTGAATACCTTCCCTCAACGGAAGTGAGATCCAGCAAGACTCATGAAATATCTTGGGTCGCAATTGTATCCCCAATCTCCAAAAATCAAAATCATGAACAAAAAGTGTGAGTGTGAAAGAAATGATAAATAAAAAGTGTGAGTGGGAGTGAGAACGATCGAAAAATATGGCAAATGTTGGATGCAATGAGTTGTAAAATGAATAAAAGGATAATTTGCGTTGTCATGGAGAAGACGATCGAACACGATTTGACAATTACTTGCTGTTAAATAAAAAACGATTTGACAAAAATATTAAATAAATTAAAGAAAAAATTGAAAGATATTAAAAAATATATATATGACTTAGTTGTATTGAAATATTCTCTCCTAGATTTGAGAATGTTAGTCTTGATAAAAGAGGAACGTTTAATTAAGTTTTGTAATTAATAAATATGTTTAAAAAGAAAATAAAATCGTTGGTATTATAGAGATATTTTAATTATTTATATCACTGCTTTTTTTAATTTAGATACTCATTTAAAGTCTTAAAAAATTTAGATATTTTTTTAATTATTTTTTAAAAGTAGTCATTTACTACTATTTCCCAAAAAAAAATACAAGATGAGTTAGTTCAACCCACATAATATATGTTCTCACAAAAAAAAACCCCACATAATATATAATTTATGCTCTATTTGATAATTATTTCGTTTTTGGTTTTGTGTTTTTGTTTTAATATTTTAAAAATAAGTTCGTTTGAAAACCAATTTTGATTTTTTTTAAAACGTTTTTAAAATATTAAAAAAATTCTAAAAATTAAAAAAAATAACTTTTAAAAATAGGTTTTTGTTTCATTTTTAAAAAAGCATGAATAAATAAAAAAACAAAGAGTAAAAAACTAAAAATAATCAAAACAAAATATGATATTGGAAAACAAAAAATAGTTATGAGACATATTTTTTAGTTTTTAAAAACATAAAATTAAAATCAGATATCAAATATATATGATTTTTATTTTTTAAACCAATAACCAAAACTAAAAAATTATAAACAAAAAATAAAATATGAAATGATTATCAAAATGAAGCTTTAATATTTAAATTATCATAAATACCAATTTTCATTTTCAAATATTAAATTTAAACAAAACTTGAGATATTGTTCTTTGAAACTTTTCAAAATTTTGTTGGGGAGAATCTCTCGCAAGTTTTGACAATATTGTTAAAGCATTATATAATGATTTGATGAACGTTTATACTTAATATATGAAAATGGCTATTCATATACGGTAGGTTGATACATTAATTTTTGCTTCTTTTTCTTTTTGAGTATATGTAAAGAGAGAGAGGACGAATATCAATTATCGATATCAAACTTATAACGATAGTTTTGAACTAGTTTACAATTAAAAAATGAAATAATTACATCGCTGACTCATTTAGTTAACATTGAGCTTTTCTTTTAACTCTAATTTACTCTACACAACTTATAACATATGAGTTCCCTTATAATCAATTGACACAATTATAAATTCAACAAATAAAATCCTTATGATAGTTAAGTTTTAAAAAAAAAACACATATAATCAATCGAAACAATAATTGTTTGGTCTCGGGCCGACATGTCGCTCATAAAATAAAGGCTAAATTATAGAAAATGCCCCTATACTATGGTGTTTGTGTCAAAAATGCCCCTAAACTTTTAAAAGTTTCAAAATTACCCCTAAACTTTAACAAAAGTTTTAAAAATGCCCTCACCATTAAAGTTGGATGGAAACCGTTAAAGTTTGGTTTCAAAAATACCCTTGAACTTGTATTATGTTTCAAAAATGTCCTTAAACTTGCAAGATGTTTCAAAAATACCTTTAATCTTAAAAAATATAAAATAATAATGAAAATGTTAACATTTTGTTTCAATAATACCATAAATATTTAATTGTGCTCGTAAAGATAAATTTTACTTTTGTATTTATAACTTATGAATTATTTTTATATAAATATTAATTGTTTAAACTTGAATTGTGTTGAGCAAGTACTCAAAAAAAATTGTGTTGAAAATCTCACATTGAAAATGTGACATACCTCTTTTTTTTTTTTTGAAATCAAATGTGACATACCTCTTAGCGATAAATTACTCTTTCATTGTCAATTGATTATGAAATGAAAATCTCATGCTATTCTAATATTGTATCGAATTTTTTTTATTAAATTCAAATAAGTATATATATATATATATATAATATACATAATAAATTATCTTTAAATTTAGAATAATTGAATAAATCTCTACCTCAAAATATTCATTCATGCCAAAATTCATCTTGGCAGCAACTTTAAAAAAAAAAAAAAATTATGAATGATGATTATGATTTAGAATTTTAGAACTTTTTTTCTGTCACATTATTATTCAAATGTTAATAACATATTTATTTTCATGGCGAAAAAAGATATGAATAAAGAATAACTATTTTTAAGTAAGAATAATTTTTAGAGTTTTTTAAGGGTACAATATTGACACTTTTAAACAAAATACGTAATATTTTTTTTTTATCCAAAAGTTATCGACAATGTTAAATTTGGATGAAAACCGCATACTCATCGTCAATTAATTTAGTTTCAGATCACAAATAAGTAATTCTATTATTTAAATAAATTCAAGCTAAAATCCCTAAATTCAATTATAAATTATCTTTAAAGAGTTATGATTATTATTATAGATTTTTAATTTTGGAACTTGTTTGGTCATTGTTATTTAAAGGCTAATAATATATTTATTTTCGTTGATTTTTTTTTGGAGAAAATGCATTTGAATAGAGAAATTTTTTTTTTTTAAATAAGAATATTTTTTTTAAAAGTTTTTAAAAGATCGAGAATACTATTCAAATAAAAGTATAATACTTTTTTATCTAAAAGTTATTGACGATGATATTTTTAATTTTTATTTAAGTCGAGGGCATTTTTATTTGTTTTTAAAGTTTAAAGGCATTTGTGAAATATTTTCAAAGTTTATGGGTATTTTTTAAACCAAATTTTAACGGTTTCCATCCAAATTTAACTGCAAGGGTATTTTTGAAACTAAAGTTAAAGTTTGAGGGTATTTTTGAAACTTTTCAAAGTTCAAGGACATTTTTGACACAACTCCCATAGTATAGGGGCATTTTCTATAATTTAGCCTAAAATAAAAATAAATAAAATTGCATACGCTTGTTTGAACGTTGGTGGCGATATACCGGCGCATTAATTTAGTATGAGATTTGTACACACCAAATTTAATATTGAATTAAAACAGGCATTATTATTATGATTATCACATTAAAATACAATTGAAAGTGGCCAAAAAAATATCTTTAAAAAAAAAAGTGCTCAAAAAATATTCAAGCTTAAAGGAGCTTTTCAAGAAAACTAAAAAAGTTTATTGCTCAAACACCTTTTTTTTTTCTTTTTTGCAAACCAAAGGGCGAAAAATGTCATTGCCTTTTTTTTGCAGATCAATTCTTTAACACGAAATTAATTTGCCACAAGATTATTGTGTAAACTGTAACTTAATACGATTAACATATTTATTAATTGACTGTCGAATTTTGTTATTTGGTAAGTTAGATTCTATGTATCAAATATTACACAAAATTATATATCGAGACATCTAAGAATATGTTAATAAATTAATAACTTATTGACAATTATTCCTCAACAAAGTTCCATCAAATGAACTAATTTTAACAAAAAAAAAACACAAACGACATTGATGTCCAAAATAGATAATATCATACAAAAGGTAAAAATATAATCATCATGTATTCGACCCGAAAAGCCTGAACAATTCGAATATATTCATCGCACGAGACATGTGCATATATAGATTATACATGCATATGGTCAATTGTCATTGTTAGATATTAGGGTTGGGAAGTGCTATAGTGAAAATAAGGGTTTGAATTAGGTAAACACAATGCAACATTTTTTTTTTTATTATTATTATTATTCAAAACAACCACTCTTTATTAGTTAGTGGGTAGATGGGGAAAGAGGAAAGGCTAGGCATTTGCATTAATGAAAACTTTGAGCTTTGACAAAAAAAAAACAATAATATAATAATAGGAAATTTGTTTAGATAGAAAATTCTTTGGTTATATTTTAATTATAATACTTTTTTTAGAAGTATTACATTCATAACAAAATTTTTAGCCTTTTTTGTATATTTTATTTTATTTTGTATCATTTTTTATTGAAAACTATGAGCTATATTGATTAAAAATTATCTGTGACATTGATTATTTGTGATATTTAATAGAAAATTATTTGTTGCACTAATTAAAGTTATTAAACACATGAAATTTTACTAAGTCTGCTCCAATATTCTAATATGCACAAGTTTCTTCTAAAATTTTGCTATTCATATATTTTATATATATATATATATATATATATATATACATGAAAAATCTCCATAATATAAGAGTTTTTTTTTTTTGTAAAATCAAAAGGAAATTGCATTGACAAGCTCAAGGTTTTCATCCAAATTACCGCAACGTTGGGACCGCGCACCTTGTTTTATTACATTACTTTTTCTTTTTTTTTTTATTGAAAATCTTTATTACATTACTTTATGAAATGCATGCCAGAACTTAAATAAATTCTATATTTTGTAATTCTTTAACAAAAGAAGATTAGGGAAAAAAAAAAAACTAATTACAAACCTTTCCTTTGTGGTGATTTCCGAAAAAAGTTTATTGGGGATGCAGTGGAAATCTCACTTTTCATAGCAAGTTTAATTATTTTTATCTTTGTATTTTAAAATATTTAATTTGGTCTTAAGCTTGGGGCTGTATTTGTGTGTTCGTCAAATATGGTTAATTTATTATAATCATACTTTATTAGTTAGCCTATTGATTAAAATAATTGGTTGATTATGCATAATTTTAAATAGATGTGCATATAATCTATATAGAGATGTCCATGGGGCGGGGCGGGGCCGGGGAATGACTTCCCCGCCCTGTCCCCACCATAAAATTCAATCTCCGTCCCCGAAAAAATCCTCAGTTTTTTTTTTCGGGGATCGGGGCGAGGATTCCCAGTGGGGCACTAGAGGGGATCGGGTTCCCCGCGGGAATTTTTTACAATTTATTTATTTATTTCATTTTTTTTATATTGTTTGGATAAAAAATTCAAAAAATTAGATTTAAAAAAATATATATCTATAAATTTCAATTATAATGTTAATTATCAAAGAAAATATTCATATGCATATAAAATATCATCAACAAAATATATATTTATTTGAAAATTAAAGGAGTAGAATTAAAAAAAATATATTAAATAAAATAATCGGGTCAGGGATCGGGGAATCAGGAATGGGGATTACAATCCCCGTCCCCGTTTAGCCAACGAGAATTTTTTCTCCCTCATACCCGGCCCGTTCCCCGCCCCGTTAGGGGCGGGTCCCCAAGGGGAACCGGCCCCTGGAGGAAAATGGACATCCCTAAATCTATATGCCATCGTTTCACATAATTTATGCTTGGTTCGGTTATCGTTTCCTTCTGATTTTTGGGCTTTCTTTGCCCTCTATTTTTCTTTTTTCTTTTTTTTTATTTATGTTTCTCTTCTCCAAAAAAATGGTTGGCTATGAATATAACATTTTCTCTCTCTCTTTTTTTTTTTAGACAATATTTTCTCTTTCTTGTACCATTACTACAAAAACTGGATATAATAATTATAATTTATAGTTAAAACATACCTACATGATTCCAAACAAGAGTCCTAATACCATGTCATGGAAGATTTTATTATGACATTTAGTGAATAATAATTTACACTTTAAACATGCACGGTTTATTATTTTAAATACCGCTCATTATAATTTTTATTATAATAACATAAATTTCAAATACAATTTATAATAATCCTTTATTTTTAACAACTCATTATTTATTTTAATTTTGAAACGTCTAATTTTTAAAAACTAAAATGAAAAAAAAGGATCTAATTGAACATAAAACTTCAATCAAAACAAAATTTAAAAAAGTTTATAATTACATGAGTTAAAAGTAAAATTTAATTCGACAATAACTAATATGTATTATTATTGATGATTATATTTATATTTTTAGGTGGGTCCATACAATCACAAATATTAAAAATATATATAGTTGAGCTAAATAAGTATGATTTAAGAGTGAATGGTATTTCTCTTAAAAAAAATTGATTGTACTAAAAAAAAAAAATTAATTGAATACCGAAAGTCAGTGACACAGTTAATTATCATATTTAATATTAATCCATTTCAATTTCATGATCACGAGATCGAGTTCGAAAATCAATATTCAACTATCATATTATTCGTTAAAATTGCTTTCCAATTATATCTTAGGAAAGTTGAGATTTAAAGGTGAGTAGTGGCAAAATTGAAGTCATCATAACTCGAAAGCGTAAATGAATCCATTTTTTAGTAAGGTTAAGAGGATTGGAGATATAATATGCAATCACTTTATTGTAAGGTAAAAAAGCATTTAAGTTCTATTCCAGATATAAATATGGCCTTTTTTTTGCTTGTGAGTGATTGCACATTTATAAAAAGCTTTTCTTAAAAAAAATTTACTTAAAATAAAAATTGAGTAGCCATCATTCTTATGCAAACAATAATTGACATAATAATCAATAAAATCAATAATTCATCATAATCTTAATATTACTCGTAACCATGAGATCCATTTAAGTAAAGTTGTCAATATGAATAATAGATTAATAATATTAGTATGTGTTAGATAATATCGAATGGGTTAATGACGCAATTGTTTCGTTGTTTGGTGGTAAATCAATTCAACACCTCACAAGTTCGAGCCCGAACATCCGTATTTATCTCTCCTCCCAATATGTACTCAAAAAAAAAAATTAAATAATCAATTGTCATATATTTGAAATATCTCTTATCCATAATTGTTGTAGAATTTAAAATAATAATTAAAGTGAGTTATTTTTAATATTAGATTAATAAATTAATAATTTTATTTTAATAAAACTTGCCTTCTAGTAGGAGTTCATATTTATTTTTTATTTGATTTATTTATATTTTATGTAATAAAAAAAAGTATATTTGACCAATAATTTTCATTTTGTCATTGCATGACTTGTAGATCAAATAGCTTAGACTACTCATTGGGAAAACATATTCCTTTTTTCTCAAGTCTTTGCCAAAAGGGAAAAAATATCATTGGCGCCTCTTAAAGTTGGTTACAACATCCAAAACTTGAAATGACAAAGGGCATGTCAAAAAAAACTTTTAAGAAAAAATGAAAATATGGCACATGCCAAAATATATTAAAGTAAGAAGAAATTTAAACACTTTTAATTATTAATATTAGTATAATTCTAATTATCATATAGTATTCTAGTAGTAAGAAAAGAATCTTAGAGAACTTTGAGATGATGAGTTTAATTTACGATAATTTATCTTAAAATTAATTTTTTATTGGCATAATAGTTGAAGACTTGGGTTCTGAAGATATGCACCCTTCCAAATCCCAAGTTTTTTTTTATATCTAACTGTTTGTATGGTCGAATGATATATCATGTGATACTAGTTAAGGTATGCGCGGACAATCATAATTATATAAAAAAAAATAGTATAATGATATATATATATACTTTTTAATTTTTTGTGATACAATATTTTACATAATTATGAGTTTCGAGTTAATTCTTTAATTCATTTACGTTACTTAAGACATGTTAAGAATATTCAAAGTTGAAAGTGGGGTTTTTTAACCGAATGGGTCAATGACGCAATGATTTTATTGTTTAGTTGTAAACCAGTTCAACACCAGCGTCGCAGGTTCGAGCCCGGGAATCGGTATTTGTCTCCCTCCCCCAATATGTACTCAAAAAAAAGAAGAGAGAAAGTGGGGTTTTTTACAACAAATTTTGATTTCTCAAGTAAAGTGTAAGAACCATTGGGGCATTGGAAAAATGGAGGGTTGGATTTTAATCAAACGTTTCAAACTTGTGGGGTGCTTTTTTGGGACAAAGCTTTTATATTGGGTTTAGGTTTAGACTCTCAAAAAATGCTTGCTTTCTAATTCCTTCGTTGGTAAGTCTCCTTGGTATATTGATTTATTATATATATATATTTTTAAAAATAATATTAATAAAATATATATCTCTTTCCTTTGAGGAACTTGCCAAGCCAAGTGCTTTTTCTCATTTTTATTTTGTTCATAATTTGTTATCTTAATGGAATTTAAATTTTTCACGTTAAAAATAATAAAACCTTTTATTTCTTTCATTAATTTTGATCTTTGATAGACTTTTTTCTTTAAAAAAAAAAACTTTAAATTTTGTATGTAATGTCTTTGATAAGTTCTTAATTTTTCTTATTTTATATATGTTTGGATGGATCATTGAATTTTGTATAATTTTGTAAATTTTATCTACTGAAAGGTTTTTAAATTGTTGGCTATATTAAACCCATTTTAAAACTCAAAACATTAATTCTAAAAAATATACAATAACTAAAACTATCTTAGTGTTACTTATTTGACTTTTTATTTTATTATTTTTTTTTAGATCAAGTTACTTAATTTATTTAAAAATATAAATTCTTAAATATTGATAGAAATTATGTCTTGATAAGATTGATAGCCGAAAAGATTAGTAATGTGTTAGTTTGGTTGATTAGCAGTAATCGAATTTAATTTCAAGAGTTTGATTTTGAAAATTAATATTTAGTTTTTATCTTTTTTTTTACAAAGTTTGTGGCTACTTCCTTAATTTAAATTTAATCTTAAAATATATAGATTAAATTGGTTAGATGACGGATTTAACCAACACAAAAATTCAAATTGGTCTAGAAAAAATTCTAAACCATATACCCCTAATTTATACAATCATTTATGTTAATATGGTGAATATGTTTGAGTTTTCTCTCTCTCTCTCTCTCTATTATGAATTCCTTCCATTCTTCCCTCTATAACAAGTAGATATTATATTACTTGTTCCCTTATAAGTTACAAATTATTATTATTATTATTATTTTTTAAATTTGTTCCCTTACAAATTATTTGCCATAGCTGATTAAAAAATATTATAAACTAAAATTATGAGTGGAACTACCCTTTGCATTAATTATGTTTAGAACCCTTTGCATTAAACTTGATCTCCACCATTATTAATTATATAATATTATATAAAAGATGGTTTGAGAGTGACTTATTGTAGTTTTTATTAAAGTGGTTGAGAAGATTAATTAACCAAATCTCTTGTTAAAAAGAAAAAAAATATTAACTAAATCCCACGAGAAATGCCAACCAGACGTGTGAGTTCTCCACATGCGTACCCTTAATTTTTGCCCAAAAAATAACTATACATTATGAGAACAATAATAACACTCACAAATGTTTGGATTATAATTTAGTTTAATGAGTTATTTTTTAATAGTTAAAAATTTTGAGTTGCAACAAAAAATTGGTTTGAATGTAGTTTTCTTTCAGTAAAAAATGTAAGAACAATAGTTTGTGGTTGAAAATAAGTTTAGAACTGAGAAGTTATTTTGAATAATTATAAATGAAAAATTATTTTTAATAATATAAATGAAAATTTATTTTGAATCGTTATAAAACCTCATTTGGATACCGTTTTTCTAAAAGTTAATAAATACTTATTTTAAATCATTTATAAATTTGACAAACAAATATCACTTTTCTTTAGGTCATGCTTGGACATGACCTAAATATTAATGTTCATATATATAGTGTCATATGGGTCACATTTTTTTTTTTTTTTTAATTTTAACTTTTTATATTTTGAATATAAAATAAGAGAGAATGTGGTTCATATTGGGCCACATATGTGAGTATCAATATTTAGGTCATAACCGGACAATTTTTCCTTAGAAAAATGACAATAAAAATAAAAATTATTATTATTATTATTACCTAGTTAAAATTTGATACATGTCCTTTGTTTTCATTTTTTTTTTTAGGATACAACATTCGAGAGTGGAGAGATTTGAACCTATGACTTCAAGGTCACTAGGTGTACACTGATGTCACTTGAACTATTGTTCTTGTTGAAAAAATAAAAAATTATTGATTCGGTTTCAATTTTCATTTTAAAAAAAACCAATAAAAACCGATTCAAACCGAAATATATATATAAATTATCAATAAATCTTAAAAACATCATTTTCATTCCATTGTTTAGAAGATTTCCCAAAATTTTGAAGATTAATAAATATAAATCTTTTGTAATGAATGTTTTTTATCTTTTAAATGTCAATATATTTAGATTTGAATGATTATGGTAGAATGGACTATTTATAGTTGATATATTACTAAGTCGTACAAAATACACTAAAGCTTTGCTTCTTTGAAGGCTAATGATCTTTTAAAAAAAATATCTTAAAAAAAAAGTTTAAAAAAAAAAATCTAAAAAAAAAAAGAAAAAAGAAGGTAGAATTGGAAGATATTTGTAAAGTGGGGTAGCAGAATTGGAAGATATTTATTAAGTGGAGGGATGCATTAGATGAGAGAAATAAGAAATCCGGCCGGTTACTTTAGCCTGCTCCAATTTTAGTGTACACAATAATGGTACAATATTCACAACATTGACCTTTTTTTATAAAAAAATTAATAATTAAAAAAAATCCAAGTACTAAAAAGTAGTGTAGTTTTTTCAATAACTATGAACCATTTTTTTTTAATTCAACGAAAATGAGGAAATTTTAATATATATGCCCGTTTGATAATATTTCATTTTTTGTTTTTTGTTTCTATTTACTATTTATTCTTGATTTTTATATACTTTTTTAAAAACGAAAATAAAGACTTGTTTTAAAAAGTTATTTTTTTAGTTATTTTTAAAAATTTCTTTAATATTTTAAAAACAAAAATTAAAATTGATTATCAAACAAACATGTTTTCAAAAAGATAAAAATAAAAATAGAAAACCAAAAATGAAATAGTTATCAAACAAGAGCATAATCTTTTGATTATTAAATCGTGTACAAAATGCACTAGAGTTTTGTTTCTTTTGGTATTTGTAAAATATTGATACACAAAAACTAAGGTTAAATTACTCGTGTGAGTTTGGTTAGGATACATTTTGGAAATGCTACTTCCTACAAATTAGGGGTGTTTGTCGGTCGGTCGGGGTTGTTTTTTGGAAAAACTAACATCGATAAACGACATATCGGTTTTCTAATAATAAAAACCAAAAACAATTTTGAATCGAGAATTCCGACCGACGGTCGGTCGGGTCGGTCAGTTAAGGGTTTTTAAAAAAAAAAAAACAAATCTAAATATTTTTCATTGGAAAACCATGGATGTTACTCTTATAATTTAATTTTTTTAGAAAATTCCCCGACCGACCGACCGTCGGTTAATTATTTAATTTAACCGACTCCGACCGACCTTATCAAAAAACCGACCGACCGACTTTGATTCGGTCGGTTTTGGTCGGTCAGTTCGATTTTCGGATAAAATGTGAACACCCCTACTACAAATGAACGTTTCCATTGAAGTTATTTTTTCAAAAGCAAAACAATAGTGAGTTTGAAATTGTTTTAGGGTAAATGTAATCTTATATTAGGTTAAAAAAAAAAATTATCCTATTATAATAAATTAATAGATTTTTTTCAGTACACTTTTTGAATACTTCGACCAATTCCAATTTTATTTTTACTAGATTAAATAATTTATTTGAGTTAAATGAACTCTCCTATTATAATAAATTAATATATAACTTTTAACTGGAAATTATTTAATAAAAGTAAGTTAGCTCATCCATCTAATCCATCTAATAAATATTAAAAATTAAAGTTTCCTCACATTTGGATTTCATGGAATCATAAAAATTTCTTTTTAATTAGTCTCACTTTATTTTTGGATTATAACCAAACCAACCTAAAAAAACACATGTGCTGAAAACCTAGAAATAAAGAGCCATAACAAATCTCATTAGAATACATATCAAATCTCTTTGTATGCCATATAGCTTTTACATAAACCAGAGAGTAAGAAACAAAAGCAAAAAGGAAAAAAAAAAGAAAAGAAAAGTTTATATATATATATATATATAAATAAATAGAGGGGCCAGCTAAGTTAAAAGCTTCAATATATTGGAGCAAAAGCTTTAAGACGGTGGGATCCTTCCCTGTTTGCTTCTTAGTGGGAGCTATGGTTTTAAGGCTGTAAAAGTCACTTTTTTTCTGTTCAAAACGGCATAATTTTTTTAAAAAGTAATTTCCAGGTCGGATTCCCCATACATTTATAGGGATTTTCATGTATAATAATAATTATTATTATAAAATATAAATAGCAACTAGCATAAAAAAACTTGAGCATACATCTAATGACTCGATCAATGAAACAGATACTATTCAATTAGTATATATATAATTTTCAATCAATACAACAAACAAACAGTCTTATAGAATGATACATATGGTTTTTAATTAATATAGTTTTTAATCAATGTTAGGACAGTCAACAAGTGGTGAATGACCAAATTATAATATAAAAGAAAAATCCAAAAATTTTGTTACAATAAAATGTTTTTAAAAGAAAAAATGTTGTTACTTGTGTCAATTAGACTCTTTTTTCCACTACAATAAATGAATTGTGGTAGACACAAACTTTGTAGTTTGCTAGTATACATCGTAACGTAATTAGTTAAACTATACTCACTTTAACTACGCTAAACTGAACTAACTTCGTTTATATCTCAATAAATATATATATATATAGTTGATGTTAATTTTGAATTTCACATAATGTCAATTCCCATTAGTGTTAAATTAATACGGTTAAGGATAGAGAATTGTTGAGAACTAAATCAAAACCTACCAATAATTTAAATTTGTAAGAACCAAATAAAAGATCACATTTGTGTTTAGTACTTTTAAATATAATAAATAAGAGAGGAACATATTATTTAACCCTACACCCCAAGGAAACACATTAGTACATCTAAAAAAAACACTATATAAAATTGTAGTACATCTAAAAAACACTATATAAAATTGTAGTACGAAAAATAATTATCAGAATTAATTTTACGTACATATGGATTATCCATTTTGCTAGATATTTTGTACTTCTAACTTCCTTTTATATATATATAAAGCCGAGATTTTATTTATTTAATTAATTATTTTGAAAAGAAATCGAAAGTTAATTCCTTAAAAAACACAAGCACACAAAACATCTTAAATTTCAATATTTTTAATTTTAAGAAAAGACATTGGATTTTTTTTTAGTTAGGGAGTGTAGGACTCAAACGAGTTGATCATTAAAAAATCATTAATATCGTTGATTGGGGGAAGGAAATCTAACTAGAATTAAATACTAATTTTTCAAAATTCAACTTGTGATTATAAAGTTGAATTGAATTACGACAGAATAACGAAAGCAATGCCTTCAACATTTTTGTTGAGTTTTTTTTAGTAAAATTAGTATCCAAATTTTCATATCATATTCATGTGTTTATTTATTTATTCATGTTCTTTGATCAAAACAACAAAAACTAGTACTTAAAATCGTACTCAAGCCGTCAGAAAATTTCCCAATCAATTATTATTATTTTTTAGAATCCAAGCATTTTTCTGGACCAATTTAGGATATACTTTGAATTGACATGAATATAGAATCAAATCATCACAAGAATCGAATAATTATAATAATATGAAAAACCAATTAGCATTTCAAAATTCTAGTTCATAAACAAAAATAGAACTCAGAAATTAAACAAATATACAAACTTCAACTCTCTCGAGTCTTTTATTTCCATTTTCAATTTTCAAAACTAATACATGTGATGTGTAGTAAATCATCAAAGACAACAACAACAAATATCACATATTTAAAAATTAAAAAAAAATATATATATAAAATTAACAGCTTCCAACCGCCGGTAGCCGGTCACCACCGCCGGAATTCAGTTCTCCTCCGCCGTCTCTTGAAGACTAAGCTCCTTGTAAAACCTGGTGATGAATTCATCAGCCGCTTTGTCCACTAACGGATCGCCGTTACCGTCTTGTAACGGAAACGGCGAGTCCGTTATCCTTAACTGACGGACCCTCCTCGGAGTCCGGCCGAATCCGGGCAGCGCCGGCGAGGCGGAGACCGACGCGCCGTCGTGGTCGTTGATCATGTCCACAACGGCATTAACTTCCTCGGCGTCGTCGTCGAGCGTGTCGGGCGCGTGAGCACACGCGAAGAAGGGGTTGTGGCTTTGGTTGCGGCGGCGCTTGCCGACGTGGAAGAGGGAGGGGAAGGCGGGGCTGTCGCTGCAGCTGAATTCGTACTCGTCGGCGGCGAGTGGGAAAGGAAGTTGGCCTGCGGCGGAGGAAGGTGACGCGCCGCCGTGGTGGTGGTGGTGGTGGTGGAACATGAGATTGCTGATGGCTTTGCCGGCGAGTTTGCCGCGTTTGGTTAAGAGGTTAAGGTCAAGCATTAACTTGCTCTTGGAAATGCCTTTGCGGAGGAGAAAATAAGCCACACGAACTAAATTCCAAACTTTTTTGGAAATTATTGGGAAATTGTTTTCCATTTTTGGGTCTGTAATTTTGATGGGTTTTTGTTTTTGGTGAAGATTTTGATTTTGTTGGGTTTTTTTTTTTTTTTTTTTTTTGAGAGAGAGAGAAATGGGAAATTGAGAATGTTTTTGTTTTCAACACATTGAAGGGGAATGGGAAAGAGGGTATTTAAAGGAAATGGGAGAGGGCGTATGGGTTAAGAAAACTATATAGTACGGTGTACTAAAGCATTTTGTATTATTGTTATTTAATTCACTAATTATTGTACTTTAAGCCAACCTTTTCTTTTTTTCTCTCCCTTTTTTTAATTCAATGCACATTGTTTAAGTGTATGATTTGGATGAGAACAAATTGAGTGTTTTGAATGTGTTTGAATGAATGATTCAAGTTTGTTGGAAGAATGAATGGTAGAAAAATTAGGTTTGTATAAAGTACTAGAATGAGTGATTGCACTGTAACAATGTTTGAATAATTTTTTTTTGAAGTTTGGTGTTGGATAGAGTTTTTCTAGCGCAGATAAACATGAATAAATCGTATTTCACATTCATTTTTTCAGAATCTTCCCTTCTTTTTTTTTTGAGATTACAACAACTAGAGGGTGGGAGAGACTCGCCTCTAAGACCTCAAGATCATTAAGTGTACATCGATGCCGTTTGAGCTACTGCTCTATTAGCCTAATCTTCCCTATTATATATTAGTGTACCCCTAATTAATCCCTAATCTTCCCTATTATATATTCGTGTACCCCTAATTAATGAATTATATGGGATCCATTTTTTTTTCATTTGCTGGATGATTGAATCAACTCACACACTTTCTGACTAAAGAATACAATCTCTTAATTATGAAAGGACCTCTTTACCACCAAGGTAACTCAATTAAATTAGTTTCTACTCTTATTTTTATCTATTGTATCTCTATTAATATTATATCAAGAAAAGCATGTTTGTATTAGCATTAAGTTTTGTACTTGTGATATTAACAAGAGTACTAATTCAATGATTTCAGTGTCATTTTCGTGACAAATAGGTCATGAGCTTCTCTTTCCCCAATATTAGGTTAAACTATTAAAATTAAAGTTTGTGCATATGATCAAAGCATAACATTATTTTGAATCTATCAGAGAATATGAGGTTCCACCTCAAAATAAAATGGCAATGAGGGGATTAACTCATATCCCTTATAAATATGTTGAAAAATCCTCACTTTTTCAATGTGGGACAATTGCCACAAGATGAGTATCTCCAAGAGAATTACCCCTTCATAAACATTGCAGGGCTACAAAAGTCATGTTTTTCTTATATATGTCAGTATTCAAATCAGTTTAGCGCATGTCAACTATTTTTACCAAACATATCACGTAAAGCTACAAAATTTTAATGTAAAAAAAATGGTAAGAAAATGTTTCTTTTTTAAAAAAAATTGTTACCTTAAAAAATAGTTTTTACTTTAATATATGAATGGGTGAGAGTTTTATTTTTAGAGAGATCAAACATTTAAAGTGTATTAACTGTAGAACTATATTTAGGTTATTAATTCACTAGGAATGTACAAAAGTTGTAGATAGTTGAGTACGATTTGATCCGTAAAATAATTTGATCCATGAATTTATTTTTGGTAAAGATTGGGGTTTTTAATAAATTTGTTTTTGTAGACCATGTATGAAGAAGTGATACGTGTCTAAACTATAAGATCAGTTTCTTATTATTAACAAAAAAAAAACATTGGTTTTAACATAGTGCAATGCACGTAAATGTTAGAATTTTAAATATCAAAATGATTAGTTTATCAATCAAATATAACCAAAATATACTAAGTTAATTTTTTAGAACAATATACGAAGTTAATTTTTTAGAACAATATACGAAGTTAAATTGCATGTTACGTTTTAAGAAATAGGGATGAGATGTACTTATTCAATTATAACAAATAAACATACTTTTTGAAATTAAAATTAAAATAAAATATATTAAATTATTGCCATTTGTGAAAGAAATTTATAGTTTTTTTTTAGACAGAAACAAATTTATAGTTTAACCCTTAGAAATCGCAATAATAGCCTTTTCCAAAGTAGCATTTCATATGTTATTCTATTCAATGTCATTACGGATGATTAAAAGTGTTAGTGACCTAACGATTTCATCGTTTGATGATAATCGAATTTAACACTACGGTCAGGTTCGATCAAATTGATATTTGGTAAATACCATATTCAAGTGATAAATGTAACAAAAATGATGCACCCTTTTGTTGATACTTCTCATTTTGGTATTAAGAGGACTTTTCGAATTTATAATATTTTTATTATTTATTTTATCCAATAAATTTATAATGAGCTGGTCAGGATCTTTCTCAAACGAACCATGGAGTGATACATGCATCAAATCAAGTAAAAGAAAGCTTTTTCATTAAAAATCAATAGATGTTATTTCATTATTGGTTATATGAAAAGCAAGTAATTTACTAAACGGAAACTTATTACAAATAAGATTGAAGTTGAAGTATTTTATTTTAGTAACAAAAAGTTAAATAAACCTCTAACTTTAATATTTGCATAATTGTGTTGTAAATAACTTGACACGTGTAGTGTATATGAGATGAGTTTTCCAAATTGGAATTTAATGTTATTTACAAGAATTTGATTAAACATACGTTCTTAAATTAAAAAGAAAAAAGAAAAAAAAAAAATTACCACGTGTCATTATGGCTGGACTGTGTGATTAGAAAGATATAGCATGTGATCAAAATGTAGTTGTTACTTTTAAAAGTAGATTTTTCAGCTTTTATTAAAGGTTATGGGCCTTGATGGAATGTATAAGGCCCAACAAGAATTGGTATTATTCCATGACGTACGCAATTGAGCCCAATGTAATGCTTGATGGGCTTTCACTATGGGCCTTAACCCGAATCACCATTCATATAGTTGGGCTATGGGTTGAATTTCGATTCACCAAACCAAATATATATCCTATTTCATTTTGTTTTTGCTTTAATTTAATGCACATGATCATACATTTAAATCTTTTTTATCTAAAAAGAAAAAAACATACAATTAAACTATATGTAGTCTATGTCCCCAGCCCTATCAAATTCCTTTGTCCTTACTTATATATGCAAACTGATTTTTAGACCATAACCAAAAAATTATATGTTCGAATTTTTCACTCTTAATTGTGGTTGAAATTAAAAAATAAAATAAAACTAATTTCCAGCATCATCTCTCAAGTGGCCCTTCATTTTATTCAAATTTTGGTTCTTAAACAGCAATAAAATTAAATAGAAAATAATTTTCGTTCGAGTACCTGAAATTTCTGAGAATTCCATGTCTCGATCTCATAAAATTAACTAAAAATATGGAAAAATATTTGAAGGATGAGGTCTAAGATAAGGAAGTCATATATTTTTCGTTTGGTTAAGAATCGTACAACTAGTTTGGATTAAAATAAGAAATCCTCACTCGATGAGCAAATTAACATACCTAACTTGGTGATATGATTATACTTATGGTAAGTTTGGTTTCAATATTTTGAGCCGTTGTTAATGCATGCTAACAAATTCTCAAATAACTAATTTAGGAGTAAGATATTGGATATATAAGGACAAAACGTTACTTTTATTGATACGAGATCTTTTGGGTGAAAGAAAAATACAAAATCAGGTGAAACTTATAATTAAAGTAGACAATATCATATCAATATAAAAGGAATATGGGATGTTCGTTGTCCATTACAATGGTGAAAAAAAAAAATCAATAAGAATAGAACTATAGTATTATCTTGTTTGTATAACCTAATAATTATAATGTTACATGTTTAAATCATTTCCTCTCGAAATGTTGTCGAATAAAAAAAATAAAGACAAAAAGAACTAATATAAACCAGCAATAGCCCTGTTTTCATACTCCAGAAAGAATCACACATGGATATGAAAAAGAGGACATATTTAATTAGTTGGTATTTATCACAAGCACAACAACAAATCAATTAATAAAGAGCACAGAAAACCAAGCCAAAATATCAAACCCCAAAGCCACTCACAATCACACGATCAAATTATTCACTGCCAAAATTTAATTAAAAGCCATGCAATCCTTTTAAGTCTCGTTTGGCTAAAAAAAAAAAAAAAAAAAAAAAAATCTTTTTTTTTCTGTCATTTAATGGGGGCACTTTCTTTTGTTGCATTTCCAACGGTTTTTCCTAACCATAATTTCTACTTCGGAGAATTTTCATTATATTAGAAAGGTAAGAATACCTATAATTATAATTTCGATAAGTTATTGATTTTATAGTTAGTTTTGTTGAGATATGCTTGAATAATTGAATGTCGTACAATTAGTTAGTCGGGATCTCGTTGATCGGGCAGCGAGCGAGTGGGGGTTCGAAGGCAACGCCTCCAAAACCTCTACGAAATTTGTTATTTAATGAACTTTTATGTATTTTGGGTTTATTTTCTGTAATATAGTTTATTGATGGTGTCTATATAAACTCAAAATTAAATTATAGCCTCTTCATGATACTCATTCTACATATATTTTCGCTATTTCTCCCTCCTTATGGACTAGCTAACACAATGTTGGGGAACCACCTAAATTCTATGTGTTTTTTCTTTTCTTTTGCGTTTTCTTATTGTTTATTCAATTGTTGATTGCCGATTTCATAATAAATTCATTTTGGGTTGAAATCTCATACTATAATATGGTAATATGTCCATTTTTACTAAAAGAATAAGCAAAAATAATAATTGAAAATAAAACGTAAATAAAAATTAAAAAAAAATTATTATTACTTTTTTTAAAATCTCCAAAATGAGAGAGGAATCCAGTCATAGGGAAAAAATTGTATTCACACAAAATTATTTCTTTCACTTGTTTACAAATTAAACACTCTCTTCAAATTAGCTTCCACTTAGTACACCAAACTTCAATTATTTTTAAATTAAGATAAATCAAAGTTAAACAACCTTTAAAGTGCTCTAAGCAACATCACTCCTTTGTACATTTAAAATGTAAAAAACAATCACCAGCTAATATTTTGCCAAAAAAGTTAATGAAATCTATAAAGAATAAATTGAGATTTGAAATAAGATTGGTTAAACCAAAAATACATTATCTTGAGTAAGCATGGTGTAATCCCCCACATTATATATGAAATGGTAATTAGCTCATAATAATCTTAATAATCTACCTAACTCAGTTAGAATTATGACTCTAATACTATTTGTTAGGATCACCAACCCTCAACACATCTCTACAACGACAAGATGTTATCACGATTTTACTTTTTTATATTAATAGAAATGTTGTCATTCACTTATATACATACAACGACACCGATGTTATCACGATATAGGATTTTGATTGCACTCAAAACCAAGTTCATTTGGCTTTTCGTAATTTTTTTAGTATAAATTAGGAGAGAGGAATCATAAATCTTATTTAGAGAGTACTGTTTCTCCCAATTAAATGAGAGCGCTAAATATTGATTTTCAAGATCAAACTCATGACTGTTGTGTTAGACTGGATTACGTATACCATCAAACAACGAAACTAACGAGCCACCAACTCGTTCGGTCATTTGGCTTTTCGTGATACTTGAGATTGCAAGTATGTGTTTTTGGTTTTTGAATGTTCATTAATTAATGGCGTTGGAAAAAAGGTGAAAATGAAGCTTTACTTACTTCCCCTTAACTCAAAAAGATGAAGCTTTTTCAGATATGGCGTCTGTTTGTGGCTCCATATTGCAAACTCGTGAACTCTAAACCTTCCATTTTATCATATTTTAAAATGGACAAAATTTGTGAGTGAATAGAATACTATATATAAACACATTACACAATTTTTTTTGTTTAAACAAGAACAAGATTGACATTTTTTTTCGGGTTAGGTTGGGGATATACGAACTCATGACTTCTAGGTTATTAGGTTTACTTTGATGTTGTTGAGCTTATGCTCTAGAACAAGATAGACATAAGCATTAAAAATCAAAAGATTTAAAGATTTTTTCCAAAGTATGAAAAAAAAAATCTCCCGATGTCAAAATTTTGAAAAAAAAATTAAATATAACAAAATCTTATTCAATCATGTTAAATTGATAGTAAATTAAATAATTAACAAATGAAGTTAAAATGAGGATTCAAAGTCTCTTAAAGGCGATAAAATGATCGATCTTGAGGTTGTGGAAATTCATTTTTGAGACGATCTCTAAATTCTCAAAGTTTCCAAGTCATCAAAAAAAATATATATATATATAGACAATTTTTTTTCCTGGGATTAGAATTAATTGCATATATGTGTGGTTTAAATTCAATTTGTTTTTGTATGTTTCTATAAGTGACAACACTGCATTAATTGATCAACTAATTCCAAAAAGGCTACTTAATATAGTGAAAACATGACTTAAAGGGATGACCCATGTGATACTTCAACCAGAAAAAAAGGTTAAATCTTACTGAAAACAAAGTTCAAATGAATGTTAACCAACAATATACTTCTCTTTTCTTTTGTATTTATCTTTGCATGTTAGTATTATTTTTATATATAAATTCATGAATGTTCGGTCACTTAAGTGTCATTTCGACTATTTTATGGAACATCCTTCTTAATTCTACAATGTTTCGATACCAAAAAAATATGTAACAAATTAACTCTTAAGTATGAAGGTTGAACTCATAATCTTTTAAATTTAAAACGAAGATGTGCGACAAAAGGACCTTCTTGACTATTAAGTCAACTCATTATACTTATATGTTTTGAATATAGTAGGTAAGATATGTTTTATAATATAAAATTTAATGCAAATTTAACCTCTTACATCAAAAATTAAAATATATCATATAATTGACATGTATAAAATTCAATCAGTTTACACATGCAGTAAGGTTAGAGGTTTGTATCTCCCACACCATTAGAATTAGAGATTTGCTCACGATGTTGTCGTTTTGCACACATCATTCTTAGATCACATTCCGTTTTCATTATTTTGAATCGAATATCCATTTGAGTTTAATGAGCTCTAATACTATTAGATCAGTATATATTGTCCATATCTCATAACAATATATAAAAGATACGCATTCCTCCCTTCATACCTAATTAATTTGGAGATGTAACTTCATCTAATATTATGAACAATTTCAAAATTAATAGATAATGAAAAAAGTAATCCAACTATTCTATAAATGTTAGAAAGTCTTATCCCCTTTCAAACGTGGAATCCTCAATAACGACTCGAAAGATCATCGTCCTACGAAAATTGCAGCCATACAATTTTATTTCCGAGCCAACAAAAAGGCAAGCAACTAAGCATCAATCTCTAAAAGATTTGTGCATATTCATGACTCTTCACGTTAACTTTGATAAGTGACATGTGACTCTCTTTTCATCCACATAAACTTCTTTTCTCATACTCCAAAGATTATAAATAACACCAAATCCTCACACTTAACTTCTTCAACCATTAGAATTCCACATTTCAATCAACACCCAAAAAACCAATTCAAGTTCTTAAAAAACCAAAGCAATTCTTCTTTTTCTTCAGCCAAAATGGCACCAAATGGGGAGGCAATTTCAAGGAGCAACAACTTCTCCAAGCCACCAAGGCTTTCATCCACTGCCCTCCAAAGAACAACCTCGGACATATCGATGGAATTGGGGAAGGAGTTGGCGATAGCATCGGATACCAAACAAGGGACGCTTCCACCGGTATCTGAGACCGAGGATGCACGATGCGAGTGTTGTGGAATGTGCGACGAGTACACGCAAGAGTACATCGATCAGATGCGAGAAAAGTTCTTTGGGAAGTGGATATGCGGGCTCTGCGCCAACGCCGTGGAAGGAGAAATCGAGAAGCATGGAGGGAGCAAAGAGGCAGCGTTGAATGCGCACATGAGCGCATGCGTGAAGTTTAACAAACTCGGGAGGGCGTATCCGGTTTTGTTCCAGGCCGAGGCAATGAGAGAGATGTTGAAGAAGAGTAGAATGGATGGGAGAGGTGGTTGTAGGGGCAAGTCTTTGAGTCCTAGAGACAAAGCTGGAGCTCAAAAGAAAGGTGGGATTGCTAGGAGTTCAAGTTGCATTCCAGCCATCATAAGATCAGAAGATTTTAACAATCTCAAACTGCAAAACTAATTCATGTCATGAGATCGGCTAACCGAGAATCAGAGCTTCACTCCACTGCATAGCTAGGGCACTTGTGCTTGTAGTTTAGCTGCACTTTCTTCGGTCTATTACTAGAAATTTCGGTTGACTTCCATTAGTGTCTTTTTGAGTCTTCTTCAACACCTAGTTTCATTACCTGGTTTGAAATGTCATTTTTTTTCTAGGTGAGCTTCTAATATTTTTGCTTCCCTTTCATGGGTTTGTTTTATCATGTAGCTATTGCTTTTATTTGCATTGACAAGTCAGTAAGCTTGTAGAAGTTGGATGTGGAGATTTGGCTACTAGGTCATCTTCATTTATTAACCTATTAACAGCACGTATCTATATGAAGCTTGTTCAAATAAAATATGTTATTATTGATTTCTCCCATCAATATATTCATGATAAATTTCAGGCATAATTTGCTACTTTTTTCAAGGTGTGTTTGTGGACCAGAGTTGGATTATTATAAACATAAAGTTATTATAACAAGAAAAATTATAATAACCTACATTTAAGATAATATATAATAATTTTATTATAACACAGATTATAATAATAAGGCTAAAAGATTATTATACTTGTCATCGGTTATAATAATAGTTAACAATTATTATAACCGATGACAAGTAAAATTATTATAACTCATCCTTAATGGAGGCTCAAACACCACCCCCAATGTTCATCAAAATTTTAATTTTATTTGTTAAAAATTGATTAGATTGTGATTTTAGTCTCTAAAATTTGGAAAAGTCAGAAATTATTTCATACAATGTATGAGATTTTATCAAGCCATACAAACAATCTAACTTATAAAATCGTAAGACTAAATTCTAACTTTAGCCAAATCACGAGGATTAAATTTATAATTTAACCTTAAATTTACAGTTAGAACTGAGTGATCAATGATTCTGTTAGTTTACTTTTGTTAAATGGGGCACTGAAATTAACTAGGAAAACTAATTAAGCAAGAGTTAATACAATGATGAACAAAGATTGAGAGTACTGAAGGGGCAACCCAACTCATTGTCTGTCTCTCTCTTACTTGGGATCCAAAGTTTACATAGTCAAAATAACTACCAAAAGAGATCTAAGAGTAAATAAGTCTTCAACTTAATTTAGGGAATCTTAGCCTCACACAAAAGACCAGTTCACAAACATAAAGCAGATGCAATGTGCATTTTCTTCTTCATTCAATACCTTCCAAGCCACAGCCCTTTCGTACGAGACAGGTCGGCCCATGCTCGATAGGCATATGCCTCCTTGAAGACAAGCAAATCCCTAAAAAACAAGAGCAAGTACTATTAAGAACTTTGAAGCTTTTTTATTATTATTATTCGTGAATGTTTGAGCCAGCTTAAGCACATACTATTCTTACTGAACAAATCACCAACCTTATAATATTTGGTTGTCAAAAAAACTCGTATAAAATTAATTTCCTAAGTATATGGTCATCATAGATTAAATCTATAACCTCCTAGAGTATTAAGTCATTGGCGGATCTAGGGGAGGCCATGGCCCCAATATTTTACGATTAGTTAATTTTTGTATGTAGAAGTGTACCACATGATATTTTGATACTATTTATTACATAAGATAATGGCCAACAAAATTTTTGGATTCAGATAAATTTCCATTATTTAAGGCTTTCTTTGACCACTAAGTCAACATAGTTAACTTTTAAAAGGTTATATTGCATTATCAAGGGAAATTCTAAACAGCATACTGCTAAACCCTACATCCTAAACCCTAACATTAAATCGATAGACTGCCATTGTAGAGAGATTGGGAAAATAGGTGAATACCTGTTGCATTATCTGTGGAAATTCTGAACAGAGTGTCTTTTTTCCATGGTCGTCGAATATCTTCTCCAATGTTATGTCTTGTAGTGCAACTAAGGTAGTCTCGAGCATGTCGAGGCCGGCCTGATTTGCGAAGGTAAACACTGGCAATGCCTGCATAGACTACAAAGGATTTTTAATTAAGTGCTGCAGATAAATATTTTATAAGGTAGATGAAACAGACCTTGTGCAAAAATTTAAATGGACAGGCTAGATAGATTTTCCACCTGGGAAGTGTTCAGTTTAATAATATAATGGATGTTTTTAGCATTAATTTCCTACAGGTTCCCTTGATTATAAGGTCAAATAATCTATCTTTTGAAAATAATCGACGTTAAGCTTAAGCTGGCCCGGAAGCTCACTCTCAATTAAAAAAAAATGGATGGTTGCCCATATATTTGACAGAAAAATCCGTTTAACAAAGAATAAAAGCACCAAAAATGTCATGACATTAAAAAGGGGCAAAGCCAATCAAAGCCTGTTTCCTTTATGTTAAAAAAGCAACTTTACAATGGATGAAAATGTAAAGCCATACTAGTTTGAAACTATCAGTGGATCATTTTCCCAAGATTCTAAAGCTGTTCTTATTGAATTTAATGCCAATAATTTCTCAATATACAATTTATTTTCTTGAAATACTTAGATACAATTTACACACCTTTAGAGAGCAGCACATGATTGCATCTGAGTGATGCCACAATGTTTTCAGGACAATTTCTCCTCCTCCTTCATTACCAGATTTCAACAGTTCCACCCCTAAGTAGCATCTGTAGGCAAGATTTAAGCACCAAAACAAATAAATCACATATTTGAAGTCTTTCTTCAGCCAATTCCAAACTTCAGAATTCACAGGTTGAGCAAGAATGGCTTTATCTTATACTTGATCACTAAAAGAAAAATGGTATCCCCATGGCAACATGAAGAAGATCTTTTTAGTCAGACATGGAAGTGGAGAAACATGTTTGAAGAGAATTTATACCGGTAACTGTTGCAGATCCAACGCGCAAGTGTTTGTGCTTCAGGAGTACCAAGGGGAGATCGTAGTCCGGAATGTGAGCTTAAATGAGAAGGTGAGAGAGCTAACGCGACCCTTTGGACCGATGATATAATACTACGAACATATTGTCGAGCCATTGATGCCACATGTTCTTGCATATGGCTCTCAAATGCGAATTCAAATGCAATCGTCATTACAGACCTAGTACAACCAGACTTTGCGGAGTCGTTTGGTGCTCTGTTACCAGCAGGCCCAATTTCAAGAGCAGAAGCAAGGTCGAGTGTGCGATTCGGGCTGGATGCTTCCTGAAACATTTGCACAATAATATCAACTTAATAATAGTAATAGAAGGAAAGAGAGCTAAATTCAACACCCCACCCTTTTATTCGCCAATAATCACACTTAACTAGAGGCAAAGAAGCAAAGTAATCCCAAAGAACCCATCTAGTACAAGGAATTACACCAACCTTTCCGGAATCTAGTGGAATGATCCGAAACCCTGAGGGTAAGAGAGGGGCGTCATCGGCAAAAGAGGCGTCGATTGGAGCAAATATGAGCTCAGCACAAGTGCCAATGGCGTTTTCATCCATTCCGCTGCAGAGCTATAACAAAAGAAAACAGCGATAAGGACCTAGAACCACGCATCAAAAAGCTGCAGGATAAATCTATCACAAGGAGACAGTGAGAAACAGTTGAATTTAAGAACACAATGATTATTCTACAACAACAGGAAATAAAAAACTATCATCTACATACAGAACCATAAAAGAGCCTACGTCCGTTTCCAATAATCTGGAAAAATAATTCCAGTTATGGTTGATAGACAGCCACCATGAACTTGAAAAGAAAGTGGCAGTCTTGCTCAACAGATATTGGCTTTGTTTTGGTGTTTTCATAGCTGATGGTTTATATGCTATTGTTGTAGAAACACATTTTTTGAGAACATAGCACCTGGTATCAGATTATTCATTTTACTTTAGTCACAAGCTAAGTTACCAACCTAGCCAGAGATTTTTAATAAAAAGCATACCTTCCAGAAGCTAGTAAATAAGATGAGCAACCTACACTAAGTAGTACTTACTTGCAAAAGAAACATTTCTCTAGGCATCATTGCATCTTCAGGTGTATGACCAATGCCTTCAAGTTTAATCACTTCTAGAAACTGAAGTCAGAAAAAACATAATTAGTACTATTAGCTGCGAGAAAGTGGTCGGGCAGCGGCAGTAAGAGAAATCAATCCTTGCAATATTTTTATAACGCAACCCACCTCTTCGTGCTCAATGGTGTGAGCCAGTGGAAGTATAACTTGATTCCCAAAACTTCCAACTCTGGACCCTGGTAAACTCCATGGGCCAACCTTAACAGCAGCAGCTGAATAAGCATCAATGTTGTTGTCTGCCCATTCAGATCGATGTTCCCGCAGGAACCTCAAAAGAATTGCTGGAGGCACATTCTGCAGTTGCAAAATTGAAGGTGAAACAGAAAATTTGCAATGACATAAAAATCATCATATTCAAATGGATTTGATATTATGAATGAAACCGAAGTGGATAAATTTCATTCGGATCGGTGCTATGAAATATGTGTCTGAAGAAGGCATTATAAGAAAGAATGAAGTTAACAGCAAATTGATTGCTGCCTGCAAGTGAAGCTGAAGATTATAGCCATTCAAGGTACTTCAAAGAAACACTTCCTGATATTTCATCAACCAAAGAAAAAACACAATTTTACCTGCAACAACATTGATGCTCTAGCACATAAAACTGCATTACTTATGGAAGAAAATCCATTTGCAAAAGAAATGTTCAATCCCATAAGCTTTTCAGGAGATGAATTTACGAGAATAGTTACATCATCCATGCCATCATTTCCCATCACAGACCACCCTTCGTCATTAAACCCATTAAGTGCCTCGTTAAAACCCCTACAAGATATTCCCGACATGAAAACAATCAATAAAGCTACATAAAACAGACTGCGAATCCATTGTTGTATGCTAACCTGGTTAACCTTTGACCAAGGGCACGTAAGGCTGCAGGGCGTCTACCCCAGCCTGTTGCATTCGACTGAGAAACTTCATGAGCTATCTGCCTCAACTGGCGTAGAGCCTGAATTAAAATGAGAAAATTAATGCATGTATAGATTATTTCATTTCATATAACCTAATAATTCATAAGCTTGTTATGAATTCTTCCCAACTTAAGAAAGTAATTGTAAATGATCCACTTTAATCCATATGTGCTCTTACCGCCATAGTCATCTTTTGAGCAAGAAAAGTGGATGATTCATACAACGGACGCAATACTTCTGGAACACTCCATGGCTAAATAATAAATGAAGTATACTCAAATTAGCATTTGTAATTGAATTTAATAGCAGATTTATGCCAAAAGATATAATCTGATTGAGGAAAAAAATTAAGTGTATATATTACCTCCAGGTCCATATGATCAACAATATGAATGATAGAACCACCTCCTTCACATGGTCTTATCAAATATCCGCTCGACAACATTTCAGCTCTGACAAAATGCTGCACTGGAGGCATAGTTGGACCATTTTGGGTGTTCTTAAGTGATTTCTCACAAATCTATATACATCAATCCACCAGAGATTTCAGGCAACCAGTCCACATGAAAAAATGTAGTTGAAACATCAAGACAAGGAGTATCATAAAAATCTAAAAATAGCATACCACAAGGCTACCATCTTCCAAAACAGAAGTGTAGCGTAACAACCAGAAGTCCCTAGCAGGTGCCAATGTTGTAGGCGCATAGAGCTACAAAACCAGTGAGGAATAAGAGATGTCAATGTGACCGAGATGCTTGAGAGCTAGAGGCATGGAAGACAATTAAAAATAAGTAGTAACCTGCATATAAAGCAGCTCAATGGTTCCACCGTTGGCAGTTGGCAGCACATTTAGAACATCCACAGCTCGGCAATCGCGAAACCACGACGGCTGATCCTTGAGGATTTCAGCAACCTGAAAGTTGTATTAGTCATTTTTAACAGTCTCACAGGTCTAGACTTGAATGTTGACAAAAAATTAATCGTCATAGCACTTACTCTAGTAGGTTCGAGACCCACCAGACCGCATGCGCGTGCAGCTACACCAGGGCAACCATGAGAAATAGCAACGATTCCAATGGAATCCGGACCAGGCTGTACAAGGAAGTTGCAAGAAAAATGCTTTAAAAAGGTGATCCTTATCCAATTCAAAGAAAACAATTCAGCCCATTCTAATTCGAAAAGAAAACCACGCCATACCTCAAATAAGTAGAAGAAAAACGAAAATTGAAGGAAAAAATTAAATAATAATCAAACAAACAAAAGTAATGATAAAAGGGTCTGACTATTTGGGAATGTGATATTGTAGAAAACTGAATGAATTTAAAGTAAATTTAAACTATTTACTGACTGTAGATAAGCACAATTTAACATTTAGAGAAAAGGAAGGCAAAGCCACACCTTCATTCCAGGCATTTGGACCCACTCCACGGCAGTTCCAGTGGCCTTTGAAAGAAACTCTGTTAAAGTCTCTTCTGCAATGGACAAAAGTCTGAAAAGATAGAAAAAATATTAATCATCTGCACAAACGAACAGCAATGTGGTCACAGATTACGATATTAGAAAAGGACCCAACAGCCAAACGTCCACTAACCCTGCAGGACTAGCATCCCTTGGAGGATGCTGAGATGTCAAATTGTGTTGACCGCTAGTTACCACCGGTTCACAATTTGTATCTTTAGCTCCAAGCGTCGTCTGCAAAAATACATCACAAATCAATGTAGCTCAACAAGAATCTTTGTACCCCACTTTTCCATTTGATTGGGGTGAGTTTAATTTAATATTGAAAATGGTGATGGTTGAATCATGTTAAATCACAAATCAACCAAAAAGCTTAAGTGTATGGGTTATGATAAATTTAGGCCTTGAGAAATGCACACCTTCAAAGTCCAAGCCTTCGACCACCGGCAACCCCATGGGGACTAAATTTAATTATATGTTTCATTCTTAAAAAATTAACATCTTCAACCAAACCCCGAGAATTGGAAATCAAGAATAAAAAAAGGTATTATAGTTCACTGCAAAACTCACACTCTGAGTATGCTGGCGGAAATAGCCATTTTCATACACCAGATTCGAAACCTGCTTCTGCAGCCTATCATTCTCCTCCATTAGGAGCTTATTCATGGCCGTAAGCTTCCTATTCACAGCTTGAAGCCTTGACGCCTCTTTCCTCTGTTTTTCACGACATCTGAAGAAACAACATTAACAAATGTACTATTGTAAGGATGAAAATAAATCTTGCACTTGAAGAAAATAAAGGCAATTAATACTCTAAACTAACGGGTTTTGATCTTATTCAGAATCTACTTCTGCCATTTTCAAATGGATTATCAATTACTACAGTAAGAACGAAGACCCCCCACAAAAATGTAAAAATATATTTTCATTTCTTTCTTATATTCGTGATTGTCCTGACCATAGCCCCTGACCATAAAACATTTAAATGTCAAACGAATCCAATTCCTAAGGCCCCGTTTGATAAACTTCTGGTATTTTTTGTTTTGGTTTTTGAAATTTAAGCTTATTTTTATTCAAATTTTCTACAATGTTTTCATCTTTCCTTAAAACAAAAACAAACTTTTGGAATGTACTATTTTTTCCAAATTTTGGTTTGGTTTCTAAATATATAAGTAGAATGTAGGTAGCTAAGTAATAAAAAACATATAATAAAATAGTTGTAGATTTAAATTTCAAAAACTAAAAATAAAATGGTTATCAAACGGGGTCTAAGTAAGTGGGCACCACATCATCTGAGAGAAACCTTATTAACAACAATCATAAAACTAAAACATCAGCAACTAAATCCAACTCAAAGAAAAAATATGAATTGGTTCAATTAAGCTAAAGAATACCTTCTGTTCTGAAACCAAACTTTGATTTGCTTAGGCTCAATATTAGAGAGAATGGGGCATTCCCTAATAAGCTGTTGACGACGAATGGAACTCGGTTTTGGACATTCGTGATAGAACCGCTCAAGGGCTTCAACCTGCTCCGGTGTATACCGAACGTATTTGCCATTATCAATAGCATGTTTGTTACCATCCTTGCAGGACATAGCCATTCTTAAAGTTCTTTGCTAAATTGGGCAAAATGTTTGAGCAATCCTTGCACAGCCCAGCAAATACTTAACCAATCTACAAAACTCTAGCACAACACAATAATGGGTTATTCCCACTAGCTACAATACAACGATAAGGATATCCAGAACCAGAATGCACTTGTTCTTGTCGAGTCAAAAGTTGAAACAAGCGCCAAACACACAAGAACAAGTTACTCTTTCGAGATCAGAGCTTCAAAACGATCTAAATCACCGAGGCATATAAACCCTAATAAACACGAAAAAAATCAAAAACAACAAACCGATTCAGAACATGAATTCCATAAGCTAATTCGTCAATTCCAACGAAGATTCAACATCATAATCGCTCAAAAATCCACTCAGAAGCTTCAAACACGAAGATCACCAAATCGCTGAATCGCCGATCCTCGTGGTTGAAGAAAAGTACACCAAATCTACAAAACATCTTGCGATGATTCAGAATCAACAAACGGAGCTCAAAACAAACGATGAATAACAAAAAAATGAAGAACGAGCTACAGAAACCGATTCGAGGGTTCAGTAGAGCCTGATTTTGTACAGAATACGGTTCGGCTTTGAATGGGTTGAATCAAAGAACAGCAGTGGAAGCAACAATGGAGAGAAAGAGAGAGAAAATCGAAAGAGAGAGAAAAACTTTTTGGAAGAATTACTGTGGAAATGTGAAGAAAATTTTGTGGGTTTTCATGGGGATTTTTTTTGGTTTCATCTTTCGTCACTTTCGGCTCTGTTTCAGAAACGAGTTTTAGGCTTTCCCTCCACTGTACAGGAGGGAAATGGGAGCTGTTTTTTTTTTTTTTAATTTTAATATATATTTTTCTTACTGTAATGACCAAAATGCCCTTGATGCTGTTTTTGCTACCTTGTTCTTTATATCACTTGAATTGTCTAAATTGTCCCTGCAGTAATTATGTATGAGTTAATGTTAAGTAACTCATAAATAATTGCAATATATATGTGTGAGAGAGGGTTGATTTATGAATATCGAATGAGTCGATAGTTTCATTGGTTGGTTGTAAACCAGTTTATTCATAAGTTTTTTTTAATATATATTCGTGAGTTAATGTTTAGTAAAATTTGAATGAACTCAAACTAAATTGAATTTATAATAAATTTTAGGAGATTTTGTATGTATAGTAAAAAATGGCAAAATGTTTACATCTATAACACAAAATAAAAACTAATTCATTTGTAATAAAAAAAATTCAAATTGAGTTCATTAGTGATAGATGTCAATAGTAAAAAATGGCAAAATATTTACACCTATAACACAAAATCAAAACTAATTCATTTGTAATAAAAAAAATTTAAATTAAGTTCATTGGTGATAGATGTCGATCACTTATTAGTAATAGATGTCTATTACTGATTGAGTTCTACCACTAGTTATTGATTGATGTTTAATGTGTTATACATTCAATTATTTTAAAAATTGTGCTGCAAAACTAATACAATAAGTAGAATTTGCTACTTAGCGCAAATTCTCTAAATTTTAACAAAAATAAATAAGTTTACCAAGTTTTAATTTAAAAATTAAGTGCATAACCAATGTATATTTAAATTAAAAATACAAAAACAACTTGTTGATAACTTTAACTCAACTAAAAAATTTAGTTCGTTTAAACGATCATTTTATTGAACTCAATTCATGTACGCTCTTATTATACGACAAACATACATTTTATAATATTATTAGATCGGTACCTTCTCGAGCTTGTTATGAATTTTGGTAATTTTTTCTCTCTATATATATATTGTAAAAACTTATGCTTTTAGAATTAAAAATTGATGCCTTCAATCATAAATATGGTCAACTTTCTTGTCAAGTATTATTGTTAAAAGATTGCATTATATATATTTTGCCTTAGCACATATCGAGGGAGAGGAACATATATCGATTATCGAGATCGAACTGAACTAGTTTACAACCAAACAATGAAATCATTGCATTAGATTTATTAATAGGCATGAGATTGTGAGATCAAATTTAAAAGTCAAATGAATATGACATCTAAACTTAATACGTGATATTGTATATTTTGAATATAATTTTTATAATTTTGTTTTTTGTTTCATCCAAAATATCACCTACCAATGAAGATAATTGTTGTCACTTATATACTTATGATTTCCGCTTATCTAACCAATGCCAGATAACTTTATTTACATTATATTCCACCGAAAGCAACACAAAACAAATACCAACAAACAAGTTCCCTACAAATTAATCACCATAAAGTGACCAGTGGTCAATAAAACATTAGAGAATTAAGAGTTCATGAGTTTAATTAAAAGTGGTCACTTATCTATTAATTTATTTCGTACTAATTTTCTTGACATATAAATATCTTAAGGCCAAGCAGTAAATCATGCAACAATAATTGAGATATGCACAAGTTCATCCAAACATTACACGTGTGTGTTTATGTGTATATATATAAAATTAACCAGCATGAAATGACTTAGTGGTGAGAGGATCTTGTAGTGCTAAGAGGTTACGAGTTCAAATTTATGGTGATCATTTACTTAATAATTAACTTTTTACATATTTTTTTTGACATCCAAACAGAGACCTAGTATTCTATAACATTAGTAAAAATGCACTCAATCTCACTCAAATAGTTATGGATAAAAAATATATATATATATATAATAATAATAAGTAAATAATGAAAAGCAACACAAATACCAACAAACAAAAAACAAAAGTTAGTGGCAAAATCGTAAATTAGTGAAAACGCGAGGGGTATTAAAAAAGGGGGAGGCGCGAAAAAGATGCTTGAAAAATACAAAAGGCAAACGAAAGGGGGGCTCAGAGGACACCATGATGAGTTTTCTTGCATGCGTCTCGGTTTTTAAATCCTCTTTATTTAAAAAAAAACAATTAAAATAAAAATTCACCTAGTTTTTTTTTATTTTATATTTTTGGATAATTTTAATGAAATGGCGTTATTTATTTATTTTATTTTGGGGGCTTTTAGGGAAATGAATTAATAAGATGATGACGTGGTATCATACTGCTGATGTTGTATCTATGTAACATAGCCCACATAAATTTTCAAAAAAAAAAAAAAGAAACATAGCCCACATAAATGACATGGCTTGATATGACAAGCGACATAATCATGGATGGTGAGAAAATTACCATTTCTGTCCTTTTGTCTTTTTTCTATGATCTAGTTTTCTCTCTTCCATTTTTTTGTTTACAAAATAACCTATTTATTTAGATTTTTTGCACTATAAAAGAGTTAAAATATTTCATAAATAGCATAATAATAAAAATATTTTTATATATATATATAAAATGTAAATTGATTGACTTTGATATTGTTAGATTCTATCCTTAAAAAGTGATAGAATGAATTACTAATAAATAAAATAAATTGATAGATTTTCATTAAATTCTATCAATAAAAGTTCATATAATCGATTAATGATAAAATTAATAGACGAAAATCTAAAGAATGATAGATTTTATCAGTGTCTTCGATAAAAAAAAAGGTAAATAGAGATTTAAAAAAAAATTGACAAAATTTACTATAAATGAATTATTTTTAAAAAGTTGCAATAATTATAAATTGTGGTAGAAAAGTTATTATCCGATGCAAATCTCCTATTTATTTGCTTAAGTTTGCGGTGCACATGCATCTATTTATATAAAATTTCATGACATTTAAATATTGTAATGTCGGGCAATTGTTTGTTAACATTAGTAAGAGTGAGCATAAATTCGATTAGTCACGAATATAAATATAAAAAAAAAAAAAAAAAAAAAAATCATTATTTACTATGTTTGATACTTCCAACTTAGTATCTTTTGTCTAACATGTTATTACCTTTAATTTATCTACATTTAGCTCATTATTTATTATAGTAATTAGATCGATTCAAATTTAAGTTCTCTTTCACATTATTTAGATATTCATTTGAGAATAATATTATCTTTTTTCTATACTAAAAAAATATTATCTTTTTTCCTATTATACTAATTCCCATTCGAAACAGTTTTTACTATAAACATTATTTTAATACTTTGCACTGAAAGAATTGCTCATAGGGATTAAAATATGACTCAAAATGTAAAAAAATTAAAAGATCTTGAATTCAAATTCATAACTCTTAAACATTGGTGGACAAAAATATAATAGTTTTTTTTTTCAAAACAAGTAAATATGTGTGTGTAAAGTTGTCAACAAAAGCCTCTAATACTGTTTTGTATAACCTAATAGCTTAGGTAATAGATATGGATCGACGTAGTGGTTAAATTAAGTGGTTATGACTTTAATCCATGTTGACTCTACATAAGAATTAATTTGATATGAATTCACCTTAAACAAACAATGTAATGTAATGAGATTTATCTTATAAAAATATTTGAAATTCGAATAAATTGGTCTAATCACTTGTCAATGTAAAAAATAAAAAATATAATAATCTTGAAAATTCATAAACCAAATTGATATAAACCTCAACTTTGATGGCTAATTTTGTAATTAAACTTCAAGTTGTTAGAATTTTTGTAATATGCGAATTTGGTACTTTAGATTTGGGATTGGATGGTTGGTTTGGTGTAACGCATGTGGGTGCATGTAGGGGACGATCAAAGAGTTGGCAGGCCTTGTCTTGTTATGTATCCAATTTTAGTTCTATTATTATTATGATTATGATTATAATTATAATTTTATTTTGAGTTCTAGAGATATGTTGTAATTATTTAACTACATTTTCATGTAGTAAAATGCATGAGATGATTTTAATCCAAAAGTTGGTAGTTCAATTAATTGTCTCATATGAGAAAGAATGGAAAATTCACGAGTGTTAGTGAGATGATAACAATCCTCACTAGTATGAGAGTGGAAAAATCACCGGTTTATTATCCTCTCTAGTCACCAACTCTATTCCCATGTCTCGCTCTTACATGTGTTGAAGAACTTAAAATCTAATCAGTTTATGACAATAATAAATGGAGATGGATGGATAATAAAGCCGTTCGGCTAGATGTTTTTCTCAACATCATCGCCAAGATAAGCTCTTTTAATGTATGTTGGATAAAATATAGTTTTGGAAATAAAGGGTAATGAATTTGAGGAGTTTTGGGTGGTTAATAACTATATCGTGAAAGTCAAACATTGTTTGAATAGAAAAATTTATGAGTATTTGTAATATAAACTCTCATTTGAATAAATATATTATAAATGGTGAGTTTAAGGAGATTTTGTAAAAAAATAATTACGTTGACATAAGAAATGTTCAATTCAAATTAAAGTACGAAAATAGGCCAACTCCTAAATAAACTCACATGAATCCTCAATCCAAACACCCATCGAGTAAATTATTAATTTAAAAATTCTATTGCCTATTTTTTATTAAAATATTTATGCACTCAACTTTTTACTTCACACATAGTTTTTGCACTCAACTTTTTACTTCACACATAGTGTCAAATTCTATTGCCTATATATTTTTTTTAATGGGCAACCATTCAATGTATTATTATTGAAAGTTAGTAAAGATATAAATATTTACCAACTCACGATAAGTTTGACACTAACACTCATCGCGAGAAGTATTGTTATTCATCAAAGTTGTAAGAATGTAACAATAGGTTTGACACTAAAACTTACGATAACCAGTTTGGTAATTGGTTATTTTATAATACATAATCACTCATAACTATTTATTTTGAGTGAAATACACATGTAATATTGTTGTAATTAAAAAAAATGAGTTTGATTTTTTATTTTAAATTAAAAAATGAAAGCTTAAAAAAGCTTACAAATAAGAATTTGAGAATTTTTCATAGATAAAAATAATTAAAAAAATTAAGGATGTAAAAATATTTTTAAAAAGTCAAATATAGCAAAAGCAAACATACATATAGTAAAAATTGAAATAGTCATTTCAATAACTGGCGACATTCCAAATACACATCCTCATGATTTCAATCAAATAAAATTGATGAACTCATTTAAAGTTAAGTTGATTTAAAACGATAAAGTGAAGGAATTGAAATCAATCAATTCAACTAATAGAAAATAACAAATAATTAAAATAAAAACATTTTAAAATGCTAATAAAATAGAAAGGAAAAAAATATTGTCATGTCGGAGCACAACTTCAACGTTAGTACTACTAATGTGACTTGATTTTGATCAAATTATATTTTATCTTAAATCCAAATGGATAGAAAAATAAATGTAACTTAAATTAGACTACTTAAATGGGCATAAAAATAATCTTAAAATCTTCTCAAAATAAGATAGAAATACAACGACCAATATTATTTTAAAAAAAAAAACAGCACCAATGAACAATATTTAAAAATGATTTACATTCTACATTTTTTTTTTTGTCCAAACAAAAAATATATAATTTTTTTTTAATTAAGGTATCTACGCCCGTCTCTAGGCCGGAAAAATACACGATTTTTAAACTAAAAACCACGCACATTAAAATAAAAACAAAAAACAATTTACATTGCACGTCTTTCGATATACCGAATTTAGATTTAGGTAGGCAGATAAATAAAGTAATGATCAGATAGGGGCATGACTATCGGGAAATATGGAGGTGCAATGATTGGAGCTGTCCATCACGCCGACAACTAATCTCAGAATTAACAATACTTTTTTTGACGGCCCATATTTTTATTTGTTTATTTATTTAATGTTGAGATACCTCAAATATGATTGTGTAACTTCAAATTATTAGCCAATAGAGTAATAACTAAAGTGGTATCATTGTATATTTAAATATCTAAAAATTTTAAATTTGGATCTCTCTCTACTCTCAATTGTTATAATCTCAAAAACATTTGGGGACTTTAATTTATGAATTTTCATCAAAAGGGTAGTGAATTGTTTTTTGTTTTATTGATCTAAATCTATTTTTATAAAAAAAATTTGTTTTATTGATCTAAATCTATTTTTATTAAAATTTTCGTACAATGCATTCTACTTTTTTTTATTATGTATTCTTCTTTCTTCAAACACAATAGGTGAATGATAATCAACTTTCAAAAACAAAAACAAAATTTTGAAATGTAGATATTTAAGTAGGAAAAAATATATGATGAGATAGTTGTTGTAAACTTAAATTTCAAAAATTAAAAATTAAAAATTAAATGGTTATCAAACGGGATCTAATTTTAAGTTTTTTTTTTCATTTAGATCCATGAACTTGAAAAAAAAATTAAAATTGGTACTTTTTTAAGAGAGGTTTAATTTTATTTGAAGAAAGTACAAACTTTCTCTATTTTAGAAATATGCTCACATTTTTTCATGGATAACATTATTAAATTAAATTTGATTAATATTAAATTCAAATTTACTACATGGATCACTTTCAAGTTTTATTTTGAAAATTAAAAGTAAAGTTGATTTTTTTTTATTTAGGAACTAAGACGAAATAAATCTCAAAGTCCACGGGCTAAAAATGAAAATTTAAAGTTCAAAATTGTAGATGGAATCGAACCTGTGATCGTTTGATCATTTTTTTTTCGGTGTCCACAGACATTTTAGTTCAATTTTTGCGCAATACAACATTTGGATGCAAAAAAAACCCGTAAGCAATTAATTTATAGATAGGTAGCTACCATATATTGAATTTATCACCTTAAGCCGTTCAAGATCATCTTTGACCATTAGGCCACTCCATGATAATTCGCTCGATCATATGATATAAATTGATATCGCTAAGGCATTGTTGTTGTTGGCTACAAGACATCGGTTGAACTATGCTCATTTCTAACAAAAATATTGGTCTCTCAAATTTAGAATTTTTTAAAATCATATATTATTCAAATGTTCAATTTGAATGGTGTAAAACTTAAAACTGATTTTAACTTACACGTGGAAGTAAATTTTTAGGTTAAATTATAAAAAATATTATTTAATTGTGGGATTTGAGTCAAACATACTCTTAAACTCTTAAAATGTTTAAAAATATTTCTAAACTTGATTCAACATTTCAAAAATAACATTGTCATTGAGTTTGAATAAAACCCGTTTAAGTTTATTTGCAAAAATACCTCTAAATTTAAAAATGGTTTAAAAATACTACATACTTTAAACAAATGTTTGAAAGCTATAAAAACAAATATTAAAGAAAAAATCACCACCATTAAATTTGGATGAAATTAGTTCAAATTTTGTTTGAACATGTCAATGAACTTTTGAGTTTTTTTTTTTGTTTTGTTTTTTTTTTTTTGTTTATTCGGTTTACATGAAAACTAATGAGAATCAACATATACTAACATTTGAAATAACATAGTAATAGTTTTATCTAAACTTTATAAATTAAAATTTATAACCATAAAATTATCTGTAATTCTTCAAAAACGAAAAAAAAAACTTTAAATTATTATTAGGAGGAATTTGAAAACCTAAACTGATCATTTTTAATAAAAATTTTGTTCACTTTTTTTAAGGTTGAATGATAACTTATTATTATTTTATTTTATGAAATTAAATTAATGCTCTAGAGAATAATAAAATTTTAATGACCCATAATTGACTTCAAAATTAAAATTACTTATTTATAATTACACTACGATTAATACTAAAATTATATTTGAAAATTCAAAATACTTTGAGTGTGTTTGGAACATCGATTTAGTTATGATAGACGGAAGGTTTTGATAAACCGCGGGTTATTATAAACAGTGTTTGAATGACAAGTTATTATAACATGGATTATGACAAACGGTATTTGAAGGGTTGTTATATAAGAAAAAGTAATATATGTAAGAATTAGATAAATAGACACGTAGATTTAAATAAACGGGCACGCAGATTTAGATAACCACCATTTATAATAAACGGTGGCACAAACATCGTTTGAGTTATTATAAAAGTCGGTCATTTATATAAACGGGCTCAAACACACCCTTTATATAAACACACATGGAAATGACGTGTACAAGCCACGTGACTTGCGGACGAGAGGCGAGAAAGTGGACCCAGACAGGGTGTAATGTTGTGGTGGACAGGCATGACCTGACAAGATTTCTGTGGGGTCCAATCTTGCGGGGATGGCTTTGAGAATGTGTCTTTGTGGGGCCCTTTTCTTGCTGAGTAGGATGCTGACGTGGATCAATCATATTGGGCTTGGTGGTGGTTTCTGGTGAGGTGGAGCCCACTTTCCACTGCCCGGACTTGACGCTTTTTTTTTCCCCCGACAAACGGTGACGCTGCATTGACTCTATGGTTTTTTTGTTGGGTAAATATCAAATTTAAGGTTAAAATATTTTTGTTGTCTTTTTTTTTAATCCTTATTGTCTAAATTAATTTGTGGGGGACTACATACTATCGAATTATATCATATTTATTTAGTAGTATTTCTATTGTTTTGTTTTGCACAATTATATATATATATATATATAATATTAGTTTACATACTCTGAAAAAAAAAAATTGATGATAAACAAATTTAAGTCTATGTATTCGAAAAGTAACATATAGTTTTATCCTAATGATAGATTTATGGGGTTTTTTCCTCGTAAAATTTCACTATTTTATTTATAAACTGTTGGACCCTTCCATTTTCATTTTACTCAATTTTAATCAAATGGAACTACTATATATAAATATATGTATGAATAGAGTGAGAAGTTCATTTTTTTTTAAAGAAATGTCATCTTAGGCTTTTTTTTAAAAAATTCAAAATGAAGATTAGAATTATAGAATATGGTAATAGAATTTTGTTCTTGTTAGTAAAATATCATTTGAGCACTGTTTAGTAGATTAGAATGGGCCGAAAGTAAGTAGTCCACATAAATCTTAAAAATAGGAATAATGATATCAATAAAAAGATTCAACCTTAAAAATAATGTTTAGGTTTAACATTAGTCATATTGATATATTTGAGAAAACAACTATATACCGAAAGAGTTAATGGTACGATAGTTTTATTGTTTGGTGGAAATTCAGGAACGAGTCATGGATTTGATTTATGGAATCAGTATTTGACTCTCACAGTCATATCCTCTTAACTTAGTAATCAAGAGGTTACAAGTTTAAATCGCTCGCCCAAACATCTGTAAACTAAAAAAAACACGAGTAAGAAAATTATTCTCCATCCCGATTTGATAAACCTTAATCCAAACAATATGCTTCTTGGGAGTGACCATTTTCATGAATGGCCCAAATAATACTACTAAATAGGCCCAAAAGAAGCCCAGTTAGATTGTTGGCGGGTCGGGTTTTCGGGTAAACGGAACGGCCCGTTTTCATTTTCACTTTTAATAACAGTTCTTCTAATCGTTGAGAGATTTATCTTCGCTGAAAGCTGCATCGACTTCGGATCTGAGGTTTGCTCTCTTTAATCGTTGTGAGATTTATGTTCGTTGCTTTCGTAATCGTTTTGAGATTTGTTTCTTTGCTGGTTTTTTTTTTGTTTTGTTTGTGATTGTGCTGTTAATTTCTTAGAATTTGTTTTTGACTCGATCGATCTATTCTGAATGATGCAATCTGAAACACTGAATTAAGATATATAATTTTTGTGAGACGTGATTATTAATAGCAATTTATGTATCATTGACTGAGTTCGATTAGATTTTTTCTTAATCTGCTTTGAATTTCTGTCATGCTTTTGTTTTTTGAGATCTGATAGTGTGATTAGAATTGTATTTGCTCCGTTGCTTAGTTAGAGGAAGGTTCAATATTCTTAGGGTGCATTTGGAGCACCGGTTTATTTATGACTGACGGAAGGTTATGATAAACGGTGAGTTATTATTGTAACAGAGATTATGATAAGCGGTGTTTTAGGGCTGGTTATGTAACATAAAGTAATATATGTAAGGTTTAGATAAACGGGCACATAAGTTTAGATAAACAGGAACGCAAGTTTAGGTACCCACCATTTATAATAAACGGTGGGGCAAACATCGGTTGAATTATTATAACCAACCCGGGCGTTTACATAAACGGGGTTGATCACGGTTGTTAGCTTAGGTGAAGAGTTAGATTTATCGGTATTGGAGATTTTTATTTTTTAATTTTTGATGATTCGGGAACTTGGAGCTTTGCTCCTCTAAACCTGTAACACTATCAATCTGTCCCTAGACAGTAGCGCCAGAATGCAACGTGGGTCGCCTGAAAAATTAATACCTACAGCTGTCTCGAACTTGAGACTTTGAATGTAGTACACCTCTAAATCTCAGACGTTCGACCACGGCACCGCCCTTAAGAGACGGCATTGGAGAAATATTTGCTTAGAAGATTGAAAGTGGTCATCATGATAGTCCATGATGTTGCGGTGGATTATTATGTTAAGCGCCTTGCAACAGTATCATCCGACTCGACCATCAAGATAATTGATGTTAGGCATTCAACTTCTCAGCATCACTGATCACCAAAGACCAGGTTGACAGGTTGACTTAATGTTCTTATGATGGACGTGTGATTATATGGATCATGGATGGAGTGAAATAAAAATGAGTGGATATTAGATTACATGAGGTTTCATTTCAAAACTAATCGATAATGAGAAGATTAGCTTACCTTTCTTATAAAGGTCGTGTGACTTCATTACTCTTCCAATCTATGATCCTCAACTTGCCTCCTCTCATTACCAATATTGGGTTGAATCAAATTTTTTTGATTGAATATGTGTCTGAGTTTAATGAACTCTGAGATTGATATCGTATTAGTTAGCATGTGTTCCATCTAAAAAATAATTGGCAATGAGAGAAGCTGCTCATCTTTCTTATAAAGGTTACGTGGCATCGTAAATCCTCCCCAAGTGGACTCAAGCCTATTTTTTTTATAATCATAAATCATCAATTAACACAATCACTTGTACTCATGAATGGGTCTAATGTGTTGGCATGTGGTTCGTCTGATGGGAATCTCTCACCATCGGAGCAAGGTAGGATGGTGTTTGGGAGCCAAACAAGAACTGAGCTCAACTGACACGATACAAATTAAGAAAAAAGACGGTGGCTGGGACATATTAAGGATTGGCTAAGCTCACCCATTGCCACATTGGTCTTATGGGCTCCTTCATCTGTGCCTTGTTGGTTCTGGCTTGGTTTGGTCCTGTTCAAATGCTTAGCTCTGGTGGTTGTGACAATACTATGAAGGTTTGGAAAACGTATTAATGGAATTTTGAAGATTAACGGTTTCCCTGCTCTTCAAAGTTACCAAATATTGTTACGAGGTTAAGGATGGACGTGATTATCCCGGATCGGATATAGTGGAGCGAAACTCCGATTTTTCGATTTAAAAAAAAAAAAAATATTGCTACGAAGTTATCATAAGGATTTTAGCTAGGTAAGATGATCAATGGGAAGGATTAATTGACTGGAAACATCTTGGCTATGTCGGATGGAAACAACAATTATGTGATTATGTGGAAGGAAGCCGTTAAATTTTTTGGTTTTTGAAAATTTAGTTTATAAACATGATTTTTGAAAATATATCAAACTTTTATTGTTTTGAATCAATTTCATTTGATTGTTTTCAATCAATTAAACTTGATTAAAGTCACAAATTTCACTTGATTGAAACTATCATTTTTGTGGTTATCAATTTCACTTGATTGAATAAAATTGTCATATTTGATTTTTTTTTTCCAAAATTTTTTAACAACCATATAATTTTTATTTTATTTATTTATTACTGTTTTTTTTATCATTCATGAAAAATCTCATACGAATTAATTTTTTTTAAAAAATGCAATTTATGCAAAATAATTGTACGGCATTTGACATTTTATTGGGGAAGTCTTCACCAATATTTCTTTTTCTATTCTCTTTTTTATAGCCGAGAATCAAAAATTCGCTCTACTATAGTTGGAGAACTTGTGTCCGTTTCTAAGTTTGGACTCAGGAGACGATCATAGTTTTTAAATATTAAGATCAATTCGTAAGTTTTGAACATGAGATCTCGTAAGAACTATACCTTAGAAAACCCTAGATCTTAACTAAGATATATGTAATTTCTTTCTGAATTTTTCTCAATAATTTGGCAGTATATCCAAAATCATTGCGGAAATTCGACATATCGGGATGGCCCATGGCTGTTGAAAAATGACTCAAATATTTTGTCAAATTATGTCACTGTAAAACTAACTTAATACTTTGCTTTTCATACCAACCTCCATAACCCCACCTTTTATTTACCATATGAAGACACAAAGTTGACTTGTATAAAAATTACAGGCCCTCAATGAAATTTGTTTGGTAAGTTTGTTTGTCACAGAGCTTGCAAAAGTCGTCATCTTTTTCTTAAAAAATACAATATTCATGGTCCGGTTTTTCATTAGTAAATCGAGCCAATTTAATTAGTAAACGATGAAATAGGGAAGTGATTTTGAAATAGAAATAAACTCAGAGGTGTACTAATGGAAGTTATTAATCAACTATTTCTCAATCTATTTTGATATTCCCGAGGGTTCATACTTAATTTCTCGACTGTGTTTGAACCATATGATAAATGAATATGTCAAAAAAAAAAAAAAAACTTTGTATTCCTTTTAAGGATATGATCAATCTATTAGAATGATTGGTCGTTAGCATTTTTTTTTTTTTTGAGGATATTACATTTGGGGTGGAGGATTCAAACATATGACTTCACTAAGTGTATATAGATGTCACTTAAGCTATTGCTCGTGTTTGTTGATTTGTGGTTAGTTGGTTTTATTATTTGGTGGTAATCTAGTATAACATTACTGTCAGTGTTCAATCTTTAAAATGGGTATACAAATTCTAGTTTCCATATTTTATTTATAGCAACTTTTCAAAATATTTCATATATAACAAAATATTTCATACATAGCAAACTATTTCAATGTTTTAATCAATTTTACTCATCTTTTTTTCAATCAATTTAATTTGATTGTAGCCATCAATTTCACTTCATTAAGATGATCGATTTTACTTTAATAAAGTCATCTAGATTTGATTGAAGTCATCAATTTCACTTAATTGAATCATTTTTTTTTGTCATATTTGATTTCTTCTTTAAAAAAATATTAACATTCAAATAAGTTTTTCATGAGTAAAAATAATTAATTTTGAAATAAATAGACAAAATAGAAATTTCATACAAAAAATCATTAATATAGCATATTTCTCATAGTATGGGTAAAGCATATATCAAGTCTTTTACAAGAAACAATTACACATGGATAGAAATTAAGAAGTCGTTAATTCGAATTCTCTCCTGCATATGCTGAGGTCAAACAAAATATTCCATTAATTTGATTGGGAAATAAAACTAATTTTAGGTGATAATGAAAAAAATAAAAAGGTTACGTAGTTAATTTTCTTACAAATTTTCTTATTCTATGATAATAGTCGAAGTTTTAAGCGATAATCAAGTTGCAAAGAAATAGAAGGAAGCATTGGAAAGGGTTTAGGGGAATACGTATGTGCACGTGCGAGGGGCGTCACTGTTTACACACGTTAAGACGACAAAGCACGTGCGAGGAAACACGAAGGAAACGACGGTCATTACGGGCAGCAGATTCCGGCCACGTGGCAATTGACCGGGAAAAGGGACCAATGGGCTGGCTTTTACGAACCAAAAACCTTGAAGAACCCTCTCACATGCTCCCTGACACCATCCCAACCTTTCTCACGTGCTATCTGGGCCCCACACTTTTCTTTTTTATTATTTCCAAAATAATAATAATAAAGCTTAAGAAGAAAGAAAGAAAGAAAGAAAAAAAAAAAAAACTCATATTCAAGTATCTTTTTGGTTCTATTCTTTAAGATTTTTTTTAAAAAAAAAATATGTCTTCTATCTTCATGTAAGTAAGAATTTGATACCGACTAGTGCAATAGTTTAATTGCCAAAACTAATATTACTCAATTAGCATGTTGAATATGTTAATTAACCAGAGATCTGTGATTTAATTTATTTATTTTTATATGTGTTTTAAAATAAATAAGAAGTGTTTGAGTGAGAAGTTAGTTTGAATAATTATTTTGAGTAGTCATGAATTAGGAGATGTAATAAAAAAATCTCATTTAAATGTATGTGTGTGCGTGTTTAAAGAGTTAGAGACACTAGTTTATTTATATGTGAATTTAAAATTGATAGTTAATTTGAGCAGTTAAAAAGTAATAATGAAAAATTAGTAGTTAAAATGAGTTATTTTGAGAATATATAAATGAATAGTTAGAAATTTGTGGTTAGAAGTTATTTTTAGTAGTAAAAATGATGTGTTGTTTTAAATCTTTTTTTGAGTATAAAGTGAGGGAAGGGGGACCAACAAACCTTACTTAAAAAATTAATACTATACAAGATAACCAACTGCGTCACTAATCTCGGTAATTTCTTTTTAATTTGAATGAGAAGAATGGAGCAATCGAAATTTGAGATAACAATTATATGATTCCACCAATGAAATTTCTTGTTTCATTATTAACTCTTAACATATTTTTCGATATGTGGTTAACAAACACATCTTACACTCTTTCAAAATTTAAATTTATAACAATTTAGTAACCAAAATACATTATTAATTTAGTTATCTATTACAAAAAAAAATCAGCAAATGAAAACTATATGTTACTTTATATTAAGGATTTAATTTTATAGTTTGTAGAAATGAAACTTTAATTATATTTTATACATGCCAACAAAAATAATAACTCGCCAGTAAATGCCTACTTACCTTTTATATTCTAGATAATGGATATTACAGAGTTTATACTTTAAAAAATTACAAAATTTTAACTACTAACACCATACTAGATCGTTACCTCCTAAAATTTAGAATTTTTTTTAAATTTTTTTTTTATTGGAGTGAAAGTACAATAAAGATTAGTATATATTTTTATATACACTTTTCATTTCTTTAAAAGTGTAATGATTAACCAAACCATTTCAATACATATTTTAACCCAACGGAACCAACAAAACAACCTTATCCATTTTTGGGATCAGTGTCCATTGCCTCAATTTCCTCAATATTTTCACAGCCAAACATATTTCTTACATTCATATATCAATCAAGTAAACAAAAAATACTAAAAAAAATATATAATGAAAGACTAAAATTAATTATAATTAAATTGCAAGAGACTAAGGAGGTATTTAAATGTAAAATTATAGAATGATTATAAAAGAGTGATTATTTTAAGTGGTTAGAAATTGTTTGAATATGGTAATTTATAGAGAGATTACAGTTAATAACTTGTTTGCATATTGTCAAAAAATGAGTGATTAGTTTGAGGGGTTTAAAATGAATGTTTAGAAATTAATTATTAGACATTAATAATTAGGAATGATTATTTATAAATGAATAATTATAAATGAGTGATTACAATAACTTATTTTATTGTGATTGTTTTGAAGATGAATTATAAAAACTTTTTTACAATAGCTCGTTAATTACATTAAACAAACATCCATGAACGTACAAGTTTGTAGTTACTAACTCTACCTATTACCACTAGAACTATACTACTTTTAATTTAGAATTTTAATCGATAATTAGCCTCTACATAAGAATCTATTTCATTCACATTTCACTCGACATCTAAATAATGTAGCCTCAAATAATGTATACCGTGAAAAATAATTAAAATGTACGTAAATTGACCTGAACACTTACTGATATCATTTTTTTTAATATTTGTAGACATAAAGAGAGAGAATATAGGAAATTTATTGAAGTAGAGAGATTAAAAGAGCATAGAGCCAATTTTAATGTGTTAATTTGATGAAGTTGAGCTGTAAGCGTCGTGCTTAAACGTGGGGAGCAGAATATTAAAAAGGGGTTATGATGGGTAGTAGGAGTAGAAAAAATAATATTTGTAAATCACAATTATGTTTTTATTACAATAATTAATTAAATGTTTTTAAAAAACACAATTCCCAATGTGCAAAAATATTATTAGCTAATTCAGAAGAATCCGGCTGTAAAATTGGACAAAAATTGCTAGATCGATTCTTTAGGGGTTGAATTTTTATGTTTTGTTTTTTTATTACGTTGATTAATTAAGCTTAATTGGAGATTAATTTTGAAATTATGGCTGCCATTGATGAGGTTGGGTGGGAATTGGAGATGTAGTGAAATGAAGGGTGTTATGGTCAAAGTGAAAAATTAAAATAGTATATTTTGGAAGGAAGAAAAAGTTTAAGTTAAAATAAAGATTCAGTCCTATATCTTTTGTTTATTATATTTTGATACATCAACTTTTAAATTTTTTGTTTTTGTTTTTTAGTTTTACTTTTTATAAATAGATTCTTAGAAAATGTGAATTAAATATTAACCTAAATTTGATCAATAATTTTAGAAAAACCATTCTCAAATGATTGATTAATTAAAAATAATAATAAGTGACGAATTCAATTTATTATCATTATCTACCTTTAAATTAATTTTGATATATTCAGTAGTATTTGTTAAGGTACACACAAGCTCATCTAGAAAGTCATGGACCCATAAAAAGTATAAAAGTAATTTTAACACAAACAATGTAAATATACTTCTAAGATTTGTAGGAAAGAATAACCATTCTAAATAGAATAAATTAGCATAAATTATAAATTTAAGTCTTATAATTTAAGATATAATTTAGTATAAAAGTTTATCCGTATAATTTGAAAAAAAATTATAATTTATAATAGTTTGATGAAATCTAATAAAAATTTATTTATATTTTTGTTTTCAAATATTCATTTGTCAATTATATGTTGGAATAGTAGTTTTAATCGTATGTCTAGATTAAAAACAAATCAAGTAGTTTGCGTGAGTTTAATCTCAAACTCATCATATCAAATATATAAATATTTCTTATCACGACTAATTTTTAACACGAACGAGAGTATAACTGTACTAGCATTTTGTATAAGCTTAGTAAAAACAAGATTACATGTTCGAATTTGTCTTCTTCAAATGTTTTGGAACAACTAAATTTAATTTGTTTTTTCAAATACTAAATTACTATTTTATAATTTACCCAACAAATTAAAGTATGACGAAAACAGTATTAAAAGTTTAATTGGTAACAACTTTACAGAACTTGCAAGTCACTTCCTCATTATTATATTCATCGCCCTTTGCATGCAGAGAAATGCTTATTTTATTTTGTAATTAAAAAAAAAATGTGTATTTTCTTTTTCTTTTTTCTTTTTCTTAAATGTCATATTCCATTTTTGCCCTTCCTTTTGTCCTCAAAATCCCCCCCTTCCATTTCTTCGCCATTCTCCATCGGCCACATTCCCGTTTCTCTCTCAATTTCTCTTCACTGATTTTTCTGCAACTTTTTCACTCTCGATTCACGAGCTTTGTTCTTCGATTTCGATTTCGTTGTTGAGATTTTGCTGTGATTATGGAGGTAAACAAGTATCTGATAGCCGGAGCCGGTGAATTCTCGCCGGAGAAGACGAAGCTTGGCGAGCATTTCGCCATTGATGACCTGCTCGACTTTTCTAACGAAGATACGATCATGACCGACGGTTTCTTCGACAATGTCGCCGGAATTTCGACGGATTCCTCCACCGTCACCGCCGTCGATAGCTGTAATTCCTCTGTCTCCGGCGGTGATAATCATCATTTGAATGGAAGCATCGATGAATCTCGATTCTCTGAAGATATTGGCGTTCCGGTTAGGGTTTATACTGTTTCGCTTTCGATTTCTGAGTTTGTTCGAACATTGAAGCGATTTGATGTTAGGTTAGGTTAGGTTTGATTCTGATTCTGATTTTGATTTTGATTTTTTATTCGGTTTTGTTGATTTGTTGTTTACAGTACGATCAACTAGCGGAGCTGGAATGGCTGTCGAATTTCGTAGATGATTCGTTTTCAACTGAAGGAGAAGATCTTCAATCGCTTAATTACTTTTCGAATTCGAAGCCTCAAACTCCAGAAACTTCATCTTCCTCGGAATTACCGCCTTCGTCTGAAGCAATTCCTTCAGATTCCTCGAAGAACTCGCTTCATTTTCCCGCCAAAGCTCGAAGCAAGCGATCGCGAACCGCTCCATGCGACTGGACCACGCGCCTCCTCCACCTCTTAACTCCGGCGGATCCGAAACCGGAGGCGAAGAAGAAAGACGCGGCGGCTGCGGCGACCGGCCGGAAATGCCTGCATTGCCAGTCGGAGAAGACGCCTCAGTGGCGGACCGGACCGATGGGACCGAAAACGCTCTGTAACGCTTGCGGCGTCCGGTTCAAGTCCGGCCGGCTGGTGCCGGAGTATCGGCCGGCGGCGAGCCCGACGTTCTTGTCGGCGAAACACTCGAATTCTCACCGGAAAGTTATGGAGTTGAGGAGGCAGAAGGAGGTTCAAATGGCGCAACAGCAGCCGTTCATGAATCAGAGTTCGATTTTTGGCGTAATGAACGGCTGTGATGAATATTTGATTTCTCATCACATGGGGCCCAGTGTTAGGCATTTGATCTAGTGGATCGCAGTGTAGGATTGTTAGCATGGCCTTGGTATTTTCGCAATTACTTTTTTTTTTGTTGAGATAATTACTTTTTTTTTTTTTTTTTTTTTTTCTTTTACATCCTTTTTCTTTTTGGGTTCATTTTGGTCGAATTATATAAGAAGACAGAGAAGTTGGCAAATTTTATTATATGGCTGTTTTAAAATTTATATTTTAGAATTGAAGTTATCAATGTAGAATTCGATAGAAAAAAGAAAGGAAAATTAAAAAAAGGTAAAAAAAATAGAGAGATATGGTCTGATTTTTTTTTTTTTAATCGAGAAAGGAGAACCACAAACCCTATATAAATAATATTATAGTAATGATGTCAAGTAAATGAGTGTAAAATATCGATTCAAGACTATATCTATAACCATATTGTTGAGATGAATTATAGCAAAACAATGAAACCAACACTTCACTCGATATTATTTGAAGGCAATGTAACCAACTAACCAAACTTCTTCTCTTTTTTTCCCTTAAATATTTCTATTTGTTTAGATAAAATTAATTCGATATTGAACTCGTGACTGTGGATTGAAAATGGATTAATATCAAATCAGATAACTGTGCTACCAACCGATTTAGTGAACATTCATATTTCATACCTTTGGTAGAGGCCATATATGTATATTAGTATACGGTAGAATTAGTTCAATAAATTAGACTCATTCTCAAAAAAAAAAAAAAAAATCAATAAATTACACGTGGATGGAACACGTATGTAAAAAAATTTAACCTATATTTTACATTTATTTATATTGAATTAGAAAAACGCTTAAATATCCACCTATTTATTTGTATTATGTTGTGATATTATTATCGAATAAATACGAGCAATATTTGAACTCAACTAACTACAAGGGCCAAATAAAACCTATATCGAAATCCAATTATCAAGTGGCCGTCAAAAAAAAAAAAAAAATCCAATTATCAAGTTAAAATTCAACTAACGTTGGGGCCATTTTGGACTAGAAACTTCAAGAATAGGTGTTTAGAACAAAATTGTAATGGAAAAAATTGTTTGGCAAAATAAATAATAATATATTTCTATTGCGACATTTCAAATGTATAATTTTTTAACAAACAAAATCACACTTCAAATGAGTGTTTGACTTGATAATAAAAATTTTGTAAGTTTAAATTTCTATTTCAAGTGTTGTTAAATAAAAAAAAACATATTTTTCGAATTAATTGATTAAAATGTGCTATATATTACAATTGATAATGTAGACAAATAACTATATTGAAATGTACTAAAAAAACAACTATATTGAACTTAATTAGTGATAAGAAGAATATTCACTTTTTTTTATCTCCAATTTTTTCGACATGGAATAGATGAAAATTCATTAAAAAAACTAAATTATGAAAATATTCAAAACATTAATTTTTTTTATAAAAAAAACTTCCAATCCATAATTTGACACTTTTTTTTCGTCCAATCAAATCATTTTAATCAAGATGGAAAAATACGTACTGAAAAATTTGAAGAATGATGAGAGACAATTTTAGACGAACAAGTTGTAAAGAAAAATATCAAATCAAAATGATAAATAAAAGAAAAGAAGCAAAACAAGGCACAAAAACAACTTTGAGGTTTAAGCCAAAGGAAAATGGGCCATCAAAAGAAACAAAAACCAAATTGCACATGAACAACTCATTTCCCCATCATTATTATTTAAGAAAGTAAGTAGAGTAGTCAGATCTAATAGATAATTATAAAATCGATTATTTAAAAAGAAATGTCACATATTTTCTTATAATAATTACTATCAATCGGTATTTATAATAATACATTATACTCATATTAATGAGTATTTATAATATAATATTAAAATGTATTAATGATTATGGATACAAATACTTTAAAATTTACCTATGCTTGTAATTATTTTGCTAGAAAATGAGCTCATCTAATACAATTTCCCTTTTAAAAAAAAATAAAAAATTATTAAGTGTCTTGACTAATTTACGTTTATCTTAATATTCTTACAAGACAGAATATATAATTTTTATAATAATTGGTTGTTAAAGAAATTGGTAGAAAATTAAATCTTTAAGTACGTACTCATTATAGATTGTACATATAATTATTATTTTTTTGGTCGAAGGGTTTATTGACCATAAACCAAATGCATGATAGTTAACTTTGACACAAATTCACAAATTTTTATTGTTTGTTTGTTGGGTTAAGCATTCAAAAAAGATATGCATTATTTTATCATTTCCATTATAAATATATAAAATTTGGTGGGATTTCAAATCTTTCCTTTCTTTACTCATAGAAGCACATGGGGGGTTTCAAAGTCCCATATATCCATTAGGATTTCGTACCACTTTTTATTACATCGTATTCTCTACGTACCATCCACATGGATAGCAATTGTGTTTTCAAAGTTTACAAAATTCAATGTACCAAAGTATATATATATATAAAGTCATTTTAACCTTACTTGTATTATATGTTGGTGTGGTGTGTGGTAAGGGTAATAGGATCAAATGTCCACGTGTTAACTAGGCTCGAACTACGTAAACCTCACGTTGGAGAGGCTCACTGCACTCATCGAGTAAAAAAGATACAGTTTAGGGTTCATTGATAAACAAGTCACCTATTTATAGAATGTTCAAACGGTAACTTCATGGTTATTAAGTTGTACAAGATGCCGATAGAGCTAAGTTATTGTTGGCTTATAAAATCATTGTTGAAATTTTCTATATGAGTTAAAAAAAAGATAAAAATATCAAATACTATACATATTATCATTTATGTTATTGTGTATGTGATGCGAAATGTTATCCTAATTCAATTCACTTTAATCTATTTACTAATTTAAACATCAGAATACGATGTTAGCATCTAATAATTGGGAAAGATGAAAAATCCAATAAACATTTATAAGAGATATGAGTTATACCTCTTATTGTCAATTGATTTTGAAGTGGAACTTCGTATCATTTAATATATGTGTTGAAAATAACATAGATTCTTGCATCCATTTGTAGTATGTGTTTTTATGACTTTTTTTTTAGATATATGTGTTTATGACTTTAAATTTGGATAAGTTTACATTTTGTTAGTGACTATTTACTCAATGTAGAAATTTATAACTTAAACTAGTAGGGCATATAAGATAAAGGGTGTAAACTTGTTATACAAGGACTAACTACTTGCAAGCCTCTTGGATGTATGATTTGTATACTAATTTCAAGTCACTTCCATCATCTATCTCATACCATTATTTAAGTAAAAAAAGAAAGAAAAAAAAAGAACTCTTTAGATTTTCAGCCATCTGTTTTTCTTTTTTCTTTTTAATTAAAAATTAAGCCATTTAAAATTAATTTAATTATAATCTATAATTTTATATGCATATACTGTTTTAATAGTTCACCAAAATAATAATAAAATAAAGTACTAAGCAATGTTTCCTTCGATTATCGAATAAAACTTAATATCATTTGTCAAAATAAGTATAAGTTAACCGACATCTTATACTAATAACTTCGAAGTTAGAGATTCGATTTCTCCTATTCACATATTAAAAAACAAAAAATCTCAATACCATTTTGATCGTATCAAATCATAAACGGAAATGTATACAAATATTATAAGGAAAGAAAATGTCAATAATTAAAAATATAAGGAAATGAGTTAAGAAAATAAAATGAAATTCTCAAAAAAAATGAAATATTTATTTACCTGACTAATTATCTTCAATTGATTTAGTGGTTAATAGAGGTTTTTTTTTTAAAAAAAATAAAATAAAATATTATGAATATAATTAGTATTCATGTCCACATACCTATTATCAAATTTTTTTAAATTAGGCAATTTTTCCAATAAATTAATTAAATCGCACATAAACTGATTCATACGGTTACCAACAAAAGAAATAAATATTATTCGTAACTGTTCATCAAATAGACTAAACCCACCCACCCAACCATGGTCCTAAGGTCCACTATGGTATATATTGTAAAATAAGTGGGGTCAAATTCATAATATTTTCTTTACTAGGTTACAAGTATAAATATTATTATTATTCTTTCTTTTTTTTTTGATTTTTTTTTAATTAGAGTATAAATATAAGTGAGTATAATTAAAATGGGCATTCAAAAATGTCAATTTCTTCATAAATGAACAAAGGGTAGTACAAGCTGGCTAATACTGTTATGAAAGTTGCCTCTCATTCAGCAAATTATTTTGCAATTATTTGTTCTCAAGCCCTTTCTCTTATTTTCTCTTTTTTTTTTGAAAAAAAAAAATATGAATGAGTACTACTTTTTTTATAAAAAAAATAGGTGATATTCATGCATAATAAAAATAAAATAAAATAAAATAATGAATAACAATATTTTCGAAAACAAATTAAAAAATTGGAGTAAATATTAGAAAAAGAGAATTCATAAGTGTGATGCTTTTAATAAGCATAACAAATAATTTTCAATAAGTATATATATCATATTTAATTCATTAATTAGTACCATAAATAATTTTCAATCGATAAAATCTTATATGGATGTAGTAGACAATTCTTAAATCAAAAGACAATGAAAGACATAACGAGAATATGTAAAAAAAAGTCATCAAAAAATATAAATGAAATCATTTCTAAAAAATGTTAGAACCAAAATCCACAGTTAAAAAGTGGCCACTTAAAGCAAATTCCCAAAAATACATTTATTTTATGGTCCAATTATCAAAATTTAATTTAAACTTTCAATTTCAGGTGTTTTCGATCTTTATTTACCTTAAACTTAGTTGAGTTGTTACAATTTTTACTTTTAGTAAACTTTAGTATTATTTCATATATATATTTAATGAAAAATAAAATTAATATTTGGTGTAAAATAAATAAAACTTCAAAGAAAAATGGCCCACACAGGGAGCATCCTCCATGAGCTGTTGTCACTGTTTGAATGATGCGTCGTTTCATAGTTTAGTTTTATGTGAAATTTTTAATTAAAAAAAAACGCTTTATGTGAAATTTCTATTTAGGTTGTTTATTTAAAAAATGAAATATTTTTATCTGCGATTTTTTATTAATTACGTAATAGAATATTAACTAAAATAATAGATTGATTCTAGATTTCAATATATTCATGATTTATTGTTTTTAATTTTTATATGACTTAAATAAAAAAAAAGTAAAATCTAAAATTTAAAAGTCATACAATGATTAAAATTGTTATTATTGCAATTTCATAGATGAAAATATTTGTTTTCAAACATAAAAATCATATAGAAAATTTACCCAAAATATATAGACAAAATATTTTAAAGTCTTGAACATAAAAAAGGAATGAAATAACAAGTTATTTTCATTAAAATTCGACTCTAATCCAATTCAATACCATGTTCACGAGTTGAATCTTAAAAATCGGTATTTAATTCTCATTTATTTTAGATGAGTAATTATTCTCTATACCTTTATTAATTTGTACTAAAAAAAGACAATAATGATATTGTTGGTTTATATAATTAAATTTACCCTAATCTATTACTTTTGAATTGATCGGTGATTTAACATAATTCAACATATAGGGAGAGTGTTGATTTATATAATTAAATTTACCTTAATCCATCAACTTAGACTTTTGGGTTGATTGATAATTTAATATAATTCAACCATATCTTTTATGCAACTTAAATTTGAAGCCTACAAATTTCTTCTCTAAATTTATAGCCTAGCATTATTATACAAAAATAGCTATTTTAATAAATAATTGAACTCGAAAAATATGGTAAGCAATAAGGATATTATAGAATTAAATTATGGGCACGGAATTGGGTGTTCAATTCCCGGGGATCTTTGCATGTTATAAGTTATTTTTTCTTAAAGAAATGAGTTATAACCATTGTGAAGACGCAAGAGTTAACATAATTTCGAAAAACTAAGTTGAATATATGATGATCATCTATTTAAAAATTAATTTTTTGACTTCTAAATGTTATAAGATCAGTTAATATATCTTGTGATATTAGTTGAAATATGTACAAGTTCACTCGAATAATTACAAATACGAGATAAATTAATTTAAGGGTGGATCTGAAAAAATCAATTTAGGGTTAAATTTATGATATTTTGAGAGATAAAACATGACAAATTACAAGATTTTGAAGGTTAACATATAAATTAGATATAATTTATTAAAAAAGCAATAAATCTCAATATTTGAAGCATATCTAGATATTTGCATGTAATGAATAATAATATTTAAATATAAAGATAAAAAGCAACAAAAGAAAATTTAGGTTATGAATCAACCAATTCATCTAATCTAATAGATTGGATTTTTTTTTTGAGTACTAATAGATTGGAATATAATCCAACTTAATTAATATATTTTTAAACTGAATTAAGTCATTGGGTTGTTTTTTTAATTGAATATATTTTTATTATTTACTCTTAAATTTGAAATAAATAAGCATCATAACTTTTAGTAATTTTACTTCATACAAAACAAATTTGAAAATAATTTTGGAGAGTAAAAAGCCTCATAATGATTTTTTTTAAAAAATAAAGTAATATGTTATAGGTGAGAAAAATATTTTTTAAAACTTAATAATAAATTTGACTACCTTAAACTAACTTAAATTTGTTTTAATAAATTATTGAATCGACCCAACTTATAAAAATTTCATTAATTTAATTCCTATCCAATTCAAAAAAGTTAAAAATAAAATTCAACACAATATATCAAATTGGACAATTGATTGAGTTATTTAGATTGTTTGAATACTCCTACTTTGAATTCACCAGTAGGCCGATAATTGTTGTTGAAATTGATGGGCACTTTTGTAATTTTCACTTGTGCCCTTAGGCTATTCAAATGGGTAGAATAGTGGGAGTACAATAAAATGTTGTAGCAAAATTAATTTCCTCAATCACATGAACTTCCATTATTCCTATGTGAATTATGGAAGTCTTAGGTCAATGTCAAATCATTTTGTTAGGTTTGTTTGATGCTCCTTAACTTCCTTTTATCTCTTACTATCATTGTCAATACTTGTTCGATGTTGATTATAATGATTTTTTTTTTCTTTTTTTTTGAGATAGTGAATGAAAAAAATGTTTACTATATAGATAAAATTAATCTATCTTTTGATTTTGTTTCTAATAAATTTTTTAATTAAAAAATGTAGATTTTGATAACCATTTTGTTTTTAGTTTTTTTTTTTAAATTTAAGTTTAGAATAACTATCTTATTATATGCATCTTAGTTATATTTTTAGAAACCAAATCAAAATTTGGAAAAGTAGTTTTAAAAGGCTATTTTACTTTTGAGAAATTTACAAAACTGGTCAAATTTTAAAAATAATTATAAATATGGTTATTTAAAAAAAATAGCAATCATAGTAATGAGTATTAATAATACATACTAGAGAATTAATAATATATAATATTGTATTAATAATACATAATAATGCATTAGTAATTAAAAATATTGTATTAATAATTATTATAAATACCGTATTTAATTGTATTTATGATTATGGATGCAAATATTTTTCAAATTTGACTATATTTGTAATTATTTTGTTAGAATAAGTCATCAATTACAATTTCACTTTAATTGAAATTTTGTTAGCATTCACTTACTTTATTAATGAATGATCAATTCATTGTAAAAACGATAGAATATATTAAATTTGAGTAAAATTAAGCATAAATTTCAAAAATTGAAAACAAAAATTAAATGATTAGCCATAATATCAAATAAATTGTTGATTTTTTAAAAAATTATTAGCCAAAAGATTATGTTAATTAGCTAAGCCAACATTAACAACTTATCACTAAACTTAAATAAAAAAAGAATATATATATATATATAGTGGAGAAAAGGGACCAATAAACCCTAGATGATACAACTTCTCTTAAATAATATGAGAGTTAAAAGTACCGATTTTCGAGTTCAAACTCATAAAGTTGGACTGAATTAATAACAAACAACATAATCAACTGTTGCATTGAATGACAGTAAGAAACAACGTATTTGTTGATAGTAGATTCTCTTTTATGAAATCAAAAATAAAATCACCTGATTATGGTTATTGTTAATATTTGTTTTGGCTTGTGTCCAAACATTAAAAGTCATGTTAAAATTGATTAAAAATGGTGGATTTTAACCCCCATTTTGGAATTAATAATTGCAACCTTCAACTAACTAATGTTCCACTTTGTTTTCAGCCACTTTTTCACATGTGTCACACCTACCCCTCCCATTTTTATTAAACAACATCAATATGTCCTTTTGACAAACAATATGTGTTCAACAACAACTAGGATAAGCCCCAAATTCCACCACATATATATGTATAAAATTTTTCAAAATAATTGATTTTATGTGTACATTGTTTTCATGTATAAGTTTTAAAAATCATTTTTGTAACTATTTGTTTGGTGCGTTTAAGATAATATGTATATCATGATTCGAGTCTATAATCGTTTTTTTTTTTTAAATCTCGAGCTTATACTCTTAACTTGAAGATATATGCCAATTAATATTGGATTCAATTTATTTTGAGGTCTCTTTTTTTGTATGGTATAATTTAATTTGTTTTCTAGTTAAATTAATGTCAACACAATTGTGTCTAAAAAAAAAATGTCAACACAATTTATTATTTTAAGAAATATATTAAATATGAATTTTATCCCAAAAAAGAAAATCAACTGACTATATTTTTGTTTAAAGACAAAGCAAAGGGTTGCACATTATTTTAGTTTGCTTAAATTTGTTTCAATAGAGTTTTGTAAAATAATCGATACATAATAAGTGGAGAAAAGGAAAAGAGAACTAATAGAGTAAGAAGCAAGGGAAAAAATATACAAAAAATAAGTTAATATTAACAATTAATGATTATAATGTTTTCATACAAATAAAACAATATCTTCTTTTAATATAAATTCAGACACTCGAGCACAAACTTAAATAGAAATGGTTAGTGCTTTCAATTAAATGAGAGTCAAGACTTTAAGGTTGAACTAGATTACAAACCAATAATAAAATCATGACACCACTAATTATTTTCGTAAATATATCATTACTCGGTATTTTGTAGACTTAATGCCTACATTATGTTTAGAGATGTCTATTTTCCCCACGGGGCCCGGCCCCGTGGGGACCCGCCCCTATAGGGGCGGTGAATCCCCGAATATGCGGTGAATCCCCGAATATGCGGTGAATGGAGGAATGAGTGGGGATGAAAAATTCCTCGCGAGCTAAATGGGGATGGGGACGGAGAATGTATTCCCCATCCTCGTTTCCCGTTCCCAGCCCCATTCATATTTGTTTTATATAAATATCTTAAATACATTTATATACATAAAATAAAGTAGTAAAAATATTTATTTAGATTAATATTTACCTTAATTAATTATTTAATTTAAAATCAATAAACATTTGTTTTAATATTAAAAAAATTATCTAAGATTTAGTGAATTGAGTTAAAAGTCGAAAAAATTTGAAAAAAAGTTAACAATAAAAAAAGAAAAGATAAAGACTTAAATGGGGAATAATTGCTTGTGGGGAACTCGATCCCCGTGATTTTCCCGCGGTGAATCCTCGCCCCGTTCCCCGCAAAATTTTACGGTGAATTTCGCGTGGATGGGGATTGAAATGAGTAGCGGGGATGGGTGCGGTAAAGCCATTCTCGTCCCCGCCCCGCCTCGTGGACATCCCTAAATAAAAACAAAAGAAATAACACATATAACATAAATAATTAGTTTATGAAGATATTATTCAATATTAACGGTCATAATTAAAAATAAAAAAAGATTGTTTTTATTTATATCTTAATTATCCTTGATTAGTGTTAATTTATTTTAAATTTATGTTTTATATAAGGTTCGTTGATCCTCACCCAATATATATTCTTAAAAAAATATTATACAATCGATTTTTTTTATTGTACAAATAGTTGAGCTGATTAAAACTAAAAATCAGTTGTATAGTTAAGATTAGTATATTATCAAACTAAAAAAATAGTCAAATAATAAAATTAAAAATACTAACATAACTTAATCATTAAAAAACATTTGGATCTTCATCCCATATTCATAAAAGAAAAACACAAAATATAATAATAGCTTATAAAATAAAATACTTGAATCATGAATATCTTTCAACCTTTTCATATTTTTAATAGAACTTGCCAAAATAAGTAATATTTTTAGCTTTAGGGAGATGGTTGGGACATGTGACTTTGGATGAGTAAATGATACATTACAAAATAATTAAGGAAACATAGGCACATGGTTTAGCTAAACCCTAATTATAGGCTTCAATTCAGCCCTAACTATTTCTTTAATTATATTGAACCTTTTCATGGTAGCCTTTTCTACAATAATTGGGTTTAATTTTTTACTCTCCACTCAATTTTATCCACAGTAAAAAAAGTTATTGGGCTGAATTGGACACACTATTCATATTGGGCCTATTGTGGGCTTGGGCCTGTCCAATCCACTTCCCATCACCCAACAAAGTCTTTTTTGTACATCACAGTTTGGTTCACTTCAATGTCAAAATTTATGAGTTCGTCTATTATATTGGGTTCTTTCATTTTCATTTTATTAAGATCGGTTTGTAGTAGGCTAATGCTGATGTCCTTTTTAAAATCTTCTTAATATTTTATTCGTCGATCTTGATTCGAGTTATGGATTAGAATCAAAATAGTTAGGGCTTGTTTGGCCCGCCCATATCAGCCCGGGAAGGGAAGGGGCGGGCCCTGCCCGGCGTTTGGGCCGCCGGGTTTACCCGGCCGGGTTAACCCAGCTCGTAACCCGGCCCAACCCGGCGCGTGCTGTTCACCTTTTTTTTTTTTTTTTTTTTCGCTGGCCTGCTTGTTTTTTTTTCTTTATTTTTTTGCTTTATTTCGTTTAACAAACTTTCCTTCTTTCTTAATTTTTTCTTTTTTCTTCTAAATACAAACTTTCCTTTATTTCCTTATTTATTTATTAGTATCAAGTTTTTTCAAAATACAATATTTATCTATTTTTTTCTTCTAAATACATCCTATTTTTTAAAACATATTTGTAGTTTGATGTTTTTATAATTATAATTTGATGCATTTGATTTGATCATAAACTTTATTTTAAATAAAATAATAAGCTTGTTAACTTTTACTAATTCATTCATTTAAGTTAATGGATTTTTTTTAGAACCACTTAATTGATTAAATTTATACTATATGCTATTTATATATATATATTTTTTTTTAAATGCAACAATTATTATTATTATTATTTTTTATAGATATATCAAGTTCTTTAAACAATATTTGTAATTGTTTATATATTTGACTTTTTATGGACAATGTATGCATTTAAAAAATTTTATATACAAATATATATTAATTTTATTATTTATCAATTTTTTTTAAATTTATACATTTTATAAAATAAATAGAAATATATATTTAAATAATCCTAAAATAATTACTCAAAATAATTAAAATAGTTATCTTTTTATTACATCTATCTTGATTTGAATTTCTAAACTTAATTTCATTATAAAAAATTATATTTATCTATTTTTTTTAACAATTATGAAATTTATATATTTTGATAATGAAAGTTATTAAATTTTTAAATTTTATTTAAATAATAAATAAAATAAATATAAAATGATATATTATAAACATTATATTAAAAATATTAAATATCTATTTTTTTAACAAAAAAACATCACTTCACTACTTTTCTCATCCCACCAAACACCAATTTACTATCACTTCTTTTATCTTCCCTTCCTACCAAACACCAATTTACTCTCACTTCCCTTCCTTTTCCTTCCTTTCCCTTCCCTTTCCGTCCTACCCAAACAAGCCCTTATAAGATTATGTTTTTCTTTATTGTTGTTCCGTTTTTGTTGTAAGTGTACATGTATATTTTCTTTTTATTATTAATAAAATTGTCAATGTTTTTTTCAAAAAATTTTCCACTATCTTCTACAACATTCAAATCAATTGTATAGAACTACATTATTTATTTTCTCAAACATAAAAAGAGAGAGAAAAAAAGAGCTACATTATTTAAGAATTTTAATTTTTGTTCTTTTTTTACTAAGTTAGGCTCCTCTAAAATGGTTTTTTTAGGTATTAATAGTAGAGTTCAAATAAAAGATATGGGACCGAGGGTCAGTGGCGCAGTTGGTTATCTTGTCTGGTGTTAATCCATTTCAACTCCACCGTCACGAGTTTGGGCCCGAAAATCGGTATTTGGCTCTCATATTATTTGAGAGTAGTTATGCCCTCCATGTAGGGTTTGTTGTTCCCCCTTCCCCCACTATGTACTAAAAAAAGTACCAAAAAAAATAAAAGATATGAGATTTTAATTAAAATACAATTTTCTTTATGTACTTGAAGATGTTCAAATTCTTATTATATATCTTTAATAAAATTTAAAGTTGGTATGTCTAAAATAATTCTTTTGTTAATTTTTTTTTCCTTTAGATACTTTTTTCTTTTAAAGATATGTTCACATTATGCAATTTACTATTTAAAATTATTGTTGTTATTTAACCAAATTTGATTAGAACTAAACTTATTTGAGTTTAACTCAACCCTAGTTGATATGTATGATCAAGATATAGGAGGGTTGAATTTTTCAACTTTCAAATATATTTTTGTACTATTTTAAAAAAAAAAATTAGAACTTTAAATTTACTATAGTGCTAATTTTGAAATTTATTAAAAATATATGAATATTTAAAACTACATGACTAAAAAAATAAATATAAAATATAAAAACTAAAATGATATTCTTAAAAAAAATTATCAACTATTTAAATTTACTAAGTAGAATATTGAAATATTTGACTATTGTAGGTTTTTTTTTTAAAAAAATTAATTTTAGGATAGCAGTGAGGTTCATCATTAAAATAACAAGTTGTACAAAAATTTAGAATTTTTTTCCATCCAAAAGCGTTGTTCATTCTCTATATTCGCTTGGCATGCAAATGTGTGAGCTACTTATTTGCAACTCTTCTCGCCCAAATAAACTTCACAAAAATTAAATTATGGGCAATATATGATATTTCCTCAAGTATCCACCTACTTTTGAGCGATTATACAACTTAGAATTTAACAGATTCACTATCCAAATAGACTTCACAAATTTAATTTATTAATTTTTTCATTGAAAAATGTAAAAAATGAACTTAGTTCAACTATTTTAGATTAAATCTTTATACCAACTAAAAAAGATTGGTTTTGAACTATTGTTACATTATTTTCACGAAACTGAAAGCGATAGTGGTCTCATGATTTTATTATTTGGTGATAATCTAATTCAATATCATGATCACTCATGAGTATGAGTTCGATGTCGAAAATTGATATTTAACTCATTTATTTAAGAGAATTGTGGTGTTCGTCCCTCAACTTATACTAAAAAAAACATTATTTTCACGTAAAAAAGAAATTTTTAAGAAATGGGTTCAAAAATTTAAGAAAGTAAAAGAATATTCTCAATTTTCTTAGACGGAAAAAATAAAAAAAAAAACACAAAAAACAAAAAACAAAAAATTTCTTAGACGGAAAATCAAATTCCCAAATTCTCCATTCCAATCGAGGTTTAGGGTTTGAAATTCCAAGATCTTTTGGTATTTTTGTCCAAAATGGGCGTTTATTCCTAATTACTTCCGGAGGGAAAAATCAAATTCCCAAATTCTCCATTCCAATCGATCACTTTCTGAAGGTGAATATTCCAATCTCTTTTCCATTTTATCATTTCCATTTCTCCGTTTGGTGATCATCGAATACTTTACATGCCCTATTCTGCTATTTTGGAATTTTCTAGATAATTTAGTGGTAAAAAGTTGAAGTTATTTTGCAAATTTGAAGACCCATTTGTTTGATTTCGAGAACTTTTAGTTCAGTTTATTGAGTGAACTGTTAGATCGTGCCCACATCCATCATAAAATTAATGGTTGATGCGGAGTAGTTCACCTTTCTTATATATTTTCCCGAGTCTTTACTCTTTTCGAGGTAGAATCTTAATGTGTTTCTTTTGGGCTCATCAATTTTGAATTTGATTTCATTTTCATTTTTATTGTTTTGATTACCCGTTTGAGCTTATGGGCTTTGATATCATATTAGATAGTTTAGAAATTCGTTGGTCATGAGAGTAGTAGTCCACGCCTTTTATATATTGGCACGGGGTTTCTACTCTTTTCAATGTGTGATCTTAATACGAACGATTGGTTACCCAAGATTGTTTGAATGTATCTTTCCCATGAATTAATGGGGAGGTAGTAGATTTTTTTTTTGAAACAAGGTGATCACGCTCGTCCCTAGGCCAGATATCAAAGACATCGCATCGAAGGAGTAGTGTCACAGGTGAGTCTCGAACCTGGACCTTGAGGGGAGCATACCCTCAAAGAGGAGGTAGTAGATTTTTCGAAATGGCTAATCTGGGGTTCTATTTTTGAGCTAGATGGATTGTATGGTTTATTCCCACGAGCTTTCATCAACCTAGATTTAATGCATATTTGCTTATCCATAGTTTCTTTTATTCATTTTGCATGATACTAGATTCAAAATGAAGAGTTCATAATGTTAGTACATATTCCCTACGAACATTTAAAATTTTATCTTGTTAATTAAGCTTACACACACATAGTATGATTCTTAGTTCGGTTTGAGTTGGATTGAACAAGTCAAACATTGGCCGACCATAGAACTAATTAAATCTAAAGAAAATTATAAAATTATAACCCAACCTTACGGTTTGGGTTGGATAGTCCAGAGTACGCAGGTCATCAGTTTTTATGTGCGCCCCTAGTTCTAGATTGCTTTCTCGGAATTCGTATTTGTGGAGTATGCTCTTGAAACTAGATTCTATCTTCTAGTTCTTTGATTAAGTTTGCTCGTCTGTGATTGTGGAGATTTTGTTACCATTGGATGATCCGGTCTGTACTGGGATTGTTTAGCGGTTTAGTTAGAATTGAAACATTCATTTTTCAAATTTATTTGATTCAAGGAAAACTTATTATAATGTTCTTATGCAGTTGAAGTACATTTCTCTTATAAGCTATGGACACTGTGCATAGAACTCCCAACTCTGGTAGGCAGTCATTGTTCTACCAAGATTTAGCATCACCTATTACGACCCGGAAAGGAAAGTTTTCGACTACAGGCCAAGCAGCAGCTGTATCCGCCTTATGGCAAGAGAATTTCGGAAACTCGGATCTTCCTCCTCCTCCGGTTTTTACACTGGACGACAGCTCGGGCTCAGATTTTTCTCCTGAGTATGGGATTGCAGGTTATCCTCTTTCCCCAGAACTTAAATCAGACCCGAGGACCCCTATCGAAAGTCGCGACTTCTCTTCGTCGCCGATGCAAAGGAAGTCTAATACCAGCACTTCCTACACACCAAGGAGTGGTTACAGTTTGTGGTTGACATCGAAAGGCGGTAGCAGTGAGCAAGAAGATAAGGGAAAAGGTTCACCAGTTGAAGGTGTTATTCAACCTGGTGCATTGATCACACTTCCTGCCCCAAGGGAAATTGCTAGGCTGGAGTTGGAGAGGAATTGTTTGCCTGCACCAAAACTCAATGAGGAGGAATGGATTACTGTCTATGGGTGAGTTCTTTGTTCCTTCTAAAGTAGTCGGTCGGTGTTGGTTAGAAATATATTTAACCGAAAATTCGTCAGTTAAGTCGGTCGGTTCGGTCAATTAACCGAAAATTCCCTTTATATAATATTATTAATTTTCATATAATTAATTAGATTTCTTATTAAATTATTGCAAAATTAATTTTAAATTTAAACTTGTTTCCAAAAATTATTCGGTATCTTCATTTTTTTTTAAAATTAGTTCTCAAAATTTCATTATAAAATTGTATGATAAACTGACTTAACCAATCGAACCAACCAATTGATTTTGGTGTCATTTCTTAGCAAATTGATAGGTTGGCTCGATGTCGATTTTTACTGAAAACTTTCACCGAAGGAATTCAATTATTAGTATTTAGTACTTGATAGGAAGCAATTCAATTCCAAATGCTGTTTGTATAATTTTGAGTTTTTGTTCTTCAGATTCTCCCCTGCTGATACAAATGTAGTTTTGAGGGAATTCGAAAAATGCGGTGAGATCTTGAAACACGTTACTGGTCCAAGAGATGCTAATTGGATGCACATTTTTTATCAGGTACCAATCTGCCTCTCTTTATCTGCTCTTTATTCGACTACGAATCTCGGTTTGATGTTCTTTTTCTTTTAAACTCTTCCAATCAATGTGTTATTTGAGATTGAAATGACTTCATTGCTAGTTAGTAAGATTTTGTGGAGCATGATTATTACGTATTTTGTAGATAAATATGCAAAATGTATTCTAGTTTACTGGTAAAGGTATTGGGTTGTAAGATTTTGCTTTTTTAACTTCAACAATTTGGTGGGTGGGATAGCCCCCAACTGGTGGTGTGGTGGTCAAGGCTTGAACTTTGATGGTGTGCTCCCCTCAAGGTTGCAGGTTTGAGATTCTCCTATGACATTGTAGACATCTCTCGTGTCTCCATTTCTTCGATGTCTCTCGATACCTGGCTTAAAGACTGGCATGATTACCTCAGGTATAGTAGAGTGAAGTTCCAATTTTTTTATTTTCAAAAAAAAAAAAATGGTGCGTGGGACACAACACATAACATTTGATCATAAGTAACTAATATGGAATCCATCAATCAACTGGAAGATTCTATGTATCCATCATAAGTTTGCCTAGTGATCGAATAAAAGTTTTGTAAATCATTTAGGGTATGTTTGGGCCCCCGTTTATATAAACGGTCGAGTTGGTTATAATAACTCAACCGATTTTTTCTCCACCGTTTATTATAAACGGTGGTTATCTAAACCTGCGTGTCCGTTTATCTAAACCTTACATATATTTATTTTTTTGTACATAACCAACCTCTCAAACACCGTTAATCATAATCCATGTTATAATATTACAATAACTTGCCCCTCAAACATCATTTATAATAACCCACCGTTTATTATAACCTACTGTTTATCATAACCTCCCGTCTTTCATAACTAAATCGGTGCCTCAAACATATCCTTAGTACTCAGAGATTATGAGTTAAATTCAGGTGATAACCTGTATAAGAATTAATTTCCTATGAGTTATCTTGACAACTATGATCATGAGTAGTTGGTATGAAATCCATCTATCAATTGGAAGATTCTATGTATCCATCATTGGGTTGCCCTAATGATCAAATATAGGCTTTGTTGATCATAAATTGTTTCGAGATTTGTGTTCAATCTGTAATGGTCATCTATATAATAATTAATTTAAAATAGTCGAAATGTACATAAGCTGGCCAAGACACAGCAAGAATTTAAAAAAAAAAAAACTGAGACGATGTTGTGATCAACCTCTTAAAAGAACTATTTGCGTTATGAATATGTTGTTTCACTTGTTGCTGGTGCAGAACCGATCTGATGCTCACAAAGCTCTCAACAAAAATGGTATCCAAATCAATGGTGTGATAATTGTTGGCGTGAAGCCAGTAGACCCAAGGCATTGGCAGACATTGGACGAAAAGCTAAATAATCCAGGATTCATGGCTATCCCACCGGTATCTTCTCGAACCTCGGAACTCGTTGCAACGAGAGGGCCTGCTCGTCCCTACAATCTCCAAAATTGTAACAGTAATCCACGGCAAGCAGAAGGTATCAACATTGCTTCGCCAACGAAATCATTAGTATCTAAAGCCATGGATTTGATGTTTGGAGTCTAGGTTGGCTTCTCGTGGCGAATCGATTTTATGTGGAAAGAAATCGATTTGGTTCGATTTGTTAGATTGTTGTAGCTGTGTTCAATGTTCACAGTCCTCCATTTTGATTCTTGTGTTTGTTTTTTCTGATTCTTACTCTTACAAAATGAGATAAGAAAATGAACATGATGATGGAGCTGTCTTTAGGCCCTCAAGAACTAATACATGTCGTAGTTCATATGCTATATTGAGTGAGAATAGTCGAGCCGTGCATGTGAATGGAGGGTAGGAATCTGATTTGTCATTTTGTCAAATTGTCTCATCGCGTGTGAAATCTAAGTAATGCATTTGTGAATATCATGGGGTGTATATGAGTTGAGTTGAGTTGAATTTTTTTACCATCACAGAATTTTGGATTTGTGAATCTACAAACTAATTCAATTTTATATATTTAAGTAAGCCAATTTACACCTTGTATTTTTGGGTTGGATTGAATTTGGTTATCGAGTTGTTTTTATTTTTCATTTAAAATGTATTTGTTATTTATTTTTAACTTTTATGGAAAAAACAATTCAAATTCAATTTATATTATGATATATACATAGTGAAAACTTAAAATAGAAAATTTAGGAAGTAATAAATGCAAAAATAATAATTAAATTAAATAAATTTATACATATATAATTATGTAATACATATAAAAAATTATTTTTTAAAACTAATAATAAATTCGAGTTAGTTCGAGTTGATCCGAGCTAATTTTAGGTCAATCTAACCATGATAAATTCATTTATTTGAACCCAACCCAACTCGTCAAATTGGGTTGGGTTCGTTCGAGTTCGGATTATTGTCTTCGTGAGATCTTCAAAGGCTCTTCTACCACAGATTCTTTTTCACCTTTATTTCCATTTTCGAATTCAAGAGTGTTTTCCTTCGCTGATATAAAAAGAGATCTTTTTTTCTTTCTAATTAGTTTTTTATTTTTACTAAAATTTTCATTTCCATTCAAATTTAAAAGAAGCGATTTGATTGGTATGATCCACGGATTAATCTTATATGCATTATAAAGTATCAAAAATTCTGGAAAGAACTAAAGTTCCAGATTCGATATGGACACAACTTAGTATTTCTTCATTCATGCTCATCCAATAAAAAAAGATTGTTTTTTTATTCTTGGATCGGTTGATTTCTTGATCTTGATTCATGATTAAAGTATTGTAGAAAAGAACTTCCAAACTAGATATCCATGGTCAACATAATATGTAAACCGATACTCTTAATAAACGACGACAATTAGTACTATAAGATAAATATTAATAAATAAGTTGTCTTAGCTCAGTCGTAGAGCGTGTGGCTTTTAACAACGTGAACGTGGGTTCGATCCCTACCGACGACGACAAACCTATCTTTCTCATTTTATATTATATTAATAGTCTTAAAGAATGTATTTAAATATTAGAAATGAATTGTTATGCTCTTTAATGAAAAAATATTTACCACAAGACACTCGTGTTAAGCAAATAAACATGATATTTTAATAATATTTTAAGAGCCTTTTAACAAATTCTTCTCCACTCTCAATTTTTCCTCATCGAAACATAACCCGAAAGACTTTGTGAGATCTTCAAAGGCTAGATTAAAGTTTTGTAGAAAAGAACTTCCAAACTAGATATCCATGGTCAACATAATATGTAAACCGATACTCTTAATAAACGACGACAATTAGTACTATAAGATAAATATTAATAAATAAGCTATCTTAGCTCAGTTGTAGAGTGTGTGGCTTTTAACCACGTGGTCATGAGTTCGATCCCTACTGACGACGACGACCTATCTTTCTCATTTTATATTATATTAATAGTCTTAAAGAATGTATTTAAATATTAAAAATGAATTGTGATGCTCTTTAATGAAAAAATATTTACCACATGACACTTGTGTTAAGCAAATAAACATGATATTTTAATAATTTTTCAAGAGCCTTTTAACAAATTCTTCTCCACTCTCAATTTTTCCTCATCGAAACATAACCCAAAAGACTTTGTGAGATCTTCAAAGGCTAGATTAAAGTTTTGTAGAAAAGAACTCCCAAACTAGATATGCATAGTCAACATAACATGTAAACCGACACTCTTAATAAACAACGAGAATTAGTACTATAAGATAAATAATAAATAAGCCGTTTTAGCTCAGTGGTAGAGCGCGTGGCTTTTAACCACGTGGTCGTGGGTTCGATCCCCACAGATGGCGATAAGCAATTTTTCTCATTTTATTATAATAATAGTCATAAAGAATGTATTTAAATATTAGAAATGAGAACTTCCAAACTAGATATTCATGGTCAACATAATATGTAAATTGATACTCTTAATAAACGACAACAATTAGTACTATAAGATAAATGTTAATAAATAAGCCGTCTTAGCTCAGTGGTAGAGCGCGTGGCTTTTAACCACGTGGTCGTGGGTTCGATCCCCATAGACGGCGACTATCTTCTCCACTCTCAATTTTTCCTCATCGAAACATAACTCGAAAGACTTTGTGAGATCTTAAAAGGATAGATTAAAGTTTTGTAGTAAAGAACTTCCAAACTAGATATGCATGGTCAATATAATATTCAAACTGATACTCTTAATAAATGATGACAATTATTATTATAAATTAAAAAATTAAAAAATAAGCTGTCTTAGTTTAGTGGTAGAGCTCGTGGCTTTTAACAACGTGGTTATGGGTTCAATCCTCTCAAACAGAAACAAAAATCTTTCATATTATAGTCTTAAAGAATATATATATATATATATATATATATATATATATATAAATATTAGAAATGAATTGTTATGCTCCTACCCAAAAGACTTTGTAAGATCTTCAAAGGCCGGATTAAAGTTTTGTAGAAAGCATGGATGTAATCTAATACTCTTAATTTAGGCTTTACTTATAGGCAATTAAAGTTATAGGGTTGAGTGGATAGAATTTTTTGGACCAAACTCAAAGTTTGGGGTTTATACTTATTCTATAGTTTGATATCTAGGAGTTTTTGTTAGTTTATGCATGTTTTATTATATAGTGTGGACAGCAATCTCAAAATCAATTGATGATGAAATGAGCAGTCACTTATCTTATAAATTGCTAAAAGTCTTCCTCACTTTCCAACATGAGATCCTTAACATATTTCGACTATTCTCTTATAACATATTATCTAATTATATAATATTTAAATATTAAAAAAATTTATTAGAAATTAATTCTTAATTGCGTGACTACTATAAATTAAACTTATAAATTTTTTATTTTTAAATATCATCTCCACAGATTAATTTTATATAGTCTCTTAACTTCTTAAGACGTTTCCATGTTTTTTTAATAAATAAGATTGTTCCATTTCGCACCTTGAATTTTCAAAAATATTTTTTTTTTAGATTTTAACAGATAGATAACATGACATTTGTTGTTGTGTTTATTTTGGATTACTGGCATTTGTTCTTTATACTAACAGTATGAGGATGTGCTCAAGTTATGTTAGTTGAAAATGATTCTATAATAACATTCTTTATCATTTTCATGTATATAATTGTAATGAATTATAAGAATTAATCTTTAGATTTTATTAGATTATATGAACTAAATTTTATTTTTAAAAAAATTATAGGAGCTAAGTTTTTTTTTTTTTTTTATAGCACTAAATTTTAATTTTAAAAACTAATTACTAAACTCTAAATTTGTTCCGTAACATATAATTTACTCATTTTAAAATAAAGAAAGATGTATAGTTTTTTATTAATTTTTATATAATTATATCTCCAAATAAATTATTTGAAATGAAAAGGTGTAAAATAGTTAATTTCCACATTTTTAAAGTAAAGAAAAATGATAGTATAACATTAGGTATGGTGAGAATAATTCAAGTACCCATAGATGTATGAAAAAAACAAATCTACTCCTCATTTGTATAAATGGTTGGTAAAAATTAATTATTTAAGGAAATTAACTGATTTTTTTTATTATCTATTTTAATTATAAAAAAATTTCAAAAATATTTCATCAACAATAGAGTTTAGAGTTTATAGTTTTTGTTTAGTTTTATTTATTTTTGTATATTTCAATTTTACTTTTTAACATCTCTTAATTGAAATTTATGTATGAGATATATCAAAATATATATTAATTGAAAATTATTTATAATATTGATTGAAAATAATATGTACGCGAATTAAATATTTGCATTGATTGAACTTACTAAAAGTATGTCAATAAAGCAGTAGTTCAAGTGACATCGATATATACCTAATGATTTTGATGTCTTAGGTTCGAGTCTCCTCCGTCCCCAATTATTGAAATCTAAAAAAAAAACTCAATAAAAATATGAACATAAAGACTTACCTCAATTTTCTTATATGAATGAATTTCTTTTAAAAAGTTACTATTAATAATATTATTGTTTTTGGAGTGAATAAAAAAAAAAAAAACTATAAATCAATCCTATTTATTTTACTTATAAATTTTTCTCCGAAAAAAAAGCGTTAACACAGAATCCTCTCTCACACACTGCGAGAGAACCCCGCCGGAAAGTTACGCCTGCAACTTTCCGATATGGCCAGTGACCGGAAAATGCCGTCGGTGCTAGAAGTGGCGGTACAGTTACCGGAGACGACGAAGGTTTCGACTATGGCGTCCGAGAGCGGCACGCCAGAGCGAAGCTTTGACCGCCAGAGAGCCGGTTTGTATCAGTTTGTGCTTAGGTCGATTTGTATTGCTACGTCGGCGACGGCAATGTCGCTGATGATTACGGCGAAGGAGTCTGGCACCGTTTCCATTTACGGATTTGAACTTCCCGTTCACTCCAAGTGGTCGTTCTCCGACGCATTCGAGTAAGTTTCACCATTTGTTTACTCAGTGTTTAATGCCGTAGAGATTTAGGTGATTTGATTTTGTGATTTTCTTGAGAGAGAGGTAGAACTCTGAGATCCGTTTGTTGAAATGTGTTTGCTCTGTGAAGAAATCAGGACTCCCTGTATAATTGCTGCTGAATGTTCAATTTTCTTGTTTGTCTTCTATTTTCTTCATCGTTTGTTCTACTTCGATTTTTTTTATTGAATGCTCCAGAAATTCATTAGTTGAAATGTGATTTGAGTCTGTGATTTGCTTGTGTGAAAGGAAAGATCGGAGAGGTAGAACTGTGAGATCCATTAGTTGAAATGTGTTTGCTCCGTGAAGAAATCATGGTTCCCTGTAACTATAATCGCTGCTGAACGTTCAATTTCTTGTTTATCTTTTGATTGAAATGCTTCAGAAATTCGTACAAGGAGATGAGATGAGAAAATTTGGAAGGCTAATTGGTTAGGCGGTGAATTCTGACTGCGTTTAGGGTTCTTCTTGTTTCTTACTGAATTTTCTTGGTATCCAAACAGAGTATCATCGAGCTTTTTATTCCATTATTACTGGTTTTTGCTTAGCGCATCCCGCTGCGTGCTCCGCAAGCACAAAAGCATATTGCATTGTAGCGCATTGCTGCAATGCGTTCCGCATGCATATACGCATCCGCATTCTATTTAATGATTACGCATTCTGTAATAGGATTTAATGAGAGTGCATATATAAATTCGAATTAAACCCTAGCCGTATTATGACGTTCATTCTGTAAATCTGTAATCTGTCTCTCCTTAATAAAATGGTTCTCTCGCTCTGCCCGTGAACTAGCTAACACTATGTTAATGAATCACGTAAATCTGTGTGTATTTGTTCTTCCTCTCTCACGTTTTCATATCTTCATATCGATTGTTGATTGCCATTTTCACAACAAATCGATTAATTTGTAGACCCCCCATTGTCTCTGTTCCTTCGATGTTTTCTGTTGCCTGTCCTAGGGACGGGCGTGATTACTCGAGTATAGTAGAATATCCGCTTCAAATCTTACCGATGATTCAGTCGCTTATCTTTGAATGGGGAAATCAGAATCCTGAAAATCCTCTTCATCCAAGTGTCATTGCTTCGTCTAAATGTAATGAACAGAAGTGAACCCGTGAACTTGATTTCTTCTTTCCACAAAATATTCCCCATTTCTTGTTTGTCTTCTTCTGGACCGGTTGTTGACACTCCGTATGAAGTTTTGACCAACTGCCTTCCGTTTAATTGCTTTTGTCTTTCTTTATTATTATACTTATTGATTCATTTTTTATAAGGGTAATAAAAAAAAAGTTTGTTGCATTTGTTTGGGTTTGTGTTATTATTATAATAAATTTCATTTGTCTTCAAGTTCCATTCTCATTGATAGATGCTTTAAGTCTCAAAGTATGCATACTTAGAGGTCGAGTGAACCTAATTGTAAAATTCTTTAATGTCTCTCGAGTTCGAGTCTTGAGATAGGTGTAGGTGCATGTGGATATGCGCCTCAGCTATAAAAAAATGAATCACATGTTAAAACAGAGTTGGGTTGTGGGGGTGATTTTGAATAAGTTGAAAGTTGTTGACCTTTATGAATTTTTGGTGAGTGTAGGTATCTCGTCGGAGTTTCTGGGGCAGTCGCTGCCTACTCTTTGCTACAGCTGCTAGTTACTGCTTCCAAGCTTGTCAAAAAATCTCCGGTGTTTACCTCCAGAAGTCAAGCCTGGCTTATTTTCGCTGTTGATCTGGTAAGTATTTTGTTACTCATGGAAAGAATAGCATATTGCTTAGTTATGGCTTGTCAGGAAATCAACAATGTTGATCTTTGTCTTTACTTTTCGGCGCTATAAATGTGTGTGCCATCCTATAAGAGTTCTTTTTTTCTTATTCTTTTGAGTTAAACTACATGTGATGTGGGATTAGAACCTCTAACCTTTTAATTCAGTATATATGTTTCGATGTGGAGGTTTGCGATACTCAAAGAATAGAAGTATTTGGAGGAAGGGGAATGAGAATGGTTATTAATAGAAAATAGTAAAATACTTTTTGTAACCACCCTACCTTCTCCCACTAGGATATGTATGAAAATAGTAAAAGAGTTTTGAAGGGATGAGTTCAAGTCCTACGGTTGCCACGGTTAAGGACCCCGCTTTAGAAAAGTGAGGAACCCTTGCAACCTTTTTAAGATATATGAACTAATCCTCTCATTGATATTTTGGTTTTGAGATGGAACCCCATTTAATCTAATATGTTATCGCCTATCGGGACTCATTAAATTCTAAACGAGTATTTCATAAAAAATAAATGAAGTAGAGATCCATTCAAGAATGGTGAATCCAACAAGGTACCATCTTGAGGGGGCACATTAAGGATCCTACATTGATGGACTACTTCTCTCGCTGTTAATTGATTTTGAGATGAAACCGTATCGATCTGAATACTAAAAATCTTAGAAGTTAATCAACAACCAACTATTATAGGACTAGATAGTTGTTTTGGGAGATTAATTGAATCAACTATTGTACGACTAGAAAGTTATTTTGTGAGATTAACAGAAAGGAGCCTGTTTATTAGGACTGTTTTTCAAACTTGAGTTGTGTTGGTTGCAGGCCTTGGCATATGCACTAATGAGTGCTGGATCAGCTGCAGCTGGGATATCGAATCTCAATCGCGTCGGCATTCGGCACACAACTCTGCCTAACTTTTGTAAGCCATTACAACGCTTTTGTAACCACGTTGCCATCTCCATTGCCTTCACTTTGTTTACCTGCTGCTTGCTCACTACTTCTGCCATCCAATATGTTATTTGGCTCTCCAAAAACTGAACCCTCAGGAAAAAAAAAAAAAAAAAAATTCTGTTCTGGAAAAAACTTAGTGTAAAGAATATGACATTCCTCTCTGTTCATTCTAGTTTCATAGAGTAATTCTGAAATAAAAAAGAAACTTATACTGTATATATACATGTGAGCATCCTACTGTTTTTTAGCTACGATTGTGCATTCTGATATAGATAGCTATTAGTTGTTATATGGTGTAGTAACTTTGATGCAAAGTTTTAAAAGAATGAGGTGTTTCTCGGTGATAATTGACATGTATTTTCAATTTAGTCGTAGGTTTGAATCTCTGGATTCTTAATATTGTTGTCCTAGAAGGTCACCACGGGGTGGGGTATGGTAGTCGAAGGTTTGGATTTTGAAGGTGCATCTCCTCAAGGTTTCAGATTCGAAACTCACTTGTGACATTAATTTGTAAACACCTCCCGATGTCTTCATTTCTTCAATAACTCATGGTGCCTGACTTAGGAACGGGCGTGGTTACCCTAGATTTAAATTTCTCGGTTTCCAAAAAAAATGTTGTTGTATTAGAAGTGGTTTAGGAATTGAAATACCCTTTCTGGTAAATTGTTTTGTAGCTTGAATTTGAATTTTTAGAACTCAAAATGCACATACTAACTAGTTGAAGTACACACAAAGACTTCCCGTAGGCATTGCCCTTCATCCTCATAGAGATTAGTTATACACGATAGATTTATTTATTATTTTTTATTTTTTATTTTTTTATTTAAACACCAAAGAGTTTGGACAGGTTTCGAATGACTTTTCAAATATTTAAAATTTGATTTTTAAGTATTAAAATTGTTTTAAAACGTTTGAAAAGTCTTTCCAAATAGGCTCCTTGACTCAGCATGATGTGAGATTAAAATGCAGGTTAAGGGATGAAACACAATTTGATCATATTGTTGGATTCTCTTAAGCCTTACCCTCAAATGTTGAATTGAAAAAAAAAAAAAAAATATATATATATATATATATATATATATGTTTTAGTATAATGTGAAAAGTAGTTTATATTTAGGAGGTACCATATAAATGAACAATTGGTGTATTTTTTTAAAAGAAAAATGAACAAAAATATTTACCATATAAATGAATTTAAAATTTTTTAATTACAAAACTAAAATTAGATATTTTAAAGTTTAGGAATAAAAAAGTGTACATAGACCAAAGTATTTTGAACCTTATTTGAATTATGAATCTTAAAATTAATTTCTATAATTTTCTACAATGAATCACGTACCTAAAAATTAGTTTTCTACACTTTTTTTAATATTAAAAATTTGTAGGGTTAAGTAGTATGTCTCTTGACATTAATCAAGATGTGCATAAGCTACTAAAAAAGATCTCGATAATTGAGTCCTTTGTAACAAATTTTATCTTGAGTAGTTAATTAAATTAAATTAATTATACACTTTTTGTTGTATAAAAATTATTGATGCCAACAAGAGAAATTCTCAAGCTAAATATAAATTTTCAAGATTGAACCTATATAAAAAAAATATTATTTAAATCAAATACCAATTTTTAAGATTTCAAACTTGACCTTAGAATTAAAATAGATTATCACAATTAAGATACTCAATGCATTACCAACCGATGTATTACCACAATAAAGTTTTTTTTTTTTAGAAACACCACAATTTTCTACAATGAATCACGTACCTAAAAATTAGTTTTCTACACTTTTTTTAATATTAAAAATTTGTAGGGTTAAGTAGTATGTCTCTTGACATTAATCAAGATGTGCATAAGCTACTAAAAAAGATCTCGATAATTGAGTCCTTTGTAACAAATTTTATCTTGAGTAGTTAATTAAATTAAATTAATTATACACTTTTTGTTGTATAAAAATTATTGATGCCAACAAGAGAAATTCTCAAGCTAAATATAAATTTTCAAGATTGAACCTATATAAAAAAAATATTATTTAAATCAAATACCAATTTTTAAGATTTCAAACTTGACCTTAGAATTAAAATAGATTATCACAATTAAGATACTCAATGCATTACCAACCGATGTATTACCACAATAAAGTTTTTTTTTTTTAGAAACACCACAATTAAGTTATTAAGCAAGATGGTGAACGTCTAATAATAAAATTATTAATTTCAAAAAAAAAAAACCATAAATATCAATGCCATATAAATGTGAAAATACAGTTTAAATTTGACATTTTCCGTATATGCCGGTTTAGCACAAGGGTATTTCAGTAAAAATAAAAGTTTTGGAAGTAAAAAGAAAATAAAATATTATACACGCCCAGTGGGACTCGAACCCACAATCGCCTGATTAGAAGTCAGACGCCTTATCCATTAGGCCATGAGCGCTCTTGAGTAGTTAATTAAATTAAATTAATTATACACTTTTTGTTGTATAAAAATTATTGATGCCAACAAGAGAAATTCTCAAGCTAAATATAAATTTTCAAGATTGAACCTATATAAAAAAAATATTATTTAAATCAAATACCAATTTTTAAGATTTCAAACTTGACCTTAGAATTAAAATAGATTATCACAATTAAGATACTCAATGCATTACCAACCGATGTATTACCACAATAAAGTTTTTTTTTTTTAGAAACACCACAATTAAGTTATTAAGCAAGATGGTGAACGTCTAATAATAAAATTATTAATTTCAAAAAAAAAAAACCATAAATATCAATGCCATATAAATGTGAAAATACAGTTTAAATTTGACATTTTCCGTATATGCCGGTTTAGCACAAGGGTATTTCAGTAAAAATAAAAGTTTTGGAAGTAAAAAGAAAATAAAATATTATACACGCCCAGTGGGACTCGAACCCACAATCGCCTGATTAGAAGTCAGACGCCTTATCCATTAGGCCATGAGCGCTCTTGACTTATTATTCATATTTTAATTTATTTATTGATAAACCAATTCCAATTATTTTAAATTACTGAATTAAAGTGTATTTATTGAAAAAGAGGAAAGATGATGAATAATTTCTCTCACTTATATCTGAGGAATCAATCCATTTTTTCCAATATCAATATTCGTCTTATCATAATCATTATTCATTTTCTTATAATCTTTTTTCATTCTTTCATAAATAGTATTTCTTTTCCAATAATTTTTTCATGCACCTCAAAAATAAGTAATATATGGTTCTTTTTATAATAATTTCATATACCATAAATACATAGTAACAGTTTTTTATAACTATTTTTTAAAACTAAAATATCGATAATAATTCTTCTCGTTAATCATTATCTCATGTTGTTCTCGTCTTCTTATTCCTCTCCCCCACAAATTTCTTTTTCTTTTTTTTTTGTCTCAAACCGTTCCAGAAATAAAAAAAACCACCACACTAATTATTAGTATTTCAAAAGTCAACCAAAAAGAAAACATGACTGATGAACAAAGTCAAAAGAACTTTTGACTCATTGAATATAATATATTGAGATCATAAAAGAATTTTGGAAAATGGGTATCCTACTCTACCAATCACACCATAACTGCTGAACAAAGCATTTGAAAATTGATGAATTTTGCTTTCCCCTTTTTCTTAATTGCTTTTTGACATGGGTTTCAATTTGTTTAATGAATTAGAAGTTAGAACAAAAGGAAACTAAAACTGAATTTTGTTAGTAAGTTTGTTCACCTAATACTGTACATAAGAAAAAAAAAACCTAATACTACGTTCATATCAGCCTTGATATTATTAATTTTCCATCTTTGTATGACAAAAAATAACAAAGTATTTCCATCCATAGCACAAAATCAAAATTAATTCATTTGTAGCAGAAAATTCAAATTGAGTTCTATTAGTAATAAAATTCAATGAATGGTAGACTAATTCTATCACTACTTAAGATTTCTACGAGTGATAGAAATTCAAATTGAGTTTGTGTCACTATTTGAGTGATAGAAATCAATATGGTATAGATGAATTATTTTAAAAATTTTGCTGCAAATATAATACAAGAGGTAAAATGTGTTGCTCATTGTAAATTCTCAAATAAAATTCTTCATTTTTTTTATAAAAAATTTTGCACTAAACACTTATTTGAACTTTAAAAAATCACTTTCAATTTTGTATCAAATAAGTTCATGAATTATCAATTTTATGCCTAACTACCTTTTAGTTGTTCCACATTTTTCAAATTTAGTTGAACTTTTAATTTGATAGTAGAAATACAATAATTTTTTTTTTCAAAAGTTAAATCCAGATGATAAATCACAATATCCGTATATCATTTTGCTTGATTTCTCACTATAAATTACTATTTTTTAAGTTGAACAAATATTGGTGGATTCGAACGTCTAATTCTTTTAATTGAAGGTATTGTCGATTACTATTGACAATAACTATAAATCATTTCATGGGGCTGAAATATATGTGATATGTCTGAAATTATTTTTTCAATTTCAAGAATATCAAAGTTTATCTAAAACAAATACAATTTGGTGGAATTTTTTTGGTTGACTATTTTATTTATAACAATTTTTTTATGAAATATTTTTATCATAGTAACATTTTGGCTAGCTGTTTTTTTAATACTTTAATTCTATCGTACACCATTTCTTGATTAAAGACTATATATTATATTAATTGAACATTGTCTGAGTTATTAATTGAAGACTAAATATATATCATTTAAATATTATCTATTGCATTGATTGAAATTACTAACGTATAAATTTTTGTATTTTTGTATTGATTGAAATTATTAAACGTATAAACTATATATATTGCCTATAGGGCATTTTATTTTTCGTGTACATTTTTCACCATTAGAATATTATTATTTGTGGATCTTTCCGAATCTTTATGTGGAAATATTTTCTGACCAAAAGCTTTAAAATGGGCGGCACGTCATATGAAGATATTTTAATATTTGCTGTCGGAAAAATTCTCATCCAAACCTTAGTATATTAAAATTGTTTAAAAATAGTTTGTTTACAAAAAAAAAATAAAATTGGATATAAAAAAAATTAGTAGTTTAGTGGTTTCATTGATCCAAATAATCCATTGCAACACTACGATTATAGTTCAATTTTAGAAATCGAAAAAACTAAAAAAAAAAAAAAATAATGATCCAATTAATTCAACACCTCAATTATTGGTTTAGGTAAAGTGACTGGAAATTTAAGCTAAATAAGTATTTATAAGTGAACGAGTCCAATTTCTCGATTATTAAGAATAAGTTCTCCATAAAGATTTTTGAGCTTGCAAAAAGTGAGGGGGAATAAGGTTAGCTATCTCCTTTGAAATCTGGTGAAATTTTAGCAGATAATTTTTCAATAATTATTCTTTTGTTTAAATTTATATATTTATTATTAGTTTTTATGCAAAATTAGATAATATATATAGATGTTGGAGTTGATGTTCCTTAAAATTTGGTGAACTTAAGGGAAGTGGTTTGTACAACATCAAACCACCAACCTCATTTCCCACAAACCTGCCCACAATTTCTGTATGTCACTCAACTCACCAATAACTTGATTACCAAATTATTATTATTATTATTATTTTAAATATAATTTTAGATAACCAATTAGGACTTATACTTCGTTTTTGCTAGTTGTTTGAGTAGTATAAATGTTTTTAAGGGCTTTTGCATCTATATTACAAAATGGATAAAATATTACATGAATAACATAATAATTAATGAAAATATTTGTATATATAGCAAAAATTGTAAATTGATAGACTTTATATTGATAGATTCTATCGATAAAGGGTGATAGAATCAAATTACTAATAAAAAAGTAAATTGATAGACTTCCATCAGATTCTATCAAGAGTCTATCAATAAGAACCGATAGAATCAATCACTGATAAAATTGATAGACTTCCATCACTAGAGAATGATAGATTCTATCAAAGTCTTCTATAAAAAATGTAAATACATTTTTTTTTTAAATGCAGAATTTACTATAAAAGAATTATTTTTAAAAATGTGCTATAATTGTAAACTGTAGTAAAAAAGTTGCTATACATCACAAATTCTCATGTTTTTAAGGCATATTGTTAAAAAAAAAGGGAAAAAAATGAAGTTTGAGGTAATTATTTGAACAAGATTGTCCTATTTACCACTTCTTTTAGTTTCATTAATATCTATCCATAAAGTTAGGTTTGAATTGACTATATTTTATCAACTTTAATTAGTTGGGAAGAAATTGAGACTAGTCACTATTAGTTTTTTTTTTTTTACAATAGTCAATATTAGTTAATCATTGGAATCATTACCATTTTCAATTTAGGAAAAAATTGATATTTTAAAAATCTAACTTAAGTAATTATTAAATTAACTTAACTTAAGTAACTTAAACTAACTTAAGTAATTTTTAAGAAAAAAAATATTATTTTAAAAATCTAGAGTTGCAGGTGAAAAAATTTCATTTTGAATAATCAAATATGTTACTCGTTTTCATCACGTCATATAATTATTAAATTTAAAAAAAATAGTCATTCAATACATTATATTTTATCCGAGATATAAACTTTGACTTTTTTGAATTTTACAATAATTTGATATTTGTGTAATCACTTTTAAATATTTTTCAAAACATAATAATATGAATTAAAGATTTTATCTCCAACCTTTTGAAGTATATATATTCTTTTTTTTAGTTTAACAATTAAGAGTGAATAATGGAAATTATAATTTTTTGATTAATATATACTTTTAATTATTTTTTGTGATTAGTTATCTGGTTTGATATTAATTTATTTCCACCCTACGATCACGAGTTCTATCTCTGAATCAGTATTTATAATCCTCTTCCCAATTTATACTAAAAAAAAAGATTAAAAAACTATAACATTAAAAAAAATATATAACAATTATAGTTAAACACACGGTATAATTAATAATCATTATATGGTATTAATACATAATACTATATTAATAAACAATATTGTACTAATAACATAATTTATAATTTGTCAACATGAGCAGTGCTCAGCGGCATTAGTGTATGTTCAATGACAAGAGATTTTGGGTTTGAGTCTCCCACCCCAATTGTTTTAATCTCAAAAAAAAAAAAAAAAACATAATTTATAATTTTATTTTTCTGCAAAAAAGACATGCAAAATCTCTATTTAATTATATATATTTTTGCAAAAAGGAAAAAAAGAAAAGAAAAGAAAAACTGGATTTTGAAATTTCCCACGTAATCAGAAACATGCAGAAAAAGAAGTATTTATTTGGAGTCGCTTCGCAGCATATAAATCGCAAAAAAGAAATTCCCACTTCTTTCCACGACCCAGAAAAAAAAGGGCCTAACAATATCTTTCTTCTTCACTTCAAATTTCTCCCCAAGTTGGTTAGAGAGAGAATAATGAACGGTTCCGACAGTGTCGTCCAGTCGCATCCCGCCGGAGTCGACTTGTCGTATCGGCCCCTCCCTTCTCTCTACTTAGCCTTCTCCTTCCTCTGGCTCTTCTCCGCCTGCTCCTGGACTCTCAACACCTACAGGAATCGTCACTTTCAGGTTTCGAAATCTCTCGCTCTTCTTGTTTTTCCTTTTTTTTTTCCTTTTTTTTGTTGTTGTTGAACTTTGATTCTGTGGATTCTGTGGAATAGCTGAAGAATGTTGAAATTCGGTTAGGTTACGAGCTGTTTCGGTTGATTTTGATGAATTTTTTTGGTTGTTTTTGAACTCTTTGAATGATCGATTTCATCGTTGATGGATCCTACTTTGAATGTTTTGATTCGATTAAATTTGTGTGTGATTTTGTACATTTTTAGGTCTGAACTCTTTCGTTGTTCTTGTTTTTTTCCTTTTTCTTGCTAATCAACTTTGATTCTGCGGTATAGCATGAAGAGTGTTGAAATTCGTTTAGGTACGAGCTGTTTCGGTTGATTTTGATGAATTTTTTTGGCTGTTTTTGAACTCTTTGAATGATCGATTTCATCGTTGATGGATCCTACTTTGACTGCTTTGATTCGATTAAATTTGTGTGTGATTTTGTACATTTTTAGGTTTGAACTCTTTCGTTGTTTTTGTTTTTTCCTTTTTCTTGCTGATTAACTTTGATTCTGCGGTATAGCATGAAGAGTGTTGAAATTCGTTTAGGTTACGAGCTGTTTCGGTTGATTTTGATGAATCTTTTAGTGTTTTGTGAATTCTCTGAATGATCGCGACTGTTTTTATTCGCTTAAATTATGTGTGATTTCGTATATTCAAGAATCATCACTCAGGTTTGAAACTGTTTCGTTGTTGTTGATTTTGCTTTTTTCTTGCTGAATTTAATTCTGTGGAATAGCATGAAGAATGTTGAAATTCGTTTAGGTTACGAGCTGTTTTGGTTGATTTCGAAGAATAATCGTGTAGTTTTTTTGTGAACTCTCTGAATGATCGATTTCTTCATTGATGGAGCCTACTTTGATTGTTTTGATTCGATTAAATTATGTGTGATTTCGTATATCAATTGATTCTGGCAAACGAAACAGAGTTTTTCTGTTTTCAACAGAGCTACTGACTTTGGAGGTTTTAATTTAATATTTTCCGTGAGGATTTTATCAATTAATTCGTTAGATTGTTTAATTTTCTAACTCTCTTTTTCGTTTTGACTCTGTACTTGATTTTTGAGCAAGTCGTTCGTCTTGTTTTATAAGCAAAATTTCACAATCATCAATTCATTTCCCCCTTTTAGGTTGTTAGAGATATTAGAAATTGTAGCCTTATGAAAATGATGGATAATTTTTTTTAATTGCTGATTTTTCATTCTTGTTAAGGATCCCACATCAGAAAGAGTGGATACCTTATAACAATATAAAAAAGATATGGGTTACTTTTCAATTTGTTTTTCTTACCATTTACCTTGTTTTAAGGTGTAACCCTATATTCTCTTATATGGTATCAGAGCCCATAAGCCCAAAAAGGATAGTCCGAGATTAGTGAGCCCAAAAGAGGCATCCCATCTTGAGGGTGCATGTTAAGGATCCCACTCTTCCCACATTGAAATTTATCGTTTTTGAAGCTAGGTGTAGATTTTTAATTGATTTTGACTTAGTTTTCAATTTTTTCTGGATTGTTGTTGCACGAGAGCAGACCAATAACTTGCAGTGGTCACTCGCCTCCGTTCCTCTTCTTAAAGCCTTGCAGCTAACTTTATCTTTCCTTTTCTGGTAAGTTGAATGTATTTATGGATATATTTTTTCCTTCCATTTTTTGTTTTTATGTTTTTGATATTCAATATTGGCATGAAATCTTCACTTAATCTGATTTGGAATGAGATTAATTTGCAAATTTTATAGAAAAAATTTCTCATGGACTATCTTAACTGTGATTGTTGAAATGTCTTGAAGTTGAACCAGGGGTGGATCAAGATTATAAATATTGGGGGGCCAAAAATTTTGTAGGGACCATAATAATGTAAACTTTGTGTATAAAGGCTATTAAAAGAAAATTTTGGGGGGCTAAGTATAACAAAAGGGTATATTTCAATGCAATATAGACCAATTTATATGGATAAAATACAACATTTTCAGAATCCACACCTATGTTGTGCTACGAACGCTCAGTATGAGTGTATCACTATATAAACTCTCTTAAAGCCCTTTTCCTTCTTTTACCTAGCATTTGTATTCTTATCTCCTGATATCACGGTTTCTCTCCTCGCTCGTGGACGTAGGTAACACAACGTTAGTGAATCATATAAATTTGTTTGTTCTTTTGTCTTGCGATTTCTTATTCTCGATTGTTTTTTACGATTCTTTCATAACTCTTAGTTAAATCTACCATGACAGGTATTCATGTTTTTATATTGAGACATGCTCCTTATGGATGTCATTTGGGGTGTATGTAACTGGAGTGCTCTTTCAGACAGCTTCTGTTGTGTCCTTTTTACTTATTTCTCATGGCTATTGCATCGTGTCTGAGCATCTTTCAGTTTCCGAACGACGAACAACTGCTTCGATCGGCTGTATTTTTTATTTGACACTTGTCGGTTACCGAGCTTCCATACCTTACTTCTCTGTAAGTTTACTGAGATGTAGTCTCTCCAAATCTCAGTATTTAGTTAATATTATGTTTTCGAAATTATTGCTGTTGCATAATTTCACTTCCCTGGATTCATAATTTCAGCTTCCTGTTTGTCCAGGTCCTACTGCTTCTTAATTACTTCATTTCCTTCTATTTGATCTTCCACCACATATATCAAAATATACTGGCATTGCGAGAACAACTCAGTTTTATTATCGACGAGGATGTTCAAGCAATGCATGACGCCATTCAAGCGAAATACAAAATGTTCAAGTACACGTTTACCTTGTAGATCCTTATTTATATATCATATTTAGATGGTAAATTTTGTTTCTAATGAGCTGCTTCTATATGTATGTACAGGAAATTCCAGGGCATAATGCAAATTGTTGCCATGGCAGAAATTGTGGTATGAATTATTTATGGCGTCTTTGTTATCGAATTGATTTTATACATTATATATGGATCAAATCCTCAATCTTGTGTTTGGTGTTCAGATATTCTTGAACATGGATGATTCAGTGAAAATTTACTGGCTTCGTCTGTTAGTACGAGAATGGACCCAATTCTGCATCTTCAGCTACATCGGGTACGTAAATGCATATAGTCATGCTTTTATGACATGATATTTTATATTGAAGTTTGTAGTTTGAAGAGTAAAAACTCGACATTTTATCTCCTCCATAAGTATATTTATACATGGAAATCTGAATCTGGGAAATCTAATTAAACCTAAAGATTATAACAATTAAGTCTCCAAGGAGTGGCACACTGGTGGAAGGCTTGGGCTTTGAAGGTATGCTTCCTTCAAAGTCTCAGGTTTGAGACTCACCTGTGATATTATTCGTTCGATGTCCCGGTGCCTGGCCTAGAGACGGGTGTGGTTACTTTTGTTTTAAAAAATAAAATAAAATAAAAAACCAGTAGAATCAAGACCTAGATTCAATAACTGAATATATTTATTCATATCTAATATTTTATATAATAGCATTTTTGGGGATAATTTCACTCTTTAGGTTATTGAAATTCTCTCTCTCTATATTGCAGCTGGATCTTTAGGTCACAAGACATGGCCCCCCGTTTCTCTGTTATGCCAACCGTTAAGTCTGAAGATCGTAGGATTGTCCCTCCTATTTACAGCATTGTAAGTTACTATTTCTTTTGATATTGATGATTGTTCGGTCTAGCTTGCGCTCACTTCAACTATTTTCACTAGATAAACCAAACCGTCCGACCCAAAACATTTGATTGTCAAGAAACCCGTAAGAAATCAATTCTTAGATACGCCAAAAATTTAGTATACCAAGGTCATTTATTAGAAACATACAAAATTGTGTTAGGACATGGTTTTTTTTACCGTTTTTATCTCATGTAATTGGCTCTTTAATTGTCTCTCTCCTCTATAACACTTTCATTTTATATTTTTTTTGAAAACTTGGAAATTGGAGCTTTGCTCTCCTATACCCGGAGCACCACTGGCCCGTCCTTAGACTGTGGCACCAGAATACTTTGAAGGGTATTCTAGTTTAAGCGTTTTCCAGTGGCCTCGAACCAGTGATCTCTCGAAGGAAGCATGCCTTGAAGTCCTTATCAATGATGTTTTCGTTTACTAAAAAACAAAACAAAATTGTGTTGTGAAAATAGATAATAAGCATTGCTTAAAGTTAAAGGAGATGCAATTTTAAATTTGATACTATAAATTCATGGCTTTACTAATGCTGCAAGTTTTAACAGGAAGTGGATGCAGCAACTTTTAGAGAGTTTAGCAGTCACAATTGGCACATTGGGGTGGTAAGTTCTTTAAGCTAGCAATGTCATGTTATCTCATATCCATTTTGATGTTTCTAAACATAGCCATTCAACAATACATCTTGACAATTTCAATTTGTTTCCGCGACACAGCCGACCTTGGTGTCCCATAGCGAAAGTTCAAAGGATTCGGTTATAGTGATAATTCAACATCCTCGTGCGTATAGTCTCGACAATCAATCCACGCCGAACCCAGCAGACTTCGATTCTTCGGCTAAAGACGAGGTCGGGCATTCGTGATTTTTTATTTCAACTCTCAGCATTTTGTTTTATTTTTCCCCTTCAAGAGATTCCACAAGTTCATATTTTACAGAAAAATGTTGATAGGAAGTTTGATGGATGTCAAAAAGTTCTTTTTGGTAGGCCTAAGCATCCCACTTCTTTTTGACACAAACACTTAAACTTATAGAATCAAATTGTAAATTCTTCTTCGCTTCTGTTCTTTATGCTTCTTACATTGTGTAGCTTTACTACTTATACATGTAAATTGATTATGACTTAATGAAGTTTACATCCCTCCCTTCCCTTTCATTTTTTGAAAATTGGAAAATCGAAGCTTCGCTCCCCTATACCCGGGGCACCACTGACCCGTCCCTAAATTGTGGCACCGGAATACTTTAAAAGATATTTTAGTTTAAGCGGCATTTTCCAACGGTCTCGAATTAGAGATCTCTCAAAGAAGCATGCATTGAAGTCCTTAGCTTCAACCGATATAGAGTTACCAATGTGCAAATGACCTATTAGATATTGGTAAAGAATATGTTAAACACAAAATTGTTAAGTTAGGGAGCTCATTAGATGTTGTTTTTATTTAGTAGTATGCCTAACTAAATATTTTTATAATTTTCTAACATAATTGGTTTAAAAATATTATTTGCATAAGATAATTTTACCTAACGATCATGAATTAATTTAATGGATAAAAAAGTCTTAATCAAATATTATAAGGATCAAATAGTCTATCTTGTAAAAATAATTGAATTGTATTTAAGTAGACTTAAGCTCTAATTGATTGAAAAAAAAACAATAATATTACCTATGCGAAAATACAAGAATGAAGATATATACGACTTATTTTACAAATATTTTAAAAATTCATGACTTAAATAGGTAAGATTAACAAAGTTGTATGAATTGATATCGAAATGTTAATGCACGTTGATTTCATATTTTGTTTGTAATCTAATTCAACATCATAATCACAGAATAGATTATCAAAATCGATATTTAACTCTTATTTGTTTGAGGGTGAGTAATAGTACCTAAATGTAGGATTTATGATCGTTCTCTCCCATTTGTACTATTAAAAAATTTAAAAAAAAATTTCTTCATTTTATAAACTATGTAAAAAATGGACAACTTGGGTAATTGGGCTTTCTCAACGTCCGGCGCATGTCTGAGTTATTATTAATCCGTAATACCAATTTTACCATAGCCTTCAAAGCCGATCATTTTACGCCGCCACAGAGAGCTTCCACCGTGGGTTTTCCGGCGATAACCAGACAGCTAGTCACCGGCGCTGCCGTCATCGATCAAGATAGTGTGCGAAATGGCGGTACTTACGCGACAAGACGAATGAAAACTTCCGTTTCAAGCAATCAAGAATTTCCAAAATGAGTGCAGGTACTCTAGCATATGCATTGTTATTCGATTTTTTGGTTGGAATCCCTAGGGCTAAAGAGAGAAATTATGATTTCGTATTTTTGGAGTGAATTCACGTTGGTTTTGAAGAGGCGAGGGATTAGAAACTTCGTATTTATGTGAAATGATGGAGTGAGTTGAGATTCTTGATTGTTGCTGGTAAATTTATAACGTTCGGATTTTCGAGGATCCCGCATAGCAAAGGTAAGAAGACCTCGTAACAATTATAAAGTAGGGAGCCACTATTCTCGTCGTCGATAGGTTTTGAGATGAAATCTCATACTAATCTAATATGGATCACGGATCAGATTTTTTCTTTAAAGAACCAGCATTTTAGTGTCCCGAAGGGGTGGCACAAGTGGTTTCAGACTTGGGTTTTGAAGGTGTGCTCCACTCAAGGTTTCAAGTTTGAAATTCACCAGTGATATTAATTTGTAGACACTTTTCGTGTCTCCATCTCTTTGATGTCTCCTGGTGCCTAGCCTAGGGACTGGCGTGGTTATCCCAAGTATAGTGGAGTTTCGCTCCGATGTCCCGATTTGAAAAACAGAAGAAGAAGAATTGGCGTTTTAGCATTTGTCCAAAATCAAAATTGAGTGTCTAGATCAGTTTGCGTGCATTTTTATTGGACAAACAACTTGACTCTATAATTGATTGTCGAAGATTTTTGTAGGAAATTAATTCTTAGATAGGTGATTATTATAGACCCGTAACTTGAATCAAATTCATTTAACAAATGAATAGATTTGAAGATATACTTTATATCTTATATGCTTGTAGAATCTTATCTCTAAACAAGGAGTTTTTATCAACTGATTAAACACTGGGAATGAGTTTGAGCAATTTGTGTGTAGGAGTTGTCTATCAAATGGGTGGAATTTAGAACCTTAAAACTTTGAAGTTAGAACATACACAGCATAGTTTTCAATGTAGAAAGAGTTGAATTACTTGATGATTTGGCTATTGAGAATGAATTGAAAAGAAAATTGTATGCTCTTTCTTCTCTGTTTTTTTTTCGTACCACTAGTCCTTTAGAAATTAATGTTGGTTTGTTTCATTCATAATGGGTTTCTGAAGAATATATATTTACTTCTTTGTTTTAGTATTTTGTACCTCGGGCAATGATTGTCTTCATTTTCATTTTTTTTTATATCCGTGAATGTATGAGTCTACTTACACACAACTCGACTATTCTCATGTGTCAAGTGTCTGATCGTACAACATTTAAATGTTAAAAAAATATGTAGAAAATCAAATCCTAGGTAGGTAGCCTCCATTAATTGAACTAAATCACTTTTTTAGTTTTTCAAAGTTTTCTTGATTATTAGATCAACCCATGATGGTTCGTCTTTTACATTAATATTTTATTGCAAGTTTTGTCATCTGTGGAAGCCTAAACTTCTTTGGGGGAGCAATAGAAGATAACTACCTTATAGCAATTAGCAAATGAAAGAAAAATTTGACTTACAATTTAACAGACTTGCTTAGAATGAAAATGTTTTCTGTTTAAGCTAAATTGATTTGGTGAGAGCTATTGTGATCTTTTTGCAGGTGGTTCATTTGGGGGGAACAGAGGATTGAGACCAGTACCTCCAGAAAAAGGGGTCTTCCCTTTGGATCATATGCACCTCTGTGACCTAGTATTTCCTTTTTATTTTTATATCTTAGCACTATAAATGAGGAGTTATTTTGAGTGATTAGAAGTTTGAGTTTTATTAATAGCTTGTTTAGATGTAGTTATTTATAGAGAGGTTGCAATTATTAGCTTGTTTGGATGTAGTTATTTGTAGAGAGGTCGCAGACAATAGCTCTTTTGGATGTGGTTAAAAATGGGTGATTAGACATAATCATTAGAAATGAATGATTATTTTTTAATGGTTAAAATGAGTGATTATTTTTAATGATTAAAAATGAGCGATTTTTTTTTAGTGATTACAATAGTTCGCTTGGATGTGATTGTTTGAAGAGGAGATGTAAAACCTAATTTGCAATAGCTCGTTAGTTACGTCAAAGAAAGGCCCCCTATAGTTGTTACATAGAATATAAAGTTTTTGGAACTTTTTTTAAGGCATTTTTGTGTTTATTGCTTGTTTTTTTATTTCTATGCATTGGTTTTTTTTGCAGGAGAAGAAAGAATACCTCAATTGTCTTAAAACCTCTGGTCACCAATCTGAAAAATGCAGGCACTTGTCGAAAAAATACCTCGAATGTCGTATGGAGAAGTAAGCCACTTTCTATATTATGTTTTGTATTACTGGACTTGTTTTGCTTTCTCTATTCCAGATTCATAAACTTTTGTTTGTTTGAACCTGGGTTATTGGACATCCTTCAATCCTAATTGTTTACACACCAATACTCTACTATTAGCTGAAATGGTGGCATAAATGAATGTATAAGAACAAATCCGACCTCCATACCAATTCTAGTAAAACAGAGTGATACCATTGTGTCATAATCCGATAAAAGTTTGAGGTCTCTAAAATATACTATCTCGGAGGTTCTAGGTTCGAAATTCTCTAGTGAATTTAATTGTAAAATCTAGTGTTTCTCAAGTTTGGGTCTCGGGACGGACGTGAGTGCCTAGGATGTGTAGTAGGGCAAGGTCCAATTTCGGGTCTCCGTAAAATGATCAAAATACTCATGGTTTAATAAGTTTTCAGTGGATAACCTTTAATCATTGTTTAGATGATAGATTCAATCAATTTTTTGATAGCCTTTAATTAATTCACTAACCGCCTTCAACGAGTTCGATGATAGATTCAATCAATTCGCAGAAGAAAGAGGTAAGATGGAAATTTAAGAAAAAAAATGAAGATGGAATCTTTGGTTTTGTAGTGAATATTGCTACCAAATAAGTGAATCGCACTATTATGATATTGTAATGAGTACTGCTAGCAAAATTATTTTTTTGGTTACCTTACATTAATTGATTCCCATATTATAATCGCTCTGTTGCACTGCAGATTGGTTGAAGTTTTTCTCAGCTAATTAATTCAGTTTCTGATAAGTTTTGACTTTGTTATTTCTTATATTGCATAGCTACTTACCAGTACGAGTATGTTAATTCATGATATTTCATTGGAACCTTGCAGGAATTTAATGGCAAAGCAAGACATGGCAGAACTAGGATTCCAGAATTTGAGTCAGGCCAAGTTGTCTGATGATAAAAATTGAAACAAGTCAGAATTGTTCTTAATGCATTGATCTAATCAAAGTACTAGTTTTGCAGGTTTAGTTTCAACTTTTTTTTTTATTGAGTTTGTACTTATCGGTCGTCGTGGATTCAAAACCATGACCTCTCCGCTAAGCTTTACGTTTTTGCCCGGTTTAATTTCATCTTTTGAAAACAATGTTCCAATAGTTCACTCATTGATTGTTTCATCTCATAATAGATAGTTTTAAAGGTTCTCTGAATGGTGCAACTTCTTTGTAAGTCAAGGATTTTCTACTTTGACTATTCTATAGATATTTGGATGTCAAATATAGGCGACCATCCTAAATTAAATTCATATTCATAACATATTAAATTTCTATGGTCGACCATTAATAACCCAACATAGTAATCCACAATTATACCAAAATGTTTGTCTTCGCTTTTCCTTTTATGCCGTTAATACTTTTATTAGGGGTGTTCGTTGGTTAGTGTTAAAAGGACAAATTTTCAATTAACTATTTTTCTAACCAAGACTGACCAACATATACTTGAAAACTGATCAACCAACCCGAAGTCAATCGATCAAATCAATTTTCGGAAAATGTAAGAACACCCCTACTTTTCATTCAACAAGATCTGTTCGAGATGCATCCAATTTTGAAAGTCAACAAGTTGCTAGTGATTGTGTCTCTGCTATATTTGTGTCATTTCTTGAGCTATCAGTTGCTTAAATTACAATCAAACATTGATCATCAAAAGAATGAATTCAGCCTATTACAATAGAAACTAAGTATAACTCCTCCTATCTAAGACTCCATAGTGACAACATCTTCAGACTCATCTACTATCATCTCATTTCTAAAAAGGAGTTTCAAGTAGGGAACAACCTTAGGAAGTACTAACAAATCTGCCACATTAACACTCATCAAGTCAAATGCAATGCAAGTCTTGTGCATGTATCTCTCCTCGACCACCGGAATTTTCGGGTATCTTTGGCTGAAGTGTGTAAGGATGATTCGATATGCTCCCGCAGAGTTTCCTATGTCTATCGCTTCCGATGTTGTGCTGTGGTTTTTCGCTATGGCCTCATCCACCAAGCTGTCTTCAAAAGTCGCCTGTTCACAATCACGAAAAACTAAATATCGACGAAAAAAGCCATAACAGCATCACATGGTTGCTAGAATCAGGAGATTTTGTTTTAAGAGAAGACTAAGAAGAATTTTTTTAAAACCAGAGAACTGGAGTTTTGCTCCATTATAGCCAAGATAACCACGCTTGTCCCTAAGCTGGACACCAAGAAATATCGAAGGAATGAAGACATGAGAGGTGTCTACAAATTAATGTCTCTAGTGAGTCTCAAACTTAAGACCCTGAGGGAAGTACACCTTCAAAGTCGAAATTCCTGACCACCGTGCATCACCCCTTTGGGACAAGATGACTAAGAATAATTACTACAAATATTCCAAAATTTTTACAGCGGTTCAAACACTCACCTCGTGTATAAGAAGCGTCGCACCACGAGTTGCTTCCATCAGCTCGGGGCAGGGCCGAGTGTCACCAGAGTAAACAACCTTCCACCCAGGTATCAATTTACCATCTAAATTAGCCCTTTCTGCAGCCTTCAATACTACACCGAAAGCCTGTGGACAGTGCACAACTGGGAAGCTAATTAAAGCTTCCAGACCAGCTTTGCTCAAAACTTTATTCAAGCATTTAAGGAGTGGCATGGCTGCATTATTGATATCAACTTCTGGAAGAACATTCTGAAAAGCATCCAATGATGCTTGTGTTGTGTGCTTACAATCAAGGAACTGCATATCTAAATCTTCTAATCTTTGGTATGCATACAAAAATCTTTCAAGCTGTCTGGGCCCGATTACTAGTACGGGTTCATGGGGTACTTCACGTAGCAGATCACGCCGTACAGCTAGTATTCTGGCCAGTCCTGTGTGATGATCTGCATGGATGTGAGATATCCAAATACATCTTAGGTTCCGCACTGCGGCATCACCGCCCTCTACCCCATATCTGTTACTCGATTTGTAACAATGGCTACATGTTAGAAGGAACAGAAATTAAGTTACACAAAATAAACGTGAAGATATGCAACCATTACCTTCTTTTAAGCTGACCCAAGGTTCCTTCACCACAATCTAAGAGCATGCTTCCTTTCGCGAAAAGGTTGATGTAAATAGAACTGACATTTCTGTATTTTGATGGCTGCGACGACCCGGTACCAAGAAGAACGATTTCCAAGTCATCTCTCCTAATATTTTCCAGACAACTTGGAACATTATTCCCATCAAAACACAAATCCTCAATCATCGCATTATTATCTTCAAAGGTTGTTTTCTCATCTGAACTTCCATCAGAGCCATGCCAAAGCTGACTAACGTTCTGAACAGCAGCCAGAATTTCCGGTATGTCAGAATGCAGCTCATTAATAGTTTCTGATAAAGACAGTTGACTTGGAATACCAGATCGATCCAATCCGAGATGCGCATAGGGACGCAAAGTAAACTGTTCCATATTTAGTGTAATTGTTAAAGAAGTTGTATCCCCAAGTAAAAGGAAGGCTTGCCGCCGAACATTCAGATATGCAGTAGTGCAGTACAACACAACATGCATAAGGAGTGGTTAAAGTACATGAAGAAAAGGAAGAAGTGCATGGATGGCAAGCATATTTTATATGTTAACCACAAAAACTATGGTTTCAAACCAAATGGTTATTCTCCACTTAACAGGCCTTATGAACTGTTGATGCATACAATGATCTTGGTTACAATAACACTTGTGTATAATCTGCTATAAATTTAAAAGTTAAACTGATTTTCTAGAGTAAAAGTTGGCCGTAAGTCTCCGAGGAACAATTTCGTTGGCAGAGATTTGTAGTTTCTAAAGTATGCTACCTTGGAGGTCTTAAGTTCGAAATTCACCGGTGAGTTTAATTATAAGATCTATCCTTATCTCAAGGATCTGGACCATGAGATGGATGGGTGCCTAGGGTATGTGCTAAAGCAAAACTTTGATTCCCGGTTATCAAAAACAAAAATGTCCATAAAAGTAAAACATCAGTTTTACTAACATACCATGCTACTCTACAGTCAATAATATCCATCAAACACCTGGCTTCTCATACCTTAAGAAGATTTTCGGCCAATATGCTTTTGCATTGATTTGAAACTTCGATCTGGTAAAGGCATATCAATGGATAAGTTAGCTATTTTACAACTAGAAGTCTTCAAACAATTTAAGATATTGCAACAAACCTCAGATGAGGAACACGAATCTGATCCTGGGAAATTAAGTTGCTGATGGGACCAAAAGCCTGGGGCTGGAAATAATTGAGGACACAAATGATTAAGCCTTGCAGAAATTCTTGCACTGGATCTTAGAATTGGAATTGCAACATTTTTCCTGCAGAAAAATCAAGCAAGAAGGGGAATTTTCTGCATATACAAGCAAGAGCTGAAGACACAGATCAAGAAGAACGAGACTTACCTATCGTGCCCAGCCATGATGTGTTGGGCTGACCCAAATCTCTCCATCCATTTCTGGTAATTGGGACTGCCAAGGATAGAAGTAGGACTTAGATGAATGACACATGCGACCGTACCAGTTTCAGTCTTATCGCACGAGACGTCTTCATAATAAGATCTCAGAGATTTCGAGGACATTAACTCTAACAAATGAGATTCTGTTGGACAATCAACAAGTAACACAACTGGACCAGGAACTGAGGGGCCTAGGACATCACTTGGATTAACCTAAGCCAATAGAAAAACCAATGGATTAATACATGGCATTTAATAGATAATAGTAGTAAAGGTCACAGCTACTAGCATTGGATCCAACCATGAGATTTTGGGTATCTGACATCACTGAATTTCCAAGTTGTAACTCGCGATACTTTGGTCCTCGTAACAGACCAAAAGCAGCTGCTTTCGATGGATCAAATTTCCCCTTAATCTCAGGAAGTTCACATACATATACTACAGACATGTCACCTAGCTTTACAGTAGATGAAGCATTGGTTGTTGAACTTCTTTCAGATTGGGGCTGGAACTCTCTATTTGAGCTTGGATGTACCAAAATGGCTGATATCTTGACTACCTCGTCGTCGACAAGGACAATGGGATCATAAGAGTTGCTTGATTCATGGGCAGCATCCACATCGGAACTGAATGCAGGTCCAAAGCTTCTTGTGTGAACCATGGCAGCATACGGTATGAAAGACTTCATTGCATCAACTAAATACTTGAAATCAGAAGGACCCCAGACATTGACCTTCACCAGAATAGCAACTATACTATAAGTTAGAACAAGCAAAACAGCTCGTTCATTATAAATTACTTTTCCTTCAAAAAATTGAAAATATATCTAGTAAAAATGATACTCACAGACATTCCTACGTCTCCGATGCCAGCCAAAGTCAGCAGCAAACCTGCAAGGTAAATTATAAAGCTTAGGCTGTCTAGGGTTGATATTACGGGAACCATCTCACATTCAAACTTCGTAATGTTATATATATATTGGATATCCGTGAGTGTTCGGATCAGCTTATACACACCTTGACTATTCTCACGGGACATTACCACCTGACCCTCCAAAGTAAGCCATCATTACCCTATCTAATCACCAAAGATACGTACCAGGAAGTCCACCAGCAGTCTCCGAGCAGACACGGGAAAGGAATATGTGATCTATCTAGAGGAATAACCAACAAATGACAAGGTTCAGATACAATGGGAATCAATTATAAAAGAGAGAACTTGAAATCCAGGAGAGGGAGGATAAACATTCCAGAATAGAATACCTTGGATAACTTAATCCTATGTTCCGTGCAGAATCGTTGCAGCCCCTGCAATGTGAATGACATAGAATGTTTCAACGATTCAACAGAACGCCTCAACCCAGTAGCATAAATGAGGAGCATAAAACTATAACTATTTAGCTCAAGAAAATGTAAATGTAAACAACCCCACATAAATATTAATAATATCACTTAGAAGTAAGAACATCATGGGTTGGCCTAGTGGTCATAGACGACCTTGGGATTAAGTGCTCATCATCGGTTCAATCGATAGTGACCACCTACCTAAAAATTAATCTCCTAACGATGGTTTAAATAGTCGATCTATGCACTGGCCCGGACACTAGGATATATTTTTTTTGTACTTTTTTCATAATCGGGTATTGGAGCCTCGCTCATCTACATATACATGAGACAAGACTTGCACCCACCCCAAGGCCCACACTGAAAAGACAAGAAGAAACTACACAATTGTGACTCAGGATCATAACTTGCATCCCAAGCTCCTACCAAGGAGACCACTCCAACACTTAGGGATGAACTTTTTCGTGGCTTTATTAGTTTTTTTCTTCCTTCCTACTGTTAATGATAAGAACTAAGAAGAAAGAAAAAAACTAATAAGGCTGCAACAAAGTTCTAAGTTTTTTTCTTTTCTTTCTTTTTTTGAAACCGGGAAATCTATAGGAGGATAACCACGCCCATTTCTAAACCAGGCATTGGGAGACACGGGAAGTGTCTACAAATTAATGTAAAAATTGAGTCTCGAAAGACCACATCTTCAAAGCCCAAGCCTTCGACGCGCCATGATAAGTTAGCGCATGGAACACATAACACAGCTCGTTATTTTACTATTAAACCCCAAAAAAATTCATAGCAGAGTCCTAATGAGTACATAAACAAACACTCCATAATTACCTCTCCAGCATTGAAAATAAACCTCTGTTTATCAAAGAAAAGCAAAACCGAAGGCGAAGTATCTTGCGTATCCATCCCCGTTCCCAAAATCTACACAAAAAAAACAACGTATTCAATCAAATAAAACTCAAACACAACAACATCAATGAACATTTGAAACAAAACCCAATTCGAAAATCAAAAACCCAGTTGAAACCTGCACATAAGAAATCGTATTAGCCGGATTCAACCGCCTAACTTTAAGCTGGAGATTCTTTCGGGTCAAATCAGTTTTATCTCTGCCCTCTGCTCTTCTCTTGTTGAACCCAATTGACACAGGCTCGGTCTCTTCCATGTCCGCCGGTTTTGACTCAATCTGCTATTCAAATTGAGGGAAATTAGGTGATGCCGCCGCTGATACGGCGGCGTTTTGGTGGCGGAGAAGCGATAACGGTGAAGAAGAAGAAGCGGAGAGTTGAGAATGGCGGCAATGGAGTTTTTGAGCTTTTCAGGGTTTAAGTTGGTTTCTAGTGAATGGATTTTGGCCCCATTTTCCAGTCCACTTTAATTCTTGTTAGGCCCACTAATTATGGTTTAATTGGTTCTCACCCATTATCATTGTTATTTGAAAGACCACAAACCTAACTCTTTTGACTTTTGAGAGTCAAATATTAATTTTAAATGATATTTATTAAAAAAAATTAAATGAGTGAAATGATATTTATTAGGTGAATGTTGGAGATTAGAGATGAAGAATGCATTTCTCCTACTTGGCTCCATTTAGTCTTATGGAGATTTTTTTTCTTCCCAATTTTGATTGAGAAAATAAACATCTTTACCTCTCAGTTCATGAGACTTATTTTATCACTACATCAATTCATAATAATTATTTTACTGTCATCGTGTACACTTTCTACTATTGTGCTACAAACCTTTTTTTATTTTATTTTCGGCGGTCAAAAAGAAAATAATTTATCTTCATTTTTAAACACTTTATTAAAATTTTCGTGATTGTCTAGATCACTTAGTACATATTTGAGTAATGTTACAATATCGCTTGACCCTATAATATTTAGATGAAAAGAAAAGAGTATATAATTAATTTATAGATGAGTGATCACCATGAATTGAATTCATAATCTTTTAATTTTTAAAATTGTCTTTACTATAAAGCACTTCATAATAATTATGCCATAGTCTTTATTTTGATTTTAATAAAATAATGATGTAAACAAAACCATGATTTCACATGTCAACAAGAACATTAATTTAGCAGTATCAATGTATACCAAATGACTGAGAGATTATGTGTTCGAATCCTTCTATAACCAATAATTAAAAAAAAACATCATTTCATGTCAGGAAAGGTAGAAATCAACTTTGAGTAAATAACTAATAGATGGAAAAAATATCACACGATTATATAAATTTAAAAGATTATATATCAAAACTTGCTAAAAAATAGATCATATATCAAAACAAATATTGTGTGTCATTAAAATAAATACAAAGTTTTTTTTTTTTTTTGAGATTACAATAATTAGGGGTGGATGACTCGAACCCAAGACCTTTGGTCATTGAGTATACACTATTATCATTGAACATCTGCTCAAGTTTGACAAATATAAACACAAAATTTATTCATGATCAATATAGAACTTAAACCACATAAAAAAATATAGTATTTATAACTTACCCCACTTTAATATCAAAGTAAAAATCATGTGTGATATATCAAAAGTTTGTTTATAAAACTCTTTGTTCAAACCTTTCTCAAACAAGCTGGAATAGCTCAGTTGGTTAGAGCGTGTGGCTGTTAACCACAAGGTCGGAGGTTCGACCCCTCCTTCTAGCGTTATTTTTTCCTTTTTTTTTTTTTATCTTTTCTGAAACTGGTTCTTTCACTTTCCCAATTGTCTATAGCTCTGCAAAACCTTACCCACAACGATTGATGGCACAACGATCCCAGATAAGGCCATTAAAGAATCTCAAACACACAATTATGATCCATTTTTTCACTCAAAACTTCATTTCTTCAACACCCATTTCACCAAAATGGAGGCTCTTCATCTGGGTTCGTATCGTTTTTCATCTTCATCCTCATTTCGATCCTTCAACTACATTACAAATTCAAGCCACACCCTTAATCGATTTCAGCCCATAAGTTTTCGCAGAGGCAAAATCAGAGCTGTTGGCACTGTTTCACAGAGCCAATCCGGAACGGCTGAGCCTGAAGTGCCTCCGCTTGTTGATTTTGCTTTCGTTAGTGTAAGTTTCGGTTCCAAATTGGGTAAATTTTAAATTTAGTAGTATGGTTTGGTTCCAAGAAAGTTGGAGTTTAGCTTCGTGGTTTAAAAAACTATGAGTGTTAGTCTTATGTTACGAAGAAAGTTAGAATTTAATTATTATTGTTAAAGAATTAAATACTTAGTTATTTCCATGTTAATGATGAAATTATAAGTTAAGTGACATTATTTGTACATGTACAGTGAGTTTTTATGTATTTTAATTCACCAATGATTAGAAACGATAAAAACATAGGACTAAATTCTAGTTTTTAAAACATAGATACTAAATATTAATTTAGACTCAACTATAGTTTTTGAAATCACGAAGACTAAAGTCTAACTTTGTTCAAACCATAGGTCCTTATGGACTAAACTTATAATTTACCCTTAGAAATTTTGGGGTTTAAGTGGATTTTTAAGTATGATTGTGTTCATTTTTCTTTTGTCAATGTAAGTTTTGATTTCAAATTTTGGGGTTTAAGTGGATTCTTAAGTCTGATTGTTTGTTTGTTTTAGTCTGTGTTGCTTCCTGATGGAACTCCTGATGTGCACTTTCGTCGAGCTTGTGGTGGGAAAAAGCTTAGAAACATTATGCTCGATTCTAATGTTGAATTGTATGGACCTTATGTGAGTTTCCATTTCTTCCTTAACTTTTTGAATTTGGGGTTCAAATAGTTTTTTTTATTATGATATTGAATTGTGTGGACCTTATGTGAGTTTCCCCCTTTTCCTTAACTTTGTGAAATGATTGTTTCTTATCCAACGAAAAAAAAACTTTGTGAAATGGGGTTTCATATAGTTTTTTTTTATTATGATGTTGAACGGTATGGACTTATGTGAGTTTCTATTGGTTGATATAATCAAATTTACCTCAATTCATCAGTTTAGGCTTTTGGATTGATTGGTGGTTTAACATAATTCAACAGTTTCCACTGGTACTTAACTTTGTGAATTGGGGTTTCAAATAGATTTTGATGTCCCGAAGGGCAGCCCAATTGGTTGAGCCTTCGGACTTCGCGGTATACTCCCTCTGAAGTCCGGTCTGAGCCTTAGGACTTGGTATTGGACCATTGGGTATAGGTGAGTGAAACTCCTATGTCCCAGTTTCCCCCCCAAAAAAAAATTATGATATTGAATTGTATGGACCTTATGTGAGTTTCACCCTGTTCCTTAACTTTGTGAAATGGGGTTTCATTTAGTTTTTTTATTATGATTGAATTGTATGGACCTCATGTGAGTTTCACCCCTGTTCCTTAACTTTGTGAAATGGCATTTCATATAGTTTTTTTATTATGATATTGAATTGTATGGACCTTATGTGAGTTTCCCTCTGTTCCTTAACTTTGTGAATTGAGGTTTCAAATTTTGTTTGATTATGATGTGGATTTGATGTTCATTTACAGTCGAGATTTCTGTTGAACTGTGCGGGTGGAGGAGCCTGTGGGACTTGTATGGTGGAGGTGATTTTACTGCATTGAATCATGTTCTTATTGAGGATTTATTCATTACCCTTTTCATATCTCTTTCTGAATCTTTGTTTGTTTGATCATTATGGTAAAATTGTCCAGCTAATGACTTCAACAACTTACAAAGAAGTTTAAACTAAGTGTTTTGATGCTTTGGCCATTGGCAAGTTGAAGGAAATGAAGAAAAAATTTCTATTCTAAAGTTCTTTTTTGACCATTTCAGATTGTTGAAGGGAAAGAGCTACTGAACCCTCGCACAGACATAGAGAATGACAAACTTAAAAAGGTAAGTATATAGATGCCATTGACATTAAGCTGAGAAGTCAAAATGGGTCAATGACTATTAGCACAGTCTTGTGGATGTTAAGTTCATTGTATTTTGATGTCTCAAGGAGTGGCACAGTGGTTGAAGATTTGGGTTTTGAGGGTATGCTCCTCTCAAGGTCCCAGGTTCGAAACTCAGCTGTGACATTACTCCTTCGATGTCTCCCGGTGCCTGGCCTAGGGACGGGCGTGGTTACCCTTGTTTCAGAAAAAAAAAAAAAAAGTTCATTGTATTTTGATTAAAATGCCATGATCCATCAGAAGGAAGTTAGGGGGCACCCGCGCCCGAACCCATTAGACAACTAAAGATTTTATAGTAGGTTTCCGAACAAGGAGCCTTCAAATAAGCATATCTTGAAGACTGCAAGCCTCTACCAACAAGGCCATCCCTTAGAGTTCGAAACAGAAGGAAGTTAGAAACAAATATAGCCTTGTTGTGGTATTAGGTTATAGATAGAGAGAGTGGGAAATGAGAAAGTTAAGCATACATTTAAGTTGTTTCATATTTTTTATCACTTAAACACAAGATTTCTTCTGGCTTTTCATTTAGTTTCTATTCCTCTAAACATGAATTTGTTTTATCATCAAACAACAGCTTGAGGAGATACAATGACAAAAAAGTATCTATAATGATTTTGTTTTCATATGTAGAAACCCAAAAACTGGAGACTGGCTTGCCAAACCACTGTTGGGAATTCAGATTCCAGAGGGATGGTAATTAGTACAAGTTTGATTGATGATGATGATGTTGCTGAATAGACAGTTTTCACAAAAGTTGATGAATTTATTGTTTGTGTTCTTTGGATGCAGCTTGTTGTTCAACAATTGCCTGAGTGGAAAGCTCATGAATGGGGCTATGAAAAAGTAGAGCTTTCAGAATCTGCATAATTTAACTTGTTTTTTGCTGTCCCATCAAAGTCAGCTGAGAAGGTTGAGCTATGGACCATTAACTCATCCACTTTGGAGCATACAAAGATAAGCTCCATGCCTCAGTTTCAACATTGTAATTATTCACTGTTTATATTATTCAGTTTGTTCCTTGTTTTTTTGGCAATCAATGGTTAAATGTTGCTTCCCTTGTTATTTTTTAATTCTGGGTTTTGACTATTAGCATTAGCATAATGTAGCCAACTTGAGCATAACTAAACTTGTTGAGTTAACATGATCATTTCAACTAGAAGATTAGAAAGTTTGAATCACTACTGTCTTCATGGTTCTCAAGGGGCGACTTCGTTGGTAGAGACTCGTGGTCTCCCAGATCTTAGGATGGGCGTAGGTGCACTTAATATGTAGTGGGACAAAACTCTATTTTCGTGTTATAAAAAAACATTAACACGATGCAAGAATTGTGGTTTACTCTTGCTTATCCATAGGTAAACTAACCAAAGAGTGTTGTACCATCCATGACCAATAGGATGTAGGTTTGAATCCTCAACCCCCGATAGTTAAATATCCATAGAAATTGTTGAGATTATCAATTCAATCTAGGCCAGTCATTTATCTAAAAATTAATTTTCTACGAATTTTCTTAATAACTAATCAAAGGTCTGTCTCATAAAATCAATAGGGATATGTATAAATTGATTCGAACACTTGCATATACATTAAAAAAAAAAGAAGAAGACTATTTCCAACGAAAAGGTCACATTCGAATCCTCATTTCGACAAGTAAACCATTACACAATAAAAGGGATCATTACATTATAATAGAATAAAGATGAGAATCCAAGGAAACACAAGGACATACACTCAAATAAACAAGGCATCAAACTACAAATATTTTCCCAAAAAAAAAAAAAAAAACAAATCACAAAGGAAGAACAGTCCTCTTGTTGCAAAGGGAACAAAGCAAAAGAAAAAAGACTTAATTCATTTGGGCTTTAGTAATCGGTTGGAATTGGGCTGGGCCCATAAGCCATAAAGGCGTAAAAGTAGATAAGCCCAGCTAAGCCACCCCCAACCAGCGGCCCAACCCAGTAAATCCAGTTGTTGTGGAAGTCTCCACTGACCACAGCCGGTCCAAAGGACCGGGCCGGGTTCATCGAGCCGCCGGAAAACGGTCCGGCCGCCAAGATGTTTGCTCCGACGATGAAACCAATGGCGATTGGCGCAATTGTGCCCAACGATCCCTTCTTCGGGTCGGCCGCCGTCGCATACACGGTGTAAACCAGACCGAAGGTGATGACAATTTCAGTCACGACTCCTTCCGTCGCCCCGACGCCGGCCGCCACGCTGTGAACCGGGACTGCCTGCAGGTGAAAAATGGACCAAACTTTTTCAACGTAATGAAGCCAACTTATCTCGTTATCAATAGCAAAATAAACATAATAACTAAAATATTTACTTAACTAATTAGTTTTTTTTTTTTTTTTTCACGATGAAAGGTTTATGTTGCTATGAAATGCAAATATTATAGAACTAAAAGAAGCTTAAACTCAGAGAAACTTACCAAGCCGCCAGTGACATATTTGAGAAGGTAGCAGGCAACAATGGAGCCAAGAAGTTGAGCGATCCAATAAAATATGGTGGTAATTAGGCTGATTTGGTCTCCAAGAAGAAGCCCGAACGTCACGGCCGGGTTCACATGGCCACCGGAGATGTTAGCCGCTACCGAGACCGCAACAAACAGAGCAAATCCGTGGCATATAGCCACAGCCACTAGCCCTGCTGGATCTAGAGCTGCGGACGCAGTTATTTTATCTGCAAACCGTTGGAATATAAAATTAATCTAAACATAGTTCAACTGGTTAAGACATTATTAAAAAAAACTCAAAAACAATGTGAAGGAAAGTGACCGTAGGCGATGGCGGAGCCGACACCAGCGAAAACGAAGAGTAAGGTGGAGATGAACTCAGCAAGATAAGCCTTGCAAGAGTGCAAGCTTAAAGAATCTTGAAAGCTTCCAATGGTGAACCAAGCCATCTTCAAAAGAAATTAGACTTTTTTTTTTTTAATAAAAGAAATTAGAGAGCTTAGCTATGATTTTATTTCTCTTCTTCTTATACATATATATATATATATATAGGCATTTATAGACAATTACATTATGACATAAAATGATCCCTCATTGTTTGACTTTAAGGTAAATTTTGTGATTTACCCATGTGAAGATGTCACCAAATTTTTTTAAAAAATGTAGGAAATCCACCAAATTGTGTAAAATTTATTTTTATTTTGAAAAAACTATCATAGGACTGATAGTTTTGCACCGTAGGATGTACAAGACAAGTAGTCCACCTATCTTTGATGAGATCCTTAACATGTTTCTCCGGATGATACTTATTTTGGGTTTTACCAATTTAAAATTTGATCACAATTTTATTTTACTGGATCGAATACTCATTTGACCTTAAGGTTTCTTTTACCCATACTAAATAGTATGTATATCCATCTTAAAACTAATTGATAATAAGTGAAGTAGTCCACCCATCTTTTAAATGATTGGACACTTTCACTTTTTTAATCTTGAGGATCCTTAACAAGTGTGACTAACCATTTTACACGATCAGATATATTCTATAGCTATTAGGGACAACTCCCAAAATGATAAGGTACATTGGAACAACAAATTTCTTTAATTCAACAATATTTGTAGTAGAGGTTTCAAACATGTAATCTCATTATTATTAAGTCATACAAGATGCCACTAGATAAATATTATCAAAGACTGTACTATTTCCTTAGCGGGGCGCTCGTTATTATAATATAATATTGTGTGTTACAATCTTAGCTGTCTTTGAAACACCTTTAAAGATAAATGTGCAGAGGCTCATCAATAATTCATAATGTTTCTTATAATCATAGAGCTGAGAGAGGGAAGAATGTAGGATGAAGACAAACAAAAGAAGGTGATAATGAAGGCCATGGCTCCAACAGCTGCAAGATAGTTACTTTTTTATTCAAGAAATTTGTGTGATTTTTCAAATATAAATGGATAAGGGTCATATTTCCTTTTGAAATATATGGATAAAGCTTATAGAATAATATCTGATATCCATTGGATTCTGCTTATTAGTTGTGTTTAGTTGTCATTTGGTATATGATAGAAGCCAAATAGATTTATTAGGATCACATTTTGAAACATTTATATATTATTATTATTATTATTATTATTATTAGTTTGAATGGAAATTGTTTTGTTCGGCCATTCCAATTTTTGTCAATAAAAATATAGCTCAATTGATATAAAATATAAATTTACGATCAAAAGGTGCCAATAAAAGTAAAACTCAAATGTCATAATATATAGTTTAATGGTCAAATTATCCATTTTCAATGTTATTATGAGCGTCTCAAAATATTGATAAACTAAGAGAAGATGACAATTTTAAGTTATTTTGTATCTACTAATTATTTGCAATTTACAATCATATATTAGTGAAGACAAAATGTAAAATTCTAATCATTATTTTCCACATGTAAAGTTTGTTTAGTTTTTACTCAAAAAATCGATGTACAATAATACATCAAAACATGCCTTGTCTATTTTATAGATTATTATAACTATTGTTAATGTTATAACTTTTAAGTGCAGCAGCATTATGATCATTACTATTATACTTCATAGTTTTTAAAACAAATATATACACATTATTTATTTCGTATATATATATATATTTTTAAAAAAATATATCTCAAATGCTGAATAAGATGCATGTGCGTGTGGGGGCATCTGCATAATGTACACACATCCATAGATATTATTAAATACAATTTGTATTATTGATTAACTAAAATTATATCGAAACAAAATTCTTAAAATTATAATAAATGTGTAAACAGAGACAAAAAAAAAAGTTCTTATCTTAGTACAAACAACAATATTTGAGGATCAGCAAATTTGCATCGATCTCTTCTAAATTGAGGATACATGCAAATGTTTTAAATAGTCTCTTTGGGATGTTTGTTTGTTGAATTTTTGGAGGATTTAAATAAGTATTTACTAACTATTCCTAAAAATTCTGCATCTAAACTAATTTTTGTAACTACTCAAAACAACTCTTCATTTTTACTATTTAAAATAACTCCTCATTTCTAATTCCTCAAAATAACTCATTTTAATCATCCTTTTTTAACTATTCAAAATAATTAATTATTTTAAATTCACATCCAAACAAGCTTTCATATTTATTCCTCTACAAAAAAAAAACAACTTATTCAAACAAATCTATGGCTACAACTCTCAACTTGTAACTGCTTAAAATAACTCTTCATCCAAACACCTTCTAGTTCGTCTAGAAAGAAGAAAAACTAAATTGAAATCAGAACATGGTATGTAGCAAAATTCTAGAAACAAAAGAGATCAAAAGCATAACATAAGAGATTCAAAGCTTGAAGCTTAGGTAAAGTAATGATCATTCAATTTGCACATGTTGAGGGAAAGGTATGGAAGCACAGCAATGGTAATATCCATTTTCATCAAATGCAAATCTTTGTGAGAGATGAGCTTCACGGATATGATACTCACCCCACTCTTCTGACCCATACTGATTGAACATTTCACGAGCATCGAATGAATCAATCTCCTTTTTCCCTTTGTTTCTGAAGCATTGCGGTGCCATAAAATTAGCCATGACATCGAGAAATCAAACGATTCAGGATTGTAGACAAATGGAAGGAACTACAAACTACGGGAAACGATGAACGTATCGATGAAAAGTCGAGCGGAATTGCGTACCTTTTCCTGTGTCTTGCGTTCATAACAGTAGCATGCAACTGATAATTGACAATGAGGAAATAAAACTCTTATTATGCTGTATACAGGTACTTCAGAAGATCACATGTTGGTAGATATATATATATATTTTTTATTGGTAACTCACGATACGAGTCAAATATTACAAATATAGTCACTTTTAAAAAAAATAGCAAACATAGTCATTGATATTTTTTAGTATTGTCACATACTTTTTTATAATACGGTATTAATGAGTATTTATAATACAGTATGAAACGTATTAATGACTATATAGCAAATATTTTAAAATTTGCCTACATTTATAATTATTTTGTGAAAAGAGCACCTTCAATATAATTTCGCTTTTCTTTTATAGCCCGGAAATGGAGCTTTCCCCACTACATACTCGGAGGCACCCGCACCCATCCTAAAGTCCGGATTCAAAAGACAACAAAGATTTTACAATTAAACTCACTCGTAACTCGCAAGTTTCAAACTTGGAGTCTCCAAAGTAAGATCACTCGTAGGTTTCGAACTTGAGGATTTCCCAAACCTCTACTAAAGAGACCGTCACTTTAGGACTACATGTTGGTCGATATAATAATTAAATTTATCCTAACCTTTGGTTGATTGGTGAATTAACATGATTCAAGATTGTATTATAGCAGAAGGTCCCCGTGTTCAAATTCATGTGAAGTTGTTTTCTCCCCAATTAATATTGATTTCCACTTGTCAAGTATTTTCTAAATTTCCAAACTCAAGAGAAAGTATTAGTTGATATAATTAAATGTATATCAATGTAAATTTTTGGGTTGGTTGATGATTCAATTTCAATCTTCTAAATCACAAAGTAACAAACAAAACAAACATCAGGGTGTTTAAGTCCTAATAGTTGAGTTTGGAATGAAGGGTATTAGAAGTTGTTAGCATACCTTCAACTTCTGTTTAGCGTCTTTCTCCAAGACAAGCCCAGCTTGAGTAAATGCATCAATGATGACTTCTAAAAAAGCTCAGGAAACTTTATGGTAAGAAAATGTGTAATTACGGCCCCGTTTGATAATTATTTTGTTTTTTGTATTTGGTTTTTGAAATTTAAGCCTATTTCTTACTCAAATTTAATTTGCTACAATGTATTCCACCTTTTCTACAATTTGTCTATCTTTTCTTAAAAAAATAGGTGAATGCTGACCTAACTTTTAAAAACAAAAATAAACTTTTGGAAACTATTTTTTTTGTTTCCAAATTTTGGTTTGATTTTTACAAATATAGGTGAGAGGTAGATATCCAAGTAAAAAAAAACATATGATAAAGTAGTTGTTGTAGGCTTAAATTTCAAAAGCCAAAAACAAAAAATCAAATTCTTATCAAACGGGGCGTAAATCTCAAGATTCAAGAACTCGAACCAAAAAGAAATAAATGGAATCATTTTCTAGAACTATTTTGAGATGAAACTATAAAATGGATACGACAGGCACGTAATAATCTTCCGTCCTCGCCAATTTCTTCCACAGGAACATACAGGACACGGGCTTTGGCCAAAGAACCTCTCATACAATCCTGATATGACACAATCGTAATTGAGAATCAAATATTTTCAACTTCCATACTATAAGAACATAATCTTCTCAAAGAAAAAAAAAAAAAGGGTAAAATATAAGTTTAGTTCCCATGGTCACAAGAAAGTTAGAATTTAGTTATCGTAATTTCAAAAATTAGAATTAGTTCTTATGGTTTGAAAAAAATTAAAATTTAGTCGGTTTAAAAAAAGTTAGAATTTAGTCCCTATTAAAAATTAGAATGTAATCCTATGGTTTTATAAAAATCTAAAATATAGTCCTTATGGTACGTAATCACTAGACTAATTCATGATGGTTTATAAATTATTAAATCTCAATCATTAAAAACACGACATTCTCTACCTTTGGTAAGTTGTTGAAAGTGGCAAGATTCAAACCAAAATAGAGACATTTTTAATCAATTTGAAATAGGATTTTCGTTTGATAACCATGCCAAAATTTGAAAACTGAAAAACACAAAGAAAAAGGAAAAAAAAGAAACTAGTTTTTGAACACTTGTTTTTGGAATAACTAAGCATTCAAATGTTTCTTGAAAATTTGTAAAGAAATGGTGAACCAACATAATTTCCAAATACAAGCATTAAAAAAAAAATCTAAAAGTAAAATTGTTTCCAAATGGGACCGTATTAATCCTAAGTGCACTGCAGTTATGATCGAAGAAAACTTGATGGTTGAACTTTAGAGAACTCACCAATCCCTTGAGCTTAATTAGTATTGGCTTATTATCCAATGCATCCATTACTTTAGAGTAGATACCCTGAAAGAAAAATGTGTCATCACATACAATCTTGATATATGTCCAACCAGGAAATACAATATAACAGCTAGTATGTGTATTCACCCTCAGAACTTCAGAAGCAGCATCAACTCGCTCCTTGTTCCACAACTTCAACATAAGCACCGTAAGATGAAATGTTTTAGGCTTTATAAATACTGATTTGTCAATTCCCAAGTCTGTCAAGAGCAATGTAAATCAGAAAAGGTCTTAGAAGAAAAGTGAGAATAGAACTTTCATGGAAGAAGAAGAAAACAATGTCAATATCCTAAAGATCTTTTTTTTTTTTAATAACTGGGACCCACGCCTGACCCATGGCCAGAATCCAGGAGCCAACAATGGATTTTATAATTAAGGTTACACGTGAGTTACAAATTTGGGATCTCAAAGGAAGCATATTTTGGAGACCTCAAGCCTCTACCAATAAGGTCGCCGGGACAATGTCCTTAAAGAAATAAAAAAGAATACCAAAAAAAAACAAAATAGAGCGCATACAGATGACCATGTGTTAACCATAATAGATTCGTCGGAAAAAAATGAATAAAGATATTAATATATTTTCCCCGTCATGTTTAAAAATTGAACAACTCCTATAGAACTATGTGAAATACAAGTTCCTGAGACTTTTTTTTTAAAACAAGGGTAACTACGCCCGTCCCTAGGCCAGACACCAGAGACATTAAAGGAATAATGTCACAGGTGAATCTCGAACCCAAGACCTTGAGGTGAGCATACTCTCAAAGCCCTAGTCTTCAACCACTGCGTCACCCCTTGGAGACAAGTTCCTGAGACTTTATAAGCTCAATAGTTATCATACCAGATGGTGTTGAAGTCTTAGAGGCTTTAGGAGGATAACTGACAAGAGGTACATTTATGTTCACTTTGATCTTCTCACGTTCATAATCCACTTTTAGTTCAACTCCAACATCTGGTGCTTTAACAGTTTGTTGAACTTCAACTTCATTGTCTGTATTATCTTCATTTGTACCACTGTCTTCAGCCTCATCTAAGCAAGATGCAGAACTTCCTAGAATGGAGTCCTGGAAATTGATGAGCTTTTCGACTAATTCGGGGTGTATAGCCAGAGGAAGGGACACAAAATGCGAGTAATCAAGACTTGAGCTTTTAATTGCCTGCATTTTAATGCAGCAAAAAATGGTCAATTGTGCATTGAACCCTAAGAAGCACGAATATGAATGTGTATGACATGACATGACATGAACAAAATGACACCGAAGGTGAACAGCTTACCTCATCAATTATTGATTGTATTTTTTCTGAAGCTTTGGTTACAGTATCAGTTGAATTACCTTCAATAACTGTAATAATTAATGAAACATGAAGTTTAATCAATTCAATATAGAATATTGAAAATATATATGTAATTAACATATGAAGATATTATTAATTTAGCCTTATTGCGACGAGAGAAATTTGAACTTTTAAACAACCATATTGAGCGATTTGATAAGAAAAGTCATCCACAGGAGAATTAAACAGCATATACCGTGATAAAAAAAACTAGACATTGTATTTTGTGATTAAGCTAAATGAAATTCATAAAATTCTGAATACTTACCAACAAAGTCTTCCTTCTTAGATGATGGAATCATAATCTTGACTCCCATCTCTTCTTCAATCCTTTCCTGTGTAGATCCACTGTGGAATAAGAGATGGAAAAAAAAACAAAAAACAAATGAGACCATAAATGACTTATGTTTAGAATTTATATCAAAATTTTACCCTTTCCCTCTGACAAATTGAATTAGAGAGCTCCCAACCTGCATATTTAACATAAAAACTAGAATTTAAAATTATACTCAAGAAATTGATCAGATGAAAATACTTGCATAGGCTCCCTTACATTCAGTTTCAGTGAAAACTTCTCACCAGAAGGCACAGATTGTTCCTCCAAGTTCATAACTCCACCTTTATTCAGAGATGCACTTGAACCAGCAGTTAGATCAGTAATTACATTAGTTTCTTCAGCTACCTCTACGACATGTTGAGCACTAACATCACTGCTATGCATTTCTTGAACTTGACTTCCATCCTCAGATTCAACTCTATCATCCTTAACCGACAATTCTACACCATGAACAGTTATCACCCACTAAATTGTTCAAATCGAGGTCGTAAAAGTGGGTCGCTCGAGTTTGAGAAAATTGTAACTACAAATTACATAATCAATTCAATTGTCTAACGTGCAACACCAACCATCATAAAAAAAATTAATCCAGATGGGGGCTTTACAATTTTCTGATACGCTCTTGACCTTAGGATATTAAGGACTAATATAGGGGTATGTTAGCAATTACTTGAGAAGTAAATTAGAGGCTTGTAGTTATAAATAGAGGTAGTAGGGGAGAAGAAAGATATCAAGAATATTGTAACCATTTTGGTATTAGGGCTTGAGAGGGGTTCTTAAGAATGGGAGGTTCAAGTGCCTATCAAATACTTGGTTAGTTTGTAGTTCTTTATCTTTATATTTCAATACGTTGTTCTTGAGTGCTTTGGATCCTATCATTTTCATTATTATGCTTAAGATCGAAAAATAAAAGCTCATGTCTTTGCTATCAGCAAATAACTTAAATTTGTCAATTCTAGAAGCTCTCTAGCTTGTTGGATGTTCTAAAGTTCACAAGTACAGTCATATGCTTTTGTAATATAAATTCAACCTACCCTCAAAAGGGCTAGCGTGAGTACACACTGGTCTCCATGCTTGGCTGACTGTTTTCTGCTTTTTCTTCTGGTCAGCAGTCCGGAATTGCTTTTTACCAGTCATATTCGCATTCAGGCTCCAACCATTGTAAGCATAAAGTCCCTGACACATTGGAATAGAAGTCAGTTGGATTAGAAGCTATTCCCCCATCAGTTTAATAAGAATATCATTTCAATATGCACATTCAGGCCCTAATAATCAATAAAATCTAAAGCTTAAGCTGATCGGGTTGCAATATATCTTCTTTTTTTTTTAAACAAGGGTAACCACGCTCGTCCCTAGGCCAGGCACCGGTAGACATCGAAAAAGTAATGTCACAGCTGAGTCTCGAACCTGAGACCTTAAGGAGAGCATACCCTCAAAGCCCAAGTCTTCAATGTCAAAGCTGAGTCTCGACCCTTATTTATGTGTGGTATACATATATTTTGATGTCCTATCCCTGGTCAGTTCATGCGTGCTTTGACTATTCTTAGGGCCTACGGACATAGCATCTGACCTATTTGGAGTCAAGAAAATCTCTACGAAATTATTTCTTAAGTAGCTGGCCACTATAAATTAAACCCATAACTTCTTGGATTTCCAAAACTCTCTTTGATCAGACCAATCCATAATAGTTTATTTATGTATATTCTTAGCACTGCCTCTCATTTATAAGCTTAGAAATTAACAAATAACCCAATTAGTGTCTAGCAACATAATTGTTTACTCATTAGTGATCGGGTTGAAACAACGATTTGATCATAACTTTATGTAACTAAGTCCAATAAGTAATACGTTGCAGTATATATCAAATCATTATTTATTCATATTTTAACACACTCAGAAATTATCATAGAGCCCAATAAGTAACAAGAAGATTTGATCATAATTGTACGATAACGTGTTAAATGATTACTAAATCCAAAAAAGTAAAGCTGTTGTTCTTCGGTAAAAACAGAAAACCAATAAAAGTTCAATTATCAGTAACATGGGCATCATAGCTAGATTACCGGCTGCTGTAGGGCATACAAACTCGTATATTTCAAGAAGCGGTCGACTCTACAAAAATAACACAGCAGATTAACACACAGTTACAGAGAATCTTGTAAAGTATTGGATTTTGGCAAAATATTAAAAGTGAATGTGTCTTTGGTTTCAAATCATTCCAATCAAAAACAATTTAAGCTTAGAGTAGTGACTCTGGTTAAATTCTTTTTGTATTCTCTTGTAGAGAGTGGGGGCAAACAATGTGAGTAGTATAAGGGTTATTGTAATTGGAGTCGGGGAGAATTTTGTGTGATTCGTAAGTTCTTTCTGACTGTAATTTTTTCTCTGGTTTAGAGTTTTTCCACGTAAACTCGGTTTTGTTATTTCATTTAATTTCTCCATTATATATCTGCTTATTACTACGAATTGAGATATGCCTTGAACTGTTTCATACCCTACGATACGATTAGGCTCCGGTCTGCGAGTGGGGGTCTCGTTGCCTGGTCAGCGAGCAGGGGCCTTTTCTGTGATGAGGTTTAATGAGAGACCCTATATAAACTCGAATTAAACCCTAGCCCCCATGAATGACCATATGCATTTTCGCTATCTCCTTAATAAAACGTTCTCTCCTTAGATGTAACTAACATACCATTAAGAAACCACTTAAAAATTCTATGTTCTTCTCTTTATTTTCGATTGATTGTTGATTACATTTTCATAACACTCCAACATAAAGAAATAGCGATAGTTTCAAATTGATTGAGCATAGATCTTTCCGCTTAAGCTTAATCGATCGAAACTTCATCTCAAAATCGATTGAGCAGAGTTCAACTACACATTAGATTCTAAACATGAAAATGGAGGTATCGGCCATTGTTAGGCAAGCAGTAAGCTCGAGAATCAGTGGGATTACAAAATTTGAGCGAAGGATTAAGAACTGCAAATATTTGTAGCATGATTTTAAGACAAATTTCTCGGAAATTAAACAGAGATTTTAGGAATCGTACCTGAAAAGAGACCTGCAAACGATCATTCGCAACCACTGCTCTTCGTCGACCGGAACTGTCACAGACTATTCGGCACAGTGGACGAGAAACGAATTTCGCACGTAAGGATAATCAATGGAAAGATAAATAAAATGGTAATTTTACATAATTAACCTTAATTTCTACTTTTTTTTTTTTATTACCCTTAATTTCTAAGAATAAATTATAAAATTGCTTCCTTAACGTTTGAGGAAAGCTAAAGTTTAGTCTTTATGCTTTCAAAAATGAATTTACTCTCTATCATTTAAAAAAAAGTTAGAATTATTTAAAAAATAGTTTTTACCATTTTTAATCGTTAGCAAATTGAGTATGTGAAAGTTGGTTATTATGTGTTATTGATAGTCGTGTGAGTTAAGTGATTGATTGGACAAAAAAATCAACATGAATAATTAAGGTCCCGTTTGATAACTATTTTATTTTTTGTTTTTTGTTTATGAAATTTAAGTTTATTTCTCTCAAATTTCCTACCATGTGCTCCATCTTTCCTATATCCATCGATTTTGAAAGTTACTTTTTTTTTTTTACAATTTTTGGTTTTTTTTATTAAAATATAGGTAAAATGTAGATATCCAAATAAGGAAAAATGTATAGTAAGATAGTTGTTGTAGGCTTAAATTTCATAAACAAAATGGTTATCAAACGAGACTTAATTTTCACGTATAAAATTGTCCGTGATTACAAATGATGATGACTAATCTTTAGATTTTATCGAATCATAAGAATTAAATTCTAGTTTTTAAAACTAGGACCAAATTCTAACTTTTTTTCAAATCATAGAGATTAAATTCTACTTTTTGAAACCATACGGATTAAATTCTAACTTTTTCCAAACCATAGGGACCGAATTTATAATTTACCCAATTTTTTTATTTAGTTCAAACTATCATAAAGTGGAGACTCTAAACTTTCTATAGAAGGCAATAATACTTTCAAATAATATAATGGCAAAATATTGATTTTCAATATCAAATCTATTATAGTGGAATTGAATAGAATTCAACAAATCAAAACTCTTCCCATCCTTAATTTTTACTTCTTATCCTAAATAACATTAAATAAATAAACCTTAAAAACATTAATAAGGGATGATGCGGTGGTCGAAGGGTTAGCCTCCGTAGATGTGCTCTTCTCAAAATCTTAAGACTCACTTGTGACATTAATTTGTACACACATCCCTCATATTTTCATTTTTTCGATGTCTCTCCTAGATATAGTAGAGAAAAGTTTTGATTTTTCAATTTCCAAAAATCTTTTAAGTTTTTTAGTTGAGAGTAGATGTCAATTACAATTAAACTATACTCTGCAATAAAATTTGAATTAAGAATATGGAAAATTAATATATTTGACCTAGAATATAGGTCAATTAGGAGCCATGTTTACCTTTTTTTTAACTTACTTTTTTATATTACTTTTTTGTTTTTTTTTTACTTAATTTGAGTTTATATCTAGTCGTGTTATTAATAAAGAATGCATGATCGCTAAACTACGTCTAAATGAAATAGAGTGACAGTCTTTGGACAGGTTGAAAGGTTTTAGAAAAATCATATAATTAAATATTCTTATAATTATACACCAAAATATTCAAAATAAATCAGGGTGGACGAATAAGAATATATACGTAAATTATATGGTTACATATAGTATAATATTATTCGCCTCCTCTTTTGAAAAACATATTATTCCTCTGCCCCTTCAAGTTTTCAATCCATAGCTAAAATTCCACTAATTTCCTACTTTATTTTTTTGCATTATTATTTTATAGAAAAAAAAAATCATCATAACAACTAAATTCCACCACTATAATTATCTCCACTTATATAAGTATAACTCAACCATAATTGAAATGTACTTAATTAAATGTTAGAGGTTGGAATCAATTATTCTATTGTTGAATTCAAATATATATTAATTGCAGCAACTTTATAACTTTGCATATAATTACAACTAACCCATGAGTTAGGGATGGTCTAGGATAAAGAATTTAGAATTTAATTGTAAAACTTTTATTTGATCAATAAAATTCCATAACACTAATTGTAAGAGTTTTTTTAGTTCAACGATGTGGATGTGGAGGTGAAGATATTCGAATCTCTAATATGTTGATCCATTATTTGGATTGGCAAAGACAATTTGTTTTTAGCAAAATTCAATAGCACTAATTTTTTTTTTTTTTTTTTTTTTTTTTTCTATTTTGAGATACTAATTGAATTGTATTTGGGTTGGCAAAAACCATTTTTTTAGTTGAACAACATTTAAGATGAAGGATGCTAATACATAACCAATTTTAATATAAATCTATATTTCATGCCCATTAAATTAGGCTCGTGTTGGCAATAAGGCATCCACTAATAATTAAAGCTAAAAGGTACATATAGGTAATTTGTTATCGATAATAAATTTCTATATCTCTATTTTAATTATATAGACTTTTTAAAAATATTTCATACCTAACAAAAATATAGAATATTTAGCTTAAATGAAAACTACCCATTTCAAGCTCACTTGACAAAATTAAAGTGATTGAATTGATTTTTGCTATATTTGAATATTTTCTAAAATTTAGACATCTATGTAATTTTTTCCCTTTTTGCCACTCATCAAAATTCTGTTATATTATAACAATTTATATCATCTAAAGGTTATTTTTTGTATTTTCTAAACACACATAATAATTTGTTTGATCTTGAAGAGATGACCTAGTTGGTAAAAGCATGGGTTTCAAGATATATTCTTTTGGAGGAATCAAGTTTAAAACTCACTAGTAAATTTAACAGTAAAATCCCTTGTTGTTTCGATAGTCTAAGTTTTGAGACAACACGGGTATTTTTATGTATGTAGTGGGGAGAAGCTACAATTCTCGATTAATATATATATATATATATATATATAGTAATTTGGATAATGCATTTGAAATGATTCCATACTTGACTAAAAGTGATGAAACAGTGGCTGATGAAGGCAGGCAAGAATACGCCTGAAAGCTGTGTTCTGCTACTTTCATTGTTTGAACAAGAAAAGAACCAAAAAAAAAACTTACATTTCTGTTTCTCTATTTTAATTGACAGCCACTGCAGAGGCCAAGTCAGAACCCCCCCTTCCCCTTTCTCTCTTAGCCATGGTTTGTCTTGGAATATTATTTGGCTGCAAAAGAGCTCGCTCCCCCACGGACTATCTTCTGTCAGCTTTACTCCTCATTGCCATTCTCTCCTCTCTCCGCCTCCTCTGCTACCTCCTCCCTCGCTTACTCTACCGACACCGTCGTCGACAACGCCACGACCCGTGTCCCGATCCCCCCGTCGAGCTTCCACTGCAGCCCGACGTCGACCATCTTCACCAACCAACACCTTTTCCTGATAACAAGCCACCTACTCCCTCTCTTCTTCTACCACTACCGTCGTCGACAACGCCACAGCCCGAATCCCGATCCCCTCGTCGTGCTTCCGCCGCAGACCGACGTCGCACATCTTCACCAACCAACACATCTACTAGATAACAAGCTACCTCCTCCCTTGCTTCTTCTACGTCTACCGTCATCGACAACACCACAACCTGAATCCCGATCTCCCCCTTCGAGTTTCCACTGCAGACCGATGCTGCACATCTTCACCGACCAACACCTCTGCCAGTTAACAAGCTTCCTTTTCTTGCTGCAGATGCTGATGCTCCTCCTCTTCCTGCTTTCTCGAGATAATAGAGCTTGATTTGAGTTGTTCTTAGTTTCTCCTTTGTGCATGATTGTTTTGTTTATGTGATGCCTCGATGTTATCGAGCTTCTGCTGCAGACCGATGTCGCCCATCTTCACCAGCCAACACCTCTTGCAGATAACACGCTTCCTCTTCCTCCCTTCACCCACTGATGCTCGTCCTCTTCCTTCTTTCTCGCGATGATACAGCATGTTTCGAGTTGTTTCTAATGTCTACTTTGTGCATGATTGTTTGGGTTATGTGATGCATTAACGTTATCGAGCTTAGCATCGTATTAAGGTACTGAAATGAAAGTGATTTGAATGGTGTCTTTTTTGTGTGTTTGTTGTATAAAAGGAAAGAAGACAGAGAGCTATGAAAATGCAACCAGACTCATAGGATTCAGCAATAACAATTACCATTGAACACACGAGGAAAATGTTAGCATTTCATAAGATACAACATTAGTTTGTAACAAAATGAACAATAATATAATTTTAAAGAAAAGGGCTTTCACAATCCGAGGAGATGTCGTCTTCAACGTCTTGCTTGAGACTTCATCATGCTAGTTTCGGTTCTTGCACTTCTCTACGGCCCTTGGCGCTGCAATTCAACAAGCAGACATTTCTTTAGATCATGTTGAGCCTGTTTTGTATCTGCAATACTTCATTGATAATCGAAAAAGATGATCGAACGAAGCTTAGCAAAAACGAGAATGTTAGACATCAAATTATGCCTCACCTCAACCTACCTAGCCCAATTGCTTCAGAACCTTTCATGATTCGGAGTCTTTTACATGCATCAGTGAACATCCTGCAAGATCCAATCCGAAACGATAAGAAAAAAAGTAAAACACAACTTGATCATGCATGTATTTTAGTTAAGAAAAAACAAGAAAATCAAAGCAATTGATCAGACACAAAGAATTGGATTAAAGTTGACCATATCAAACATATCGCCAATGTCATTGCCATCCGAACAAATCATGCTCCAAGCATTAAAATCACTACATGTTCTACTAGGCAAGAGTTGAGTAATCTCCTATAACTGTTCTACTTGTCATTCATGTACTAAATCTACACAAATCGACTCTTTTGAATTCAATAATAATTAAGGGTACGAAGATTCGAACTCATATAACCTTGGTTATCAGATCATACATCATACCAGTTGAGCGCAATTCTTGTTGGCTACACAAATCGATTCTTTGTTTCATAGAAATAAAACGATTATTTCCGAGCTGGAGAGAATGAAATAAAGCTACCAAAACAAACTATAGGGAAACAACTTACTCCCAAGGGACATCACCAACCAGCATCCAATCTCCATCTTTATCTTCATATGTCAGCACATACTCAGATCCATGGAGGAAATCCTTCAAATTACTTTCACTCAGACTCTCTTTAGTTGGAAGCCCTTCAGTACCACACTTCCCTGAATCATAGGAATCAAAACATCAAATGAACATTTTCTACGTGTTGAGTCGATAAAACTGTTGAAAGTTAAACATGATTTTAAGTTTTGAAAATTCAATTTAGGAGGTTAAGAAATTAAATAAATGTAAGTTTTATATTTTAATGTTGTTGAGTTAAAAGGAGAGTTATGTAAGAAATAAACTCAAATAAGTTATCAATTACACATTAAGTTAGAATGTGAGTTAGATCTAGATGAGAGTTATAGATCTAGATCCTTCCATGTAATCCTATAAATAGGATGTGTTGTAAGGGTTGCAAAATGAAGCATAAAGCAAAAAGTATCAAACATCAATAAAGAGAAATAAGCTTGAGAGAAAAGTGTGAATCAAGTTTGTAGCTTTTCAAGAAAAGTTTTTCCAATACAAGTGAATTATTTTCCTTGTTTGGTTCTTTGTTTTGTGAGTGTTTATACACGCTTCCAACAAAGTGGTATCAGAGCTTGAGTTTGAAAGAAGAGAATTGTTTTTGCAAATGGCAAACAACAATATGGTTCCTTTCCAAGTGCCTCGCTTGACGAAGGAAAATTATAGTAGTTGGTGTATACGAATGAAAGCACTACTTGGTTCACAAGATGCTTGGGAAATTGTTGATAGAGGCTATGACGAGCCTGAAAATGACGCGGCTTTAAATCAAGCGCAAAGAGAAGCTTTGCAAAATACAAGAAAGAAAGATCAAAAGGCACTCACCATTATTCATCAAGCAATTGATGATACAAATTTTGAGAAGATTTCTGGAGCAACTACTGCGACGGAAGCATGGAAAATTTTGGAGAATACTTATAAAGGTGTAGATCGTGTAAAGAAGGTCCGCCTTAAAAAATTGAGAGGTGATTATGAATCACTACACATGAAGGAGTGCGAATCAATTTGATTATACTTCAAGATTACAAAGTGTAGTAAATGAAATGAAGAGATATGGTGAGACAATAAATGATGAGCAAGTAGTTGAGAAGATACTTCGCTCATTGGAGGAGAGATTCAATTTTATCGTTGTAGCGATAGAAGAATCAAAAGATTTGAGTACGATGTCGATTGATCAACTCATTGGCACTTTGCAAGCCCATGAAGAGAAGCTTCTCAAGAAGAACAAACAAACAACTGAGCAAGTTTTCCAATCAAAGTTGCAGTTCAAAGAAAAAGAATATGATCAAGAAAAAAGTAGTCGAGGAGGACGTGGTCATAATCGTGGACGTAGAGGACGCGGTAGAGGAAATTTCAGTCAAAGAAATTTCGATGAGAGTACTTCAAGTACTAGTTCATCAAGAGGTCGTGGAAGACAAAATTATTCAAGACCATATGGTGGAAGATCAAATAATAATGATAGGAAGTATGACAAAATTCAAGTTGAATGCTACAATTGTCATAAATTCGGTCATTATTCTTGGGAATGCCGAAATAAAGTTGAAGAAAATGCTAACTATGCTGAGCAAGAAATTAAAAACGGTGAGCCGTCTTTGCTTCTTACATGTAAAGGAGAAGAAACATGTGAAAGTAGTTCGTGGTATCTTGACAACGGTGCAAGCAATCACATGTGTGGAAATAAATCAATGTTCGTGGAACTTGATGAATCAATTGGTGGAAATATCGTATTTGGCGATGCTACAAAAATACCTGTGAGAGGTAAAGGAAAGATTCTAATCAACTTGAAGAATGGTAAGCATGAGTTTATCTCTAATGTTTACTATGTGCCAAATATGAAGAATAACATTTTAAGTCTGGGACAACTCTTGGAGAAAGGCTATAATGTTTTGATGAAGGATTATAGGCTTTCAATAAGAGATAATTATGATAATTTGATTGCTCAAGTGCAAATGACGAAGAATAGAATGTTTTTGTTAAACATTCAAACTGATGTTGCGAAATGTTTAAAGTCATGTTTGAAAGATCCATCTTGGATTTGGCACATGAGATTTGGGCATTTGAACTTTGATGGTCCGAGATTCTTTGGCAAGGAAGGACATGGTGAAAGGTTTGCCATATGTAAAAAACATCCCGACCAAATTTGTGAAGGTTGTCTTTATGGCAAACAAATCAAGAATGAGTTTTCCACAAGAATCTTCTTCAAGAGCAAGAAGACCACTAGAGCTTGTTCACACCGATCTTTGTGGACCAATCAATCCAAGTTCTTTCGGTAAGAATAAATATTTCTTATTATTTATTGATGATTTTAAATAGAAAAACTTGGGTATATTTTGTTAAAGAGAAATCAGAGGCTTTCAAGATGTTTAAGAGATTCAAATCTCTTGTTGAAAAAGAAAGTGGTCTATACATAAAAGCTTTAAGATCCGATAGAGGAGGTGAATTCACTTGAATGAATTCAAACGATATTGCGAAGAAAATGGAATTAAATCGACCTATGACAGCAGTACACTCCTCAACAAAATGGCGTTGTTGAGAGAAAGAACAGAACCATACTTAACATGGCTCAAGCATGTTGAAAAGTAAAGATATGCAGAAGAATTTTGGGCACAAGCGATTGAATGTCTTTGTTTACTTGTCAAACCGTTCTCCCACTAGAAGTGTGTGGAATAAAACTCCTCAACAAGCATGGACAAGAAAAAGATCATCTATTGCTCATCTACGAGTATTTGGGAGCATAGCTTATGCTCATGTACCAGATCAAAAACGTAGTAAGCTTGATGATAAAAGTGAGAAACATGTGTTTGTTGGATATGATGCAAGCTCAAAAGGTTATAAGCTTTATAATCCAGCTACGGAAAAAACAATAGTTAGTAGAGATGTTGTGTTCGATGAGGAAGCAACATGGAATTGGAATGATGAGCCAAAAGAATACAAGTTTCTCTTGTTTCCAGAAGATGATGATAAATTGAGTGATGACGTTGCTTCTCCATCAACACCACCTACATCACCAATCTCTCCACAACAAGACACACCATCATCATCTACAAGTTCTAGTGAAGGGCCTCATCGCATGAGAAGTTTGCAAGACATATATGATGAAACAGAAGAGTTAAGTCAAAACTTTAATGATCTTACTCTTTTTTGTCTTTATGGTGATAGTGAACCTTTAAATTTTGAAGAAGCTTCACAAGATGAAAAATGGAAGCATGCGATGGATGAAGAGATGAAGGCCATAAAGAAGAATGATACTTGGGAACTTTCTACTCTTCCTAGAGGAAAGAAAGCAGTAGGTGTCAAATGGGTGTTCAAGATAAAGCGAAATGAAAAAGGAGAAGTGGAGAGACATAAAGCGAGATTAGTTGTAAAAGGCTATTCTCAAAAGAAAGGCATTGATTATGATGAAGTGTTTGCTCCTGTTGCACGCTTAGAGACCATAAGATTGCTAATTGCATTAGCTGCTCAGAATAAATGGAAGATTTTTCAGATGGATGTCAAATCAACATTCTTGAATGGATACCTTGAAGAAGAAGTTTACTTGGAACAACCTCTTGGTTATGCTATAAGAGGTCAGGAAGATAAAGTTTTGAAGTTGAAGAAGACACTATATGGACTGAAACAGGCGCCACGAATGAGGAACAGTAGAATCAACAAATACTTCATTGATAATGGGTATTTGAGATGCCCTCATGAACATTCGCTTTATATTAAGACTAATGATCATGGAGATATGTTGTTGGTTTGCCTGTATGTAGACGACTTAATTTTTACAGGAAATTGTCCAAGGATGTTTGAAGATCTCAAAGTAGCAATGACGAAAGAATTTGAAATGACGGATATTGGGCTTATGTCATATTATCTTGGCATTGAAGTGAAGCAATCAGAGAAAGGTATCTTTGTTTCTCAAGAGCGTTATACTAAAGAAATCCTTGAAAAATTCAAGATGTTTAATTGCAAGCCTGTAGCAACTCCGATGGAAACTGGAACAAAGCTGGCCAAATATGAAGATGGAGATGTTGTAGATCCTTCATATTTCAAAAGTTTAGTTGGAAGTTTAAGGTATTTAACTTGCACAAGGCCAGATATTCTTTAAAGTGTTGGATTGGTGAGTCGGTTTATGAAAACTCCTACAACTACTCACTTGAAGGTGGCAAAGAGAATCCTTCGTTACCTCAAAGGTACACTTGACTATGGATTATTTTATACACCGTCTAAAGAATTCAAGCTTGAAGGTTATACTGATAGTGATTGGGCTGGAGATCTGAATGATCGGAAAAGTACGAGTGGATTTTTATTTTTTGTTGGTAATACATCTTTTACTTGGAGTTCTAAAAAGCAACCTGTTGTGACATTATCTACTTGTGAGGCAGAATATGTCGCTGCATCATCATGCGTTTGTCATGCAGTTTGGTTAAGAAATTTGCTTAACGCAATTGGAATTTCGCAAGAGGATGCAACCGTTATCCATGTGGATAACAAGTCAACAATTGCACTAGCCAAGAATCTAGTGTTTCATGATCGTAGTAAGCACATAGATACCAAATTTCACTTTATTAGAGATTGCATTTCAAGAAAAGAGATTCAAGTTGAATATGTGAAGACAGAAGATCAAATTGTAGATATTTTCACAAAGCAACTCAAAGTTGATGTGTTTAACAAGTTGAGGACGATGCTTGGAGTTTTTGGAAAATCATGTTTAAGAGGGGATGTTGAAAGTTAAACATGGTTTTAAGTTTTGAAAATTCAATTTAGGAGGTTAAGAAATTAAATAAATGTAAGTTTTATATTTTAATGTTGTTGAGTTAAAAGGAGAGTTATGTAAGAAATAAACTCAAATAAGTTATCAATTACACATTAAGTTAGAATGTGAGTTAGATCTAGATGAGAGTTATAGATCTAGATCCTTCCATGTAATCCTATAAATAGGATGTGTTGTAAGGGTTGCAAAATGAAGCATAAAGCAAAAAGTATCAAACATCAATAAAGAGAAATAAGCTTGAGAGAAAAGTGTGAATCAAGTTTGTAGCTTTTCAAGAAAAGTTTTTCCAATACAAGTGAATTATTTTCCTTGTTTGGTTCTTTGTTTTGTGAGTGTTTATACACGCTTCCAACAAAAACAATGAAAAAGACGACCAAAGTTCATAGATTCGATATTAGAAAATCAAATATTTGTTGGGAGCAAGGGGGATTTACCAATAGTGAAGCAGCTAAACATCTTCTCCAGAGCCAATGAAAGTTCAGAGTAGTTTTTGTACAGTTTGAGATCAACCTTCCTAAGATATGGAGCACCTTCCATGCTAACTTTTACATATAGGCAACTGGTTGATCCCGATTTTCCCTCGGCTTCATCAGCGTTCTTTGTCGAATTGGTAGACGTCATGGTGTTTTTCCTGAAGGATCGAATTGGTGGCCAACCCACAACTTGTGCCCTGTGTTTCATAGATTTTTATGGTCAGTATTCCAATCCATCCTCTGGTAAGAAAAAAAACTCTCCAAGTGAAAAAGGAATAAAAACTTGAAATACACAGTAGACACCAAAATCATACAGGATGAACTAATTCAAGCAAAAGTAGTAACTGATAGAGTGAGCACAATCTTTTCCTATACATCATCCCCGACCAAACGAAAAGGCATACTATTCAAGCCTATTCACTTTTCGCCAATCGCCGGAGACATTCTTCATAAACAAGATTGAGAGCATGTGCTCAACAAGCGGAAGGAGAGACTCACAATAGGCCAAGCGCCATGTTCAACATCATCAACCTTGTTTGTACATTAGATTCATTTACAGATAGAAGTTTCTTAGTAAGAAACCCAAGCATATTCATTCTAATCTCAATTCTCCATAACATAGACAACCAAAACAAGCAAGCCAAAGCAGTATAATTAATTTTCTTTTGTTATCCGTGAGTGTCCGGACCTAAAGTGCACCTCGACTAACCTCGCGAAAGAGTCGGCCTGACTCTACCAATAAAGGAAACCTGTAAAAAAAATTAATTCTAGACAGGTGACCAACATGAATTGAAATCATAATCTCTTAATTCCTCGAGCCCTCTTTGACCACTAAACAAACCCGGTTGCCAGAGCAGTGTAATTATAGCATTAACAAAAACAGAACCCAACCCAACAAAGAAATTGACATTATCAGCAAAGAAAACACCACAGAGGAAGCATCACAAACCAAACAATTCATTCATTCAACTCAATGCTCAAACACAAACTCAACCAAAAACAGCATTCCACAATCAACAAAAAAGACAAGAAAGTAGAAACAAGTAAACAACAACAAAATTGGCGAAACTTACTTAGCCAAAGGAGCACCACCATTCTCAGAAACCTGATCAGGCTTCTTCTCCAAAACAATCTTAGAACATTGATTATTAACAGGAACCACTTCCTTCACAGTCTTCAAACCACCATTAACATCACTCCCTAACTTAACCTCAGACTCATTACAGAAACCCCATTTCACAGAACCATCAATGGCATCAGAAAAACCCCTCTTAAACCCAGAAACAAAATTCTTCAAACCACAAGAAGAAGAAGAAGAAGACAACCCATTACTCTGTTTTTCCTCAAAATCCTTACAAAATAACAAAACCCCATTTCCCAATTTCCTCTCAGGAGACTGAGAACCAGGCAATCCAAGCCTCAATTCAGTGTCCTTGAAACTCACAGACCCACATTTCTTCTCCTCATGAACAGGCGAAGAACAAGAAGAAGAATCTACGAAATTAGACATAAAAAATGACAGAATCAAGAACTACAATGGAGTAAGCAAGCTCACAAATGGCTGGTTTCAGTTTATATGCAGAAAAACAAAATTGGTTGGCTCTCACTGTAGCAATGGCCACTTTCCCTTTTCCCCAATTACAGAATTGAAATGAAACCACAGTGAAATAGCAAAAGAAATCTTCGACCCATTAAAGAAAACATCATTTTCTTGCATTAATGGGTGTTTACAGAGCTGATTAGTTTAAATTTTGGAGTGATTTTTGAAGAGAAATGGGGTTTTTTGTGGGTAATTTCTGATGAGGGTTTCGAGAAAAGTAGAAGGAGAGACTGATAACAGTATTTGCCGAGAAAAGGAATTTGTGTATTCTCTGAACTTGAAGACAAAAAATCTATTTTTCTTGTCATTTCTTATTTATTTGTTCGTTTATTATTATTATTATTTTTATTTTTTGAGATTGTTTATTTTTCGTTTTTTTATCCTTAGATTTATGTTTTTTTTTTAATATATAATTAAGATTTTTATCATATGGAGACAACTGCAATGTGCAGGCTCCATTTTTCTTTTGTAAGGTTGTGCACGATCCTAAAAGGAAATAGAATATTTTATATTGTAAAAAAAAAGTTATCTTTTTGAGTTTTTGGGTTAAATTACTTTTGGAGATTTCAATCTCTAATTTCGCTATTAAAAGTTATATAATATAACTTTATAGTGGTTAGGAAAGTTAAATATTTGCATGAATATTATGTTTGGTGATTTTAATCGATGAAAGTTTGGTTATTTATGAAATTCGTGCAATTCATATGGTGTAATAATATAAATGACATTCATCATTGTATTTGCAATATATTTTGTTCTACCTCATGTAGATGTAGCATTTGTGTATGTGGTTTGTGTGTGTGACTTTTGTTTTAAATTTGGTGTAATTTAGGAAAAATGTTAAGAATGATAAGAATAATTAGTTATTCTCTAAGTTTTATTAAAAATATATATATTTAAACTAGAAAATTTGTTATAAATTCTCTAAATTTGATGATTTATGTATTATAAATATTTGTGTTGTTAATGAAAAACTAGAAAGTTAGGTATTTTCAAGATTTCACTCTCATATATGGAGAATGAGGCTAAACATGAGGGGAAAACACTCCAATCAACACTTTGTTATACTATTAGATAGTATGAAGTTTAATTTTAAAATTAACAGGTAATAAGAGAAGTAGTTTTAAGATGGACATTTTGAGATCACTAATCTTTGAACTAAATGATTTCAATTTATCTATATTAGACTAAATGTCAGTTTTTTTTTTTTTTTTTTTTTGAATATAACTAAATGTCAGCTTGAATTTATGAGGTATGATGTCATATTAAATCATATAAAATTACATCTGATGAGGTATGATGTCATATTAAATCATATATAATTACATCTTAAAATCAATTGATTAAAAAAGTAGTCCATCATTTATAAATGTGTTCTTTATATTTTTAATATGACATCATCAACATATACTAAATAAAGTTCTAAGTTCAAGGTAAATTGGATTAAATGTTGGTTAAAGAGAATAATTCATGAATGTTAGATAATGGAAACCTTTTCTCCTAAGTGCAGTGCAGTGGTCGAGCGCATGGATTTTGAGGGTGTACTCCCCCTAAGATCACATGTTAAAGGCTACTATAGAGATTAATTTTCTATACAACTTTCAATTTTTCTTTGCTGATCTTACTATCTCGGTACCACAGGTAAAAGGACGGGTTAGTAGTGCTCCTTAGTTTAAAAGAGCATAAATTCAAATTTCCGTAATTAAAAAAAGATAATAATAATAAAAAAAAGGAAAAAATTGCATTTTTTGATATATTATGATTTGGTGTAATGTAGGAATTAGTGCTCTTGTTTGAGTAATGCTTGTTTTAATTAAAATTGCAATAAGGTTGGTGGTTGAATTTATTAAAAGTTTCAATCGAATAGATCCACCAACTAGCACACATGTTCTTATTCCCTTTACCGACTAAATTTTTATTGTCTATCATTTCACATTTTTATGAGGATTCATAATCATTTTATCCCCAATCACTTTTTAATGATTTTGATCCCTTTTTATTCTCAATCAAAATTGAATTAGTATCATTAATAAAATAATTAGGAAGGTTTGACCTTATGCATTGCATTTAATTTTAAAATTTAAAAGTAAGGACATTTAATGGTTAAATCATAATATATAAAGAAAACAGTGCTTAAAAATCATACAAAATGGACATGAAATTTCCTATTTGTCTAGAATAGTTTTTTTTTTTCTTTCTTTGAGTTCAAATATCATTATAAAATTATAGTATATTGTCTATCACTTTTTTGAAAATTGAAAGGGTTGGTGGTCGATTGACTTAATTGATTGGTAGTAATTCAATTTAATTCTACATTTATATATTTAATCTTCAAAATCGAAATTTTAACTTTTATCTTATTCGAGAGTACTAATACTTCTTACCCTTTATGTAGGAAAAATCAACATTAATGTGAAATGTAACTATGTAGTAGTAGATTTTTATTCAAATTAAAGTAAGAGTAATATTATAATCACAAATATATTTCAACCATAATTACAATTATTGTTGAATAAGTATTAGTCTATATTCACAAGAAGTAAAAATCTATTGACATTTTATATGATTTTATGACTAATAGGTTTGAATCATATATATATATATATATATATATATATATATATATATGTGTGTGTGTGTGTGTGTGTGTTGTGGATGAGGGGAATGGACAATAATTGTAGTCTTGACTAAGTTAAAAAAAAAAAAAGTTTGGGTTAAAAACTCTAAAGACAATTTCAAAAATTCCAATTTCAAGTTTCTTTCCCATTCTACTTTGGCATTTATGATAGAGATCGGAACCTAGTTATCTAAAATAGGTTTGAATCTTTTCATCCTTAATTATTGTTGAGTTAAAAAAAATGTTAATCTATAATAATCGAAGTCTATTGATAATGTTACGTATAAAGACATAAATCGAAATCAGTTAAATTTCAATTTCAATCCCAAACATCATGAGCACGCAATACAATAACAAATCTCATCATTTCAACCCTAATTTTTTTAATTAAAAGGTTAAAGAACAAAATACTAAACTTCAAATTTGATGGTTGAATGAAATAATTATGGTTTTGTTGATTATAATTATAATAAATTTTTTATAAAAAGAAAAAGAAAAGAAAAAAGAAAAAAAGCATATGATAGTGGAATTGAGGGACATGAAGAAATGGAGGAGGGTGTGACCCATTTGTTCCCCACGCGTGACATATTGCATTCTTTCGTACCCCTAAGCCCCTCTTTTCTAATCCTAAGTGCATTTCACACGCTTTCAATCTCATCTCCTTTCATTTCTCTCTTTTTTTTCCTCCCCTTTTTACTATTTATCATACTTTTTTTTTAATTATAAATTTATTAAAATGAATGTAGGGGTCGGGTGGAGTCGAGCGAGAGGTCAGAGATGAAAATAGGGTCGAAGATTGAGAAATGGATAGAAAAAATCATCATAGGGTAGCTCAATGGGTAAAGGACAACTTTAGCAGTGCATAAGGTGATGAGTTCAATCCATATGGTAGCCACCTACCTAAAATGCTCCATGACAATAGTCGAGCTGCGCGTAAGCTAGCCTGGATAAAAGGTTGTCATAGATAATTTGACGAAATTGAATTTTTGAGAAAGATAATGTATCTACTAGGAATACAAGATAATCTTATCGTTTTACTCTTTTTGTACATGACATCAAGGGTGTTCATAATTAAAAAAAAAAAATTTGTTTGACATTCTCGAATGTATATTCTATTCATAACTCAAAATTAATTTCATCACGAACACATTTAAATCTTTTTTTAATGGGAAGTTTGTATTATTTTGAAGACTAGACAATACAAACGAAATAAAAAAAAATTGAAAAAAAAACAGCCGCTTTGTCTGATTTGACCTGGGTCCCACTTATTGGGCTTACGTGTCAAAATGTATGCCGAAAGATTTTTGTTGCTCACCTGAGGCCTGAGGGTACGTGTCCTATGGCAAATGCATGATTATTAGTGGGAAAGAAATTATATAACAGAAAGAAATAAAATTTCAAAAAAAAAAAAGAACAGAAAATTATATAGAGAATTTATCATCAGCAACATCGATAGAAAATTCAACACCGATAGAATTAGTCTATCATTAATATAATTCAACTAGTGATACAATTCAATTTAAATTTTCTGCTACAAATAAATTAATTTTAATTTTGTGCTATTGATGAAAATATTTGTTCTTTTTTGTTATACATGCAAAACCCCCAATTATATATATGTAGAGAGAAAGAGAAAGAGTTACATTCCAATAATAACATTGTATATCCAACTACCAAGAAATAATGAATTTGAATTCCTCTTTTAAAAAGATAAGTGATTCTATAAAATGATCCACTCGAACCCTTCATCCTTATTGAATTAAAAGCCTATTTGAAAAATATAATTACATTATTTAGTGTATATGTGACTATTTGTAGTCATAATTTTTTTTTTAATATTGTTCAGATAAATATTACGTGGCATTAAATAATAATGTCACATATATACAAAAGACAATGACTTTCTTAAAAATCATATTTATCCAAACACGTTTTCATTTTAAGACATCGATAACGACTTTAAAAATAATTTTCAAACAAGTTTTGATTACCTAGAGTAATTGGTGGTTTTGGTTAGGTCCTAATCAAAAAAGAAAAAAAATGAGGGACCTAAAGAAAAAGAAAAAAAAATATATGGAATTTTAGGGTATGATTGAGACAAATGAGAGAGCTATGGAGCTTTCAATAGGATAGACAAAAGATAATAAGATCAAAATTATTAAGCTACATTTACTTATATATAAACGTGTCAAATAATTAAAAAAAAATTATCCTATTTTTTGGGAGCCGATTTTTATTTTTACATTGTTGTTTTGAATTACAATTCTTTCTCTTCACACATTAATTTTGAAATAAATCATGTGTGCATTTAAATAAATGCTAGTCGATAATTGGCACTAGAACTATTTTGTTTTTGTCGTGTCTATTTTGCTACAAGAAGAATTGATTCATCTTAGTTAAAAAAATATAATCAGCAAGGCTAAAAATTCTAAGAAAGAGTAGTGGTGATAATAATTGTTCTTGAGATACATCGGAAGAATGGAACACAGTTGGAGAGTGCCTACAAATTAATGTCATAAGTAGGTCTTGAATGCGGGATCTCAAAAAAAAAAAAATCCTCGAAACTCGTGTCTTTGATCAATTGTGCAGCCCCTCATCGATTTGACTCAACTAACATTTAGTTCACAGATTATAATAATTGGTGGGTTAACTCAAATCCAAGTTATCGTTTCACATAATTTATATCGTCATTTCATATAATTTATGCTCCCGTTTAAGTTTAATTATTTCATCTTCCATGCTATAAGAACATATACTACAATACTTATATCTCATATATCGTTTATTATAATCTATATTATAATAATGGAAAAATTGCATAAATCATCTCTAAAGTATGATATTTGTAACAATTAAATCCTTAAATTTTTAATTTGAGCAATTATCTCTCCTAAAATTTGATAAGCGTTACAATTAGCCCTTTTACACTAATTTTAGTAGATTCTCACACGTGTGATCGTGGAGTGGAAATGCATTAAGGCCAAATCAAATAACCAATTAGTTTGATTGACAGATTTGATTACCTTTTTCTGTTTGGTCTTATCTAATACTAAAACTATATTTTTTAAGTCTTAAATTTGTTATTTCCAAAAAGGAAAAAAAAAATCTTAAATTTGTGTCAATATATAATCAACTAATACATTTGGAAATTATGACTTATGAGTTTGTCAGGGACATGTTAAACATGTTTAAATTTAAGAAACTTATACGACATCTTTTAAAATTGAGAGATTTTTTTTAGACACAATTTAAAATTAAAGTGAATAAAGTATCATAGGATAACCTTTCTCAACTTTTACGTGGCATGGGAACTTTAATTTTTTTTTTTCAATTTCTTGATTATATATATATATATATATTAGTTTCTTAAATATGAAACATATTTGTATTTAGCTTAACCCATTTGTGAGGTTAATGGGTTAGTTTAGAGGTTATTATATAAAAGACTTTGGATCTTTTTCTACATTTGAAAGAAAAACTTTAACCACCATTTGAGCTTTTAAGTACCTTCAATAACAAATTATGAATGAGAGAACAATCTCTCATATTTCTATAGTGGAGTAAGGTAGTTTCGAACCATTTTAATCTGATATACTATCTTTTCTCCATATACTTATTTGAATGGGTTTTCATCTATCTTGTTTATGAATTTGCTCATTAAATCTCAAATTTGGTAATAATATTTCCAACATAATTAAATAAGTTACCATTAGATTTCTGATAATAACCTTGTTACATTTACACCATCAATTCCAAAGGGATGTTTGGAGGTGATAGCATAGTCTACACATCATAAAATTATATAGGTAGGTTAAATGAAAATCAAATAATGTGGGTTTAAATTTATAAAGGAAAGAATAATTATGGATAACAAAAGAAATGAGAATTTACTAGCAGCACATTCTACCTCTTGTATTATATTTGCAACAGAATATTTGAAATAATTCATTTATAACATATTTATTTCTATCACTCAACTAGTGATAAAACTCAATTTAGATTTCTATCACTGATAGAAAACTCAAGTAGTGATAGAATAAATCTATCATTCATTGAATTTTATCACTAATAAGACTCAATAAGTGATATAAGTTAATTTGAATTTTCTACTACGTATGAAATTATTTTTAATTTTGTGCTACAGATAGAAATATCTTGCCATTTTTTATTATACATACTAAATCCCCCAAAAAAAAATGATGTAAAGTTATTTTTTGTGTGTGTGAAATCGACCAAATCAACTGGTAAACAATCACTATAAAATTACCATTACTATGTGTTTAAAATATATACATATATAATTATTATGTTATATATGATGTCCTTCAAGTACTACTACCAAGATAGATAATGAAAGAAGTATTTTTAAATATTTTATAAATTATGTTTCAAAAATGTAATTAGTGAAATGGAAATTCCAAACCATTGTTGGAGATTGAGCTGGCTGGATCACTTTGGAGATGTGTGGTACAAAAACAAAGCAATATTATGGGTGTTTTTCAATATGTGTATTCTGAGCTGTACTTTTTAATTTCAAAGGATTGATTATTATAATTAAGGTTGATTAGTTTATTAACTTTTTACTTGAATTGATGTTTCTTGAGATTAGGATAAAGAGTCTTTCTATGAGTTTTTGTAGTTATCCTTAACCCTAAACCCATTTAATTCCAACCAATTATCTACAAACAAAGTTAATTACAAGCTTTCATATCTTAGATTGAGTAATCAAACAAAACACAACTGTAATATTTTTGGATTTGGTTGAATTAGGTTGTTATTTTTGTTTTTAATTTGAATATATTTATTATTTATTTTCAATTTGATAAAAATCAACGTAATAACTTTTATTAACAATTCCACTCCCATTTATTATGATTTATACTGTAAAGACTTAGAATAAAGAAATTTAGAAGATAAAGCCAACAAATAATAAATAAAAAAAATAAATATGTGTATATATAATTATGTTATAGATTAGAAAAATTAAAATTAGGGGCTTTTGCATGTATATTACAAAATGGTTAAAATATTACATGAGTAGCACAATAATAAAAATATTTGCACACATAACAAAAAGTGTAAATTGATAGACTTCCATTTTGATAGATTCTATCTTATAGAATCAATTACTAATAAAAAAAAGTAAATTGATAGACTTCCATTAGATTCTATCAATAAGGGCTGACAGAATCAATTACCGATAAAATTGATAGACTTCCATCAATAGAGAATAATAGATTCTATCAAAGTCTTCGATCGTATATAGAGATTTTTTTTTTAAATGTAGAATTTGCTATAAACAAATTATTTTTAAAAAGTTGCTATAATTATAAATTGGGGGTAAAAATGTTGTTATCCACCGTAAATTCCCTTAAAATTAGTAATAAAATCAAGTTAACTTGGGTCAATTTAAATTAATTTTAACTCAACCTAGAAACCAAATCAAAACTCATAATAATTTCATTTATTTAAACCAAATTCAATCGTTGAATTGAGTTGGATTCTTCGTATTCAAATATGGTAAAGTCAAATGAATTTTCTTATGAATATAGTTTAGATGCATGTAAACGATTGAATATATGATTTTTTTTTTTTTTTGAAAAATAAGTTGGATACATCGATTGTTATTGAACTAAAAAGAATAAAACTTTAATAACACCATAATACTAACTAAACAATGAGTTTGTTGGGCCCAACCTTTTTCAACTAACGGCCCAACGTTATAAGTCAAACACACAAGTTATGGGCCAAACATTGACCAATTAATTGCTCAAAAATAGAAATAGTAGTAAATGACTATATTCTAAAATAATTTCGTAAATGGTTGTAAATTTACGGTGGTTTTTTTTTAATCAAATAACTTCATTAGATAATATATAAAATATTACTATAAGAAAACTCTCAATAAATAAGAAACACCAAAAATGAAGAACCAGGAAACTGTAAAAACCTCGACACTAGTCCACAACTCGGACCAAAATTAAATAAAAGAAGAAAAGTTAAGAAAATTTTAAAATTATCTAAGACATATTTCGAACGGAATGTTTTATAAAAAGGAATGATAGAACCCAAAAATAATCAACACTAAATTGGTTGACGTTAAAAAGAGTTTTGGGGGTTAAATCTATTGACATGAGTGAAGAGTTTCAAAATTGTAGAGGAATGATAACCGTTTCGAAGGAAACACTCATCAAACAATATTTTATAATTTCCTTTGTCAATCAGCTTCTCCTCTAACCACAAAATTGAAAAGATATAAGGGTGTGTTTGGGCTCTCGTTTATGTAAATGACCGAGTTGGTTATAATAGTTCAACCGATGTTTGTCCCATCGTTTATTATAAACGGTGGTTACCTAAACTTGCGTGCCCGTTTATCTAAGCCTACGTGCCCGTATATCTACACCTTACATATATTACTTTTTATTACAAAACCAGCCCCTCAAATACCGTTTATCATAATTCCTACAATAATAAATTGTTCCTCAAACACCATTTATCATAACCAACTATTTATCATAACCCACTATTTATCATAACCTTCCTCTATAATAACCAAACTGGGGCACCCCTCAAACACCGTTATCATAATCCTTACAATAATAACTTGCTCCTCAAACACCATTTATAATAACCTACAGTTTATCATAACCAACTATTTATCATAACCCACTATTTATCATAACCTTCCTCTATAATAATCAAACCGTTGCCCCAAACGCACCCTAAGAGACTACAACTTTTACCTTAAAAATAAACAAAAACTTTAAAATAGGCCTTGAAAGTGAAGTCACTTCCAAATTATTTCTATATATCCGAGAGTCCCTTTAAAATTTTCATGATGAATGGCACCCTAATGAATAAGGTGCACTATTGGAGGACAAGAAGCCCAATCAAGACCTTTCTCAATCAATTTGGAGCAATTGGTTTTTATCTCATAAATCAACTTTTCCCTATGAATAGAATACGACTCTCAAATAAATAAGAGTCAAGTACTGATTTTTGGGATCGAACCGTGGGCATGGTGTTGAAGTGGATTTCCAACAACCTATATAAAATTAATATCTAAGTAGGTTACCACTATATATTGAACTTATCACCTTTAGCATCTTAATACCTTTTTTAACCACTATACCACTTCCTGATAATAAAAAAAAATCATTAATAGAAAGAATATGGAAAGTAACATTGTAAATTTAGTAGCCCAATAAACTTTAAATTAGAGAAACATAAATGACATTAACATTAATAAATTATATTAATACTAACACTAAAAAACGAATGGGTCAGTAGCGCAATAATTTCATTGTTTGGTTGTAAATCGGTTCAACACCAGCATCACAGATTCGATCCCAAGAATCGGTATTTATCCTCCTCTCCTGATTTGTACTAAAAAAAACTAACACTTAAATTAGTTATCAAAAGAGTTGATGATCGAATAATTTCATTATTTAGTAAAAATCCAATTCAAAACCAAGATTGATATAATTTATTTTGAGAACAGTAGTGTCTAAAGTTTATAGTCCCCTATTCTTAATTTGTACTAAAAAAAAATATTTAAATTAGGCTCATTTTGATTATCCTTTATCTTATTTTTCCATTTTCATCTAATTGTTTTTTTTTCGTTCGTTTTTTTATCTATATTTTTTCATTATTTTTCCCTTTTTCATTCTTGTATGTGTGTGTTTTTATGCTCCTGCACCTTTTTACTTCTTTTCTATATATAATTTTTCTTTTTCTTCATCATAAATTACATTGAAAATTTTAATAATACAGTATACATTTAACCATTTCAATTTAATATATTAATTTATTTAAATGTATACTCATTTTTTTTAGAACCATTTTAATAATGAATTTTAGAAAGAGAAAATATACTCATTTATTAATGAATTTAGGTTGCTTTTTACAGAGCGCACCATACATTATGATGGCATGAATCTCGTGCATAACCAAACCCAAACAACTTTGTTCTGTGTTTTTTTTTTTTTTGGAAAGGGACGCTTTTCTTTCTTTTTCTTTTTCTTTTTTCAAGATACTTTGATTATAAACCTCTTATTTCAATCCTAAAAAAAAAAACTTATCTCAAACTTATCAGTTTTTTTTATCAAATACGAACTCGTGATCTTGAAATTGGAAGGGATAAACACCAGACAAAATAATAAACTGTATGACCCTCGACTCAAACTTATCAGTTATATATATATATAAATTCGAATCCCATAAACTAAAAATATACATTATAAAGAATGATTTTTTCACTAAAAAGTCTCGATAAATGCAGTAAATTATTGGGTGGTAATTGTTAGTGTAACACATTAATACAGTTTGCTTAATTAAAAAATATATATGCAGTAAAGTTGAGTGTACCTAACTTTTGTCGGCCGTTTTATTTTAATACAGTTTGCTTAATTAAAAAATATATATGCAGTAAAGTTGAGTGTACCTAACTTTTGTCGGCCGTTTTATTTTAATACAGTTTGCTTAATTAAAAAATATATATGCAGTAAAGTTGAGTGTACCTAACTTTTGTCGGCCGTTTTATTTTAATACAGTTTGCTTAATTAAAAAATATATATGCAGTAAAGTTGAGTGTACCTAACTTTTGTCGGCCGTTTTATTTTAATACAGTTTGCTTAATTAAAATAAGGGAAAGATATCAATCATTATACCAATTTGGGTGGTAATTGTTAGTGTAACACATTAAAACTTCAAGCCTAATAATCTCATCAATTAGCACTTTTTTTTTTCTTTTAATTATAACTCCAAATTTGGGTCAAGGTTTTTTTAGTTCAAACACAATTGTGGAAGAGAAATTTGAACTCGTAATCTTTTGGTCAGAAAAATAGATTGATATTGAGCTACGGTTACCATACGTAAAATTAAACTTTTTATAGAGTTAAATAAATATAAACCATTATGAAGTGACACAAGTGGTCAATGTGAGATTTGGGGTGATTAAAGTGGGTGCATGCTAGCACGGACGACCACAGATATAAAAAAAATGAGTTGAGTTTATTAGAGAACATGAGTTTTCCTCAAAACTAATTGGTAATGAGAGAAGTAACGCATATATCTTTTATATTGATGTTGAACTCTCTCACTTTACAATATGGGACATTTGTGATATCCTAACATAGAGTTAAGTGGATTTTGAATCAATTCAAATTTTTAAGGTTGGTCACGACAAACATATATTATTTTGGATTAAGATTAAAATTAAATCAAGCTAAAAATTGATCAACTCAAAAATCAACTAGTCATATATATGATTTTTGAGTTATTGTTTTTTTTTAATACATTATATTTTTTAGTATAAGTTGGGAAAATGAGATTACAAATAACGGCGGAATAAAAATGGGTTAACACCAAACCAAATAACCAATTACGCGACTTATCCATTCCGTCATCACAAATATTTTTTTAAAAGGTATCTTTTTTTTCCTTTATTGTAATTTAACAAATAATAAAGTGAGACATTTTATGGGCGTACAAGTAAATGATCAGTCCACATCGGCTAAACTATTACTCAAAAAAAAAAAAAAAAAAAAACTATTACTATATATCCATTACCAATCCATAGTGGTTGCTTCATTATTCAATATTATATATTGTTTTTTGTGCATTTTGAAAATGGCAAACCAGTGGAATAGCACTGCTCTTCTTGTTATTGATATGCAGGTTTTTTCTTATTTTCTTTCCTATTTTTCACTCTAATTTACATTCACATTTACAATCCTTTGTTTTCAAATTTTATTTTTATTCCAATTCTTTGTTATATACAGAGGGATTTCGTTGATGAACGATCTGTCGTGGCTTTACCGGGAGCTCGCACCATAGTTCCGAATGTGCACGATGCTGTCGAAATCGCTAGGAAGCGGGGTGTGTTCATCGTTTGGGTCTGCTTCTTTAATTTCTTTTTTTACTTATATCATCGTAGAAGAAGACTGTTTGATAACTATTTAGTCATATTAATACAGACTTTTATAATCTCAATTTTGTAGAAAAGTAGTTCTATAAGTATTAATGGTTGTTTTGAAGACTTACAAAAAGTTCAAAATTTGTATTAATGGAATAATATGAATAATTTTAATAAGTAAAGAAAATACATAAACATATTTCTAAAATTTTTAGAGAATGATGTTACATTTTTAAAGAAAGGTTAACAAAAATTGTTTTATCGGATGTGTCAGTGATGCAATGGTTTCATTATTTGGTTGTAGACTAGTTCAACACCAACGTTGCATGTTTGAGCTCGAGAATTGGTATTTGACTCCCTTCTCCAATATATGTACAAAAAAAAAAGTTGTTTTTAATAACTTTCTCTAATTTGAAAGTCAAAAATTAAAATTAAACTTTTAAAAGTCTAAAAATCAAAATGAAACAAATTTAAAATCTTAGAGCTAAATTGTATTGATTATCAAATGCAATATAAAATATTTCAACAATTAAGAACCAATATAGTTTCTAATAATCGTTTGTTTATTTGATTTTAAAAAAAAAAACCTATCATTTAGATTAAATTCATGATCATGATATTGAACTGGTAATTTTTTTTTCTTTTTTGTTGAAATTATGGTGAATTGGCTGAAAATGAAGAGAGAAAGAATATGCGCCTCGATGAGCTCATGGCTCGACACGAACCATGGGCTCGAGTTGGGCTTAGCACAACCCAAGCCTATAGGGCTTTAAGTATTAGAGAATATGAGGTTCCACCTCAAAACCAATGAGTAATGAGGGGAGTAACTCATATCCTTTATAAATGTGTTGAAGAATCCTCACCTTATCAATGTGGGATAATTGCACCACAATGAGTATCTCCAACATGCCCCCTCAAGATGGCAGCCATATATTGGGAAATGCCATTTTGAATTGGATCCGAATTTGTGGCTGAAATACCTGCTTTGGCTTACTCTTTTCCCGCTTGGGTGGGGTCCACACCCGCTTTTTTTGAATTCAAAGCATTTTTGGGTCGGATCAGAATTTGGGAGGACCAATAACCCATGTTGGTTGATATAATTAAATTTACCCCAATCCATCAGTTTGGGCTTTTGGATTGATGGGTGGTTTAACACAATTCAACATGGTATCAGAGCAAGAGATCATGATTTCGAATCCCTGCCAAGTCGTTTCCTCCCCAATTAAAATTAAATTCCACTTGTAGGGCATTTCTCAAATATCAAAGCCCACAAGTGAGGGAGAGTAATTAAATTTACCCCAATCCAGGCTTATGGATCTTTTTGTTTATGCTCATTTGCTTATCAGATTATTGTGCAAGTTGATTCTTTCATATTACAAGTTACAAATTCATAAACTTATGACAATGTGTTCAATCAACTCTTCCATTACCATGAGTCCGATTGATTGCTGCTCACTTGTCCTGTTTGGTACCAATTGAAGAGTATGAGATCTTTTTTCATCATAGGTTGTACGAGAGCACGATCCCGAAGGACGAGACATCGAACGCTTTCGACGCCATCTCTACGGCAGCGGGAAGCCGAGCCCGGTTGTTAAGGGAAGCATAGGGGCAGAGCTATTAGAAGGCCTAGAAATGAAAGAAGGAGAATACAAGTTGGTGAAAACCAGATTCAGTGCCTTTTTAAATACTAACTTGCATTCCCTTTTGCAGGGGGCAGGTATTACTGATTTGGTCATTGCTGGTAAGATTCCATACTTAAACATCGATCTCCGGTTATCATATTCAAATACGAATACGTTGAATTATGTTAATTATCAATCAACCCAACAGTTTAAATTGATGGGTTGGAATACTCAACAATATAAATAATATTAATTGGGAAGGAAACGACTTATTTGAAGTTTGAACTGACTCTAGCTCTGATACCATGTTAAAATACCGATCAACTCAAAAGTTTAAGTTGATGGGTTGGAGTAAAGTTGAAAAATACTTAACCAATGAAAATTAGGAAACGACCTCACATGATTTTGCTTTAGTTCTATGTTGAATCATTTATCAACTAAAAGATTTAAGCGGATGAGTTGAAGTAAATGTAAGAAATACCCAATAAATAGAAATTAATATTAATCGGAGAAGAAATGACTTCATAAGGGGTTTGAGTTCAGGACATATCTTACTCTGAATCATGGTAAATCGTATTCAATCACCGACCAACCTAAAAAGTTAAACGGATACACTGAATTGGTAAATTTAATTATATCAACTGACGCAAGTCAAACACGAAAACTATCTTGTAGGTATTCAAACACCAAATTGTATCAGACAAACTGTTTTTGATGCTGTATCTTTAGATTACCATTCTATCACTCTTCTTTATGATGCAACAGCAGCTGCTACACCCAAAATTCATCATGGTATTTGAATTGTCTGATCTAATTGAATCCTTTATGGCTATAAATTTTTGCTATTGAATCTGATTTTTTTTTTTTTTTAATCAGATAATGTCAGTGATATGGAAAAAGTGGGAGTTTTGGCTGTAAGAGTTGATGAGTGGGGCAATGAAGTTACCATTCCTAATAGTAATTGATCAGCTGCAATGAATCATGGTTCGATCTCGACCTGCGCATTCTAGATGTGTCTCGTTTTCGTTTATCGGTATGTTGAGTTCGTCTCGAAATGATTCAAAACAACAACCAGTTTGATTCTCTTCATTTGTATGATGAAAGAAAACATTTGAATCCGTGAGTGTGTTTAAAATAATAGTCGGGTTCTTTTATTTTAATTGGAGGGAAAATTTGAATTCATAAGTTTTTATTACTAGGTTATAAATCATGCTATTCAAATTTAAGTAATGTAATTCAAACTGTTATTATTGTTGGATTAGTCTAAGTTGGATTGATTATTTAAGGTTTTTATTAAAGATCGATCGGTTTTGAAAAACTATATTGGTTTAGGTTGGATCAATTAAAGATTCTGATCAACTCAACCAGTCAAATTGTGTTGGATAATTGGTTTAAGTTGTCAATTTTTTTTTTAACACCCTTAGTTGAGAGTACCATTTAAAATAGTAGAATTTATTCACACACAAGAATTGATAATTTGATGGTAAATATTAGGGGTGAAATAAAAAAAAATAAAAAGAACCCCATAAAATTGAATCGATCTATCTATTAGATCGGTTTTGAAAAACTATATTGAATCCTTTAGTTTGATATTTTAGAAAATTTAAATATATTAATTCGATTCAATTTTTTATGGAAGAATCAAAATAGAGCTAAACTGTAATTTATAAATACTAAAAGAAAAAACAATAGCTCAGTATTATTACATTTTCTACCATTACTTTGTTCTGCCCCGTCATCTTCTCTCCTTTTATTTTATTTTATTGATATATTAAAGGAGGGGGACAAATACCGATTTTTTAACTCGAACATGTGATGCTGATGTTGAACTGATTTGCAATCAAACAATAAAACTATTGTGCCACTAACCTATTCGGTATTAATTGATAACTTTTATTTTTCTCTCCTTCTTGTACCTCTTTTTGATCTTTTTCTTTTTTCTAGATAAAAAGGTTAAAATAGATCTAAAATTTCTTAACGCACTCTTAGAAAATTCGTTTAATTTTAACACATTTAATGTTTGGTTTCCTTCAATTTCCTGCCTTATTTTTGTTGGGTGTACATTAACGATTGAATGTTGTTAAGGAAAATCAACTAATTAACATAATTTACCACTTGTGGAAGGTATTTGGATGAAGTTTTGGCTAAGTAATTTTGAGTTGTTAAAAATGGAGCAAAAAACGAATGTTTTATTTAAAGGAATTTGAAACTTTTAAATAGTTATTTTGTGTACTTAAAAAAAGAATATTTAAAAATGAGTGACTAAAAATAAATTATTTTGGAATGATTAGAAATGGGTGATTACAAATGATAAATTATTTTAAATAATTATAAGTGAATGATTATAAATAAATTGTTAGAAATAATGAATTGTTAAATGAATTGTTAAATGAATTGTTAAATAATGATTATAAATAAAAATTCAGTTAAATGTAATTTTTTAAGAAGTTATTAATAAATACTTATTTTAAAACCTCCATAAATTCAATAAACTAACACTCTGGTTCAACCTAGATTTTGCTTTTGAATTGCCTCAAAGGCCATTTATTTTTTAGGATTTCTTTGGAATGAAGAATTTGAGTTTTCCTTTTTCTATGATATGGGATACTTCAAGGGACATTCTAGTTTAAGAGCTTTCCAACGGCCTCGAATCAGGAAGCTCTCGAGGAAGCATGTCTTGAAGTCTTCAGTCTCAACTGTTAGTCTGAGCACAAAATCAATTTTTTTAAAATAAAAAAATTGAAAACTAAATCAAAATTGAATTGAATCAATAGTTTTGTGATTTATTGGACATCAATTTGCATTCATATCTTCAAAAATCTAAAATATCGGTTCAACTTTTGATTTGACACAAAACTGATAAAAACTAAATTGAAATTACTCTTAATAAACATTTTGCTAGTTATTTACCCAATAGTACATGACTCATCATTGCAAACATAAATATAACTCAATGATAAAGACGTCTTTATTTACTTTCAAGAGGTTATAGATTAAAATTATTTTCAACTCCTATAAATTGATTTGGTGATCAAGAAATTTTGAAATATTAAAAAAAATTTGATTCGTGATGATCGCCTACATTAATTTATTACAAGTTTCTTTCATAACCAAATATTGTAAAGTCAAATGAATTTTTAAAACCAGTCGAGATGCATGTAAACTAACCAAGATATAAGAAAAATATATTGAAATTTCTCATTTCATACTATTCAATTGATTTAACTTTAATAAACAATACCCCCAACAAAAATAATAACTCAGCCACATTAATATACGACCATGACTTAAGAGGTCATGATTTCGATACCCCCAGTTGTTATCGAACTAAAGAAGAAAGCTTTAATAACACCACTTATCTAAAAAAAAAAAAAAAAAAAAAACTTTAAGAACACCACCATAATTCTAACTAAACAATGAGTTTGTTGGGCCCAACTTTTTCCATCTAATGGCCCAGGGTTTTTTTTTAATATATATTATGGGAGGGAAAAAAAGGGAACAATGGTTTCACATTATATTTTTTTATTAGAATGAAACTATTATGAACCGACTCATTTGTAGAGATGTCCATTTTCCCGCGGGGATCCGCCCCTAACGGGGAGGGGAACAAGGCCGGGGATGGGGGAGAAAAAATCCCCGTTGGCTAAACAGTGCTGGGGACGGGGATTGTACTCCCCGTCCCCGATTCCCCGATCCCCGCCCCGATTATTTTATTTAATATATATTTTTTTAATTCTACTCCTTTAATTTTCAAATAAATATATCTTTGTTGATGATATTTTCTATACATATGAATATTTTCTTTGATAATTAACATTATAATTGAAACTTATAGATATATATTTTTTTAAATCAAATTTTTTGAATTTTTTATCCAAAAAATATTTTAAAAAATGAAAAACAAATTGTAAAAAATCCCCGCGGGGAACCCGGATCCCCGCGGGAACCCGATCCCCGCCGGTGCCCCGCGGGGAATCCCCGCCCCGATCCCCGAAAAAAAAATCGGGGATTTTTTTGGGGACATGGATTGAATTTTATATGGGCGGGCGGGGCGGGGAAGCCATTCGGCCCCGCCCCGCCCCGTGGACATCTCTACTCATTTGATATTTACGGTCATTTTTTATGAGTAGCAAAAAGGAAAAAAAATTCTACATACATCAAAATCTTATAAAAATAATTCAAATGTAGAAAAAACGAATAAAATCACTTAAATTGATAATAAAAAAATTGATGGGGCTTCCAATAAATTTGAAACCAATAAATTTCAATCAAATTTATCTAACTTTTGTCGAGATTTATATAATAATAATAATAATAATAATAATAATAATTTGAAATTGATCATGTTTATAATTATTTGGTAGATTTAGTTAGTCTACTAAGTATACTAAAAAAATATTCTAGTAAGTTTTCCTTTTAAATCAATTGCTAATTCATATTTAAGGGAAGAGGGTGAAGATTATTCTTTCCAAAATATACACCAATTAAGACTAATGCAATGTGTTTAAATATTTTCTTAAATGTCTTGCTTTCAAAAAAAAAAAATAATGTGGAAGCCTAATAATCCAAAAAATTGATTATCATTGCTTTTATCGACTTTAGCAAACCAATTAAGCTCATTATAAAAAAAAATATTTTTAAATCATTATACCAATTTGGGTGGTAATTGTTAGTGTAACACATTAAAACTTCAAGCCTAATAATCTCATCAATTAGCACTTTTTTTTTCTTTTAATTATGACTCCAAATTTGAGTCAAGTTTTTTTTATTTCAAACACAATTGTGGAAGAGAAATTTGAATTCGTAATCTTTTGGTCAGAAAAATAGATTGATATTGAGCTATGGTTACGATGCCTAAAATTAAACTTTTTATAGAGTTAAATAAATATAAACCATTATGAAGTGACACAAGTGGTCAATGTGAGATTTGGGGTGATTAAAGTGGGTGCATGCTAGCACGACGACCAAAGATATAAAAAAAATGAGTTGAGTTTATTAGAGAATATAAGTTTCCCTCAAAACTAATTGGCAATGAGAGAAGTAACGCATACCTCTTTTATATTGATGTTGGACTCTCCCACTTTACAATATGAGACATTTGTGAGATCCTAACATAGAGTTAAGTGGATTTTGAATCAATTCAAATTTTTAAGGTTGGTCACGACAAACAAATATTATTTTGGATTAAAATTAAATCAAGCTAAAAATTGATCAACTCAAAAATCAACTAGTCATGTATATGATTTTTGAGTTATTGTTTTTTTTAATACATTATATTTTTTAGTATAAGTTGGGAAAATGAGATTACAAATAACGGCGGAATAAAAATGGGTTAACACCAAACCAAATAACCAATTACGCGACTCATCCATTCCGTCATCACAAATATTTTTTTAAAAGGTATCTTTTTTTTTCCTTTATTGTAATTTAACAAATAATAAAGTGAGACATTTCATGGGCGTACAAGTAAATGATCAGTCCACATCGGCTAAACTATTACTCAAAAAAAAAAAAAAAAAAAAACTATTACCATATATCCATTACCAATCCATAGTGGTTGCTTCATTATTCAATATTCTATATTGTTTTTTTTTTTTGTGCATTTTGAAAATGGCAAACCAGTGGAATAGCACTGCTCTTCTTGTTATTGATATGCAGGTTTTTTCTTATTTTCTTTCCTATTTTTCACTCTAATTTACATTCACATTTACAATCCTTTGTTTTCAAATTTTATTTTTATTCCAATTCTTTGTTATATACAGAGTGATTCCGTTGATGAACGATCATGACATATTGGTAATTTAAAGTGTATTAAAATTATTTAAAAATGATTTTATTCTTTTTTTACAGAAAAATTATGTAACTTTCATTTAGTTATATATATTGATATCGTTGACTCGTTAACCTAAATTTTCATATTATAACATTTATGTATATATGGTCAGAATATGAAAAGAGTTAAAAATTCAGTAATATTATAGTAAAAATAAATATAAATAATAAAAATTCAACAAAAACAAAAAGCATTTCAAAAATAAAAAAAAAACAAAATATAAATAGTAAAGATTAAATTGGCCACAATCATGTTGCTTTCATTTAAGTTACGTTGGAAAAAAGGTTGCGTTTGTGGGGAGTTTTTTTCTTTAAAAATAAAATAAAATAAAATGGCACATCAGAACTTTTTATATATATATATATTACCAATCCATCCTCATTGCTTCATTATTCTATCATCTTTATTATTTAATTTTTTTAAAAAAAAAACAGGGCATTTTGAAAATGGCGAACCAGTGGAAATGCACTGCTCTTCTTGTCCTTGGCATGCAGGTTTTTTCTTATTTTCTTTCCTAATTTTTTTCACTCCTCACATTCACAATCCTCTGTTTTCAAAATTAATTTCTAATCCAATTCTTCTTCATAGAGAGATTTCGTTGATGAAGGATCCGCGTTGGCTTTACCCGGAGCTCGAGCCATACTTCCGACCGTGCACGATGCTCTCGAAATCGCGAGGAAGCGGGGCATATTCGTCGTTTGGGTTTGCTTCTTTTTCTCGATCTTCCTTAGTGTCTCTTTTTAGTTATAATCACTACCCAAAAGTAGTGTTACGACTTTTTTTTTTTAGCACATATCGGGGGAACAAATATCGATTCTCAAACTCGAATTTGTGACGGTGTTGAACTGGTTTGCAACCAAACAATGAAATCAAGGCCATTATGTCACTTACCCATTCGGTTCATATGAATATGACTTATATACATAATGTTCTTGATTATTTTGTATATATATAAAAGGCCATTATGTTAAACTAAGAAAAATGGTTTCTAAAAATATGTGTGGTTGTTTTCTTTTTTTGAATTTTGTTATGAATTAAAATAATTGCTTAATTTTTTTTTTTTTAAACTTAATTTTTAAAAATAAAAAAAATTAAACTTGAAATGATTATGAAATGGACTTAAAAGTTCAACAATTAAGAATAAAAGAAGTTTTGCATAATATTTTGTTCATTATATTTCAACAATCAACAACCTACAATTCAAACTGAGAAACTCATTCAATACAATATAATATGTTATATTATTACAATATTATGTATTATTAATACTCTATTATTATTCTTTTTAAAAAAATATATCGTATCACCTCGACTAATGTCACTGGACGTACCGTCTGACCCTACAACATTTTAATGTCAAGAAAATCCGTAAAAAATTAATTCGTGGATTGAATCGATCACCTTAAGCATCCAAAATCCTTTTTTTATCATTTGAGCCACTCTATAATAGTTTTATATATATATAAATGATCATATTTATATTTATTTTCTGAATTTAAATAATCTTCTAAGTTCCTTTTTGTTTACGTTCCTTTGTTTATTATTATTATTATTATTATTTCTTTCCAAAAAAAAAATTGTAATAATATTAATACCTATAATTATGATTGCTAAATTTTTAATAAAATGAGCATATTTGTAATTATTTTTTTTAAAAAAATTGAATAATCTTGTAAGTTTTCCTTTTTGTTTATATTCATTTGTTTATCAGATTGTTGTGCATGTTGATTCTTCATACTACAAGTTACAAAATCCATAACCTTATGACATTGTTAAATTAACTGTTCCATTACCATGAGTCCAATTGAATATTGTACGTTTGTTTACCAACCAAAGAACAAAAGAACTAGTGAATTTATACCAATGATCTTTTTTTCATCATAGGTTGTCCGAGAGCACGATCCCGAAGGGCGAGACATCGAGCGCTTTCGACGCCATCTCTACGGCAGAGGGAAGCGGAATCCGGTTGTGAAGGGAAGCATAGGGGCAGAGATAGCAGAAGGCCTTGAAATGAAAGAAGGAGAATACAAGTTGGTGAAAACCAGATTCAGTGCCTTTTTTAACACTAACTTGCATTCCCTTCTGCAGGGGGCAGGTATTACTGATTTGGTCGTTGCGGGTAAGATTCGATACTCGAATATCGATCTCCGGTTACTGTACTTGAATACGAATATGTTGAATCATATTAAATCACCAATCAATTCAAAAAGTTAAACCGAAGAGTTAGAGTAAATTTGAGAAAGGTTCAATAAGTGAAAAGATCTCTGGTCCTCATACTATATTTAATTATGTTAAATTATCAATCAACTTAAAAATTTAAGGTCCCGTTTGATAATTATATGATTTTTTTATTCTTTATTTTTTAAAATTGAAGCTTATTTTTATTCATATTTTGTACCATGTGCTCATCTTTTTAAAGATATATCTAACTTTCCTCGAAAAAGTATGTGAATTCTAACCAAATTAAAAAAAAAACTTTTGGAAACTACTTTTTTTTGTTCCCAAATTTTGGCTTGATTTCTACAAATATAGGTAAGATGTAGATATCCATATGTAGAAAAAAAACATATGACATATAGTAGTTGTTGTGGGCTTAAATTTCAAAAACAAGAAACTAAAAATGGTTATCAAACAGGACCTAAACTAATGAATTGAGGTAAATGACAAAAATTTGTATTAATTGGAGAGGAAAGGGTCTAAGGGAGGTTTCAAACTCAGGATCTCTTATGCTGATATTATATTGAATCATGTTAGTTCACCAAGCAACCTAAAAATTTAAGTCGATGAATTAGAGTAAATGAGAAATAGTGGAAATTAATATTAATTAAGGAGAAAATGACTTTACATGAATTTAAACCCGAGATTTTTTACTAATAACATATTGAATCATCAATCAATCCAAAAGTTTAACCTAATAAATTGGAGTAAATGGTTAATGCATATTATTGTAGGTATTCAAACACCAAATTGTATCAGACAAACTATCTTTGATGCTGTGTCTTTGGATTATCATTCTGTCACTCTTCTTTATGATGCAACAGCAGCTGCTACACCCAAAATTCATGAGGGTATGTGGAATTTGCTGATCTAATCTATATATTTTTGCTATTGAATATATCTCAAAAGTTTTTTTTTTTAATTTTTTTTAATTTTTTATGTGTATCAGATAATGTGACTGATATGAAAAAAGTGAGAGTTGTGGTTGTAAATGTTGATGAATGGGGCAAAGAAGTTACCATTCCTAATGGTAATTGATCTGCTGCAATGAATCAGGTTCGATCTCGACCCGTGCAGTTTATCGGTATGTTTAGATGCGTCTCATTTTCGTTTATCGGTATGTTTTAGTTCTTATTGAAATAATCAAAACAGCAACCAGTTTGATTCTCTTCCTATGTATGATGAAAGAAAACAGGCCTGCTTAGTAGATGGATGTGAGGTGTGTGATATCATGGTTTGTTGTTTAATATAATTGTTGTGATTTTTTTATTTTAAATTGAGGATGAGAGATGTAAACTCGTAACCTTCTAATTACTAGATCGTAAATTATGCTATTGAAGCTATGCTTTTGTTGATTCAATTAGTGTTTTTCAAATTTAAGTAATGTAATCCTAACTATTATTATTATTGATGACTTTGGTCTAAGTTGAGTTGATTATTTAAGGCTTTTATATATGTTTCATTCTTTCTAGCCTCCTTCACATTCACAATCAGTGAATCACCCATTTCTTACACATACACAAAAGTTTTTTAAAAAAGTGAATAAATTAATGAAGTAATTTAACCTTTATATCAACTTGAGCTTGACTGTCAACATGAGTGTGTATATACATAGTTTAAATCACATAAAGCATGCAATCTTCACAAAATAAAATAATAGATGTTTGATGAGGTTAAATAGACTTTTATTTGAGTGATAGATTTGGATCACCTTTCTTATTTGTATCACAATATTAAAATTGAATAATAATTATATTGGATCAATAATTTCTTTTTTAAAAAAATCTTATTTATAGGTTGTTCTCTTATATAAACGTTATGGATTAGCCTAATAATCTAAGGATTCTTTCGGAACCAAAATATTATAGGTTTAATTCTGCATGTCACATATTTAAGAATTAATTTTAAATTTATGTATTATATGTGTTAGTTGGTTAGATAGAGGTTGATTTGTTGGATGTTGGTTTGTTATTTCTCATTTATGTCACTTGTTTTTAAATATTCCTTTTGGGATCAATAAAAAGCATTTTTTTTCTTCCCATTTCTTCTTTTTTAATATGGTACAAAAACTTATTAAACTCAATTGGTCTACAAATTTCAATCCATCTTAAACAAATAATAGAGAGATTTAATTTTTTGATTTTTTTAGTATAAATTGGGGGAGGGGTACCACAAATTCTATATATAGAATACTAATGCTCTGAAATAATTGAGAACGAAATACCAATTTTCGGGATGGAACCAGTAAACTAAGGTGTTAAATTGGATTACCACCAAATAATAAAACTAACACGCCTCTGACCCTTTTGGTAGAGATTTAATTCAAGATTGAAGGTCCCAACGATATACTATCTTGGGAGACATGTCGAAGATCCTCATCTTATCCCACATTAAAAAAGAGATGAATTCTCACCACCTTTATAAGAAATGTGGGTTACTTCATTTATTATCAATTTGTTGTTAAGTTGTACATGATGTCGCTAAAGTTACATTTCTTTCGCGTAATTTTATTTTTAAGCTATTATATTAAAATTATATGTTATTATTTAATATTTAAACAAAAATAAACACCAATTTTATTATATAGCTCAATTCTAAGTTTTTTTTTGTTAATTCAACGACATTTGGAGGATTTTGAGACTTGAACCGGTAACATTTTGATTTTTTTTTTTTTAAATCGTAACATTTTGGTTATTAAGGCCTTGAAAACCATTTTATTTTTAGTTTTTGTTTTTAAAATTTAAGGCTACAACAATTTTCTTGCCATATATTTTTTCTTACTTTAGATTGGATTTTGGAGTTTAAAAAATGATAGGAGAAGAAGTGGAGTGATATAGAAATATGAAGTATTGGTTAGAGGTTGGTGTTTTGGATAGAAGATATCGTAGGAGTATTAATTTTATATTAATGTAATAATTACATATTTGTATTAATTGATAAATTTAATATATTTATCGAACGGGTGAGTGACGCAATGGTTTCAGTGTTTGGTTGTAAAGCAATTCAACACCAGCGTCACAGGTTCGAGTCTGAAAATCGGTATTTGTCTCCCTCCCCTAATATGGTTGAAAACGATCAAATAAAAGTTCTGATGTGATGTTGGAGGAGAGGTTGACGAGCAACTGAAAAGAGGTTGACATTCTAAAAACAAACATAGAGTTGGGAAGTCCTAACTCCATCCCGTTCCTCTCCTCTACTCAACACCAAAATCCAATCACCCCTTTGAATATCTACCTCCTACATATAAAAAATAGCTTCCAAAAGCTTGTTATTTATATGATATCAAAAGTTCAAAAATATGTATTGGATGAACATTTTTTCATAAAATAATTATAAATATAGATAAATTTATAATTATTTTTTAAATTTACTAGTCTCCTAAATTTCCAATATATATATATAAGAAAGAATAAAACTTAATAAACCATTAAAATGGTTGAACATTACTATCACATTTTCAATTTTGAAAAGTCAATATTTTTTATTTGAATACTTGAAAAGTCAATATTTAACTATTATTTATTTAAGAGAACTGATCTATTATCCAATGGTACTAATTTTGTGTTTATTTATATAATGTTTTAATGTAATCCATGGCCAAACTCATCATTCTTGTTCATCATTCAACAACCTTTCGCCGATTTGAAGTTCTTCGAAAATGGCTAATCCGTCAAATCGCACCGCTCTTCTCGTAATCGACATGCAGGTTTCTCTAATTTTCTTCCTTAATTTTCACTTTCACATATCGAAAATGCTCGAATTTGATTTCTCTTCAAATTTTTCGTCGCAGAGAGATTTCTTCGATGAAGGATCTGTGTTAGCTGTTCCAGGAGCGTACGCCGTTCTTCCAGGCGTCTCTAAAGCCGTCGAAATCGCAAAGAATCGGAAAATGCTCGTCGTTTGGGTTCGTTTTTTTTTTACTTTATATTTTTACTTGGATTTGTAGTGGCTGTGAAAATACCTAGAAGATTTCAGCAATCGTGAACTAGTTTAGTTTCTTTGATGTGTTGCATTTCGTGAAATTGTTCCTGTTGTTTCTGAAATGCTTGTTGAATTGGCCTGATTTGTGGATCTTTAGAACCTGAGTACCCTGTTTGGTAGCTGAGTTTGATGCAATGTAGTGTGGGAAGATATGAAGTCTACCGGTGATTTTGGTTCGGTTTTTGTCGAATTTGTGTTGGGAAGTCCTAACTCCATCCCGTTCCTCTCCTCTACTCAACACCAAAATCCAATCACCCCTTTGAATATCTACCTCCTACATATAAAAAATAGCTTCCAAAAGCTTGTTATTTATATGATATCAAAAGTTCAAAAATATGTATTGGATGAACATTTTTTCATAAAATAATTATAAATATAGATAAATTTATAATTATTTTTTAAATTTACTAGTCTCCTAAATTTCCAATATATATATATAAGAAAGAATAAAACTTAATAAACCATTAAAATGGTTGAACATTACTATCACATTTTCAATTTTGAAAAGTCAATATTTTTTATTTGAATACTTGAAAAGTCAATATTTAACTATTATTTATTTAAGAGAACTGATCTATTATCCAATGGTACTAATTTTGTGTTTATTTATATAATGTTTTAATGTAATCCATGGCCAAACTCATCATTCTTGTTCATCATTCAACAACCTTTCGCCGATTTGAAGTTCTTGAAAATGGCTAATCCGTCAAATCGCACCGCTCTTCTCGTAATCGACATGCAGGTTTCTCTAATTTTCTTCCTTAATTTTCACTTTCACATATCGAAAATGCTCGAATTTGATTTCTCTTCAAATTTTTCGTCGCAGAGAGATTTCTTCGATGAAGGATCTGTGTGCATTTGCTTCAGAGCGCACGCCGTTCTTCCAGGCGTCTCTAAAGCCGTCGAAATCGCAAAGAATCGGAAAATGCTCGTCGTTTGGGTTCGTTTTTTTTTTACTTTATATTTTTACTTGGATTTGTAGTGGCTGTGAAAATACCTAGAAGATTTCAGCAATCGTGAACTAGTTTAGTTTCTTTGATGTGTTGCATTTCGTGAAATTGTTCCTGTTGTTTCTGAAATGCTTGTTGAATTGGCCTTTGATTTGTGGATCTTTAGAACACGAAAATACTGTTTGGTAGCTGAGTTTGATGCAATGTAGTGTGGGAAGATATGAAGTCTACCGGTGATTTTGGTTCGGTTTTTGTCGAATTTGTGCCAAACCGATATCTTCGGCTTTTTAATGATTGGGATAAAAAATGATGTCCAATAAATGAAAACATTGATTCGATTTGGTTTTTGTTCGATTTTCAATTTTTTGTATTGATTTCATTAAGAATTGAATTCCTTTTTTTCAATTTTTTGTCTCATTTTCAATTCAGTTTTTTTACTAGCTAAAAACAATTCCCATAATAACATAATGTTTTATAGTGCTTTTGTTTCATATTTCACATCTAAGTAGGAGGTTCTTCGATCAAATCTCAATACCAATATATTTTGGTTTTTCTGAGTATTTATACACTCGGTTCGGTTTGGTTTTTGTACCGGTTCTTCCATAAAAAACCAATCCAAACCAATATATTTCAGTTTTCTAAGATATCGAAATGATTGATCCAATATTATTCTAAAAGGTTGAACCGATCCAATGGATCGGTTTACTTCGGTTTGATTTCGTCGGTTTTTTTCCCCCTAATGGAAACTATTCAAACTAAGCTATGTTGAACTCCAAAAGCAAGAATGAAACTGTATGACACAAATCAAATACATACACCGAGCGGAAAATTAGAGGATAGGGATCGAGAGAAAGAACAAGGGTTTATAGTAGTCCGGCCTAAGCCTACATCCACTTTGTAATCAGAGAGAGGAAGGACTTCTATTCAAGATAGCATCTCAACATGAGAGCTTCGAAAGGGCAACAATGGGGCGAATTCCAGAGAGAACCGAAGAAGGGAAGAAGAAGCTAAAGAGTTCACCAATAAGTAACCAAATAACTACCCATCAAACCAGCTAAATAATAACAGCCAACAAATAAGTTAGGTCACATAATGACAACCTCTGATTTCAACTATTTCCATTGATTATCAGGTGTAGGAAGTCGACTTGAAAGAGAGGAAAATATTGTTTGTCGATGTGAGATTCTGACCAAAGGTTGCTCTGCCATCCAGGTTAGTAGTCAAAGCAAGCTGTAAGGACCCAACCCAAACTAGGGTCTACACCTAAGTCCTTAACTCAAAATGCATGAAAATAGTATTCGCAATCTTGGGCATGTAAACTTAAAACAAAACTCCTTTAAAACAACTCGAAAGAACAAGGTTATAAGAGTATAAATTCATTAAAACAGTCTTAAGGTACCCTAAAGTCAAAACATAACAACTCGATAAAGCATGTTCCACTTATCACGCCCTTAAATAGTTCATGCAGAAAGAAGAAATTTAGAAGACTCTAAATAGAATAATGCAGCGGGTCCCATGGTCATCTTCAGCTCGTCCGATCACCCATCTCGATTCAATCTCGTAGTACCTGTGGTATTCCACAGTGGAAAGAGTGAGTTTTGCAACTCAGTAAGGATTCCCCACCTCGGGGTAAAGACATGCATCAGGTCAAAAGCATCACGAACATGTAAGATAGCAATATAATCAAGGGGTCCACAAAACCCGAGCTCTTGGGCGAAAAGGGTTAGGAACCATGTCCAAGATCCACGCCTCGCAGAGCGGTCTGAGGCCACAAACCAGAGACCTAAAGGCCAATAGAGACCACAAATCTCTAAGGCAATCTGGGATACCTGCTCCAGGCCGAGGGATCATGCGAGTAGAGAAGCCTGGTAGCTAAGGGACCACAAATCCCACAAGTCTCATACTCACTGTGAAGGTGGATCCAGCACGCTCACCAAATGGCCACAAACCCAACCACATACCTGGAGAGCACCCTAGGCTACTAGTAAAATGCAGACAGGGCCGTGAGCCTGGTGGGCCAACCATCCACGGGAACCAGACGGCGAGGGACCACAAATCCCCCATCGAGAACGTGCCAGCCACAAACCATGCACATCCGCTTACTAGTATCCATTATCGATAGACTAACTCACCCTTAAATGTTATAAATTTAATTCATAAAGAAGCTACTTACCTAAAACTTTGTTTTCTATACTCTTTGCTTGATAACTAAATATTCTAAAGTTAGAACTATTTGTCTTATCAAATTAGTTGACATGCACAAAACAACCTAAACACTCGTTGATAATAACAAAAAATGGTGGCCCTACGAATTCATAATAAGTCGTTTGAGATAAATGTAAAGAGAGGAAAAGAGAAAAGGTCATGTAACTTTAAAAATAATAAATAAAATAAGAAATAAGAAAAAGAAGATTCGAACAAGTAATCTCAAAATTATTATATTTTATATAAGATATTGTTAAAGTTGTGCATGTGACTTAAGAGAAAGAGTTGAGTTGGGGCAAGTGCACATCATAAAGTTTAAACACGTAAGGTACTTTGAAAAGTTGAATGATAACTTGCAAATTCTTACTTGTTATTTATTTTATAAAAATCTTTTTTTCATACAAATGTACTGTCACTCTCTCCCTTTTGAAAGTGTGACAACTTTTATTTTTAAAGTGTTTTTTAATTTAGGTGAGAGCATTACTACAAAAAACAACAGTATAGTTGACACTCAACCTTTTTAAATAGTTGACGTTTATGAAAAAAAACGTCAAGTAATATATTTTGAATATGAAAAGCGTCAACTAATATTAAAATGCGGGATAAAATTTTTAGCTCTTTTTGACTTGACGTGTTAAGTATTATTATAGAGGTGTTGATATATACAACACGTCAATTTATAGTAATGAAAATGAAAATAAAAATATTATAACTAATTTAAATAAAACAAATTTAAGGGATTTAAAATAAAACAAAAAAAAGTGAAGTGTTATAATTTGAAGGTGTTAAAAATTAACATATTAAAACTGATGAGGGCATTTGATTTAGGGTTTGATTTGAAGTCTTTAAATTTGTAATTCAACTCTCAGTTGCTTGCCTCAATCTTAATACAGTCGTTGAGCTTCTGGTGTCCATCTTCTCCATCGCAAGGAAGAGCTTCCGCTTCAGGAAGGTTTTACCGAATTCTCACATCTTTTTCTGTTCTTCATTCGAAACCTTTAGATTCCTTTCGTTTGTGTTTTGGATGATTTAGTCTCTAATATCGTCTAGGTTTTAGAGTAGATCTGATTGTTCCGAGTTTTGTGTGGATGATTGTAGATTTGATTGTGCGTTTTAATCTTTTTTAGTTCATCTTGTCCAAAATCCAAGTTTTTTTAGTCACTAAAGTTTGAGATCTAGTTTCAATTTGGTCCTCATCTATTCTCCGTTACCCCTTAGCTCCAGCTTTCGCTGCCATTTCTCCGTATTCGCCTCAGGTTTGCTACTTCTCCACTTTCATTTTCTGTAATAATTGGAATGAAAGCTATGAAGCTTTTCCTTGAGATGTTAGAAAACATGAATGATAGCAATTGTTCGGCTGTATTAGTATCAATTCTCACCAAATTCTTTTTTTAAATAACCGTTTAAGGTATTAAGAGTCATTTTTAGAGAAATTAAAATTTTACCTTTGAGATTTGAAAATTTATGAAACAGGGGCGGTAAAGAGGCAGTAGAAAATGTGTATATAAATTTAAAGATATTGAAAAGGGTGGGTTTAATTAAAATATATTGTAGTCTCTTTATTTTTTTTTCTATTTTGGTTTTGAATTTTTAATTGAGTTTTTTAAAAAAAAGAAAAAATAAGGGAGTATATTTTAAGCTCAAGTCTTCAACTATTGTGTCACCCCTTGGTTTTATGAGTTTTAGTAATTAAAAACTAAGTTAAGAATTAGTTTTATGATTTTTTTTCATTGATTTTTCTTAATAAAATTACGTTAGGTTGGAATTTGAATGTTTGGATTGTTCCCTTCGTAGTTTCATTTGATTTTCTCTGATTCATTGCTAGGTTGTTAATTGCGTATCCTACTTTCTTATGGATTTTCATTGGATGGGTGTTTTAGGGGGGTTTCGTTTGAGACGTGCTATAAATTTGTTCTTCTATTCATCCAGTGCAGTTGGTTCAGTTGTGTCCTATAATCAACAATTGCGAAGCTTGGGCAATGCTGGAGTGCGAACACTAGTAGCTTGCGACGGTGCTTGTTATTATCATCCAGCTTAACTTCACCCCAGGATTGGATTTCTTACTTTTGTGATGGTACTATTTTTTTTTCTCCTTCCTGCTTACTAAAAAATAATAATTATCTAATTAATGTATACTTTTCTATTGAACTGGAACTTTGACAAAACAAATATTAGAGAATGAGAAGCAAATATTGATGTAAACAAAATTAGCAAAGAGAAAGGCAGGAGAAGCATAGTTGAGTAGATAAAGACACATCTATCACTTCAAATGTCGATAATTTTATTCATTCTTAAATCTGAGAGTAAGAAGGAATAAAAAGATAAGTTCAATAATGTTTCCCATGTACCACCCATTATTAGAAGATAAGAATATAGGTCTTTAAAAAAAAAAAGAAAAAGAATAGTTGTTAGGTCTCAACTTTGTTTTCGGGTTGAATGATAATGAGAGGTGAGATGATTAAGTCTTTGTCCTCTTAGTCATATTGCATATTATTTATTGTTTAAATCACAGGTAGGATTCCATATCGAAAGAGTTTAGATCTTATAATAATATATAAAGATAAATAGACTACTCTTCTCATCACTAATTAATTTTGACCTAGATGTTCACATTACTTAATATGGTATCAAACATTAAATCTAAATGAGTTTTTGATCTATCTTAAAGGGGCATGTTAGGATTCTGCATTAGTAAAATAATCTCATTCAACCCACTAGACTATTTTAACCTCCAACCTTTTAAGGGTAAGAAACACCTTGTCTAGTTGAGTTATGCTCATGTAGCATTAGTAAACTACATTTGTGTCTATTACCACTTTATACATCCAATGCATCTCCAATTATGTAAACTAAGGTTTTGTGTCTTGCATATCTTTTGAGTTCGAGAACTCATGGGTGATAATCTAATTTTTTTTAATTTTTTATTAATTTTTATTTAGGACCCCATTTCATTTCACCAAAACATTGCTTAGTTTTTTGTCTTCAATTTTGTATTTTGTTGTATTTGAGCTATATCTTATGGATAGAAACATGTAGATCTAAAATCATGGCAAGCATTTTAGTGAAAACCCTGGTATTTGGGACCACTCCTAGGGCATGAATCCATGAACAGAATTTCTAATTAGCATGTTGAAGGAGGTGGTTTATGCTACGTTTTCATTTAAAGGGTATCTCTCGTGACCTTCACACTCTATGCCCTAAAATTGGCCCTACACACTTGAACCCCTTCACAGTTTCCCCACCCCTTCATTTAATATCTTAATGTTTCTCTTCCATCCCATTGAAATTTAAATTATAAACTTGATTCTATGGATTGAAATAAAATAAGAATTTAATCTCTATACTCTCAATTAGAGATTTTGTTAACATTGTCCATTGTTCTTATTTAATATCTTAATGTTTCTCTTCCATCCCATTTAAACCTAAATTTAATATTTTAGGCCATGTTTGATTACCATTTGGTTTTTGTTTTTTGCTTTTGAAATTTGAACGTATTTTTACTCAAGTTTCCTGCAATATACTCCATTTTTCTTCGAGAAAGTAGGTGAATTCTAACCATATTTCAAAAAAAAAAAAAAACAAGCTTTTGGATGTACTTTTTTTTGTTCCCAAATTTTGGTATGATTTCTTAAAATATAAGTAAGATGTTGATATTCAAGTAAGATAAAATCTATGGTAAAGTAGTTGTTGTAGGGCTTAAATTTCAAAAACCAAAAACTAAAAACAAAATGGCTTACAAATGCGACCTTAATGTCTCTTCCATCCCATTTTAACCTAAATTATAAATTTGATTCTTTGGATCGTCTACACTATAAATTCTCAATTCTCTATATTTTGCTTCTCACTTAATTTTCCAACAATGCCCATTGTTCTTATTTTACTTAATCATTTGTTGGGTTGCTTATAATTCATTGCAGGTTACCTTGGGTCTATGAGAATTTGTCACATTGACCTTTCGATCTTTGATTCATATTTGATGGCCCAAACTCTCTAATCATACAGGTTTGTTTCTATCTTTGATTTTTTTTCACTTTTACAAAATGTTGCCTATGAAATTCTGTTTATTCTTTCCCTTATAAACAAGAAAAAGGTCATGTTACCAACCTGTTTAATGTTTTGTGGCTTGGTTGTTTATAGACAATGAAATGAGTTGAATGGGGTTTTCCCCAAATTTTGACTAATGCAATTCAATGCGATATAACTTTACTTCAATGTCTGGTCCTGATTTGGTTGTTTCTAGACAATGAATTGGGTTAATTTTTATATTTTCTTTACTATGTTAAGTTTTGTTTAGCTTTTTTCAAGTAGGTTCTTTATGTGATTCATTCATTTTTTCATACAAATTTTCTACTTGACCATCTTTCTATGATTGTGTTGTTTTAAGCAGCAAAGAGAGCATGTTTAAGCAAATTTTCAGTAATTGTGTTTTAAGTAGCAACTGGATGATTGATTTGAAATATTTTTTTATTGTATATTGTTTTCTGGATATATCGCGATTTTTTTTATTTATCTTTTTTTTAGAATTCTAGTGTCCATTACAAGAAGGGAGTACATAATGTTGCTATAATGTGATGAGAAATATGAGAGTAAAATCATCAAAACATGTAGAAGAAACATCACTGATGCAATATGTTCTTTATTATATTATTTAGTTTGAACATTTATTATTAATTGTCATAAACAAGTTACTATTTGAGTCTTAATTAATGTAGACATCAAATGAGTAATATCACATGTGAATCTCAAACCTGAGACTTTAAAGGAAACATACTTTCAAAATCTAAGTCTTCAACCAATGGTACTAAATTTTGTGTTTATTTATATAATGTTTTAATGTAATCCATTGCCAAACTCATCGTTCTTGTTCATCATTCAACAACCTTTCGCCGATTTGAAGTTCTTCGAAAATGGCTAATCCGTCAAATCGCACCGCTCTTCTCGTAATCGACATGCAGGTTTCTCTAATTTTCTTCCTTAATTTCCACTTTCACATATCGAAAATGCTCGAATTTGATTCCTCTTCAAATTTTTCGTCGCAGAGAGATTTCTTCGATGAAAGATCTGTGTTAGCTGTTCCAGGAGCGTACGCCGTTCTTCCAGGCGTCTCTAAGGCCGTCGAAATTGCAAGGAATTGGAAAATGCTTGTCGTTTGGGTTCGTTTTTTTTTACTTTATATTTTTACTTGGATTTGTAGTGGCTGTGAAAATACCTAGAAGATTTCAGCAATTGTGAACTAGTTTAGTTTCTTTGATGTGTTGGATTTCGTGAAATTGTTCCTGTTTTTTCTGAAATGCTTGTTGAATTGGCCTGATTTGTGGATGTTTAGAACCTGAGTACCCTGTTTGGTAGCTGAGTTTGATGCAATGTAGTGTGGGAAGATATGGAAAGTCTACCGGTGATTTTGGTTCGGTTTTTGTCGGATTTGTGCCAAACCGATATCTTCGGCTTTTTAATGCTTGGGATAAAAAATGATGTCCAATAACTGACAGAAACATTGATTCGATTTGGTTTTTGTTCGATTTTCAATTTTTTGTATTGATTTCATTAAGAATTGAATTCCTTTTTTTCAATTTTTGTCTCATTTTCAATTCGGTTTTTTTACTAGCTAAAAACAATTCCCATAATAACATAATGTTTTATAGTGCTTTTGTTTCATATTTCACATCTAAGTAGGAGGTTCTTTGATCAAATCTCAATACCAATATATTTTGGTTTTTCTGAGTATTTATACACTCGGTTCGGTTTGGTTTTTATACCGGTTCTTCCATAAAAAACCAATCCAAACCAATATATTTCAGTTTTCTAAGATATCGAAATGATTGATCCAATATTATTCTAAAAGGTTGAACCAATCCAATGGATCGGCTTACTTCGGTTTGATTTCGTCGGTTTTTTTTCCCTTAATGGAAACTATTCAAACTAAGCTATGTTGAACTCCAAAAGCAAGAATGAAACTATATGACGCAAATCAAATGCATACACCGAGCGGAAAATCAGAGGATAGGGATCGAGAGAAAGAACAAGGGTTTATAGTAGTCCGGCCTAAGCCTACATCCACTTTGTAATCAGAGAGAGGAAGGACTTCTATTCAAGATAGCATCTCAACATGAGAGCTTCGAAAGGGCAACAATGGGGCGAATTCCAGAGAGAACCCAAGAGGGGAAGAAAAAGCCAAAGAGTTCACCAATAAGTAACCAAATAACTATCCATCAAACCAGCTAAATAATAACAGCCAACAAATAAGTTAGGTCAAATAACAACCTCTGATTTCAACTATTTCCATTGATTATCAGGTGTAGGAAGTCGACTTGAAAGAGAGGAAAATATTGTTTGTCGATGTGAGATTCTGACCAAAGGTTGCTCTGCCATCCAGGTTAGTAGTCAAAGCAAGCAGACCTAGCTTGGAACCTCACAAGTGTGGTGCTATGCCTAATTGCAGTGGTTTTGAGCTGAGCTAGGATAGTCTGCCAAAAAATCCTTGTTGGTTTCCCGAGGCTTCTCTACATTTTCAATCAAACCTTCTCGTAAAAGCATTTTAATAATGTTTCGGTGACATTAGTATATGGTATTTCAAACCATTTCTTTTCGATTCATGTCGGCATTAAGAATAGAACTCGGTAGTGGGAAGAGTCCCTTCTATTTATAACTTGTGTGTCAGGGCCACATTCCTCGATAGGCATACTGCATACCCTCCCTACGAGTTGGTATTCCTCTAGGCTTAACCTCGAGGACTAGCTTGGAAATTTTTCGTTCAATGGGCCCATAACAATGCTATTTGTGATTCTTTTATTATGCTTAAGCTGATTGCTTATCACATTTTGCAACATCCATGAATTTACTACACTGACTTTTTTTAGTTAACGCTTACTATCCTTGAGTTTAACTGATTGTTGTTCACTTAGCCTGTTTGGTACTAATTGAAGAGTAAGGGGGTGAATTTTGAACTAGTTGTCTTCTATCTGATCAAATTTGCAATGTGTTAAACTAGTTCTTTTTAATCGTAGGTTGTACGAGAGCATGATCCTGAAGGACGAGATGTAGAACGCTTTCGACGCCATCACTACGGCATTGGAAAGCCGAATCCAGTTGCGAAGGGAAGTTTAGGGGCAGAGTTAGTAGAAGGCCTTGAAATAAAAGAAGGAGAATACAAGTTGGTGAAAACCAGGTTCAGTGCCTTCTTTAACACTAACCTGCATTCCCTTCTGCAGGGGATGGGAGTTACAGATTTGGTCATTGCTGGTAAGATTCAGTATTTGCGCATCGATATCCTGTATCTGTATTCGAATTTGAATTCGTAGACTGAAATAAATGGTTGATGCATACTATAGGTGTTCAAACCCCAAACTGTATCAGACAGACTGTTTTCGATGCTGTATCTTTGGATTATCATTCTATCACCCTTCTTCATGATGCGACAGCAGCTGCGACAACCGAAATTCATCAAGGTATGCGAATTTGGTGCTGAATCTTTGGATTATCATTCTATCATTCTAAATCCTAGAAAGAATAGATGGCTAAGTTTTGTGGGGTGCACAAAAAACTGATAACCTGAGCAATCTAGACTATCCAACTCAAACTGTAAGAGTTGGGTTGGACTATAAGTTTTTTGGGTTAGTTAGGTGGCGTGGGGTCACTTCTTGGGTTGACCAATTTTGACTTAATTAATAAGATAGGTTCTTAGCACCAATATGCACTAATAAAATAATAAAATATTTAATCTAGATTTAAATATATTATCATGCATTTTTTCTTTATTTTTCTTTATATATATATATATCTATGGGCTTACGAGTTGAATCTTAGAGAGAGGATTAAGAAGATTAACAACCCGAGAACCCAACTTAATCCAACCCAAAAATATATGGGTGGGGTTGAGTTGCTCTAATACATAGGGTTAGACGGGTTGGCAGATTGACCAACCCAAAAATTTGGATTGATCCAAAAAAATTTCCTAATCCAATCCAACCTGACCATGTACATCTCTAAATTTTGTTGTTGATTCTCAACGAATTTCTTCAAACATATGACAATAAAATGCTTTGAGGTGGTGAAAAAGAAAACATTACTGATAAACTTTGAAGAATAAATTGAAATGAACGATGAGCGAATTTCTGAATTTGTATGCATCAGGTAATATTACTGACATGGAAAATGTGGGAGTTGTGGTTGTAAGAGTAGATAAATGGGGTGAGCCTGATGCTTAAGCTTGAACCTCATCTGCCACTGGAAATGAAGTTTCAATTCCGACATGATCTCGGTGTTGATGATGATCTCGATCCGTCATGAATGGATAGAGATCTCGTTTTCGTCTATCACTTATCAGTATGTAAAGATGTTCATATTGAAATAGCCAAATCACCCACCCCATGTTCCTCTCACTTTCTCTTGAAGAACTTTGATTCTTTTCTTTTGTGGGGTAAAAGAAAACAACATATTCTAGGGCGGTTTGGAGTGACGTTTTTAGTGCTTAGAAACACTTTTGTTTAGGTATGTTGAGGTCCAAAAAACCCCATAAAACTTCTATAACTTTTACTTTAATCATTTGTAACTTTTGTGTTCAAACAAGAGTTTTCCTCTGTTACAACCACTCGTAATCCTTTGTTTAAGGCAGAGTTTTTGCTACCATTCATAACCTCTTAATTCATAAAGTTTTTATATTTATCAAAACTTCCATCCATTTTCAAATCACACTTTCTAAAATCCCACACCAATTTTTTTCTTTGAAAAACAAATACTGGAATAAGATTACAACCTAGCCTCCCAACGAAGGAAAAACCGCTGATGGGATCAATGCCCCCACAAACACACCCATCCTTAACCACAATTTGGAAGGTGGCCATCCAAATTAAGAAGAACAAAGAGCAAGAGAAACCTAAAACAAGGATGTGCCAATTCGAAACCATGATCTTCACTAAATATGAAAGTAAACCTTTCAAAGAAGGTTGAATTAATCTCGTCATCATTGGATGAATTTTGAAGGCCTTTGGAGGGTAATCCTTGGAGTATAAAGACTACCAAAGTGTATGACCCTACTAAAGAGATAAAGGGATGAATCAATCTCAAAAAGGTCCAAAACTTACCCTTGGCCAAACTAACCAAACACCGAGTAGAGATTCCTTTGTCTACCAGTTCCCCAGTGAAACGACACAACAAAATCAGCTTTAGCTTATTACAAAACTTCATCACTAACCTATCCCCAAACAGTAAACGGACTAAACTAATAAGAAAGCTTCTAAAATTATATCAAACGAGTAATAAAACTCTTGCACCCTTAAAAACTCTTTTTTCAAGCACTTGATGTGCACTTAATTTGGAGGGAGAAAACATCATGGTGATTGAATAAGTGAAGAATGTTTTTCTAATTACCATCAAGATCAATGGATTTGAAATTTGTCACTATTGATGACCTGATTAGTCAAAGTTGAGTTGATCTTAGTTTTTCATGAACTTTTCAACCTTTTCTATTCTCATTGAAACATTTTTTTTAAAGAAAACCAAAAAAAAAAAAAAATCAATCAAATAAAAAGTCTAATTTTGCATTTTAATGAGTTGTTATATACGAGTCTTTAAAAAGAATCTTTTGAGATATTGTTAAAGGTATACTAATCTCCTTTTCTTTTTGTGAAGAAAAAAATACGTTATACGCTAACTATAAATATATTTATGTAGGTTAATAAAGGACATCAAACTTTAATAATTTTTTTTTCATGATTATATTGTCTTTTTGTGTGGATAATATTTTTCCTTTTTCATGTACCAATTTAAAATTATTCATGTTGATAAAACTTGTACAAGAAACACATTTATTATACAATTTGATTTTGTAATTTGTTGTATGAATAAATACTATTCTAATTGGTAGATTACATAAGGAATAAATAACAACAATTCCTTTTGTATGTAATTGAAAATGAAATGTCTTGTTACTTTCTTTATTTTGCAATGTCCATTTAATTTTTTCTACAAATCTAGCCAAATTCTACAAATAATCAACAAACTCTTAAATGTATATTGGATAAAAGAAGGGGACTTAACCTTTTTTCTTTTTCTTTTTAAGTTCAAGAAGGGAACATGATTACATAAATGTTTTTTCAAAAGAGAAGAACTTTACAAAACATAGTAATTTATAATTTGTTTATAAAAAATTTAAAATAATTTATTAATGTCAATTTGTTGTTAATAGAGCCAAATTAATTGCGAAAATAAAAACAAATTCATCGCCAAATGAAGCCAGGTATGGCAGTTTGTTATTAATTTTCAATTATTTCATTACCGACAATTTGTAATTTTTTATTTAAAAGAAAAAAAAGACAGTTTGTTATTTTTCATCACAACATAGCATATGAAAAATCATGATAGTTGTATTTTTATTTTTATTTTTATTTATTCTTGAAAACGACGTCGGATTTTTATCCATGTCGGAAGGCGGACACGCAACGCAACGCAACGTTGAATTATTTATTTGTATTTTCAAATTGATTTTGAAAACGTTGAATTATTAATCTTTTTCTTTTCTTTTTCCTTTTCGATAAATATATTTCTGTTTAATATGAAATTCAGCAATGATGTAAAATTTTCAAGCGAGTTAAGACAGACTTATGATGTTTTTTTGGCATTTAACTAAACAATAGAATCAAACTAAGATCAAATTCAAATCATTGCCCTTGATTTAAAACTTTTAAAATCATAAATAAAAAAAAAATTACGTAGGTATGTACAAAACTTTAAATAATAATAATAAAAAAAGGACTAACAAATCCAATAGTAAAGGTGATTTTGTAGGTATAATAAAAAAAGTAAAGTATTTTCATCCATAACACAAAATTACAATTAATTCAAAATTTTCAAATTGAATTCTATCACTGATATAATTCAATCAATGTAGATTCAGTTTATCATGGGTTGAGTTTTATCATTGATAAAAAATTATATGTTATAGATGAATTATTTTAAAAAATGTGATACAAATGTAATATAAAAAATAGAATGTGTTGTTGAAAGTAAATTTTCAATAGTAATATCAAATTGGATTGTTTTTTCTTTAGATTGATTTGGCTAACATTTACGGTTTTTTTTAATAGAATAACCGAATTTTTGGTTCGATTCTTCTATTAATCTTTTTTTTATTTGGAGAATGTAATCTTTTTTATTCTTAATTCAACTTGAATAAATCAATAATGAAGTTATATACATTTTCTTTACGTAAAACTTTAACTATATATATTATAAATTTAACAATGTAATATTGCTCTAGTATACTTAAAGGCTTGAATTTAATTCCAACTTCAATGGTTTGATTGTTTGTCCTTTCATTTTAATTTAGCAACAAAATAATTTTTAAAAAAGTTTTGTTAAGCATGGTCATATTTAATAAATTTAAAAATCAACTTGAATTTTTTGAGTTAGTCTAACAAAATTTCACAATTCAGCTTTTCTATGTACACCATTATAATTACATCACAATAATATTTCAATAAATTATAAATGTAAATTGTCAATATAAGCATAATTTCAGTGGCAAAAAAAATTATGAATACTTGTGATTTCCTTTTGTCAAAGAAACAATTTTTTTTTTATTTGATTGTCATGTTCTTATTGTTCTTAGATGATTTGCATTACATTTGTTGATTTGTATTATTTCTTATTATGGATGGGTTTGTTGTATTCTTAGAGTTAGGTTGATTGATAATTTTCTGTTTTAGGATATATGTTTGTGAATACATTTTATTTTAATCGTTCTGATTATATATTCAATTTTTCAATATATTTTACATAATTGAAATTAAAAGGAGTAGAGTTTCGGTGGAATCACGTATGATCTACCTCAATTTTAATTTAACTATTCTTTTAATCAAAATCATATATCTTAACTAATTGAAATAAGATAATGTTATTTGTGTTAACATGAATAATAGTTCAACGATTATAAATGTACACTCATGATTAAGAGGTCGTACTAAAAAAAGACATTATCGATCAATCATCATCATTAACATTTATAATGGCTAGTTTAATTAAGTCTATTATTATAATATTACTATTGAGTCTAATGGCAGTCAAATAACTAGTATGAGTTGATAAAGTGGTCAAACGAACATATTATTTTAACATGAGTCATGACAACTTGTGATTAAGATGCATGTTATTATAACATGTTTAAATGGTTATACTATATATAATTGGGACAAGGGAAAAACTAGCACTAATCAACCAATTATTACTATCGATAGACTAACTCACCCTTAAATGTCATAAATTTAATTCATAAAGAAGCTACTTACCTAAAACTTTGTTTTCTATCCTCTTTGCTTGATAACTAAATATTCTAAAGTTAGAACTATTTGTCTTATCAAATTAGTTGACATGCACAAAACAACCTAAACACTCCGTTGATAATAACAAAAAATGGTGGTCCTACGGATTCATAATAAGTTGTTTGAGATAAATGTAAAGAGAGGAAAAGAGAAAAGGTCATGTAACTTTAAAAAAAAAAAAATAATAAGAAATAAGAAAAAGAAGATTCCAACAAGTAATCTCAAAATTATTATATTTTATATAAGATATCGTTAAAGTTGTGCATGTGACTTAAGAGAAAGAGTTGAGTTGGAGCAAGTCCACACCATAAAGTTTAAACAGGTAAGGTACTTTGAAAAGTTGAATGATAACATGCAAATTCTTACTTGTTATTTATTTTATAAAAATATTTTTTTCATACAAATGTACTGTCACTCTTTCTCCCTTTGAAAGTGTGACAACTTTTATTTTTAAAGTGTTTTTTTAATTTAGGTGAGAGAGTGTTCAAATTAAATTACGTGTATATCAACTATTTTTAAGAAATATACCATTTAATTTTATTATATTTAGATATCTAAAAAATTTATATAAAAATTAATTAATTTTTACGTGCGTGGTCACTTTGTAATTTTCAAGTTTTAGATTTTTTTTTGGTAATCACACTTGTCTCTAAGTCAATCATGTAGACATCAAATGAGTAATATCACATGTGAATCTCAAACCTGAGACTTTAAAAGAAACGTACTTTCAAAATTTAAGTTTTCAATCACTATGTCACCTATTGGGGACAAATAAAAACAACACTAATTTCAATACAAATTGAAGTTTACTTAAAAAGATTAAGAACCCATGATCAAATTGATGATCAAATATAACTTTCGAACATATGTCTATTTTTTGATGTAGTTTGTATTTCAATAAAAAAAATGTTAATTTTACATTAAACATATGTCTTGTGTTTATTTAAACAAACATAAAATTATCATTAAAATTTTGGTACATAAATATATATATAGCAAACTAGTATTCATATAATTAAAAAAATGAATCATACAACACACGACAAGCCCTAAACAATAAGGGTGGTTTGTTTGACATATTTAGGTAGTTTTTAGGTTAATGAATTATATTGAAGAGTTGTATTGAGTAGTTAAAAATTGAGAATTGTGTCGAAAACTCGTTTGGATGTAGTTTTTGTGTAGAGGAGTTAGAGTCAAAATCTTGTTTTGATGTAGATTTAAAAATGAATAGTTATATTTAGTAGTTAACAAAGAAACGATTAAAAATGAATTGTTAAAAATGAGTTATTTTGATTGATTTAATAGTAATAATTAAAAATAAGTGGTTATAAATGATTGAGTAGTTATAAATGAATGATTAAAAATGAATGGTTAGAATGAGAGTTATTTTCAAAAGTATAAATGTAGATGAGTTAATCAAAACTCGTTTGGATGTAGGTTTTAAGGAGGAGTTGATAACTCCTAATACCAACTCCTCCCTAAATATGTCAAACAAACAACCCCTAAAACATACTATTTACCACAAATGGGTAGGTGACCGCCCAAAAACAATAAATCGAAAAATGTTTACCCGAATTTTAAAAAAAACGTTTAACCTCAAAGCACTAAATGATTAAAACGAAATATTTGATCCTGTTCTTTAAAACCTTGGTAATACAACATAATAGAATTAAATGATAATGATTAAAAATAGAGTAAAACATTTTATTTATGTGACAATATTGAGTATTACAAAATTTTATTTTATGAATGAAAACAGTAGAAAAAGATCATATATAATTTTTACTATTTACAATTATAGCACATTTTTAAAAATAATTCTTTTATAGCAAATTCTGCCATTTAAAAAAAAATTATTTGCCTTTTTTATAGAAGACTTTGATAGAATCTATCATTCTCTAGTGATGGAAGTCTATCAATTTTATCAGTGATTGATTCTATCGGCTCTTATTGATAGACTCTTGATAGAATCTGATGGAAGTCTATCGATTTATTTTATTTATTAGTAATTGATTCTATCACCCTTTATCGATAGAATCTATCAATATGAAGTCTATCAATTTACAATTTTTGCTATATGTGCAAATATTTTCATTATTGTGTTATTCATGTAATATTTTATCCATTTTGTAATATACATGCAAAAATCTCATAAAAAATTATAGGTTTAAATATAATATATATTAGAAAAAAATAATAATTAAACTAATTTGACAGTACATATGTTTGGATTAAAAAAAGTAGATGAGAAAGTCAAAATTCACTTCCGATTTCTCCATTCATAGCATCTGTCTGTGTAAGTACACAGAGCAAATTATTTATTTATTTATTATTGATTTATTGATTTATCTATTTTATGTTAAATAAATTATTTTCTATTTTTGTAAGATATTCTTTTTGAACGTGGCCCGTGATTGCAATGCAAGAACGGCACGCAAAAAATTCACGGTGGATTAGTGGACCATCGTAATTATTGTAAGGCCGACCGCACCCTATCCCTCCTCTACTTTTATTCAATATGAACTTAAATTGTTTTTTTTTCTTTTAAAAAAAACTCTTAATCATTAAACGACAAAGCACAAACATTTCTTTCTCGTAGTAAATAATCATTCTTAACCATTCTTTGATCTCTTTTCAATTTTTCTATTAAATTTTACATCAAATTATTATTCAACCAGTATTAACATCAATCTCCAAACAAGTGTAGTTGATTACTTCACTATTATTAACCTCAATCTCCAAACAAGTAGTTAACCACTTTTAATTACTATTAACCACTTCATTATCTTCCACTCCATTCTTTTCTACCAAAAACAAACACACCCATAAAAAAAATCTTAATCTAGCTAATTTCGAATGGACAAAGATCAAATGATGAAAAATTATTACTAGTTGAGAGTTTTTTACTGGACCTATTATAATATAAATTAAAAATATAAATAGTTGTGATGGACCTTTCTAATATCAACCACAACATTAGTGAATTAAGAAAGATATTAGAATTTATTCTCACAAATTATTTGGATAGCTACCGAATCGTTAGAATCAACCACATCTTTCATAAGAGAAGTCTCGACTTTCTATGTGCAACTTAAGAATCTCATATTCCATAACATTAAAATGACTTCTCTTCATTTTAGAGACTTTATAGAGATAAATTTTCTTTCACAAATCTTTTAAAGAGAGATTTTCTCATTTTTCTTACACAACATAAAGCAAATGTTAACCATGGTGGAGATAGCATTAAAAAAACAATTAGAAAAAAAATTGAACCCCTAATTTAACCTTAGGAGATCCATTCCTGCACTAAAATTAGAGCAATACTTGCCAACTTATGTGTGGCTAATAATATGGCACATAAGTGCATAAAAATATATTTATAAAAAATGATGGTTTGACCAATATTTCATTACCTATGTGATATATTATTATCCTCACATTGTATTGATAAATATGAAGTAGGTACTTAACTAAAAAGTGAGTAAGTTTTGCTCCTAAAATTAGGCTAAATGAACTTGGCATCATATTTACTTCTATTTCCAATTTCTTCCCTATGGGTGTGTTTGTTTTTTTGTAGAAAAGAGTGGAGGGGTTTAGTAAAGAGTGGAAAGAAGTGGTTAATAGTAATCTGTAGTGGTTAACTATTCGTTTGAGGATTGGAATTAATATGGGTGAATAATGAACTACTTGTTTGGGGATTGGAGTTAATAGTGGTTGATATAAAAAAAAATTTTGAAAATGTGGTTGGAGTAAATAACAACAATTATATGTCTATAATTAAAAGTTTCTGAATTTTAATTATCCACCTCAATTGTTGTTGTTGTTGTTTATTTTTAATATACCTCAATTGTTGTTAACTGAACTTAAAAGACATTTTTATAGTTTATCATATTTGTTTTAAAAAAAATCAATTTTATATTTTGTTACTAAACATATGAGCAACATGAATGAAGAAAATAATAATAAATTTTAAAAATTTAGGCTAAATTTAAAATTGAATAGACCGTTAAAATGTGAATTATTAAAGAAATAGTAAAAATATATTTACCTGAAACTTGTAAAAATACGTTATTCTAGAAAATAAAGAAATAGAAAGTACTAAGATATTATGGTCTTCTTGTTTCAAAAAAGAAGAAGAAGCAATCATAGTCAAATTTACGGTATAATTAATACTCATTATACGGTATTGTTTATACATAATACTATATTAATATACAATATTGTACTAATAACATATAATATTGTATTATTATAATATCTCAAATTATATTGTATAATGAATATTAACCATACCACAATTTTTATTATGGATACAAATATTTTCAAATTTACTTAGATATTTTGTGAAATTGGACTATGCAGCACAATTTCCGTTTAGTCTATGTACTTTTAATTTTATTTTGATTCTTTTACTTTTAAATGTCAAATTTTAATTATTATAACGATAATAAAGCTAAAATTTAGTATTTGTTGTTAATTTATTACTATATTTCATTTCTAAATTTTTTCTTATTATTTTTTCAAAATTTTAGAAATATGGTTACATCAAATGTTTTATTAAGAAAATGAGGTTTTTTATGAATTAAAATTATTATTCATTGATAATTTTTTAATGAAATAATTTATTTTAAGATCGAATTTTTGAAAGTAGAATTGAATTAAATTACAACTAATTTATCAAGCTTACACGCTATTGACTTTTTCGATAGAGTTAAAATTATTTTTAGAAAGAAAATTTAAATATTGATATTAACCGAGATTAAAAGATAAATTTGATGAAATTTAAAGTGAGATTTACTAAAATTGTTTTTTTTAAAAAAAAAATAGAGATTTAATGGAGAGTTTGAAGAGTGGTTGTTTACTACCAAATACAAACGAGGGGTTGTTGAGGAACCACTCCTCATGTCCAAAGAACAAACATAGCCTATAATTGTAAATTTTTTCAATTTGTTTCACCTTCATAAATTGTTTTTTACCCACTTGAAAAGTTACCCTCTAATTTTTCTTCTAGGTCTTAAATCCTAATTTAGTTAGCTAAACATAAATTACTAGCTCAATAGTCAGCAACTAGAAAATATGTCCTTTTTATACATGTTTGAACACTTTCTTCTTTTTTCTTTTTTCTTTTTTGGCTACCATGTTTGAACACATTTTGATTGTCTTTTTTATATAAGTTTGAACACAATTTTATTGTCTTTTTTATATAAGTTTGAACACAATTTGATTGTCTTTTTTATATAAGTATGAACACATTTTGATTATTCTTATAGAAATACGCGTTATGAGCATTATACTTTTTTTTTTTTTTTTTTTTGAGGTTGACTATAAAATATTTTATTGTCCAGGGTTGACGCTTTGAAAAATGTGGGTTAATATTAACTAAAGATAATAATAACCTTTTTGATAGGTTTAGGAGATGTTTGTTTGTGGTATTTAAAGGAGAATTTAAATTGAAAATTTACTTACCCTCTTTCAAAAGTTACATTCATATAAGTTTTTATAACTATTTAAAATAACTATTTATTTTTATTACTCAAAATAACTCTTCGTTTTTAACCACTTATTTCTAATCATTTATTTATAATTACTCAAAATAATTCCTCAATACCAATTACTCTTTTTTAATTATTCATTTATAATCAATCAGAATAAATAATTCTTAACCATTCATTTATAATCATTATTTTTTTTAATTACTCAAAATAAATACTCATTTTAAATTCATATTCAAACAAACAATTATCTCTAGCTTCTCTGCAAAAAAACTACATTCAAACGAGTTTTTGGCTACAACTCCCAATTTTTAACTACTCAAAATAATTCCTCAAATTAAAACCTCATCCAAAAACTTTTAAAGTTCAAATTTCCACCTCAACACTAACCTAAAAAAATAATAGCCTAAAATTGTGTTGCTTTAGTGAGTAACCTTTAATTATTATAGGTCAAAAGAGTAGAGTTCTAAAGACATCTTGTATAACCTAGTAATTATGAGATTATAAATTTGAATCCTCATTTCTCTAATATTGTTGTAAAAAAAAACCTTAACCATTATAGACTAACTTTAATCATCATAGACTACGAATCTAATAATCAAGATAAATTTTGAAGTACTAAGAGGTCACATGTTCATATATATGATAGCTATTTAGTATTTAAGTAGGAATTAATATTTTTACAGAATTTTTGGACATTTAAATGTTTTAAAATCAGACCATATATTTTGTCATATTAATAGGTGCACATAAATTAACCCGGAATATAACGAATATTTTTTTAAACAAAATGATAAGTTGAAGACATCTAGCTGCTATTTCTTGGAGGAGTTGAAGCTGGCCAAAGCTGTTGTTTAATTTTCATGTGTTCCTCTAATTTAGTTTTCTTAATTTTATTAAATAAATTAAGCTTAAAATCTCATTACAAGCTAGCATCAAGCACATGACAAGCAGAATAAATGCTTGAATAATAGTGGACATATATATATAATTAAGATATATAGTGATAATATTTGATTCTCTAGCTGGAAAAAAATAGTTGAGTTATCTGAATATCTAAGAAGAGTTAGAATCCAGTTATTATCAAAGATATAGAGGACTTTTTGTTAATTCTTCACATGCTCTTTTTGTTTAACTTTCTTAATTTAGTGCTTAAAAAAGAAAACCTTCTTAATTTAGTACTACTTTACAAAAAGTATAGCTCAAAATATAATTTGAAGTTAAATAATAAAAGTAAGGGTAATTATAAATTTGGTCTTTTTAAAGAAAATCTAAATTTATTTTATATAATTTTAAAAGCTAAAATTGATTAGTCTCTATAGTTAAGAAAAAATAAATATTAAAGCAAAAAAAACTTCAATAACATTTTGTATAGCCAAATAACTAAGATTATGGGTTTGAATATTCCTCTCTTAAATTGTCGAATTAAAAAAAAAAAGTTAACTCTTATGATTTTAGAAACTAGGTTTATATGCTTTATGATTTGAAAAAGATCTAAAAATTAGTATATCTCGCAATTACTCACGAATTAAATATATTAATTAACTAATTAATTATAAGTTGAGAGACTAATTAAAGAAAATAATCGGTCATTTACCATATGAATAGTTATTATACATGTAATTGATTCATCAACAATTATAAATACAATGTATTATTCTTTTTTTAGGTTTTTATGGAATCTTAAAATTTATATTCTTGTTTTTAAATACACGATAACTAAATTTTAAATTATAAACTCTTAAGTTAAGCAGAGCAATAATTTAATTGCACCTTCATATGAGTTTTGTAGTTGGAATACAATTTCCTATTGTACTCCCAAAAATAAAAATAAATTATATCTTTTAAATGTAATTTTATTGGAACTATAACCACCAAAATTATAATTTAGTAAAAAATAAATTAGGTTTATGAATAATTAATCCATAAGATCATAACCCCATACTTGCGGTGCCTTTTAACCGCCGTCCCAAAGCTGCCCAGACAGCGCCAGCGAAATTCAACTCCCTTCAAAAATAATTTTAAAAGTTGATAAAAACCCTTTTCCTTTTTTTTTTTTTTAATTAATTTATTATTATTTGGGAATTTGTCTTCCATATCATTTTTTTTTCATTACAATTGTATCACATTTTTTAAAATAATTTCATTCATAATACATTTTGCCCAAAATTCATATTCTAACATTATTTGACTTTTATTAGTTCAACTGATAAACTTTAAACTTATATCAATTCAACGGATAGATTTTAGACTTATATCAGTTCAACTGATAAACTTCTATCAAGTTCAACTAATATATTTCTATCAGTTCAACCGATAGACTTTAGACTTTTATCAATTCAACTGATAGACTTCAATCGATTTTAAGTAATTGAACAATGCAAATTGATAGACTTCAATCATTTTTGTGCCACAAAAAAATAAGTTTGAAAATTATGCTATACTTGATTATTTTTTTTTTAATATACGTGCAAAATTCTCTTATTATTTTTTCATTTACCAAATAAAAAAAAACACATTCTTTAATGATTATAATATATTTATTTCCAAAATTCTAGACAAGCCATCTCATCACTACAATGACCCCTTTTTTTATAGGATTCTCCACAACTCACAAAAAACCTATCTCTCACTCTCTCTCCCCAACTATTCTTCCTCCTTCAACAAAAAAAAAATCCAAATCCAATTCCAATTCCAATTCCAAATCCCAATCTAAATCTAAAATCCTTCAATGGAGCAACAAAGCTCTGCAGCAATGCAGAGCCCGGATGCAACTCAAACGACTCCCGAACCTAAATCTAAAAAAGGAGGTCTCCGCACCATGCCCTTCATCATAGGTACGCAATTCAAAACTTTTAAATCTATCTACATTACAAAGTCATCGATAAAGGCTCATACTAATCGATCGGCTCGGTCCACTTTGCAGCGAGCGAGTCGTTCGAGAAAGTGGCGAGTTACGGGCTGCTGCCCAACATGATCTTGTACTTGATGAAGGATTACAATTTGGGATTTGCTAAGGGAAATAACATACTGTTTTTTTGGTCTGCTGCTGTCAATTTCATGCCTCTGATTGGTGCATTTCTTGCTGATTCTTATTTGGGTCGATTCCTCACCATTGGCCTTGGCTCCATTGCCAGTTTCTTGGTATTTTCCTTTTCTAATTAATTCATTTGTTTTTATTTTGTCATTTATTGGGGTTTTTTTAGATATAATTAATTTGTCGGTTTCCACTAGTTTTCAGCGTTGAAAATAATGGAAAATATGAGTTGCATTGATTTCAGGATTTTATTGGATTAATCTTGCATTAATTAGTTTGAGATGGCGTTTCTTAAAGTACAATTTTTTTTCAAAATTTTGCTTTTCTCAGGAGTGTTTGTTTGACCTATTTATTGAAGATTTAAATCTACAAATCTCACGTAATCAAATTTTTATAATTTTTTATTTTTATTATTAAAATAAAAAATGAGAATTTATCATCAGCAGCACATTTTACCTTTTGTATTACATTTGTAGCACAATTTCTAAAATAATTTCATCTATGTCATATTAATTTCTATCAGTGATAAAACTCAACTAGTGATAGAACTCTATTTAAAATTCTATCACTAGTAGAAAATTCAAGCAGTGATAGAAGAAGTCTTTCATTGATTGAATTCTATCACTAATAGAATTGTGCCAGTGATAGAATTCGATTTGAATTTTTTGCTACAAATGAATTAGTTTTGATTTTATGCTATAGATGAAAATATTTTGTATTTTTTTGTTATACATGCAAAATCCCCATAAAAAAATTTATTTCTAACTATTAATTTATAATCTTTCAATCATTTCTAACATTTCATTATTAATCATTTAAAATAATTTATTTTTAATCATGCATGTTTAATCATTTTTTAATTACTCATTTAAATCTATATTCCAACAAGTTTTTTACACTAACTTTTATTAAAAAAAAAACAACATTTAAACGTGATTTTCTTCCATCAAAATGTCCAGAACGTCGAGTTTAAATTTGAGATGTTGTTTAGATTTCGTTCTTTTAAGTCCCAAAATTGAACTTTTATTCGATGTTCGTTTTTAGTTTTTTCGAAATCGAACTTGTGACGCTAGTGTTGAATTGATATACGACCAAATAATGAAACTATTTCGTCATTGACTTATTGGGTGTATGATCATCATTTTAATTTATATTATGTTATGTAATTATGATTTTGTTATTTTAAAAATAAGTATTATTAAAATATTAAGATAAAACAATGGATTAAAAAATATTTTGACCTTTAATTTTAACTTTTTTACGGCTTCTTTTAGAGAAAGTTACTGAATTTTTAGGAAGATCTTCTGTGGGAAATATATATTTTTTACTTGTTTCAGAAGTCTATTTCTCACTCATTTTTTTTACCTTTTGTCTAATAAAGGTGTCAGTGATTGAGATGGGATAATACATTACTATTTGTTTAAAAAAATAATAAATTACTGTTTGTTTACTTTTTTATTCATAAAAATGCAGACTTTTTACTTTTTATATTATTATTGTTCCAGTGGGTCTTGCTTGTGTTTACGTATGTCAGTTTCTCTTTGTTTTTTCCCTTAATTTCTTCCTTCATATAATGTTCTTTGCTTCACATTATTTTATTTTTATTTTTTGAAATGATTCACTTTTTATAATAAACTTTCAGGGAGTTTTTTTTTTGGAAAGACTTTCAGGGAGTCTAGGTTCTATTTATTATTATTATTTTTTAGTATAATTAGGTTTGAATTACAAATCTCTCTCTCTCTCTTTTTTAATATATATCGGGGGAAACTCATTAATAATCGGACAACGAAACCATTATACTATTCATCCATTCCTTCAAATTTCTTAATTCTTAAATATTTAGAATATCAACTAGTCAAAATCATAACTGGTTCTAATCCCACTACTCTTAAAATTAAACATTTTGATTTTTCTAAATTGTCTATTTGAACTAGGCAATTTTAATCGTTGATCAACAAGAGCCATAGATAGTATAAATAAATAGTATAATTGTGTGTCTATAATTAAAAAGATATAGATTCGAACCTTCGTACTTTTAAATATTATTGATGTTAGTAATTTGAAACCATGACCTTTTAATGATTAAATTGCAATTTTGTTGTTCATGAATATACTTATACAATTGAAACACTAAAGTCCTGTTTGATAACAATTTCTATTTTTATTTTTAATATTTTAAAAACAAATTTGTTTTATAATCAATTTTAGTTTTAATTTTTAAAAATTTAAAAATATTAAAGGAATTATAAAAACCAGAAAAAGTAGCTTTCAAAAATACATTTTTGTTTTTGTTTTAAAAAAAATATGAAACAATCAAGAATAAATAGTAACAAATTAAAAAAATATATAAACAAAAAGTGATTTTTGAAAAAAAAAACTCACACATATTTTTTTGTTTTTAGTTTTCAAAAACATAAACCAAATGAGTTATCAACATATATGATTTTTATTTTTTAAAATAAAAGGTCAAAATTAAAAAATGAAAAATTAGAAACAAAAAGTAGAATGATTATCAAACCCGATCTAAATTTTGTAGTGATTAAAAAAATATGGATACCAACAAAAATAATAAGGTACTAAATGATCTAAATGATTCCTAGTGCCACAATTTTGGGACGGATTAGTGATGTCGTGGGTATAAGATAACGAAACTCTAATTTTTCAGTTTTTTTTTTTTTTTTAAGTTAATGAATGACTTAGTTTTGAAGCCTTGGAGGTAAGTTCATGAATCTAGTATATAATCAAATAAAATTCTAACCTATAAAATTAATTTGTCATCTTATTGGGAGAAACAGAAAAACTAAAATAATTATTATTAAAAAAAAAAAAAAAAAAAAAACTGGACTAAACGTCGTCGTTTTGTTCTGAAACAGGGCGTGTTACTCCTCTGGCTAACAGCAATGATCCCATCCACAAAACCGCCCGCCTGCGACCCGACCCGGCCGGAAACCTGCCAATCCCCAACGGCGGCGCAAATGGCATTCCTCGCCGCCGCCTTCGCCCTGATGGCGATCGGTGCCGGCGGCGTCCGCCCCTGCACCCTGGCCTTCGGCGCCGACCAATTCGACCGCCGCGAAAACCCCAACAACAAGAGGATGCTGGAGCGGTACTTCGGGTGGTTCTACGCCTCCGCCTCGTTCTCCGTTATGATCGCGCTGACCGGAATCGTGTACATCCAGGATCACGTCGGGTGGCGGGTCGGGTTCGGAGTTCCGGCCGGGTTGATGCTCCTGGCCACGTGTCTGTTCTTCGCGGCTTCCTCGATTTACGTCAAGCAGAAGGCCACCAAGAGCTTGTTCACCAGCTTTGCGCAGGTGGTTGCGGCGGCGTTTCGGAACCGGAAGATTGTGATTCCGGCGACGGCGACGGCGGCGGCGGATAAGTGGTTTTATGTTAAGGGTTCTTGTTTCACTCGGCCGTCTAATAAGCTCAGGTATTTTTATTTTTTAAGTTTTTAAATTTAAAAATATCTCTACATATACATATATGTTTCTTTTTTCCTTTTTTAAATTGGATTATATTTGGTGAACCACTATTTTAAAAATATTACAATATTAGCAAAATATATATATATATATAATTAGTAATCATGGTTATACTGTATACAAATTATACGATATAATTAATATACAAAATATGTATTAATACCTAAATTATATGCTATAATGAATATTAAAAAATTCAAATTTACCTAGATTTACTATTATTTTGTGAAATTGGCCTATACACCACAATTTCCCCCCCCCCAAAAAAAACTAATTAATAGTTAATTTTTGTATTTTTCCACTCAATCTAAACTAATAATATATTATAGGTATGTATTATTAATTAATAAGATGAATTCTAAGTATATTAATAGGGAACAATGTATTTATAAAATAGGTATTTGCGAGTATGAGTTGCTTTTTTTTTTAAGAATAATAATATTAACATAACTCGATAGCTCAACTTAATCTAATCTGAAAATTTATGAATTAGGTTGCTATAATATATAGAGTTGGATGAGTTGGTAGATTTGTCGATAAAGTTTGAATTGGTTCAAAAACTCTTTAACCTAACATAACCCGAACTAAGAAAAACCTTTTATTAGTTATCATATTTTGAATTTGATTTTGTTTAAATAATTGAAAGTAGGAATTCAAATGCATAATCTTATATACACATTTTTCATAACTTCTCAAATATAAACCCATTAATATTGTTGAATTGTGTTGTTATCTGATTTTATATAATTCTCTTCTTCATGACTTTGAATTTTCAAACTTTGTTTGAATCATTAATTATGCAAACAAAAATAGGTAAATATTTGGTCAATAGCATGTGTAAGTTAAAAGTGTGTTTTTATGAAAAAAATAATAATAAAAAGTGAAAAGTGCTCGATATGGTAGTTACAAGATGATTTATGAAATATAGTTAAATCATAATGGTTGATTAAAAAAATATAAAATTACGAGGATAATTTGAAATTATATTTAAATCATGTAGGTTAAATAAAAATTAAATTTAAATATGTTTAAATTTTTGGGACAAAGTTTGTGATTGAAGAAATCATTATTGAAGTGAAAAGGTAGTTTTGTTCAATGGATTATTGATTTTATATACCAATAAAGTGAAATAACAATTTTGAACTTGTTTAAAAAATAATCAATTTTGAGCTGTTATGGTATTATTAAATTATATTATACGTGTCTTGTTGTCGTGACAATTAATGTTAAGCATGTGATTATACTTTATTAATCTCTCTTTCTTTAACGTGCTTTCTGCTTTTAGAAGAGAGTTATTTATTTATTTTTATTTTTAAAAAAAGAAATTCTAAAAGTTTATTTGACTAGTCGTTTTCTTAAAAGCACTTTAAAAATAAAGAAATTTAAAGTAATTAAACTTTGAAGGCAAACTTCTTTTTTACTTTCCTCGACTTTTTATTTATTTATTTGTTAAATTCCCATTATGATTTTTGGGTTTTGTTGTTAGTATCTTGAATTTATGACATGTTAAAAGTAGGGAAAAAATCAAGATAAGAAATATCCATTCCATAAATAGTTTAAGATTAATTTTTTTCCTATTTTTTTATTCGAATTTGTAACCTGAATTATTTTACAACACTGCTTTTGCTACAACCTCTTTTCTATTTATTCATTGAATTATGTTAGAATTTTATTTATTACGTACTAATTAAAAGATTAATAAACCAAAGTTCGATTTCGGTCATCATCTTTCATTTACTAAAATTTTCAAAATGAATACATTAAATTTAAAAAAAAAAAAACTCAAAACTAATATCTTTGGCCTGAATTGGATTTTTCATGTTCTTTTTAGAGGAAAATGTTTGTTATTTTTTAACATATAAAAAGTGGTATCATTGGATGAAAATTCGAATCTATAACCTCTTTTTTATTAGTTATACATTTGTGTTGCTGATTTTTTTTAATATCTGTTAGCTTGCGAACACCTCGACACTATCATATCACATATCAAATGATTATACAATATTTATATGTCAATGAAATTCATAAAAAAAAATTAATTTTTAGATAGATAATCATAGGGGTGTACATGGTCCGGGTTGGGTAGGGTTGAATGATTTTTTTGGACCAACCCAACTTTTCGGGTTGGGTAATTCGCCAACCCATCCGACCTTATGCATAAACGCAACCCAACCCAACCCAACCCTAGATTTTCGGGTTGAGTTGGGTTGGGTTCTCGGGTTATGTTACTCTCTTTTTTTTCTCTAAAAAATTCAACTCATAAGCTCACAAATAGGTTAAAAAATGTTGATACTATACTACAACTCATTACCTATATAATTAGTGCAATTCTTTATTTTTAGAAGACTTACAAGTATTCTAAAAAATTATCTTATTATTATATCTTGCATGCACACACATAAAATACATATAATATTATTTGTTCGGGTTGGGTTGGGTTGGGTTGGGTAGTCCAGGTTGCTCGGGTTACCGGTTTTTTTGTACACCCCTAGATAATCATCTTGTTCAACCACTATTCTTGCTCGTCAAAATTATATCTATGACCTTAGCTCTAGTGGCAAAAGCCAAATAAGATTAAGACATAAATTAATTATTTCGTTCTAGCATTTCTTTTATAAATCAAATTAATATAATAAAACGATTTTTAAACTTGAAATTTCAAAAAAATATATATTTAAAGTCTAAACTTTCGACCAATCACGCTATAGTTAGAAGACAATTTTACCCTATAGCATGATTGATTAACTTCTTCAACCTTTTTGATCTAGTATACGTTAGAAAGTTGAAACTAGTTAACTTCAATCCGTTTAATAACCAATTAATTTTTTTATTTTCTATCAAATTTGTTTAATAAACAATTTTAATTTTTGTTTTTAAAATTTTTAAAACATTTAAAAAAAATCTAAAAACTAAATATTTTTTTAAAAAACAAGTTTTTGTTTTCATTTTAAGTAAAGTATGGAAAAAAATATATTAAAAAACTAAAAAAAAAGAAGAAGTGATGTTTGAAAACAAAATTTAATTATTAAATATATTTTTTGGTTTTTAATTTTTAAAAACATAAAACTAAAGTTAATTATTAAACACATAGTGGCTGTTTGTTTAACATATTTAGGTAGTTTTTGAGTTATGAAGTTATATTGAGAGTTGTATTGAATAATTAAAAATTGAGAGTTGTGTCAAAAATTCGTTTGGATGTAATTTTTGTGTAGAAGAGTTAGAGTTAAAATCTTGTTTGAATGTAGATTTAAAAATGAATAGTTATTTTTAGTAGTTAAAAAAGAAATTATTAAAAATGAATGATTAAAAATGAGTTATTTTGATTGATTTGATAGGAATGATGAAAAATAAGTGGTTAGAAATGATTGAGTAGTTATAAATGAATGATTAAAAATGAATGGTTAAAAATGAGAGTTATTTTTAAAAGTAAAAATGAAGAAGAGTTAATAAAAACTCGTTTGGATGTAAGTTTTCGAGGAGGAGTTGATAACTCCTAATGCTAACTCCTACTTAAATATGTCAAACAAACACCCCCTATTAATGTTAATACAAAAAATATAGTTTTTATTAAAAAAAATTAAAGTAAAAATACAAAAACCAAATATGAAAAATTAGAACCAAAAAAACAAAAAAAGGAAATAGTTATTTTCAGTAATTGAGTAATTAACTTAGATTAATGTTAATAATAATAATAATTAGGGTTTGGAATTTGCGTTGGTTTAGGTTTTTGAACAAAGCGTGCATAGTGAAGGATGAAGAGCAAGAAATATCCGCCGACAGCAAAGCTTCAAATCCATGGCGGCTGTGCACAGTGGAGCAAGTGGAAGAGCTCAAAACCCTAATCAGAGTGATTCCGATCTGGTCCACCGGAATCATCCTCTCCGTCACCATCAGCCAGAGCTCCTTCCCTCTCCTCCAGGCCAAATCCATGGACCGCCACCTCTCCTCCGCCTTCCAGATCCCGGCCGGCTCGTTCGGCACCTTCGTCATCGTCACCATCGTCCTCTGGGTCACCCTCTACGACCGCGCCATCCTCCCCCTCGCCTCCAAGCTCCGAGGTAAACCGGTTCATTTCTCTGTCAAATCGCGGATGGGAGCCGGTCTGGTCTGCTCCGTTTTCTCCATGGCGGTCTCCGCCGTCGTGGAGGGCATCCGCCGCCGTAAGGCGGCGGATGCCGGCATCGTCGACGATCCCGACGCGGTCGTCGCTATGTCCGCGTTATGGCTCGTTCCGCAGTACTGCTTGAGCGGATTGGCCGAGGCGCTCAATGCGATCGGCCAGACGGAGTTTTACTACTCCGAGTTTCCGAAATCGATGTCGAGTGTGGCCTCGTCTTTGTTCGGATTGGGAATGGCGGTGGCGAATCTGCTGGCGAGTGCGATCATGAGCGCTGTGGATCATTTCACCTCGAGAGGGGGCAATGCGAGCTGGATCTCGAAGAACGTTAATCGGGGTCGGTTCGAGAATTACTACTGGCTTCTTGCGGGTTTGAGTGTGATCAATGTGGTGTATTTTGTGTTTTGTAGCTGGGTTTTTGGACCTTGTGTCGATCGGGGGCGAACCGCGATGGATGGCGGGAGGATTAGCTCGAACGAGGAGGAGTTGTCGATGGTGTTGGAAGGTAGGGTTAAGGATGAAGATGGAGAGTTGCAGAAACTCAAGGAATTGCAGGCTTGAATCTGTTCTTGTGTGTGTGTATATATGTTCTTTTTTGTGGTTAGTGTAATATTTGTTTGTTCAAACCGCCAAAATGGGGCTTCATCATAGATATTATATATAATCTTAAGTTTGCATTTGCATATATTCTATATTTTGATGCTCCTTTGAGTTAAATTATCTGATCAACTTATTATATGCATCTCAATTGGTGGGGAACGGTTAATTATTATGGGTCCTAGTGGTGAAAAAAGGCTTTGGGAAACTAGTTCCATCCACGGAAGACGCCTATCTAAATTTAAGTTACTACGGTTTTCTTGACATTTAAATGTTCTAATAAGGGTGTTCATCGGTCGGTTGGAATCGGTTTTAGGCTAAAACCGACGCCGACCACCGATATGTCGGTCGGTTTACATCAGTTCTTTAAGGGTTGGAGATTTCGACCGACTTTACAGATGGTCAGTCGGTCTCGTCGATTTTGTTATGTTTAGGACATGAAAAGTAATAGTGTAAAAGAAAAAGGCCCGAACAATGTGAGAGTAAAAAAGAGCAAATATAGACTAAAGAAAAGGTGAGGGTGGCTGACTAGTTGAGAAAATTGGAAGATGAAAAGATTATAGAGAAAAGAGAGAGAAAAGAAAAGAGAAGGGGTAAGAAAATCGTTGTGAAAACAAAAGAAATAAGAGAGGAAAGATGAAGAAAGAGAAATAAAGAAAATATGAAAATAAAGTTAATGACTATTTTAAAAAAGAGAATAACTTGCCTTTTCATTCATGAGAGCTAGTCCATCCTTAAGAGCCATGTGGTATTATGTATGTCACATAATTTCTTTTTTTAAATATCATTATATTTAGGAATATGTTTTCAATAATAAATATGTGGTCTCAATTGATTTCAAGTAGAGAGAGCTTTCTCATTCATGAGAAGGCAAGTTTTTCTCTTTAAAAAATATGTAATGATGAAATTTATTGAAAATGAAAACTGTATGCAGTGTGGTAGAGTGAGTCAGTGACAGACATTTAATGCATTTTTTTCTTAAGAACAAAGAAATGACCCTTCGTGAGTAAAATATTTCGGTCGGTCGGTTTACCATTTTTTTTCAGTCATTTCGACCGACTCATGAGTCAGTTTTCCTCTACTTAAATCGACTTCCACCGACTTTTTCAAAAAATCGACCGACCAACGTCGGTTCGGTCGGATCGATTTTCGGTTTTTTGTTGAACACCCTTATGTTGTAGGGTTAGACGGCAGTATGTCCTCTGATATTAGTTGAAGTGCTTGTAAGTTAATCTAGACCGTCACGATTAAAATTTAAAAAAAAAAAAGAAAAAAAAAGTAGGCGGCTGCTACTTCAACTTGAATAGTTCTCTCTGAGTTCTTTATTATTCATGTGATTCTCGTATGATTCTTATAAATATTATATTATACATAATCTCAAGTTTACATTTGCATCTATATATGCTATACTTTAATGCTCCTTTGAGATAAGTTATAAACATTTATGTTTGGATCAACTTAATGTTTTTAAAGGTTAAAGGTGGTCTCTTGAAGAAGTGAGGCATAAGTCTCGAGGCAGAATGAGGCGTAAGTCTCAATTAAAAATACATAAAACATAACACCGACACTAATAGAATTGAGCTTTTTATTAAAAAATAATTTCATTGATGAATGAAACATAAGTGAATTCTCCAACCACCTATAGTGAATACAACATAGAACTCCAAAAAGAGATGTTAGAGAAAAATAAGCCATCTATATTATTATGGTTCAAGCCCTTATATTATAAGAATGAAAATATTAATACTATTCTTCTAGTTATTCTACGAGGCATAGGAATTATAAGTCTCAATGCGTTATCATCGAGGCGTAAGACTCGAGGCTAATAATAAGAGTCTCAACCTCAAGGCGTAAGCCTCAATAACCTTTGGGACCAACTTGTATGCATCTCAATTACTAGATAGCGGTTACCACAACTTGAATATATTATCTCTCAATTCTTTATTATTTATGTGATTCTCATAAGGATTCTTATAAAGATTATATTCGCCTTAAAAGTAATAAGTAGGATTTATAAGACCCATTTGATCAACAATCATTTCCTTTTTATGATCTTTCACTGACAAGATTAAGAAATGAATGGGGTTCAGTAAAGTTTGCAACTCACTCCAAAATCTAACTTGTTTCTGTCTAAAACTGTTTGATATTCAGTTGACTAGGAATTGTAAAACATTATTGAGAAGCTAATTAATTACTACTGGTGAATGTTTATGCCCCATTTTTAATCACCAGCTTTTTCTTCAACTCTTTCTTGTTCACCTGCAGATTAAAAGAAGTTACAGTCTCAACCAGACAAAAAGAAAAAGGCAGAGAATCAATGTCTGTTGAAGATGCAACTGACCTTTCCCATGGCGTTCCGAGGCAGCGAGTCCTTCAACAGTAACACGGTCGGTAACTGGAAAACAAGCGCGTCGTTAGGCTGCCTTAGTAAGGTATTTACACATATATGACAGTTTTAACAACTAAAAAACTCATAGGCTTAGGCTTGGGCTTGACATTAATTTGTAAACACCTCATGTGACTCCATTCCTTCGATGTCTCCCGGTTCCTGGGTATAGTGGAGCAAAGCTCCGATTTCCCGATTTTAAAAAAACAACTAAAAAACTCATCTTTGTACGATTACCTTGTATGGATCAAGCTTGTGTTTAGCCCATGTGCGGAGTTCGATCATTTAAGCTCATAGAAGGCTTGGAGTGATCAGGGTGAAGCACAATAATTGCACAGACACGTTCTCCATAGTCTTTGTCTGGTAATCCCAACACACAACATTCTATGACAGAAGGATGCTGCACAACAAAGTGATTTGGCTGCTGGTCATTTCATGTTTTTTATTCTTCTTTTTTAGGTGTTTGGATTAGGAGTTATTTGGAGTGGTTAGAAATTGAAGAATTGCAGCAAAAATCTCATTTGGATGCGCCTTTTTAGAGGAGTCAGAGACAATGGCTTGTTTGGATGTGGATTTGAAATGAGGAGTTATTCTGAGTAGTTAATAAGTAGTTAGAAATGAATGATTAGAAAGAGTGATTAAGAATGAGTAGTTATTTTGAGTGGTTAGAAATGAATGATTAAAAATAAGTGATTGGAAATGAGGAGTTATTTTAAGTAGTAAAAATAAGGAGTTGTTTTGAGCAGTTGCAATAGCTCGTTTGAATCTGGTTTTTTGAGGAGTAGTTAGTAAATACTCATTTCTAAATACTCCATAAATTCAACTGACAAACACCCCTTTAGTGCGGTGGGTGTAGGGGTTGTTTTTCACTTTTATTTAGAGAAACAAAAGGAAAAATAGAAAGGGAAATGGAGTTACCTGCAAAATCCCTGATTCGATCTCTAATGCCGATAACTTAAATCCCCCGACTTTGACGATATCTGCGTTTATACCTGAAACACCAGCCATGGAAATGAAAAAAAGTTACGGACACTTCAAAACAGTTTTCAGATCATCAAGAAGTTGTTTGGTTGAGGAATCGTAGAGTTAATATTTTGAGTGATTAGAAATTTGAGTTTTATTAATACCTCGTTTGAATGTAGTTATTTATAGAGGGGTTGCAGTTAATAACTCGTTTGGGTGATGATTTTTGTAATAGGGTTGCAGGCAATAACTCGTTTGGATGTGGTTAAAAATGAGTGATTATTTCGAGGGGTTAGAAATGAATGATTAAACATGAATTATTAGAAATGAGTGATTATTTTGAGTAATTACAATAGCTCATTTGGATGTTGTTTGAAGAGGAGTTGTAAAATCTCATTTGTAATAGTTCGTTAATTACGTCAAGCAAACACCCTCCATGAGGAGGAGATTATGAAGTTTATAGGGACGAGATCGACATGATACGACTAGATTTTACGAGATGATGTTGAGACTGACCCACCCAGCTCACATGTTGCAGGTATTAGAGAGGTGACAATAGCTAAAGTTTTTCCCCTTTTTGGTAGAAATAGATGATATGAAATTAGAAAGAAACAAGAAACGGCTGGGAAAGATGTGGCATGAGTTAGTTATACAGCTATGGACATGTAAAGATGGGGTATTTGATCATGATATATAGATTATAAACCCTTGAAACAATATTCGAGAATATGAGAAAATAAGTCTAACAATAATAATCGAATAAAATAAATACACGCATATATAATTATGTTATAGGTATAAAAAAAAGTTAAACTAAATAATTAATTCGGGTTGGTTGGATTTGATTAATTTTAAGCCAACACTTAACCCAGTCCAACCCATGAACATTTCATAATTTTGAATCCAACTCAATCCAAAAATGTATTTAACCTAACTTAACCCGTCAAATTGGGTTGGGTTGGGTTGATTCGAGTTATTCGAGTTTCTGGTTGTTTAAACACACCTAGTTGGTACACGTTTTCCACTTATGAATTCCAAGTTTCTAATTCGAACTGTATCGACCAACCCGCCAGTTTAATTGGAACGACTTGAAATATGGCTGGTTCCACAACAGTTTTCATTTCAGCCCAAAAATCGAGTCGAAACAAGCTGTTCACACCTCTAATTTCAAATAGGGTCTCCTCACAAAGGCCTAACCCTTTACACTAATCTATTTCCCTTCATTTACAAGACTAAGCTAGTAGTACATATATAAAGCTAGTAGTACATATATAGGCATCTAGCCTTAACTAAAACTCACCCGAAAATTTTCGAGAACGTGGGGAACGGAGTTCATGAATGCTCATCTCGACATGAAAGCAAGCAGAACTCGAATGAGCATCGATCAAATGAGGAGGATGACGATTAAAGATAGAAGAGTTCATGAAGAAAGAGGAGGTTTGTGAGAAAAGAAGAATGGACAAAATGTAGAGTGGGTTGTAGCTGATTTGTGATTTATAAACTAATGAACTGTCACTAATCACTATGTTAAAGCATATTTTTTTTACTAGTCTTATATCACTTTGTAGTATAATCTTTCTTCAGGCTTTTTCTAAACTATGCTGTTGTTCTTTTGTATCTGGAATGTTTGGTCTAATTGGGCCTCTTGCTTGTTCAACTTCAATGTTGCCTTTGGTTAAACAAAGGCAACATTGAAGTCAATTATCTCCTCTCTTTTTTTACCTATTTATTATTCTTTTTTTTAAAATTAGTATGACAAAGGTTCATGCCATGTCAGAAATGATTTGAGAATAATTATCTGTGTTTAAGTGACAAAAATAGCTATAGAAAAGTCCTTAATTGTGTTTGGGATACCAAGAATGATTATGAAGGAATTATTAACTGTGTGTTGGGTGGGGTGCCAGAGATGATCATGAGAAACAAAATATTACTTACAACGAGAAAGGAAAGGGGTTATGGAGGGATGAATAGTGATTATGAGTGGGATGAATAGTGACTATGAGTAAAATGATTGTCGATGCTCCAAATGTAAGTAAAGGGAATTATTCCTCATTTTTTAGTTTGATCTCCTTGCCCCCAAACACTCCATTTATTTGTTAATTGTGATTGAAATGAATCAATTGAGAGCAATCCTCCAAAATGCAAGGGTACAATGTGTATGGTACAATACTAGCCTCCAGTAAAGCAAATAGTTGACGGGATAAAACTTTTTTGGAAAATTACTTTTTTAGCCCTTAAATTTATGGTCTAGTTTCAATTTGATTTTTACGTTTTGAAATTGCACATTTTTACACATTTCAATAATGTCTACTTTTAATTCTAGTGAATTTTTTTTAAATTTATTTTTATAGTTATTTTCGTTTAAAAATTAAAATTCAAATAAAAACTAAAATAATCACTCCATCAATATATTTTACTTTAAAATTAATTTAATTATCATTGTAATCAATATTATGTTGCATAGCTAATTATTTTGTAATCTCATGGATTAAAAGTTGACATTATTGCATGGATTAAAAGTTGACATTATTGAAATTTAAGACGTACAAATATTCAATTGAGACTATGAAACTTGCTGGCTCACTAGTGTGTCTCATCACATAATATTGTACCCAATCACTTTATTTCCGTTGAGGATCTCACAATAGAAAAGTGATGAAGTTTTCTTGATTCATCGAGAAGTTCTTTTATCATCTGAAATATTAGTGGTTTAATGGTTTCATTATTTGTTGGTAGTCCAGTTCAAAACTAATTTTCATCTTGTTTCAAAGTAATAGTACGCTCTACCTAGAGTTTGTTGGAGCTCAAAAAGTTGTTTTATCAACTTTTTTCATATATCCATTTTAGTGTGATGTTTTATATATCTTTTTTGGGCTTTTTTTTCCTTGTACTTTTGTAACTATTTGATTTGTCAATGAAGAATTTGTTTCGTTTTAAAAAATTGACATTTAACATAGAACAAGTGATGAGTTCAATTCGTGTGGCCATTTACCTAAAAATTCATTTTTATGGATCTTTATATTTAAATGTTGTAGGGTAAAGTAATATATCTTATGAGGATGTGCATGCAAGCTGGCAAGATAGTCACACATATAAAAAAAAACATACAAATACATAGTCACATCATTTATACATAAAAAAACTAACTTTTGCATATTTAATTCGTCAAGAAGATCAATAATTACTTATTAGATTTTATCGAATCATAAATATCAATTTTTTTTAATATAAATTGAGGAAAGGGAACCACAAACCTTATCAAAGCGCTAAAATAAATAAAAATAAAATAGCTATTTTCAAGATTCAACCTATAATACAATACCAATTTATATTTTTTATAATCATACAGACCAAATCATTATTTTCTCCCCATCATGATATTATAATTTTTAAAAATATTGAGATTAAATAATCCATGGTTTAGCCTAAAAGTAGGATAAGAAATGAAATCACACTTTCGTTTCTTTAGAGAGAAATGAAATTTTACGGATTAAAAAAATAGAAAAAAAAACAAGATGGGTTTAAAAAAAAGGATTATTCTAATAAAATAATTACAAATATCGTTAAATTTGAAAATATTTGCATGCGTAATAAAATATTACACTTCAATACTGTATTAGTATTAATTAAAACAATATTATGTTAATTTTTTTAACAATATAATATTATGTTATTAGTACAACATTATATGCTTATTAATGTTGTAATCTCAAAAAAAAAAAGAGCTTACTAATATAGTATTACATATTTTTGGGAATTTGCATTGTATAACAACTTTTTTACCACAGTTTTCAATTATAACACATTTTTAAAAATAATTCTTGTATAGCAAATTCTACCATTCTTTAAAAAAATATTATTTACGTTTTTTATAGAAGACTTTGATAGAATCTATCATTCTCTAGTGATAGAAGTCTATCAATTTTATCAGTAATTGATTCTATCAGTCCTTATTGATAGAATCCAATGGGAGTCTATCAATTTACTTTATTTATTAGTAATTGGTTTTATCAGCCTCTATCGATAGAATCTATCAATATGGAAGTCAATCAATTTACATGTTTTGCTATATGTACAAATATTTTCATTATTGTGCTATTATTCATGAAATATTTTAACCATTTTGTAATATACATCCAAAAACCCCTATATTTTTTCATTAATACGTATGATTATATTTGATATTTTTGTCATCGTAATTATTTTATGAATTTGATTGGTAAGACATTCAAAATGAGATTATAGAATGGACTGAATCCAAGTATGGGCTGAAGCCTCAAACATTAACTGGGCTAAAAACTTTCAATCCCACTATATTGGGCTGGGCCGACCCAATTAATCCCAGATTGGGCCGGCCCATGAATACTCCTCAATCTCAAACCCTAAACGCTGTCATATAAAATCGCCATTTTAATCCCTTCCTTCTCAAATCCAAACCGCAGATCCAATTTCTTCAAGTTAGGGTTTCTTCGTTGCTGCATCAATGGTGATGTCTCTCTTCCCCTTTCTTCTTCATCTCGATTCAAGCTTCTGTACAGTTCGATTCATATTTGTGTTGTTGTTCGTTTGATCGACAGGGAAAAGGTACGGGCAGTTTCGGTAAGAGGAGGAACAAGACCCATACGCTCTGTGTGCGGTGCGGCCGCCGCAGCTTCCATCTCCAGAAGAGCCGCTGTTCTGCTTGTGCTTTCCCTGCTGCTCGCAAGCGCACATGTAAGTGAACTCGACCGTTGATCTTCGTTCTCTTTGCTCCGATCGAAATCGGCTGTTTCTCGCCTTGTGTTTTTGTTGATTTCATGTTTTGAAAGTCTTTCATTTATATGTAGAAATTAGTTGTTACAATGGCTGGTTCAATTTATGTAGCTACTTAGGTAGTAATTTCTTATGGTTTCTTTTTTTTTTGAGTAATAGTTGAGGTATGCGGAAGCCGGTCTCAGCTTGAACCGTCATTGATATCTAAATAAAAATGACACCGACCTATCAGCTAAGTCTGTGAGTTAGGTGTGCAAATTCACTTTATTTTTCCTTTTTATTGAAAAAAACATATTTATCATACCATTTTAAAATTAAAGTTTGAGAATTATTTTTAAAAATTGAACATAACCAATAGTTTTGGTAAACACATTTAAATTTAAGTTAATTTTGTGATAATTTAATTAGAATAGTAATCTTATACAAGGATTTTTTTTTTCTAACCCACCCGACATAACCTATAAATTTGAAGTTAAATATTTTTCTAAATGACACCTACCAACTTCCCTTATTAGTTGAATCGGTTTTTGGAAATGTATGAACACCCATGTTGTTTAGTATTGAGGTATTGAACATGAAACAATTGGATGATCACTTAGGGGGTGTTTGGTGGAGGTATTAAGTTAATCCGGATTAACTTAATCCTTCTAATTCTTGTTTGGTGGACGGATTAAGTTAATCCTTCACAAACTCCAACAATAATCCTCATATTTTCTCTCTCTGTCTCGTTTTCCGAAATTATCTTTAATTATATTTTTCAAACTATTTATTCAACTTTTAAAATTTAGATTTAAAAGTTTATTCAATTTTTTTTTTTTTTTTTATGTTTTATAGTTCATTTAATATTTTTAAATTTAATATTAAATGTTAAATTATCTAAAGAAAAAAATGGTTCAAGAGAATAAAAGAAATATATTTCAATTTCAAGAGACAATTATTTGAATGGAACAAAAGAAATTCCTAAATTATAAAATTCATTTTTCTACTTAGAATATAATTAGTTTTATTATTATATACAAACAAATTTTATTTGTGTTATATTATGACTTGTTTTCTAAGCATCTAAATTGGTTGTTATTTACACCTATTTGTGAATATACTTTTGTTATTACTATATTGACTACAATTTTAATTCAAATGAGTATTAACCAATAAAATAGGTAGAATGATTTAAAAATACATGAAAATTAGGTTTATACTTTCATTATAACTTTCATCAAGATAGTATAGTCCAACATATTTGAACCACTTTAAAAATATGAGTAAAATTGAATTTAAAACTTAATTACCATTCACACAAGTTAAGGTGTACTAAATAAATTAAATTAATTTTTAAAATTTTAAATTTATATCAATCTTGTAATTAAGTAATTAAAATGATTTTTTTATATATAATTTCCTATATCTTTCTAAATTTTTTTGAATGAAAATAATTTTTTTTTATGTTGTTTTTAATTAAATATAGATATTAAGTTAAAATTGAAATAAATAATAAAATATATATTCATCAAGCATATTTTATTTAAATTAATATTATTGCTACATTTTCAAATGAATGTCATTTTGTCATGAAACTATTGTCAAGAGAAAACAAATTAAAGAGTAGACATTTAAAAAAATATATAAAAAATGTTAAATAAAAATTCAGTTTAACTTAATCCCTCCACCAAACAACATTCTGCTTAACTTAATCCAGCTTAACATAATATGTCCACCAAACACAGATTAACTTAATCCTCAGCTTAACATAATACTCAGCTTAACTTAATACCGACTAACTTAATCTAATCCCTGCACCAAACACCCCCTTAAAGCTTAAAAAAATTATAGTTGTTAGTCGTTGAGTATTGAATCTGAAGAATATGGCTAAATCTTTGCTAATGTGAGTGAGATATGGAGTTAGAACGTGGCCCATAATTTATATAACACTTTCATCATTACCAATAAAAATGTTTTCTTTTCTTACGGAAAAAGAATGGTCAAGTAAAATGACGATCAAACTAATTTTGATTGTTTCTGTTGGCTTTGGTATTTTGTTAGATAACTGGAGTGTGAAGGCGATTAGGAGAAAGACGACAGGAACCGGAAGGATGAGGTACATGCGCCATGTTCCGCGTAGATTCAAGAGCGGTTTCAGAGAGGGTACGATATACTGTATTTGTCGTTCATTTGTCAATTCTGATCTTTGCTTAGTCCCCAATGGGTAGTTTAGTGGTTGAAGACTTGGGTTTTGAGGATATGCTTCTTTCAAGGTCCTGAGTTTGAGTCTTCCTTGTGACAGTACTCCTTCGATGTCTCTGGTGCTTGACTTAGGGATGGGCGTTGTTACCATTATTTCAAAAAAAAATCTGATCTTTGCTTAAAATATGTACTGAATGGGAGATTTTGTGCCTAAAATTTCTAAAATTTCATTGGGGTGTTTTTTTGGTTTTAGGTACTCAAGCTGCACCCAGGATTAAGGGAGCTGCAGCATCAGCATAAGGTTTTTGATGAATCTCAACTTAATTTCAGTACCCAACTATAGTTTTCAGTAGGGATTTGGATCCTTCTATATAATTTTGTTTTTTAGTTTTGCCATTTCATGATTAAGTTGAACGTGGTTTCTTTGAAACGAATTGTTTTGGATTGGATTATGGACAAATGATGAATCATATTGTTCGTGTTTGATTTTTTTTCTGTTCTCCCAATGTTTTTGCATGTTTTTGAGATTTCTACCAAATCTCACTACATTGAAATATTTCAATTGAAACCTTGCCCATAGTTGTACATTATCATCAACATTTTGGCTCTATCTAATTAGGGAGATGCCATCTTGGGCGTGATTAGTGTTGGTAGGTGGAGTTAAAATAACACTCCAATGGAGTAGTCTCAGAAGAGAGCTAAAAGATACTGAGTTTAAATCATGATTAAATCATGATGGTCACTTATTTAAAAATTATTTATTTTTAATGAATTTTTTTAATATTCAAATGTTGTAGGGTTAAATGTATGACATAATTGGAAAGTGTTCAAGTTGGCTCATAATTTAAATTCTGATTTGATTCATTGTTCATAATAATCCGTGGGGGTTATAAATAAACCCCTCCCTCATGTTATGATAAACTAATTTCTTGCCATTTTCTTGTTCTAATTCTCTAGAAAAAACTATCAATCATCACTGCTGTGATCAATAAGTCTACCAAATGCCTTTCTTTACATAGTTTCTTTTTAGGCCCCTTCTAGTTCATGAAAAGCTTTCAATTTTTTTTTTTTTTTTTTTTTTCTAAAAAAATTACCCTTTTTTTCCTTTAGAAATTCACTTTATGCATGAAGGTTGTCATTAAATATTAAATTGATTTGAATCATATGAAGAATGCTTCAACAGAAGATGATTGGATGACGTCAACTCAATGTAGGGGAAATTGTATATTTGATCTATTATATTAATTTGGGTTATCTCAGCTTTCAGGGAAGCATAAAATATTGATTTTTCCTCATTCTGCCATTGTACCATGGAGTTGGTACAACCATTTTGTGATCTATAGACACCATGACCATTAAAATAGGAACTTAGAATGGTCAATTGAATTTATCGAATATTTGTAGGAGAAAAGTAAATGAAGGAGATGATGAACTTTTTTTCTGATTGATCATTTTTTTTCAAAATTCAATACAAGGGATTGCCAAGCTTGTTAAATTTTAGAGGATGTAAATGATTAAATCAAATGTTTAAGGGTGTGTTTAGGCTTCGAGGTTGATTATAATAACTTAACAGATATTTGTCTCACTGTGTATTATAATCGAGTGGTTACTTGAACTTCCATACCTATTTATCTAAACTTACGTGTCCGTTTATCTAAATTTTACATATATTACTTTTTGTTATATAATCAATCCTTTAAATATCGTGTATCATAATTTTTGTTATAATAACTTTTTCTCAAACATCATTTATAATAATTCACTAATTATTATAACTCATCGTTTATCATAACCAAACTGGTACTCCAAACATCCCTTTAGGGTTTAATTGTTAATTAAGGTTGTTTGTAAGTTTTTAGTTTTCTTCTAATTATAGCAAGGGTATATCGTTTTTAAATAATTAGTACCACGTTGGGATGTGAAAGAGAAAATATTTAAGTAGGAAATAATTATTAAAAAAAAAAAAAAAAAACTTTCACATTATGCCAATTGGCAATTACATCAACAAATGTGTACAAATCTATACCTATACAAACCCACCACAATGAAAAAATCACTTGTGCAGAAAAGAATTGGGGGAGGAAAGGAGATGTGGCACAACATTTCAACAGTAGGAATGGCTCCATGAAAGTGGGGCAATAAGCTCTGAACTTCAGAAACAAAATTACGCAGTCGCAAGCAAAATCCAGAGATGGAGCGAGAAAATCGACACAAAAAAATCTTTTTACTCTTGTAAATCGAGTTCACCGAACTTCTCCTTGTGTTCGTGCAATTGTTTTACGACATTATTGAGCTCTGGAAACAACGTCAACAGCAGCAGCTCTATGAGGTCCAGCGCCAAAAGCTTCGTGCATACGGCAGACTGCAGTCGCATTTCACGAAGTTAAGAATAAGTCAATTCAGTAAAGACGAGAAGCCTTTGCTCATGAGGGGTGCACAAATACCTGAAGGAAGTAGTACAAGTCACCAGCACATTGCTCGTATTCCTTTCGACCGACGAGCCCCACGATAGTAGGTGGTGCATTAGCTACAATATCAAATTTCATCATAAGCTGAAGACCAGAATAGATGCTAATGTGAAGCAAATCAAGTGCTAGTTGTTACTGAGATGGGAAATAAGGTATAAACATACTGATCATTAGGTCGTACACGAACTTTGCACGGCGATCGGCTTCCTGTTGCTGCAGTTCCTCAAGGGATCGAGGAGATAGGATTTCGTTGGAGTTGTTGCCGGAAGTTGAACCTTCAGGTGTTGGTGGCTGCTTAGGACGCTTGCTTATGAATATTCCATCAGGCCACAATATCTGATTCATTAACATCGTCAAGCACTCAAGAGTATGAAAAGAAACTTATTTTGCATCAGTTGAATCCAATTTATGATTCCAATGAAGAAAATTGTCAACATCATTCAAGACTTGCAACTTCCCTCATCAACCATACATATTTTTCTTGGTCTGAGAAATTAATAAAAAGTAATATTTTCTCTTATTGATTCTTGAATATTTGATGGCTCGAAATTTTTTTCCTGTATGCCACAAACAAGCCCACAAAAAAAAAAAAAAAAAAAAAAAAAAAAAAAAACAACTAAATGACGTGTGAACAAATTGTGCATGAAATAAGTAAATGACCATCCATAGCTTGAAGCTTAAGGCACACTAAAAGTAGTGAACTTTTTTTTACTTAAATGTGCACTAAATTAAAAAAAAAAATAATGCTAATGATTTATACTCGAAAAACCAAAAGGTTATAGATTTAATTCAGAATATACACTTATCTAAGAATCAATTTACTACAAGTTTCCTTGACAAGGATAAAGGTAGTTTGTTCCGTGATAATAGACGAGGTGTGCATAAGTTAGGCCAGACATTTATGGATATCAAAAGAAAAAAAATCCCCACATTATTCTTTCATTGGTGAAGTGAAGAGTAGACAGGTGAGGTACCTGCTCGAGACGAGAGATAGCAGAAGCCATGGACGATCCCTTGCGAAAACGCTGAATTTTCTTGATCAACCAATCCTCAAGAGCATCCCCCATTCCAAGCTGCAGCACCTGTTTTGCCACCCAAAATGCCTTTCTCCTGTCATTCAACAGTAACACACTCCACTATCAACCAACCAATTCCTAATTTGCTACAGAAATAAAATAAAAATACAATGTTCATAATCCAGCACCTGATCCAGCCCCCGTCTTGTAGCTGGAATATCACATCCACCAAGTCGAAAATCGGCAGTGTTAAATTCGGCGGCACCCACTGCAATAGTTCCCAAACCAAACAATACATGTTACCCCTCAATGAAACACTACTTAATTACTGGAGATCGCTTATTTGATCTTCTGTAATCTATAATTGCTATATTGTAATTTCATGAATCAATGAAATCGTTACTTATCCAAAAAAAAAGAAACAAATAGCTTGACGATATGACTTATTCCTCAACCTGAGATTTCAGTTTCATTCACCAACTTTTAAACAAATTCAATCTCAATTATAACTTTACTGTTTGGAAATAGGGTAAATTATGAATGTAGTTCATATGGTTTAAAAAATTAGAGCACAGTCCAAATTATAATTCATAATTCAGTCCTTATGTTTTGAAAACTAGAGAACCATCATGGGATGGCTCAATTGGTCAAAGAAGGTCTTAGGGTATATTAGGCGATGGGTTCAATCCCCATGGTGGCCACCTACCTATGATTTAATTTCCTATGGGTTTCATTGCCATCCAAATGTTGTAGGGTCAAGCGGTATGCCCCGTGTCATTAGCAAGCTGGCCCGGACAGTCACGGATATAAAGAAAAAAAAACTAGAATTTAATCCCTATGATTCAATGAAACTTAATAAAGAGTCCTTTCTGTTTATCTCTAATCATCTATTTGTTCGTTGATGATGTGTTTATGAGGTAGTGGTTGATTGTGTGTATAAAAAAAGAATGAGCTGATTGTGTGAATTCAGTCCCGAATCCATCTTATAAAGAATCTTCATTATGACTAAGTTCTATAGAAACTAATTCTAGCTTTTCACACCATAGAGACTAAATTTTAATTTGTCTCAATCCATAGAAACCATAAATACTGAATTCAAGACTAAATTAACCATAAGGACTAAAATTTATAATTTAGTCTTGAAAATAAAATATGATATGTGAATATAAACATATAATATGACAATATTCTTCATTTTTTTTCATTTCAAGTCAAATAAGTCATGTGAAATATCATCACAGGGTTCTACCAATCCAAAATTGTACAGCAGCAAAGAAGAGCTTGAAAACAACAAGGGAAATTCAGGATTACCTCAGTGGGCAACATTGGATCATTTGCAGCATCAAGAAGCAAGTCAGAAGCTTCTCCAGATCTTTCAGTCTCCTTCTGATTCTCAGTTTTTCCAGAGTTTGTATCAGACAACCCACTCTTCTCCATACTAGCATCTGAACCAGTATCATAATCGAGAAAAATTATTTACGAACTTCCCGAAATCTTGTTTTTATTGGAGAAAGAGACCTGCCTTTTGTGTTCGATTTCAGGCCATTTTTCTGAACTTTAGTCTTCACCTGCAATTTAGGGTCCAAGCGTTCAGCAATTGCATGGTCTCTCCTCATAGGTAATAAACCCGACAAAGGGCTGTTCGGGTTTGAAACACTTCTATTGTCCTCATGGGGTTTATCAGCTTGATCAACTGCAACATTTTGCATGAAATATGATATAACAGACTAACACAGATCAGTCATAGTAAATAATCCTAATTCAACATGATTTACCTGACAAAGTTTCGATGATGGAAAACGAATTCAAGAATATGTATGTCTGTAACATATAAACATAGTTATGTAAATTAAACATCCGGGGACAAGATATTCTGATTGAATTCGACACTCGCGGATTTCAAAATAAAGAAAAAGAAGAGACAAGGCTGCTATCAGCAGGGAAGTAAAGATCTAACCTGGGAATCAACACTGAGAAAGTCCCAAACTTCAATAGATCCTGAAATCTTCGGGAACTGTATAAGCCTCTGAAGAATAACAAAAAAAAATGTCAAAAGCAATAAAAAGGGACTTAACAAACTACCACATGGAAAAAAAAATGACTTCCAAAAAATAACAGCAAAACAAATTCTCAGAAGGCATAGTACGCGAAACACGACTCTGAGAGTTTTGAGAGCTGAAACATATATTAGCAACAGTACCAGAATCTCAACAACAAAATAGAACAAACTAGTTCATGAAAATCGATAAACCCACTTGAAAATCGAGACCTTTTTAACTGGAAAAAGACTGTCGAGTTAGATTGCAGACAATGATGAAACAGAAAATCAAGTTTGGACAAGGACCTTTAAATATTTATCAAGTAATTTACATCGTTCTTGAATAACTGGTAAATCTAATCCCGTGGAAAGGAAATGTTTCGGCGGCAAATGTAAATTGTACTCTGAAAACTCTTTCAGGCGTCGATGTAACTCCTCAAAATGGCTAAACCTGCAAGAATAAGAAAGACGTGCATGCAAAAGGTTAGAAACTACTTAATGCATTAATGAAAAACAAACCCAGAGAATTTGTAGTAAAACCTTCTCTTGATGGACCAGCTATTATTAGTATTTACATCCGTAACAGATATGGAATATACAGCAAATGTTCTTGAACCACTCTTTACTATATTTGCACCCATCACCTGCATAAAATAAGCTCACAGCCATATCACATCATTTATGAATAAGAAATTTCAAAATGCTCAAAATATAAACTGTTAAGCTTTATTAAGAAAAGTACCTCACACTTCAGCTTAAAGAACGAATCCACCATCTGGGAACTTGGAGTATAATCTTTAGGAAGATTATGGGAAACTGAAGGAATAGATGAAGAAGCCGCTGCTCCACTATGAACTCTCACCGAACTCTCCATATCAGAATCGTCACTAGAGTCCTCTTCATTTACAGGTCCTAGTGGAGAATTTAGTATATCCTGCCCATCACCAGATATAAAGCTTGTTCTCTCAACCTCCTGCCAAACAGGCGACTTCTCACTGCTATGCCGGGATCTTTTCCTTCCAGACTGATTCCTCGATAACCTATTATTGTGATCTTTCCCTTTACCACCTGTCTTCTTAACTCTAGAACCATCAGAACTCTCAAGCGGGTGATGAATGTGAGAAATTCCAAGATTTCTATTGTTTCTAGAACTCCAAACTTTGGTTCCAGGAGAGTCAAGGCCTGTAACATTGCTTGGTTCCTCATCTTCAGAAGTATTTCCATCTGAGTCAAGATCATTCAGGTGCATGACATCACGCAACATTGCAGTGTCATTTAATATGTTTGAATTATTTCGACAAGGTGAACCATCAACTATAAGCGGGTCAGTACTGCCCAAATGAGCAATGTTGTTCTTAGAGCCATTAAGCTTGCCCACATTTTCTCTATCAGTTGTTTTAGAGATATTCTCATGATTCACTGAAATCGAAACAGGCTTCGCTTGAGAAAGGCCTTGTTGGACATTCTTGTTTAATTGATTCTCTTCTTCTTTCCTTTGGTAGTTTTTCCCTTTTGCCCACACGTTTTCAAAATGCTCCGGAGCTAGGGTCTGAACCTTTCTACTAGAAAACTGATCCAATTTATCACCCCAATCTCCAGAGCTATGTTTCTGAGTAGTGCTTTCATCAACCTTTTGGGATGTCGGAGGCACTGATTTCCAGGACCGGGAAGATCGAGTATCAATTGAGAGAAGTGGGTCTTTTGAAAAACTAGGATTTGAGATAAATTTTGCTGGAAAATCTGCAGGAGTGGTGGACTGTGCATTTTTCATTTGCACAAGCTCAACACCAGCCATAGAAGGATCAAGGGCCTTGGAAACATCATCAGGGGAAACACTTGGAGATCCATCAGGTTTGGACCCTAAATTTACATCTGGCGATTCCACGTTCTTCGGCTTTTTCATATTTATGACTAGGGATTCTAGTCTTTCATTAATAAACCTGTTATCAAAAAGATTGCGAACATATTAAACCATCAAGCCAGAAATACAGCTCAACATAATCAAGCAAAAATAAATTGGTTAATACCTTGGGTTAGCTAAATTTAAAACCGGCCGCATTACTGCAGAAGCAAGAAGCTCCCTTGCAGTATAACGAAAGTATAAGCACTCAAGATCCTCACGCTTGAATGTGAATAAAATGAGACCATCCATCACATGCTGCAAGACCTGTGAATGGTAAGGAAAAAATTTCAGTTGCTATGGAATAAAAATGCAATGCAAGGTACTTCACCCTTTCAAGCAAAAGTCGTTGAATTATCATTTATGGTCACCAAAAGAAGCAGTGCGCCAATGGCATTAAGTATGACCTAGTAACCAAAAGGTTTCCAGTTCGAGACCTCACACCCCCAAACGTTATTATTGATCTAAAAAAAACCATTTATGGTCAAATATAGAGTTGATACCTTATGCTGAGCTTCGGAAGAAAATAAAGCAGGGTGCAACTTGTTCTCATTGGCCAGGTGTCGTCTGAGTTCTGTATCTAATTGTTCAATGGTAATTGTCCCCGATTGTTGTTTCTCAACTTTTCCTTTAGTCGAACGAAAATTTTCCAAATGTGTGCAGATGAGATTAATAAGATCCCTGTACCCAAAATTCAGTTAACTATTTTAAACAACAAAAACCCTCAACCATTGGATATAGAAGCATGTATACATCATAACTTAACCTCATTAGAAGATCAATCAGATTAATATTTCTAAAGCGTCCTGCAATTTCTCCAAGCACACCATTGACAATATTGATCAATTCCTCCGGACCTTCTTTATCAGGTGTTAAACGAGAATACCAAAGATCTGTCACCCACTCTGAAATTAAATGTCTAGTGAAGTGATCGATTGCATTCTCAGCAACACGTGAATTCACTTTCCTTCTCCACTCTGACTTCTTTACAATTTTAGGAAACTCAAGAGGTTTATCCTGAGAAATACCATTTTCTGGCAATGGTCTACGAATGTATGTTGCAGCTTTTCTCTTCATTTCAAAATCTAACGAGAAATAGCGGACGAGGACGATAAAAAATGCAGCAGCAGGTAAATTTACCCAAACTGAGGAGCTTGTTACTGAAACAGGAGCAAGATAAATTTAAGATATCTCAAATAGGAGAAGAACACAAAAGGCCAGCAGCAAGAGCAGAGCACATACTATCTAAAGAGTACGCCTTTCAAACTACAACTAGAAAGATATAAATTTGTGTGTGCCACGCTACTTGATAGATTGCAGCTTAAACATATGAAAGCAAATGCCCTACCCACCCGTGCTACTAGGGAAACTGAAAATAGATAGAACAACTTCAAGAAAACCTCTTCACATAAATCGTCCGTGCTAGTAGGGGTGTGCATATGAGAGAGAAGGGAGGAAGAAACTACCCTAAACATGTAGAATGGTTCCCATCTAAAGAAGAAGCTCGGACACAGGAAAAGAAAAGTATCGTGTATCAATAAACTTATCTAAGGAAGCCAACAAGAGTTGGACTCTAGCGGAACCTTGTACAACCTAGTAATCACTCGGTTACAGGTTCGAGTCCCCCACCCCCAAATGTTGTTGAATAAAAAAAAATAAACTTTTCTAAGAAAACTCCACAAAACCAACTCTAATTGTCAGCTTGCTCATTACCTTGGTAAAATTAAGAAGTAACTAAGTAAGTCCAAATTCAAAACAAAAAACTACTACTACCACGATAGTACAAAAAGAAAAAGTAAACCAAACAACAAACAAGATTCAAATTATCTAGTTGAACAAGTTGGAAGGAGAAGTCCTCAGGAATATTCCTGTAACTTCTATTTTTCTCCATGGAAAACGACATAGTTAATGCTGCTTTAAAACCATAACTCAACAGAATCAAGTTATCATAATAATGCTAATGAACTAGAATTGTAACCCCAAGTGAAGTAGCATTCTTTTGAGAACTAAACATACGGCTACAATTTATAAACGATTAAATGGGCTTGTAAGATTCAAGTTACAACAGGTAATCCAACAACAATTTAATGTAGCCTAGGACTAGTTGATTTGGTTAATTTTGTAATAATAGGTTAATCCCCTAAAGTAAACCCTATTACCCCTCTCATATACTTTGGATAACAATTGGTTCATTTTTTCTAATAAGAGATCCTCTTAAGTGAGTTCTTGGAGTTGAGGCTACGGACTCCATGGGCATACTTCTTTGAGAGATCCTCGGTTCGAGGCTGTTAGGGAGCACTTACACTAGAATATACTCCGAATACACTCCGAAGTATACTAATGTCATAGTCTAAGAATGAGCCAGTGGTGCCACAGATATAGTGGAGCAAAGGTCCGATTTTTCGATTTTTTTTAAAGAAAAAAGTGAGTTCTTGGAGAATTATTACTCAACTAGTCCTAAGCTACATCGAAATTCTTCGCACAAAAAAGAGCCATGCTCATCCAAGTGAGTTCTATAACCATGCAAGCTAAAACATAAATCCCAAGATGAACTAACTTCAATCAGATTAAAACAAAATCAAGCAAACAAAAACAAACACAAATTCAAATACTTACATGACATCATATACGACAACCCCACAATGCATATGACCAGAAAAATAACCCGTTTCTTCGCTTCCTCAAGAAGGTCCCGAACCGTAATCTGATTCTGCGAGCTCATTCCGCAACAAAAACACAAATCAAAATTGCACTCAAAAGATACTACAAAACGAGGGAACTGAACTCAATCAAAGAACAATCGTTGGTTTTCATAGAAATATGATCATCGAAGAACCCTACACCAAAAACTCATAAACCCCGAATCGGAAATAGAAGCGATCATGAACTGGGTATTTTCAAATGAGGCCAAAAATTGATGAAAATAGTGGGGAAAATGAAGAAAGAAATCAAATCAAATGGGATTTGGGGATTTGATTTCTGGGTTTGGGAATTGGGGATTTGGAATTGGAAGTTTCACCCAGTTCAGAAATGTGAGGGATTTTTTAGATGGGAATATCGAGATTTTTCTTACTAATATTCAATAATTGTTATGGTAAAAAGAAATAAATTTTGAAGAAAATATCCATTTGCCAAACAGCCCACGAAACTGAATTCAAAACCAAAATGGTTGAGAATAGAATTTGGAATAAATTTTGGAAAATTACTTTTAGCATCTTACATTTACTTTCTCAAGAACTAAAAAACTAAAATACTTCCGAATGGATTGGTGACGGTTGTTTATCTGCTTGGGTGTTAATCTATTTTCACTCAACGGTCACAGATTCAATTATGGAATCGGTATTTGTAATCCACTTCCTCAACTTATACTAAAAAAACTAAAATACTTTCTCAAAGTTTTGAGTATAATTCGGTTAAAATAGTTCTTATTTTAAAATACTTTCTCAAAATTTTGAGTAGGTTTTAGTTTTTTCTTTTTGTTTTAATCTAAAAATCGAAGCTTTCCTTGAGTATATCTGAAATAACCTTTTTAATTGTGAGGCTAGATATTGACAGACCTGAAAAAAAATTGTAGGTTTTAATTTTAATAAGTAATATTTTGTTTGCCAAACTAGAAAGTAGTTCAGGAAAATTCATGTATGTCATTTTAATCTTGCAATTGGAGTTCAATATTTTTTTTATTTTAGTTCGATAAAAGATGTTTTCATGTAAAACATTTAAATGCAACTAAATATAGTTGAATTAAAAAAAAATGGACAAATATAAATGATATTTCAACTAGTTTATTTTTAATTTGAGAGACTTCCAAACCTTTTTTTATGTTTTTTAAGCAAGTTGTGAGACGCTTTTTTTTAATAAAAAGATTGAATTAATCTTCTGACCTTTACAAAAATTATTAATTTATTTGGTTAGTTAAATTGGCTACTATTACTTCGGTTTGATGGTATTTTTTTAAACAACTCTTTGATGGTATTTTAAAATTTGAGTTTGTAGTTCATACATTTGTTTTTGTTTTGTTTTGAAAATATACATTTTAGTTTCATACTTAAAAAAAGGAAATAAAATCCTTTCAATATAAAACTTTCAACCGAATTCAATGGATTATGTATTTAGACTGGGTTTGTGCAAGTGCATGTGTATTAAAACTATGTCCTCTAGGGATGGGTATGAAGCACTAGTTCAATCGCACCAAATTCTAGCAAAAAGCTTTTCTTCCAGGGTAGTGAGAAAAGAGCGGTTAACGAAACACTAACATATTCTAATTCACGAGAACAAGTCATTGGGTTACTGACCATCAAATAGTCTTAGTGATCCCGGACAAGCAGCAGCGGCTACTGCATCAGCAACTCCAAGAACTATGTCCATTGCTTTCCACTCTAATTAGCTTGGTTGGCTGGAGGATCAAATGGTGAAAAGTGTTCAATACTCATGACTGAAGCATTCTACTTGGGTCTTAAGGTTTTCGGAAATTGCTTATGCCTATTTGAGTAAGGCCTCAGTTGATTAGCAATTAATGCTCGCTATAGCTCTTCGAAAGACGCAGAGAAGGCGAGGGATCTTGGAAAGACATTACGCCCAATTCAGTAATGGTCCTTTAAGAGGCCACTCCGATACTAGCTAACAACTAGGTACTGAATAAAGAACTTTAGCTAGCTCTAGCTCCTCGATCTCAAGAACTCGAGCGATATAGGTATTGGTAGCCGATTTTGATTGTATAGCTGTTGGGAAGCATAAAGAAGGTCGATCAATGTCCAGATTGCAACACATTAAGATGTCAATGCCCTGTAGTGAATGTGTTCCCGATGGGTCTATCGTAAGTGTTCAAGTACAAATCAACATCAATCAAACATCCCAACTTTAAAGATATAATTTTTCAAGTGATTTCCAATTTTACTTTCGATCTAACCATAAAAAAAAGTGTTTAAATTATACATATTTCACATTAGCATTAAAACTAATAAGCCAATGTTAAAAAATTCCCAACCCGTTGCTAATTGAATAATAATAAAAAAAAAGTCTAACTAAAAAAATAGATCAAGAGTCAGGTTTGTAATGTCAATCTTGAAGCATTTATAAACAGAATTTTTTTTCCTATATCTTACCTTGAAAATAACTTTTAAATAATACGATTACATTTTTTCCTAAACGATTATAATATTCAAAACATGTTCAGGAAGGAATATTCAAAAACATGCTCATATCATCGTAGTTGATTCACTAATTAAGCATGGTGAATAATGTTTAATTTATAATAGTTACCTATTTAAGAATTGATTTTCTTTTAAAAGTGTTGACAATAAAAATATTAGTTTTATAAATGTCAAAATTTTAGAAAAAAAAAAATCAAAATAGATATCTTCAATCAAATTAAACGAATTAAAATATTTATGGTACGTTAAATATTTTATATAAATTATTTTAAGAGGGATGCTTCAATTCGCTATTTAGAACAAATTTCTTATATGTATATATATAGATTTTTTTTTCGATAAAAATATTAGTTTTTTAGTTTTTCAAGGGCCCACTTGGAAGCATTATTTAATTTATTTTCCGGCGACAACCAACGATCTGGTCACATGGTAGTGGTCACGTGCCGATGTGCTGGACACTCAAAGCTGTGTTTCTTTTTTCCATTTTAACTCTTAAATTACAAATTTAAGTCCGAAATTCGGATAATTTATGAATATTTTAATTCAAAATTCAGATTTTTTTTTTTAGTATATATTGGGGGAGGGGATAAAAATCGATTCTCAGGCTCGATGACGCTGGTGTTAAACGGGGTTACAACCAAACAATGAAACCATTATGCCACTAACTCATTCGATAAAATTCAGAATATTTTAATTCATTAATTTTATGGCTACCTTCTAGTTCACTTTGGAACTTTAATTATGACTTATGTCATTTTCTATGTTTTATTGAAAGAAAAATGATAGAAAGAGGTAAAAATTAGAGATGTCCACGGGGCGGGGTGGGGCCGGGGAATGGCTTCCCCGTCCCTGTCCCCGCCATAAAATTCAATCCCCGTCCCCGGAAAAATCCCCGGTTTTTTTTTCGGGGATCGGGTCCCCCGCGGGGATTTTTTACAATTTTTTTTTCTTTTTTCATTTTTTTAAATATTTTTTGGATAAAAAATTCAAAAAATTAGATTTAAAAAAATATATATATCTATAAGTTTCAATTATAATGTTAATTATCAAAGAAAATATTCATATATATAGAAAATATCATCAACAAAGATATATTTATTTAAAAATTAAAGGAGTAGAATTAAAAAATATATATTAAATAAAATAATCGGGGCGGGGGTCGGGGAATCGAGGACGGGGAGTACAATCCCCGTCCCCGGCACCGTTTAGCCAACGGGGATTTTTTCTCCCCCATCCCCGGCCCCGTTCCCCGCTTAATCGGGGATTCCCCGCCCCGTTAGGGGCGGGTCCCCGCGGGGACCCGGCCCCACGGTGAAAATGGACATCTCTAGTAAAAATTTGATGTAATAAATTGACACAACAACATATCATATAAGTTTAAGCAACAGACAAATTTCGATTTTACTAGTTTCACGTCATTTTTTTGCTACCAATTTGTTTATAAACTGTTTTGATTACTTGATTGATTTATCAATCACGATATTATTATTAAATTAAACAAAATTGAGATGAAATATTTGAACCCATATATTTATGTTCATTAAGCTCTTGCTTTGGTTGGTTACCAATATTGTTGACTAAATTTTTAGCCAAGGAAATATTTCCATAGAAATTTATGATTTTTAAGATAGGTTTCTTTAGAAATCTTAAGTTCAAAACTTACTAAATGAGTTGAATAGTTCTTTGATGTATTATGAATTTAAATCTTAGGACAAATGCGAGGAGAAGTTTCGATTATAAAAAAGATGGTTTGTTAGATTAGACAAAATCAAGTTCCCGAGAGGCAGTACAATGATTGAGAATATCGACTTCAAGGTATGCTCTCTTAGACATCTCTGATTCGATGCGCAGGAAAGTGCTTAATCTAAAAAAACCTTTTGAAGTAGTCTGATGCCACAATCTAGAGATGAGTTAATGACGCCCCGGGTATAATGAAACTAAGCTCCAATTTCCCAGTGTCAAAAAAAAAAAAAAAGACAAAATCAAGAACATTTTCCCGCCAAAAAAGTCCAAGTTATTATCACTCATTTTAAAATTGAGCGGCTAGAATTATTTGGATGAACTACCAAAAAAGAATTTAGCACAATGGAAAGTAGGGGTGTACAAAAAAACCGACAACCCGAGCAACCCGGACTACCCAACCCAAACCGTAAGGGTTGGGTTATGATTTTATAATTTTTGTTGGGTTGGTTGGTTCTTGGGTTGAGCTCGTCCAACCCAACCCGAACAAAGAATATATTATATATATTATGGTAGATTTTTAGCATATTATATATATTATGTGTGCATGTAAGATAAATTAATAAGATAGATTTTTAGCATACTTGTAAGGCTTCTAAAAAATAGATTATGCACTAATAAGATTGGTACGTAATAAGTTAAAGTTCAGTATCATCAATCTTTTTAACATATTTATGAATCTATGAACTAAACTTTAAAGAGAAAAAATGAGAGTAACATAACTCGAGAACTCAACCCAACTCGAAAATTTTAGGTTGGGTTGGGTTGGGTTGCACTTATGCATAGGGTTGGACGGGTTGGCGAATTGACCAACCCGAAAAGTTGAGTTGGTCCAAAAAATTTATTCAACCCTACCCAACCCGGACTATGTACACCCCTAATGGAAAGAGAATATTCTTATAAAAATAGGAAGAAATGGCATTGCGAGGTAAGAAACCAAGGATTGTGAGGGTATTTTGAGAATAAAAAACCCAACTGCCATTTGGTGTCATCCCATTGTTTGCTGCTATTTTCCAATTTACAGTCAAATAATAATTCGTCAGAAAAACAATTTTCCCTGAAAAAAAATTCCCCTTTTCGGAGCTTTTTGATCCATGGCTTCTCGTAGGCGCATACTTTTGAAAGTCATTATCCTTGGGGATAGTGGGTAAGCTTTCTATCTACATTTTTTTTTTTTCCATTTTGATTCTTGTTCTTGTATTTCTATTGGGTTTTTTGGATTCGAGAGAATCGAAGAAAGTAGGGTGGGGAATTTTAAAACTGGTAAAACCGGGGTGTTTAGATGAGTAGTTGCATGATGAGTTATTTTGACTAATTAGAAATTAAGGTCGTAGTAATAGCTGAATTTTTGTCGACGAGTTGCATGCAATAGTTTTCTTGAATGTGAATATTTACATTGGAGTTACAGGCTATAATTCATTTGGATGTAGATTTTGTAGAAAAGTTGCATAAATGAGTGATTTTGAAATGAGAAGTTATTTTGAGTGATTAAAATGAGTGGTTGCAATAGTTCATTTGAATGTAGTTTTTTTAGTTGTATATATTTATTTGTACCAAAAAATCAAACATCCTCAGATTGATTTTGTTGCTAAAAAAGTCTTACCTGCCAAGTTATGGAGGATGATCTTGGATATGTGTATATATATATATAAGAGACAATATATTTATTGATACGAGGTCTTTTAAGTGACGATCAAAATTAAAGTGATGAGGGCTTATGGAAAACAAAGGTAGATATTTTCTTTTGAAATCGAACAAAGGTAGATATTTGTTGTCCCTAACAAGTAGTATCAGAGTCATGCTCTTATCTTAGCAATGCGTGTGGAAGTCTCTTGGTGGCAAACCTCGTATGGTTTGGGTGAACTTTGTTTGAAGGGAGGATCACACCCTCCAGTGTCGAACAAAGAAGGCATGTGTCAAAGGTTTTGGATGTAGTTGTTTAGGCACACAAATGTATATATGTATGTGTAAGAGAGGAAATCTCTATTGATATGAAACATTTTGGGTGATGACCAAATAAACAAGATTATTAGAGTTTATGTCTGAAGTAGATAATATCATATCAATGTAGAGATAGAAAGAGAGTCATTGTCTCTAACAGATTCAAAGTTCTTGTCATTGTTTTTTTTTTTTTTTTTTCTGTTCTAATGGATTTTCTTTTTCAATCTTTGGCAGAGTGGGGGAAGACATCGCTAATGAATCAGTATGAACCTAAAACTTCGAATTTTTTTTTTCTAAGTTTTTTTGTTTATTGGGTTATTTAGGCCACGTTTGATAACCATTTGGTTTTTTATTTTTGGTTTATGAAATTTAAGCTTATTTCTACTCAAATTTCCTACCATGTGCTTCATCTTTTCTACAATATATCCATATTTCCTTAAGAAAGTAGGTGAATACTAACCAAATTTCAAAAAGAAAAACAAGTTTTTGGAAGCTACTTTTTTTTGTTTCTAAATTTTGGTTTTGTTTATTAAAATATAGGTAAGATGTAGATATCTAAATAAGAAAAAAGGTATAGTAAGATGGTTGTTGTAGACTTAAATTTCATAATCAAAAAACGAAAAACAAAATGGTTATCAAACGAGGCCCTAATTGGCTTTTGGCTCTGTTTTTGGTTGACCAGGTATGTTAATCGTATGTTTAGCAATCAGTACAAGGCAACCATTGGAGCAGATTTTCTCACAAAGGAAGTTCAGCTTGATGACAGGTTATTTACGTTACAAGTATGGCTTTAATACTTTTACTATTTTCCTCTGTTGGGTGGTTTTTTTTTTTTGAAACCGGATGTTGAGATATGCCTTGAACGACTCTACATCTAAACTCTAGCCATATTATGATGTTCATTATGTATTTCGCTTTTCCTTAATAAAATTGCCCCTCTCTACTTGTGGACTAGCTAACACTACGTTAGTGAACCGCGTAAATTTTTGTGTTGTTTCTTTCTTCTTTTGCGTTTTCTTATTTTCGATTTGCTTGTTGATTGTCGTTTACATAGCACTGGGAAATCCAAACTTCACTTCACTATACCCAGGGTAACTACGCCCGTCCCTAGGCCAGACACCAGGAGACGTTGAAGGAATGGAGACATGGGAGGTGTTACAAATTAATATCATAGGTGGGTCTCAAACCTGGAACCTTGGAGAAGCACACCTTCAAGACCCAAGCTTTCAACCATTATGTCATCCCTAGGGGACCTCTGTTTGGTGGTTGGTAGTCAATGGGCAGTAACGACTGCTTTCGTTATAAATCATTAGCAATTTATGCTAGGATAACTATTATGGGTTGATCTAGTGGTCAAAGAAGGTCTTATAAGGATTTAAAAGGTTAAGTTCAATCTATGGTGGCCACCTGTCTATGAATTAACTTTCTATGGTTTTCCTAAACCAAATATTGTTGGGTCAAATAGTTTGTCCCATCAAAATAGTCGAGATGTGCTTAAACTTATTGGATACTCGTGGATATAAAAAAAAATGTTAGGATTAGTTGTTGAGGATCTTTAGAAACCCAATTTTATGAAACTTTTGACCATCACCCATAGTATATCAAGTGAAAAGCAAATTGAAAGAACCATCAATGAAATTGATTCCTATCCAAAAGAAAAAAAACAGACAATTGAAATATTCAACTTTCAACTTTATCCTTCTGGCTGAAGTAAAGCAAAACATTGTACTTGTACCTTTACTTTGTGATGATGGTTATTTTTGAGATAGGGTTGCCTCACCCTCCTTCCATTGGGTTGTGGTTTGGGTTTTATATTGTGTCTAATAGGGATCAAAACTTTCAATTTTTCAGTTTAATAGGTCCATGAGTTTAGAGATCTATTAGATTAAACCAAAAACAAAGGTTCAGATATCTATTAGCCAAGAATTTTAAATTTTAAGAACATTTGGCACATTTTGGTAGAAGTTTGGGGTCTTCAAAGTATACTCCTTTGGAGGTCCGTGATTCGAAACCCATGACCATGAGTGAGTTCAATTATAAAATCCCTTATTGTCTCATGGATTCGTGCCTTAGACGGTGCGGTGCCCCTATGTAGTGGAGTGAACCCCCAATTCTTGGATATTTGCATTTTTATATTCTTGAGAAGGAGGTGTTGGTTATTTTTTTTTCTTTGTTTGTTGAGATGAACAGTTTACTATGTAATGTAAAATTGCAGATCTGGGATACAACTGTTTTACCGTGGTGCTGATTGCTGTGTTCTTGTTTATGATGTGAATGTTATGAAATCATTCGATAATCTTAACAACTGGCGAGAAGAGTTTTTTATTCAACTTTGATACTAATGAGCTTATGATAACATACATGTATTATTCTTACCTGAGATTTTTTGTTCTTTATGTTTAGGCTAGTCCACCTGAACCCGAAAACTTTCCTTTCGTCGTATTGGGGAACAAGGTCGATGTTGATGGTGGGAACAGTAGAGTGGCGAGTTAAGCCCGGTCTTGCTTTTATCATGATTATCTGAAATTCGGAATTACTAGTCCAAAGTGAGGGTTGTTCTTCCTACTTTAGGATAGATGGCCGTTTATTTTGACAACCGTGAATTGGAGCTTTACTCCACTACACACTCGGGGGGAGTCTGTCCCAAGGGTTGAACCCAAACACAGCAAGAAATTTACAATTTGGGTTTCAAACTTGGGACCTCTAAGAAAATATATTTTGGAGACCCCAAGCCTCTACCAATGAGACTGTCCTTGGAGATAATAAAGCTCTTTTATTGGCATTGTAGGTTTCTTAGAAGAAAGCAAAGGCATGGTGTGCTTCAAAAGGAAACATACCATACTTCGAGACGTCCGCAAAAGAAAGATTCAATGTGGATGTTGCATTTCAGTGTATAGCTAAAAATGCCCTCAAGAATGAACTGGAAGAAGAAACGTAAGCATACTCCTTACTTTATTTTCAACCGTCATAAGTTGGACCAGTTGGCCTGGTCAAAGAGAATTTTGAGAATCCAAAAACGTTATAGGTTCTCTATGCCACCACCTATAAAATAATTTTCTACGAGTTTCCGTAACATCTAAATATTGTAGGTTAAACCGTATGTATCGTGAGAATAGTCAAGGTTCAGGTAATCTAGCCTAAATGTTCATGAATATAAAAAAGAAGTATCACTACACTTTTCCCAAGATGTCATCTTTTTATTTATTGCATATTTACCTGCATTGTGTTTAGGGAATCTTATTGAAGTGTCACGACATTTTCCTGAAATTCAAATGTTGTGTGGGTTAGCATATCTTAGGAAAATAAAATGAGGAATAAAACCAAAAGAGAGGATAACTGCTGTTGACATTTTGGTTATTCATAGTTATATATCTGAAAACCTACTCTCTAAAATTGCAAGAGAATATACCCTCATTCTCTTGATAAGATTCTAGTTTTGTGTATTTGTTTAAATTTTAAACTTTGAATCACGTTCAACGGATTTATTATGACCAAAAAGAACCAGTGTTGTTGATGAATAGCACAAGTAGGGTTGTGTTATGTATCTTACTCTAAACTTGAAATACAATTCCAACACAGATAACCGAGCAAGAGATCTCTAGTAATATTGATAATACGGCGAAAATACACAAAACCGATTCGCAAGCAAGTAAAGACAACCCAAAATAAAAAGAATAATGGTTAACTCCCAATAATTTCGAGAGTGCTGGTAATCTCTCCTTTACTAGATTCAAGCTCTCAAAATCTTCGATAGCCTTTTCTCCAAGGCTCCTCTCCTTTAAAGCCGACTTGCTGGTACATAATAACAGAAATCATTCCCCACGATCCTCTACTCCATTAACCGGCGCTTGCCCCTGGTCAATTACCTCTTCGCCCCTTCTTGCGTACGTTTGAATAAATGGCGGTAACCTCTTCACGGTTTCCTTATTTCTCCTAGCATATATGTGGATGATTGGAGGTCTAACAGTTTGCTCTTTAGCCATGTCTCTATCCATCCTAAGTTGCAATAGATATTTCTCTAGCATATAGTATGGGAATAGCCGTATCCTCGGAGCTTTTAGTTTTTGAACTAGAGACAAGTAAATGAGTAGTAACCTCTTAGATTTACTAGCTACGTAACCACAATGAATTGAATCCATAACCTCTTAAATTTTCGAGACTCTCTCCGACCACTAGGCCAACCCAAATTTGGATGTCTTTGAGACAAATGTCTGAGAAGTGATTTCTTCAAATGAATCCAGTGTGAACATATCACAAGGGTATCTGTTAGCATTGGCCATCTAGAATTTCTTACCTTCTTGAATTGTTTTACCTCTACTATGCTGATTTCTTTCGATATTCATGACCTACGGGTCAAGAGAGTCTCGTAAAACTAAGAAATTATGAGTTCAATCCCTGATAACTACCTACTTATAAATCAATTTTCTACAAGTTTTTTTTTACAACTAAATGTTATAGGATCAGTCAGTTGTCTCGTGAGCTTAAATCTATTCTTTTGTACTCGGTCTTTTGTTGGCATTAATTTTTGTTTTCCTTTTCGGGGCAGTGGCAGATACCTTCCCGACACCATTGATGTTGCGGGTGGACAGCAGCAAAGATCAACAAGGTGTGAATGCTAAGTCTTACCCGATTCTGTCTACTTCCTTCACTGTATTTTATCTGTTTTATGTTCCTGCTGAAACCATATGGTCCAATTATATTAACATGTAGTGGTCTAGTGATGCTGGCAAAGTTTCTACTTTTATTTTGCTATAAGAACATTCTTTGTTGTTTATATATTTTGCTTAAATCATTTGGGTCTTAAAGAAAAGGGAATGTTTGAACCTCTATGTACAGAAGGAACTAAATTGTGTGGAATGAAAAGTGAAAACACAAACTTAAAACTATGATGCTTCAAGATTCTGATAGGATTTATAGTAGGGGTATTTTAGTAATTAGTTAAGAGTTTGTTACGCATTTTAGATTGTAAATATAGGTAGGGAAGGAGGAGAAAGATATCAAGTGTTCTGGCCAAAGGTATTATGGCTTGAGAGAGGTTCTCAATAGTAAAGGGAGGTTTCAACTTTGAAGTCCTATTAAAACTTGGATTATCTTGTATTTTTGTTATCTTTTATCTTAAATACAATTCGGGTTTTATTAGATTCAATCATCATGGAGTGACCTAGTGGTCAAATGGGTCTTGTAGAGCTATGATCATGATGATCACTTAACTACAGATTAATTTCCTACAAGTTTCTTTGACATCTAAATGTTGTAGGGTCAGATGATATGTTTCTCGATAATATTTAAGATGCACGCAAGCTAGCCTGAACAATCACGGATTTCAAAAAAAAAAAATCAACATGTGAGAATCTTAATCAAGAACACGAGTTTTCAATCTTTTGTTTGCAAGTCTTCATGAGTTTATTTTGGATTGGAGTTCTGAAGTTATGATTTAGCCAACCAGGACACCTGGTAATGGGTTGGTTTGTTGGTCTAGTTGTCCTCATCCTTACTGGCTTCATCTTATTGGTCCAATTGGTTGGACCCTCAAGGGCTCAAACACATCAATGAGGACAGTGAGACAGATGTTCATCCATCTCCTTTGACTCGAGGTGGACCGGGTTTGGAAAAGGATCTTAGAGTGTGACGGGTGGGGTTTGGAGGGGTTTTTGTTGGGATTATTTTTTTAGTTCAACAATAATTTAGAGAGGATTTGAATTCATAACCTTTTGATCATATGCGGACATTTGTGTCGGTTGAATTATTCTTCTTGCATTTTTCCAAGACCTGTGAAAAAAATTATTTAGGGCCATTTCTCAATACCTTCAAACATCATAGAAGATAAATACTTATAAAATAAAAGTATTTGCAACATATGAAAAACACACCAATATCTTTTAAAAAGACAATATCTAAAAAAAATAAATAATAAAATAAAAGTATACCAATAAATGTGATAGGGCATATTTTGCAAAGGAATGAATCACTTAGTAATTTTACTATGCCGATCGACTATTATTATGGGACGGCCATCTATCCCACAACTTTTGATTATAAGAAAAATATGTATGAAAATTAATTTCTAGATAAGTAGTTACAATAGATTAAATTTATATTCTCTTAATTCTCTAAAGTTTTCTTGATCGCTAAATAAACTTTATTGATAATATATGTTTGATAGACAAACTCCTCATTGATCAACAAAAATAAATGATTATCATTTTTTTTGTAATTAAAATAATATAATTAGCTCGACTCTTTCTTTTAGAAGAGGCATTATTCATAATATATTGAACTAATGACCCACCAAGATATTATTATTAGCTTGACTCTCTTTAAAGCTCCACAATCAAATAATTAAGTAACATTTTTTTAGTACAAGTTAGGGGAAGGAAGTTTACAAGTATCGATTCTAGGAATCGAACTTATGACCGCAGAGTGAAAATGGATTAACACCAAATCAAATAAGTAATCGTGCCACTCACCCATGGTAATTAATTAAGCAATCCTTCACATCTTAAGAAGAGAACAAACAATTTTGAATTATTAATACATTATAATTGAAGAAATTAAGAAAGATAAAGATCAAATGGGAAAGGTTTTCCTACATTTTAGAAGTTTCACAAATTTGTCGGTACAAAATCCTTAAGTTGCCTTTCCCACATACAAACAAATAAAATAACAAAGCTTAAATAGAATTAATAATTATTGTTTACTTTTTCTTTAGTTAAAAACACTTATTTTCTTTTCACTATTTTTTAATAAAAAATAATGAATTATTGATTGTATTATTATCGCTTGTCTTTATCTTGTGGTTGTAACAACTACATCACTGGCAGCCAAATCCAATTTGGTGCGACTTTATACGAATCTTTTTGCATTTAATCTTATATAATATAGTAGGCGACTTTATAAATTTATTTTTTATTACAAACAATTTAATTGCTGTTTTTAACTTTTAACTTTCCAATGTGCATTTAGGTAATTGTATTTTTTTTAATGGGACTTAAGTAATTTTAATAGTTAAATCTTAGCACAAATTGATCACTGATTTGATTTTTTAAAAAAAGATTCAACATACCTTATTGGGGTAAAAGATCAAATCCTTTGCGTTTAAGCCATGCCCTGCTAAATCAACCGATATTTATCATATTAACATGTTATCATTAGTAACTAAGCCTATCACAATTTGAGGTGTATATATATAAGTAAAATACATGCAAATAAAATTAAAGAATGCCATCAATATAAATATAATTCAATGATAATTAACATCCACTCATTTTATGTGGTTGGAAGATTGAATCTGACTATGCTCCACACTTCTTTTTTCCTGAGAAAGTTCATAAATGTTGATGTACATCTACTAATAAATTGATTTTCTACTAATTTTCTTGACATCTAAATATTAAATTGATTTTCTACTAATTTTCTTGACATCTAAATATTATAGGGTCAAGTAGTACGTTTCGTGACAATAATCAAAGAACATAAAAATTATCTCGCACAGTCACAAAAAAAGTTAAAATAGTTATACTTTCTTTTAAAGTAGGTCTAAATCTCTGCTTTATATTTTGATATTTACTTTATTACTATATTTTCTAAATAAGTTAATATAAATTAAAGGGGAATATTTAAGAGTAGGCCAAATTGAAAAATAAATATTTACAAAGGCAAAAAAAACATTTAGCAATCATAGACATACCCTACACAAATTATACGGTATAATTAATATATAATACTGTAATAATAACATATAATATTATATTAATAATGCATAATAATACAAAATATTGTATTAATATCCTAAATTATATCGTCGTATATTTGACTATTGATGCAAAAAAAAAATTGAATTTGCCTAGATCTACAATTATTTTGTGAAATTGGACTAACCAGCACAATTTCTCTAAATTAAAATTAATTCTATATAAAAGTAATAATTTTATTACAATTAAGGTCAATATGCAACACATTTCTAAAATTGAGAGGAATATAGTCTGTTTTAAAGCAAAAAATAATGAAAACTTTTTTTAAAGCACAAAAATAACAAAACTTAACATAAAGACAAAAGTATACAATTAAAATTGAACATCTTAGATTTTAGGTAACAAAATAAAACAAACACAAAAATACCGACACTAAAATGATATTTTAATGAATAAAAAAAAACATACCAATTGAAATATATATATTAAAAAATAATAAATAAAAAAATAAAAGGAACAAATTTATAATTTACCAGCACAATTATAAGCGGCTGCCGACACTCATTCCCCCTACTAGTGGTTGTCATTTGACATTCATTTCATCTCCTTCCTACTTGGCCTTTGAGCAGAGATTTGCATAATTCTCCCCTGTTTTTAAAAACAGAGAACTCTACAAAATTCTCATAAATGTGTTAGTACCTTGTTCTTCGTCAATCCTCATCTGGTTTTTGTTCCAAAACCATCTTCAACTATCATCACATTTTTGTATAATCTCTGAAGAAATGCTTTCGGCGAAGTCCGAGTCCGACGTTACGAGTTTGGCGCCATCGTCGCCTTCGAGGTCGCCAAAGCGACCGACATACTACGTGCAGAGCCCTTCGAGGTGTTCGAATGACGGGGATAAATCTCCGTCAATGAACGCTACTCCGATCTACAACAACAGCCCAATTGAGTCACCTTCGCACCCGTCGTTTGGCCGCCACTCGAGAAACTCGTCCGCGAGTCGATTCTCAGGTATTTTTCGGTCGTCTTCCGGCAGAAAAGGGGTGAAGAAGCAGAGCAATGACAAGGGGTGGCCTGAGTGTAATGTGATCATGGAAGAAGGGCCCTATGATGAGCTTGAGGATAAGGCTCTGTCCAGACGTTTTCAGGCAATCATTGGTCTGCTGAGTTTCGTTGCTTTGTTCTCTCTTTTCTGCTTGATCATTTGGGGAGCCAGTAGGCCTTTCAAGGCTGAGATTTCTGTCAAGGTAATCAAGTAAATAATAACGTTAATATGGTTGGACATATTTATATATATATATATATATTTGAGAAAATGAATGAAGTTCTAGTTCAGATCTTAAGTGATTAGATGTTTACTAAAAAAGAAATCTGCTGAAAATTAGTGGTGTACATGGTTTGGATTGGATTCGAAGGATCTTTTGTTGGTCACTCTTTCAACCCGATCAATTTTATGTATTAGGGCAACCCAACCCAAAAATATGAGTTGGTTTAAGTTTCGGGGTGTATTTATTTCATCTTTTCTTTTTAAGGTCTAGCCCATAGCTCGTAAATCTTAAAAAAAAAAACATGATACTAGACTAAAACCTAGGATGCTCATATTGGTTAGTAAATGCTCTCTACCAACCTGATAAAAATTTATCTTGTTTATTAATCTTGCACATATGTATTATATTATCTGAACGAGTAAAAATTGGTCAACCCAAGAACCGATCCAACTAATAGAAATTTATAACACAATCTAACCAAAAGAAAATTAAGACTCAACTCAATACTTATATTTGAGTTGAATAATCTGGGTTGCTCGGATTGTCGGTTTTTTGAACACCCCTACAGGAAATTGTAACACAAGATCTTAAATTTGGCAAATATATAAATGAACTTTAGAACTAAGGACAGAGCTTATACAGCTATATAGCAGTTCCTGTTAAAGTAAGGTTGCCAAACAGTAAGGTTGCCAAACAATAAAGAAACTGATAGCTTGATATTTTATATATATCAGTAACAGTTCTCTTAACTGAAACAAATTTAAAAGTTGACCATATCAATTTCCAACTCTTTATGAACAGTTGCGTTTATTGTCTAATGAAAAATCTGATCCTTACAGAGCTTGGCTGTGCATAATTTTTATGTTGGGGAAGGTGCAGATTCCACTGGGGTTCCTACCAAGTTGCTGACATTGAATAGCACCTTGAGGTTAAGTGTATACAACCCTGCAACAATATTTGGCATTCATGTTACCTCTACACCAATTGATCTCATTTATCAAGAGATTGTTGTGGCATCTGGTCAGGTAATAAACTTATACTGAGATTTTTTTTTTTTTTACACACAACCTTGGAACTGGTTTGAAAAAAGAGCTTGGATTGGAGGTCATTCTGTTAAATGCTTTAGGGTGTTTTTGGATGGAGGGTTTATTCAGGGGTTGGCCCAACCTCACATATAGATGGAGGAGCTCGAGCTCCTAAAAAGTTATCCATAAAACCTCTATAAACTCCGATAAAACATCCAAAACCCTCTATCTACCATATGAATTCTACTATAACCGGTCATAACTCCTCAATCCAAACGAGGGTTTTTTGTCGCTATCACTAACAACTTCTCTAGCTAAATGAGAATTTTTGCCACAACTACTCATAAATGCTTTATCCAAACAAGACTTTATCTTTACCGAACCCCTCGTAGCCATTATTTCCCATTTCCAAAATCCTCAATCCAAACACACACCATAAGCTTGCATGAAGCAATACAATTAAGAATTTAAGAGCCAAACAAAAAAATCTTAGATTGGAATGTAAATATTGACAAGAGTTGTGATTCTCTAATAAAAAAATATAAGCCAAGGACATCAAATCTCATGCCTTCAAGTCCTATGTGCAGTTGAAGAAATATTACCAGCCAAGAAACAGTCACCGGACAGTATCTGTCAGTTTGGAAGGAATCAAGGTTCCAATGTATGGAGCTGCATCAACTTTGACTGTTCCTCCAACAAGTAGTCCGGTTCCAATGACATTGGAGTTCAAACTTCGATCCCGAGGATACGTCGTCGGGATGCTAGTAAGAACAACGCATATAAAGCAAATCTCTTGTCCTGTGAAAATTGATTCTACTAGCACCAAAGCCATCATGTTCAAGAAAAATTCCTGCACATATGAGTGATTCTATTGAAATTATTGCATCAACTAGGCTTACCAAGTCCTAGTTTCATATCGATCTTGAGTTGTCGTTCTGTAAATGAACTTGATAAAAGATTTGTCTGCAGATTTCTTTTTTTTGTTGGTTTGTGCAGAGATACCTCAGTTCATGCAAGAGTCCATCTTTTATTATGTGCAAGAGTGTTAATGAACTGTAAAAGATTTGTCTGCTTTTCAACTATTTTTAACATAGAAAATAATCGCATAACATTCGACAATAGCAGAAATCTCTCAAAATGAACTCATAACCTTATTTCATTACTGAAAATCTGGTTTTGGAAGAGAACTGATCTCAAGAATTCTGCATAAAATGTGACCCCAAATGTATTATCAGAATAGTTGAGATAAGATAGGAAAGGATGGTACAGTTTTTCCATAACTCATAGTTAGAGGCCAAATCAAATAACATGAATTCGTGATCGCTCATCTCGCTCGGGAAAATTCTGTCATCATCAAGACTTGATTATACTAATCGTTCCAATTGTTAAAGAGTTTGATAGAACTAGGAAAAACCATATAACGTGGGACACCCGTGAAGAGAAATCCTGGGGATTGAAGAAGATTGAAGGAATTCAAAGACTACATCTCTTCAATTTCCACCAAAATATCTGGAATCTAACAAAAATGTTTATCAATCTAATATTCAAATTCAAGCCTTACAATTCAGCTTCTCTCCTCATAGTCCAGCTTAATCAAAGCAACCATTATCACCAATGATTCACTATAATCAAAATCAGGCAAGAGATAATGCAACATACAACAAGTAAAGAAATTATTAAAACTAATTCACAACAATCTATAATCCAGCTTAAACAAATTCAAATCAAGCAATATTTTCAAGGATTCATTATAATCAAAATCAAGCAAGAGATAAAGCAACATACACCAAGTAAATAAAAAACTAGTTCACAACAATCCATAATCAAGCTTAATAAAAAAACAAACAACATTATCAAGGATTCACAATAATCAAAATCAGACAAAAGATAACGCAGCATACACTCAATAAAGCAACGCAAACTAGTTCATAACAATCTATAATCCAGCTTAATCGAAACAAGAAATTTCATCAAGGATTCATTATAATCAAAATCAGGCAAGAGATTAGGCAACATAACATCAAGTAAAGAAAAGATTAAAACTAGTTCATAACAATCTATAACCCAGCTTAATCAAAACAAGCAATATCATCAAAGATTTCCTATAATCAAACAACATTACACCAAATACAGCAACGATTAAAACTAGTTCACAGCAAACGAAAATCGAGCTCAATCGAAACAAGCAATATCATCAAAGTTACGCAATAATCAAAATCAGGCAAAAGATAAAGCAACATAGACTCAGTAAATCAACGATTAAAACAGATTCAGAAACAATCTGGATTCTATCGTAATCCGCAAGCAAAAGCATCATACCTTCGTTCGCAGTCCAAAACCGTCTATTCGTCCACGATCCACTCCCGACGAACCAATCAGACTCACAAATCCTCCTCAAAACCACAATGGCGAGACCGATTGCAGCATCGGCAACACCGTCGGTCCATACATTTCTGCAAATCAACCTTGACGATTCCGACACTGAAGCTCGCTGCGATTTTCAACGCCGGCAAAGCGTCGGCGCCGGACTTGGTACCGTCGATTACTGCTCTGATCGATTGCGCAATTTGTTGAAGGTAATCGGAGTTTTGAGAGACGATTCCAGAGCTTGAACTCGAAGGGACGGTTTGTTTGATATATTTAGGTAGTATTTGGGGTTAATTGTTTGAATGGGTCATTTTTTAAAACTTTTTATCAAAATGGGTCTACTTTAAAATTAATTTTAAAAATGGGTTGTGCCGTCTATACTAAAGACGTCACACCCATTTAAATGGGTCAACCCTATTTGTCGTATTGGCCACATGTGCAAAATCTTAACCAATTCTAATAACCACTTTAGGAGAGACGTAATATGCCCATTATTTTCTCTGTTCTTATTTTAGATTTTTTTTTTCATCATAATCAAATTTCTATTCTTCATATTCATTTAAAAAATAAATCTAATTATTTTTATAAAATTCCTAATTATTTCATAATTTCATTTTTATTTATTTATATTATAAAAAATTCTTATATTCACTAATTTAATTTTTTTGTAATTTTTTTATATTAAAAATTAAAATTTATTAATTTTATCTAATACCATTCAATATAAGGGGATTTCCAATTTCCAATTCTTGTTTTTAAAAAAAAAATATATTTTGTTAATATATAATAATTATATTTAAAAAAATAAGTATATATTTTGTTAGGTTGTTATCATTAAATCTTAAAAAAAAATTCATGTATATTTACTACGATATTATCATTACATCCTGATTTAATCTATTATATACAAAATCTTATATTTATTAGGAGAGTTTAGAATTTTAATTTAAACTAACATTTTCTCATATATAAAATGAATAATTAAGGCTTTTCAAAAAAAAAAAAATCCTTAAGGTTAAAATTTTAAAAGACATTAGATTACAATGCAATTAAATATTTTTGTTATTTGAAGAACCCTTTAAATTAAGACTGCCAATTACCTTTTTAATTTAAAAACCGTTATATTATATATTTGGGTAAAAAATACTATCACAATTATATAACCTCAAACTCTTTATCTAAGGAGTATTTAAAATAAAACATAATCTATTTATAATATAATGTTTCTTAAATTATTGACTTTGAATAATCATTTGTTAGATAATAAATTTAAATGATGATCTAAGGATAAAAATTTAATATTATACAAAAATGATAATGATAACAATCTAAGAGAATCTACAAGCATTTTATTATTAAAATAGAATTGTCGAATAAGTTAAAATATGTATCAAATATGTGTATTATAATTAAAATAGCATGTTAATGGTATTGGGATAAAATTAAAATTTAATTTTGAATGTATAAAATTTCTAGAGAACATTAATTTTGTTAATATATATATAAATTTTATTTTTATTGTATGAAAACGGTTAAATTACTAAAAAAATTAGGAATTTCAAAAAGATAATTAAGCTTATTTTAAATAAATATGAAGAAAAAAAAACAATATTACGATGATTTTTTTATTATACAGGATTAACTAAAAGTTATTTCTAAGAAAAAATTATCAAAATAAAAATTATCAAAATAGAGGATATTGCGTCTCTTCTAAAGTGGTCATTGGAGTTGGTTAAGATTTTGTCTATGTGGCCAATACGACAAAAAGGGTTGACCAATTTCAATGAGTGTGGCGTCTTTAGTAAAGACGCTACAACCCATTTTTAAAATTAATATTAAATTAGACCCATTTTGATAAAAAGTTTTAGAAAATGACCCATTCAAACAATTAACCCTAGTATTTGAGTTATGGAATTATATTGAGCAGTTAAAAATTGAGAGTTTGTCAAACATTCGTTTAGTCGTAGTTTTTGGGTAGAGAAGTTAGTGTCAAAATTTTGTTTGGACGTAGATTTAAAAAGGAGTAGTTACTTTTAATAGTTCAAAAGAAAATTATTAAAATTAAATTATTTTGATTGATTTGAAAGGAATGATTAAAAATAAGTGGTTATAAATGATTGAGTAATTATAAATGAATAATTAAAAATGAATTGTTCGAAATGAGAATTATTTTTAAAAGTAAAAATAAGGAGAGATTAATAAAAACTCGTTTGAATGTAAATTTTCAAAGAGGAGTTGATAAATCCTAAAAATAACTCCTACCTAAATATGTCAAACAAACAGCCCGTGAGAGATTGAAGCGCAATGACTTCTATCTTCTCCATTTTCAGGCGAGCAAGCAGCAGTCTCCAAATATTTGGGAGCAATTTTGGTATTTAGTTTGTACTTTTTTTTTCTTTTTTTAATTCACTAATGTTTGGAATTCCAAACCTGATTAATCATAATTATTTAGGTCATACCCTATAAAATAATGTCCACGTACGTGACTCAATATATATCACTCTCGGGCCCGAACCTACAATTTTGGTGTTAGAACTTGTTTACAACAAAATAATGAAATCATTTTGTCACTAACCTATTCGGTTTTAACCAACATTCATTTTAGTTTTAAACCTCAAAAGAAAAAGTGACTGATATTAAATTACATATGTGAACATTAATATTTAGTTCATGATTGAGCATAACCTAAACATTTCTCTTAACCGAATATTGCGTTATATAATGTTACTTTTAACTTTTAAGTGTTACTTGTATGGTAATTGTCATTTTGGCAAGGAACAGATCAAAGTGGTAATTGTCATTTATTAAGGTTTCTTACCTATTGTTATAAAATCAAAAGTAGATAAAGTAAATGTTACAAACTAGTTCAAATCATTAAATTGTTTGTTATAAAAAAAAGACATCAAAATCAAAGTGCTACTTTGATGAAAGTTCATATATCAACCATATTTCTTAACCCAGAAATTATATATATATATATATATATATATATATATTTTTTTTTTTTTTTTTTTTTTTTTTTGATATCCATCAATTCTATGAATAGTTATATCCAAGGAGGATTGAAGATTTAAGAAAGATTTAGATCGAAGATTTACTAAATTCTCTTTGAAAAGTTATATCCAAACCAATTTTTATAATTATTAAAAATAACTCCTCATTTTTACTATTAAAAATAACTTATTATTTCCAACTATTAATTTCTAATCATCCACTTATAACTACTAAATATAACTCCTCATTTTCAAACTACTCATTTCTAATTAATCAAAATAAATCTTTTTTATCCACTATCTTTTAATCATTCAATTTTTAACTATTTAAAATAACTACTCGTTTTAAATCTACACTCAAACAAGATTTTTATTCTAAATCTTCTGGAAAAAAAATAACATACAAACGAGTTTATTACTATAATTCTCAATTTTTAACCATTCAAAATAACTCTTTATCCAAACACTTTTACAAACAAAAGTTCCAACCATTAACTTATTATTATTATTATTATTTGAAATAAAACTATCAACTTTAACAATTGGTCTCATTCCCCAATTACACTCAAATTGACGAGTTGAGTGGAAAAATAATAACAAATGAAAAAATGTTTAATATTTTAAAGTTGAATATAAATTTAACCACCTAATCCAAATTATCATTATACTACAAAAATCTTCTAGGATAAAATATTATAGGGTTCATGTTAACAATTTAATAGCAAAAATCAAACATAAATAAATGAAAGAAGATCAAATAATATATTTTCAAAATTTTCAGAGAATATACAAACCGATAATAAAAGCATATTGAGAAAAGACAAGAAAATGACATTGAACTATTTTGAGATAAAAAATATTGAAGAAGAAAAAATCTATTCTTAACTAGTCTTTCCATATATTTATTATATATATATATAAAAAAAATCACTAATTTTTCTCTTCTGCACTAAAAATGGCTATCCATTATGGAGAGATGATGGTTATGAATGAAGGGTGGTTGTCTTTCCTTTTTCTCTTTAAGAAAGTTTGACCTGAACCATTCAATTAAAGAGCTTCCAAGAGAGGAAAAACAAACAAAGCAAATTCTTCAACCAAAAAAAAAAAAAGTTGAAAATATTTCATGTTTTGTTCTTCCTCTAACCACCCTTTTCTTAAGATGAACCTCACATTGCATCAATCTCCTTCTCACAAATAGAGAAAAGAAAACCAAATCAGAGAAAAAAAGCAAAACAAAATTTTCCTTATTCCTTTAGTTCAAAGGAGGTATAGAGAAGCAAAACAAAAATAACTCATAACCTTTATTTCTCCTTTCTCAAAATCCTGCTTCTCCTCCTCCTTTTTCTCATTTCTCTTCATGTTCTTCTCCATGTGCTGACTGAAACCAAGACGCAATTCATCGCCCAGTTGCCGGTCTGTTGTCCCACGTGTTTTCGGTCAAACGTTTCATCAAGAAACCGACGATGGATCGCCCTAAGGAGCAGGGGCAAGAAGGTTCAAGGTCCAGATTCTTTAATTTCAGAGGAAAAAATGAGAATGCTGGCAGACATTCCAAGAGCTTGAGCGTGGAGACTGCCAGCATGTTGGACTCTAGCCTTGACGACGATTTGTCGAGAAGCCAAGGATCGTCACCGGTTCACAGTAGCTCTGCCGAGAAACAGCAAGCTGGTCTACCGCTAGCACCGTCGAATCGACCCGAAAACGCTCTGCAGCTGAAATTGAGCAGTAAGGATGACGATCCTGAGAAGGAAGCCAAAGACAAGATGGTCTTAGGTTCGTGTTCCTTGGCAATTATTTTGCAGTCTAATATTCATTTACTTTATACTCACCTTAATCAACTTATGCAATCCTAATACATGTACCTTTTTATGTTCAAAATAACTAAAAGTGGAAGATTCGAACCTGAAACCTTTTGGTCAAGAGTATATGTTAATTACCGCTGAGTTATGCTCATTTTAGCATACATGTCAGATCATTCTTTTGTTAAAAAACTATCATAAAATGGCCTAATGGTCAAAAGAGTCTTAAGTAACTAAGAGATGATGGATTCAATATACCTAAGAATTAATTTCCTACCAATTTAAGGATCAGCTTGCACATCGACTATTCTTACGTGACATAGAGATGTAGAATGTTAAGAAAATCCATAAGACATAAATTCTTAGGTAAGTGGTCAACATGGATCTAACTCATAAACTTTTTGGTTTCGTAAGTTCCTCTTGACCAATAAACCAACTCATGATGGTTATTCCTTTATTAAAGTTAATAACCACACATAAATCATGTTAAAGCTAAGAACTAAATTGTTGTTTTTAGAAGTTTTGGACTAAAATAGGCATATTAAAGGTTAAGGAGTCAAAGAATAGAACAAACTTACTAAAATAGGCATGTGAAGTTTAGATATCAAAATGAGCCTGTTGTTTAATCTAGAAGGTAAGTTTTTTGTGTGATTCTGCCATTAATGTCCTCTTCCAATTGGGTTAAAATTCAGAAATGGAACAGATTAAAGAGAGGTTTTCAAAGTTGCTATTGGGAGAAGACATGTCTGGGAGAGGGAAGGGTGTTTCCTCAGCCTTGGCATTGTCTAATGCAATCACAAATCTTGCTGGTAAGTAACTATAATTTTCTAACATGGTAACAGAGAAATTTCTGTTATGATCTAAAATTCTGTCAATGTTGTAGCTTCTGTCTTTGGAGAACAATCGCGTCTCGAGCCAATGACAGAAGAAAGAAAAACGAGATGGAGAAAAGAAATCGATTTGCTCTTATCCGTTACAAATCACATTGTCGAGTTCGTTGCATCGCAGCAGAAAGCCAAAGATGGAACGAATATGGAGGTAACCCTTCTATTTCAACTCTGTAATTAGAATCAATTGATATGATGATTCTAACCAGGAACGAGAAGAAAAACATAGTTTGACCAATAACAAGCCAATTCGAGATTGCAAATCTCCCAAAAGAACTTCTAATGTTCTTACAAGCATATATTTGCATACCTTGACATACTCCTACTCATGCTATTTATATTATGGGAATTTACCATCAGCTATACATTCTACCTCTTATATTATATTTGCAGTACAATTTCTAAAATCATTCATCTATAGCACATGATTTCTATCGGTAGTAGAACTCAACCAATGATAGAATGAGTCTATCTATGATTATATTCTATCAGCAATAGAATTTACCAATTATAGAGCTCTATCACTTATTAAATTCTATCGGTGATAAAACTTAATTTGGATCTCCCGCTATAAATGAATTAGTTTTGATTTTGTGTTATAGATGGAAATATTTTGCCCTTTTTATTAAAAATGCAAAATCACCTTATGTTAATAATATATTACTTCTTCTCCAAGTATCATAACGACTAATAGACTCTTATTATTCCCTAGATAATTGATGTTGTGTTTATCTCTAAGATAATAACTCGTACTTGTATTCCCCATACACCAACTTCCAAGTCTCATAATTTTATTGGTCTTTTCTATGCCTTGAGTATTGGAGTCCAAACCGTTATCAAACGGGTCCTTAATCTTTTCAATCCATTTTATTGTTGTCTTAGGTAATGGTGACCCGGCAACGAAATGATTTGCGCTTGAATATCCCAGCTTTAAGGAAGCTTGATGGCATGTTAATTGTAAGAACCAGGACTAAAATTTACTGTATTTTTCTTCTTCTTGTCTTTGCTGCTTCAATCAAACGAATCCTATGTAATATTGGATTTGCCACAACAAAACACAGGGCTGTCTGGACAATTTTAAAGATCAAAACGAGTTCTATTACTTATCGAAGCATGCCGATGACTCGGAGAAAGGAAACAACAAGAGGAAAGATGATAAATGGTGGCTACCTACACCAAAAGTTCCTCCAAATGGTTTATCAGAAATGTCAAGAAAGTTTATACATTGCCAGAAGGATTGTGTCAACCAGGTCTTCAAAGCAGCCATGGCAATAAATGGTCAAATCATATCAGAGATGGAAATCCCTGAAGACTACATTGAATCTCTCCCTAAAGTAAGCCAAGCCGACTATGTTTTAGTAACTGTTATGAAAACATAACAACAAGCAATCGAAAAACTGTAAAACTGTAAAACATAAGAGAATAGCACCAGAATTATGTGTTTCACTAACTTAGCTAAACATCTACGAGCAAATGAGAAAACCCTTTTATTACTTTAAGAGATAAGATACAAAATGTCGATCAACTAGGACCATAGTTTTAAGAGAGTTGATATAGTACATTTTCATAAAACTTATTACAAAATAGGCCCAACTACCAAGATCCTCGCTTGCTGACCCCCGACTATGTAATTGTAGGACATCAAACTGTTCAAGGCATATCTCATCATCAGTAACAATTTTGAATTGAATCTTCACTCGAAATTAAGCCTTGTTTATGGCTTTACAGAATGGAAGGGCAAGCCTAGGGGATTCCATCTACAGAGGCATCACAGTTGAGGTCTTTGATCCTGATCAGTTTCTCTCTACCATGGACCTAACATCAGATCATAAAATTGTGGGCCTCAAAGACAGAATTGAAGCTTCCATAGTGATTTGGAGGAGAAAGATGAACCAAAAAGATGTAAAATCTGGTTGGGGTTCAGGAGTGAGCTTAGAAAAGAGAGAACTTTTTGAAGAGAGAGCAGAGACTATCTTGCTAATACTTAAGCACCGCTTTCCCGCAATCCCACAATCTTCACTAGACATCAGCAGAATCCAGTTCAATCGGGTAAAACATTGCTCATTTATTGTCTATAATCCCAATCATTTGTTTGTTGAATATATGGAGAATTTAGAAATGAGTATTTACAGACTACTCCTAAAAAATACTGAAAATAACTTCTCATTTTTACTACTCAAAATAACTCATTATCTCTGACTACTCATTTCTAACTAATCAAAATATCTTCTCACTTCTAACAACTTATTTCTGATAATTCATTTCTAACTAGTCAAAATAATTCATTTCTAATCCATATTCAAGCAAACTAATTAACTTCTCTACAACAAAAACACATCCAAACGAGTTTTTGAATGCAACTCCATAAAAATCTACATCCAAACGAACTATGATATAAACCTCACAATTCTAACTGTTCAAAATAACCCCCACAAACTAACTCCTCATTCAAAACCTCACCCAAACACCCCATAAGCTACATCAAATAAACTCATGCATATTAAAACTCTACACAACATCACCAAAGCGACATAGTATAAGTGTGTTAGCCTAGCCAGTGTAAGATCACAAAACATTATCCATCTTCATCATCACAGCATCCAAATCAAACTAAGTTCTAAATTCCTAATTTCACAGAGAACCATCACAAATAATACAAAAAAATGTCGAGATATGCCTTGAACGCGCCAATGGCCTGCGATTAGTAGTCGGGGGTCTCACTGTCCGGTCAGCGAGTGGGGGTGCGGGAGCAACGCCCCTATTGCGCAAATGCTTTTCGCATTGCATACCATTGTTTCACGCATGGCAATAATTCATTCCGCATGAGTTCAGCACAACCAACATTCGCACCCCGCAGTGCTAGCACTTCCGCATTATGTTGTGCGTTCCACGTGTGCTAGCACATCCGCATTTTGTAATAGAGTTTAATGAGAGTACCTATATAAACTCGAATTAAAACCTAGCCGTATTATGACATTCATTCTGTAATCTCTTTATTTTTCTCCCTCTCTGTCAGTGGATTAGCTAACATATCCGTGTGTGTTCTTTGTTCTCCTTCTCTCGCGTTATCATTATCTGTTTTCTTTATTATTCATATATCAATTGTCGATTTCCGTTTTCATAACAAAAACAAACCAGTTCAAAATCAATCAATCAATCAATCAATAAGAACTTACCATTCTGCAGGATGTAGGGCACGCCATTTTGGAGAGCTATTCAAGAATCCTAGAAAGCTTAGCCTTCACAGTCATGTCTCGAATCGAAGACGTGCTCCACGCCGATGCCCTAACTCAAACCCCACAAAAAAGGAAACCAGCTCCAGAGATGCCGTCTTCAATGACGCTGTTGGATTTCATGGGTTGGGAAAACGATCACAGCGATGGCGAAACCAAGAATTGTGGTTTGATCGAGGCCGGTTCAGATGATCTGAAAAAACCTGCGAATATTGTGGCGAACAATAGGGTTTCGTACCTGGAGAATTTGAGCTCTGCGTGAACTCGGGATTTCAAGACAAAAAAGATGAAGATTAGATATATGTGTATATATATGTATATATAGATTAAGATTTTTTTAAAAATTCAAACTAGAGATGGAGACTCCTCGTTTTTTGAAATATCGATTTTTAAAATGAACTGTACCGTAACGGTAACGATTAAATTACAACCAAGTCAACCGATCACCCGCCCAAAGGAGAGATTGGGAGAATTGAAAAGGATTTTGACCTTTTCTATTCTTTCCCTATTTTGGGATTTGATAATTTCCTATCTCATTCTTTTTTCTTTTTTTTTGTTGTGTGTGTAAATAGGAGGAAGAATGAGAAGAAAACTAACAAGCTTTGGTTTAGGTTTTGGAATCACAAAGCTCTTGTGTATATCAAAATACTTCTGTATAATTTGCATCATTGTATGAATGTTCTTAGAATCATAAATATCGCCTTTTTGACAATGTTTGGATTTTTTTTTTTTTTTTTTTTTTTTAAGTTGTGTAGTTGGAAGAAGATAATAGAAACAAGAGTATTATAGTTTGGTTGATATTCGTTGTATCATCCAAGACTTTCTCGACTTTTTTGTATTTATATTTTTGTCTATTTTATTGCTAATGTTATAAAAACAATAATCAACAATTGAATATTAAGATGAAGTAAATAGAAAATGATAACGCAAGAGAAGAAGAACGAAGAATACATACAGATTTACATGGTTCACTAGCGAGATCCTTGACTATTAATTGTAGGGTATTGGTGCACTGAAGGCATATTTCAACGGCTAAAAATTTGGATTTTTTTAAGTAAAATTTATAATGACTTTTTTGGTATGTAGATCTTCTTAGGCAACATTATTGTTGACATCTTGGAAATGACTCTTTATTGAAAGGGATTTCGTTTTCTCATTGCTAGTAAAGCTCTAGTCTTTATAGTGCGAGTTTTGTTGGTTGCTTTCTTGTAGCAAAAAAAAATCATAACTCAATACAACAAAAAAAAAAACTTAAAACCCAACAATCTTACAATTTAGGTTGGATAGTGCGAGTTGTTCAGTAGTCAATTTTTGTGTACATCGTGATTAAGAAAGTTTTGTTAATAGAAGCTTGAAGTCTCTTAAATATGTTTACTTGAAAGTCCCAAATTTGAAATTCATGATGAATTTAATAATAAATTTTTTATTGTCTTTTGAATTCAAATCTTGGAACAGATGTAGATACTCTCGAGTGTGTACCGGAGCAAAAGTTTGATTTTTTTTATTATTATCATGACTATAAAGACATGAACACACTTATGCTAACTTAATTACTATTCTAATTGACTATTGTTTACTCTAAAAAAAATTGACCATTGTTTAGATGGTCTTGATGCATCATATAAACTCCTATAATTAATTTAATGGATATTTCATGTTAACGTTCCATAAAAGCTAGGTAGAAGTATAAACAAGAAATACAATATTTTATTAAAAAAAAGACTAACATAAAATATCTATTAATGACTAATAAAGCATGTATTCAAATAAAAGAAAAAGAAAAAGAAAGACTAAATATAAATACAATTTGTTTCTCAAAAAAAAAAAATCTATATATATATACATACAATTTAATGTTTATAAAATTAACTTTTAAAGGTATATTTCTCGAATGATTAAGTTCTAATCACGTATACAACCAATAGGAAAAAACATTTATCCGATTAAACAATATTCTATATGTCTCGGTCCAATTGTTTTTTCAATGGGGATTGCGAGGTTGTGGCAGTGCTTAAATAAAGCAAAAACAAAAATTTATATAACAAAAATATTAGCAAAATACAAGATTCAAGTTTCTTCAACTACAAATAACTTCGACAGTGTACGGATTTTTTTTTTTTGAGTAGATATCAGGGGAGGTGGGATAAATACCGATTCTCGGGCTCAAACCTGCGACGACATATAGTATTGAACTGATTTATAACCAATAAAATCATTGCATCACTAACCCATTTGATTCGATTGTGTAGGGATAGCCAAAAAAAATATAGAAAAACTTGAAAGAATGAATTATGTGAAACAACAACGGTAAACTTACTAATTATTATAATCGATGGACTAATTTTATTTTTAGTACAAAAATAATATTTAAAGTTAGAGAATTCGAGCAAGCAAACCTCTAAGTTAATGATACATGTCAATTACGGCCGAGTTCAACTCGTTTTGGCCGAGTTCAACCCCTTTTGGCTAAAAAGTCAACATTCTAAATCACTGCAAAGGTTGGCAAAAAAAAATGTTGAAATGAATATTTTAGAATGAGAAATGGTGATATTTAATCATCCTCGCCTTGTAGCTTTGCTTTAATATTTTGTAACGTATGTGATATATAATTTTTAACGTACTCAACAGACTGCGACGAAGTTTCAGCAGTGGGGGAGGAACTTACTGAGATTTGAGTCGCTATTGTTAGCAACGAACCTCCTTCGCTTCCATTCTCCTCCGTGTTCAAGCTGATAATCGATGGCCTCGGCGAGTGTCCATCCGGGAGGATCGAAAACCCCATCGGTAACATTGTGATGCTGCTCGGGTCGGACCCTGCCATCACCGTCCGCATGCTCGTAATGTCAACTTGAGCATAGACCACTGTCGATTCATATTCATTTGTTAGACTGTCTTGTAGAATCCACATGTTGGTTTCATCTGATTTTGTTGCCTGAAACAAATGATTGCAAAAGAATTATCTCTAAATTACATTATTTTTTTTTTATATCCGTGAATGTTCGAATCAACTTATAGATACTTTAACATTTCTCATGAGACAAACTATTTGATTATTATAATATTCGGTTGTCAAGAAAACTGTCGCACAGCGAAAGGATACTCACTTGGATGGTTACAGCATTGCCTCGATTTTGTCCTTTGGCAAAGGTTGCTACTGTTTCCACTGGACTGCTTAACATCACATCCCACTGAAAGTTTTCACAATCCAATCATTTATTCATCATCAACAAGAAAAGTAGCTCATAAATTTTCATCGAAGGGGGCAAATGGTGTCATTCTAAACTTATATTTATCGGACCTAAATTTTGATAACCATTTCGTCTTTTGTTTTTTGTTTTTAATTTTTCGTTTTTAGTTTTTGGTTTTTTGTTTTAAAAAATAAAATTTGTATATGATAACTGATTTTAATTTTATGTTTTTAAAAATTTAAAATAAAAAGACATGTGTGATAATTGTTTTTTTTCAAACATGTTTAAATTTTTTTTAATTTTTTACTATTTATTTTTAATTTTTTCATGTTTTTTAAAAAATTAAAACAAAAACCTGTTTTTAAAAACTACTTTTTTAGCTTTTAAAATTTCTTTAATATTTTTAAAACGTTTATAAAATTTTAAAAACAAAAATCAAAACTGGTTATCAAATAAACTTATATTAAAAATAATAAAAGAAAACCAAATGATTATCGACCCAGACCTTAATTATAAGTTTTCAAGTTTGTGTTTCTCGTCTCTAAACTTAAACAGAAATCTTGTTCTTAGATATTCAAAATCATGTTTATTTGGTCTATAAACAGATTTTGAGCTTTCAATTTTGTGTCTAATAGGTTTTTGAATTCTGAATGTTATCAAATAGATTCTTGACTTTCTTTTTTTTTTTAGTACAATAGATTCTTGACTTAGTCAAGGTCTATTTAAATTTTCAAATTTATTAAATACAAAATTGAAAGTTAAAAAGTTGTTAGACAGAAGATTCAATTTTATATCCAATCAATCAAAATCTTCCAAATTTTATTAGATATTTTTTAAAGTTAAAAAACCAAATGAATATAAATCTAAAAAATAGAACTAAACTCTGCATTTTAATCATTCATGTGTAGAACAATACTTAGACTACAAGTTTATTGAAATGTTGAGAGCTAAAAGAGAGAGGTAGAAAATGAGAAGAAGAAAAAAAGTCTCTTAGCTGTCAACATCAAGACCCTTCATTGTACCATATAGCCAAATATGTTTTTGAAAGGGAGCAAATTAAAGGGAAAAATTAAAATCTTGAAATTTTTAGTGTAAAAAAAAATTAGACTTATATTCTCTCTTTCTTTTCTCTATTGAACCTTTTTTTAAAGATCTTTATAAATTTACTTTAGGCGTATAAGCATGATTTACTCTTTTTTTTTTTTTTTTTGAAAACCGGAAAATTGTAGTTTTGCTCAATGCCCGGAAAACCACTGGCCCGTCCCTAGACTGTGGCATCGGTATACTTCGAAGAGTATTCTAGTTTAAGCGCTTTCCAACGGCCTCGAAACAGTAATCTTTCAAGGAAACATGTCTTGAAGTCTTTAACGTCAACCGCTTGACTGTCCTTTGGGGACATGATACTCTTTATTTAAACCAACGTAAGACTGCTACTTTATTTGTATTCAGCCAAACACAAAGAAAAGATGGTGGCATACCTCGATTCGTCGAGACTCGTCGATCAAGAATTCAAACAAGACTTTAGGTGAAACAGGTAGCCAGACAGAAGCAGCTGCACACAAGATCAAACCAAGAGGTTCTCGTGGATCATTCAAGTTCTTCCTTGAAGCAACCCTAATGTTTTCGCCTATTTTGCTCTGGACCTTGGCCCACGTATGGCTGCTCGAAGCCCCAATGGATTGATAAATACCAGACGTCATTCTTTGTGCCAATTGAAAAACGCTTTTTCTTCCACCAGTTGTGGTAATTCCTAAAAGTTTTTAAGAAACTGAGATCTGGTAAAGACTTGAAAATTAACAATGGGTGAGGAGTTTTACCAGTGGAATCCTTCATAGGAACGTTGGTAGCCATGAAGAAAACTTGCCGCTCACAATGGATTTGTAGCGTCGCTATCCAATGCCTCGCCCCGAACATCGAACCGTTGTCAATAACGGTACGATATATCGTGCGAAGCCCGATCTTTGGGCATTTCCAATGCTCTATCCAAGTGACCTGACATGACAAAAAATGTTCAACTTTGATACCATATTAAACTATCACTAAATTTAAAAATGTAATTCTATATTCGGGACAATATATTTTTTGTGCTTGAGATTTGGACTTAGTTTCCATTTGATTCTTTTAAGTTTTTAAACCAATTTTTTTTAGATTCCAATTTTGTTGGTATTTGATCCTAGAGGTTCCCTAACAATGTTTGGGTCTCTAAAATTTGTTTTTTATTTAACCGAACAACAATTGGAGGTAACTAGTTTCGAATCCGTAAACTCGTTATCAAGTCTATTAGCTTAAAGCTCAAATTTTGATTTGTAATTAGTCTCTAAAATTTAAAATTAGTTTCTAAATGGTTTCTAATAAAGTTGTTGTGAATTGGCCAGATAAAATGGTGGCGTAGTATAATTAATATATGCTAATTTATAAGATAATATTTATTTTTTGGGCAGGTTTATTTTTGTTATTTTTACTTTATTTGTTTAGTGACACGGGACATGCATATAAAACATTGTTATTATTTTAACATGCAATTAAAAAAAATCTGACTAAAAATAGTAAAAATAATTCAAATTTATTTTAATTGGAAAATAAAAGCTAAAAGCAACAATCAAACGTAGTTGTGATTTTGTAAAAAATAAAAAAAAGTATTATTAAACATGTTTTGCTTCTTCTTTTTTTGATCAAAACTCTATTTCATTAATCAATTTGTCTATAATAGGATACATATTGTAGCATCTCGTATTAGAATGGAGAGTAACCACAAAGAATAAGTGTCACTAATAAATAATTATCAAACATGTATAATAATAATAAACCTAAAAAAATAAAATTATCAAATATGTATAAACCAAAAAATAAAATGATCATAATATTAAAAATTTAGAGACCAAGTAAAAATTAAGTTGAAATTTCAAACACTAAAATGTTGTATTCATATTCTTAAATAACTGAACGAACTTAAGATGAAATCAAAGGTTGGTTACCTTACAACGGCCGTTAGAAGTGTCGTGAATGATGCAACCGGATGGGCGTTTGGCGCAAAGGGAGGAAGAGGATGATGATGAGTCGATACCATCGCCGAGTTTCGAGACGGAAACATCGGCAATGACCCACTTTTGAGGGCTTATTTGCTTGCAACTTCGAATGAAATGCACCTCTCGGGGAGGGATGCTGGGAGTTAGCATTTGAAGCTCGGCATACATCTGCAACCCTGGCACAAAATTCAGCTTCTACCATAAACCCCATTAAATTGTTTTAGGGTGTTTTTCAAATTTGGGATCAATTGTTTTAAATTTCCAATTTAGTAGCTTGCATATTTAATATGTTTCCGATTATAACTTTATGTTAAGAAAAATTTTAAATGGGAAATTTTCATATGTTAATTCAACTCAATCTATTGACACACTATGCATGCTAAAAAAAAAAAAAGGAAAACCCTAAACATACAGAAAACAACTGGAAAACAAAAAACAAAAAAATCTTCGATATTTTATGCAAGCAAATGGCAAAGAATAGAGATTACTAAACACAATGAAGAAAAACAAAAAAAAGGAAGAAATCTTTATATTTTATGCCAGAAGAAATATCAAAGGATTACCGTACTCATGGTTTTATAGAAGTTAAAAAATAGTCTTTATAGTATGGATATTAATTACACAGAAACACATTTCTCAAAAAAAAAAAACACAGAAACACACTGTGTTCATTGTATAAATGATATGAATTTTTTGTTATATACATTACTTTAATTCATAATGTCATTATTAAATTATGAATAACTAATTTTCAAATCCTTAATCTATTCATTATTAAAAACAAACGACCAAAACTAATTTTTAATTTTTAAAATTATATGAACTAAATTTTAACCTATACTAAACTAATATTTTATCCTTTATGTTATTATTCTACAGTGTATGGGGCTGTTTGTTTGGCACATTTAGCTGGAATTGAGTTTTATGATTTAATAATTCCTCCCAAAAAATCTACATTCAAACGAGTTTTTATTAACTTCTCATCATTTTTATTATTAAAAATATCTCTCATTTTTAATCATAAATTTATAATGACTCAACCATTTCTAACCACTCATTTTTAATCATTTCTTTCAAATCAATCAAAATAACTCATTTTAACCACTTGTTTTTAATTACTTCTTTTTTAAATACTCATTTTAAATTTACATCCAAACAAAATTTTGACTCTAACTTCTCTACATAAATAGTACATCCAAACGAATTTTTTGTTACAATTTTCAATTTTTAACTACTCAACATAACTTTTAAATATAACTCTTTAAACTAAACCCTACCTAAATATCTCAAACAAACAATCCCATGTGTAGCTAGAAAAAAACATGTGGCACAAATTTAAACACATATGCGGTATCAATGATATTTCTCTGTGGTAAATATCCTCACGTTTGTTTTTTTTTTAAAAAAAGAATTAAATTGAAAATGCAAAAAATTATCCTAAAAGGAAAAAAAAATAAAAACATGTATTCATTCAATCATTAATTATAAAAAGAAAAGGCAGTAATGCAAAATAAAATAAAAAAATTAAAATAATGTAAAAGAGAAGACTTACCAGTTGAACTGCGCCATTACAGGTGGCCCCGTCGCCATTGCAGACGACCTCCACAGTCGACGCCTTCGAGATTATCGACGGGAACATTTCTTTCCACTGAACCTTCACAAAAAAATCATAATCATAATAATAATAATTAAAAAAAAAAAAAAAAAACTCCGATTAATGCAACAATAATCCCAACGTTTTTACTGAAATTAGTTCTTAAAAATCATATATACCACATCCATGAAGCTCTGAACCAACTGCTGAAGATCGACGAACAACACGCAGGAATCTCTCGACGCTTCGATTTTTCTTCCCGGCCGCTCGTCGCCGGCGCCGAATTCCTTCACATACTCGTCGTAATTCAGCAGTTCTCGACCGGCGTCGAAGCTCCGAACCCACAGCGGCTCGCCGGAATCCGCCATTTTCACAACCTCCTCAACCGCTCGATTCGCCATCTCCATAACCCTAGCTTTCTCCGCTCCGAAAATCCCCTCCTCGTTCGATCGCGACGTGGACGCCCTAGCCGGACCGTATTCCTCCAGAGCCGCTCGTAATCTCTCGAGCTGGAAATCGAATGTTAGTTCTATCAATTTCAAGAACTTGCAATCGAAACTTAACATTATGCATCTCGACATGGGTTAGTTCATCAGTTTCAAGAACTCGCTATCGGAATCTAATATTCTACATCTAGAACATGGAAATCGAAGGCTAGTTCATCGATTTCAAGAACTTGTTATCGAAATTTAATATTATACTTCTTGACCTGGAAATCGAAGATTGGTTCATCAAATGTCAAGAACTCGCAATCGGAACCAAATATAATACCTATCGGACCTGGAAATCGAAGGTTGGTTCAGTTTTTTCAAGAACTTGCAATCGAAACCGAAAAAAATACATCTCGTCCTGGAAATCGAAGGCTAGTTGATCCATGTCAAAAATATGAAATCGAAGGTTAGTTCATCAATTTTCAAGAACTTTCAATCGAAACCGAATATTATACATCTCGACCAGGAAATCGAAGGTTAGTTCATAAATTATCAAGAAATTTCAACCGGAGCCAGATATTAAAGCAATCGACCTAAAAATCGAAGGTGATTTCAGTTTTTTCACGGACTTGCAATCGGAACCAACCGGAAAATCGAAGGTTAACTCCATCAATTTCAAGAACTTGCAATCGAAACCAGATATTATTACCTCGGCTTTGAGTCGAACAATTTCAGTAACTAATTGCGATTGTTGTTGTTCAGAACTGAAGATTGATGTAGCTGAAGAGCAACATTTAGGACAAGAGGATTTGTCGAGCATTTCCTTCATGGATTGATTTTCCTTGCGCAATTTCTCCATTTCCTGTCGCTCGAGACTGGCCTAGAAAACAGAAACAAATCAAGCAAAAGAAAGAAGATGAAGAAGAAGAAACTCTTGAGAGAACTGGAAACCTTGATTTGAGTTCTACGATTCTGAAACCAGAATTTGATTTGCTTGGAATGAAGACCGAGTTTCTCACTGAGTAACTGCCTCTGTTTCTCATCTGGATGAGGCGATTCTTTAAACACTCTGCAAATTTCATCGAACAAAAATGTTGAAATCATTACAAAAATGTTGAGAACATATATACATATATAGAGATATATACTTCTCCATTTCTCTGATTTGCTCTGAACTATGCCGATTCTTTCTCTTTTTCCTATTTCCTTGTAGTTTATCTTCATCCTCATCGTCGAGATCGATGCACAAATCCTCCGCCGATCTCGACCCCGCCGGATCGGAGTTGTCACTGCAGCTATCGTCTCTCCTCGCCGCCGCCGCATTGCCAAAACCTCCAGCCTGAGACGAAAAAAAAACTCCATTAGAGCTGCGTTTTTTTTTGCAGAGAGAGATTCAGGAGGGAAGAAGATGAGTACAAGCGTGAGAGAGAGAGCCGGAGAAGAAGGAACGTTCATGATAACACGGCGAGGTTGGTGGTTGCCGGACATGGCGACGGCCATTAATGGCGGTGGAGTTCAAACAAGGGCTAAGGGAAAAAGGGAGCTTATAGAGATATACGTTCAGAAATGGGAACAGTGTCCGTACAAAATAGACAAATTAAAGTTCACGGTATTCAAATGAGTTTACTATTTTGAGGTTTTATTTCATTAAATTGTTTTTTTCTGTGTTTATTGAATTCCCACTTTTCATAAAAATAATGTTAAATCATTATAAATATAAATAAATTTTAAATTATTTGTATGGATATAAATGTATTTTAGTATATTTTCCAAAAAAAAAAAAAAAATTAGTACATAGGGAGAGGGGAATAATAACGATTCTTGGACTCGAATCTGTAAAGCTATTAATAGGAGTACTTAATGATATATTAATTTATTTTATTTATTAACTCTTTTCTAAATTTGACTAATTTTGAAATAAAATGTAATTTATTTTTGAATTTATTTTATTTTTATTTCAAAATTTACGTTTCATTTGCTCGCTTTCAACGAAACATATTCTCAGAAAAAAAAAAATTAACTACCTTTGTAATTATTTTGTAAAATGAAAGTATCTAATATAATTTCTCTTTATTATTAATTTAATTAAATTTAGGACTCGAACTTTTAACCAATTGGTTACCATATTTTTGAGGATATCATTTGAATATTAATTCTTTTTAAATAATTAAAAAAATTTAAAAGTAGAACAATTAAAATGAATAAATTTTAAAATGTAGTAATCAAAATGGTATTTCAATTATAAATAAAGGAATAAAGGAATGACCGATGATTTTTATTTTTATGATAAAAAAGGCTATATCAAGTTGTCTTGTGATTTGATTTTAAATCCTGAATAAGATTGTAAACTATTAAAATACTAAAAGTCGGGATATTTCAGTTAAATGAAAAAAGTATTTTTCTAAAACAGAAAAAGTGAAAAAGGCAAAGGTAGACTATATCCCCAATCACATGGTAAAATTTGTTTGTTTGTTTGTTTTTAGAAAATATACGGTAAAATTTGTTATTGCTTATTCTGTACAATTTTGAATGAACAAAAACTATTCCCAAGTACCCTAAAAAAAAACTTTTCGGAAGCAAATTTTCTATTAATCTGTTTACCATATTTAAGGGGTGTTTTTTTTTTTTTTTTATTTACCTAGGATTTAGGTTAAGGGGTTATATTGAAGAGTTTTATCGAGACTTATTTTAAAATTTTGTTTAGACGTAGTTTTTGTATAGATAAGTTATAATCAAAACCTTGTTTGGATGTAGATTTAAAATTAGTAGTTATTTTTAGTACTTACAAAGTAAATGATTAAAAATAAATGGTTAAAAATGAGTTATTTTTGTTGATTTGAAATGGATGATTAAAAATGAGAATGATTGAGTAGTTATAAATGAATTATTAGAAATTGGAGTTATTTTTAAAAGTAAAAATGAAGAGGAGATTATAAAAACTTGTTTTGATGTATATTTTCGATGAAGAGTTAATAAATCCTAAAATTAAATCCTACCTAAATATGTTGAACAAACTTTCTCTTGGCAAGAATTTAGCTTAAGAAGTTATATTGAAAAGTTATTTTGAGTAATTAAAAATTTAGAGTTGTAATTAAAAAACTTGTTTGAATGTGATTTTTATGTAGAGTAGTTAAAGTCAAAATTTTGTTTGAAGGTAAATTTAAAATAAGTAGTTAAAAAAGTAATTATTAACAATGAGTTGTAATAAATGATTGAGTAATTATAAATAAATTGTTAGAAATGCGTGTTATTTTTAAAAATAAAAGAATGCAGAGTTAGCAAACACTCATTTGAATGTAAGTTTTCGATAAGTGTTAGTAAATCCTCCGACTAAATCCTAGTTAAATATGACAAACAAACAACCCTGCAAAGTTAAATTGCAAATTGTAACTTTAAAAATTATTTTGACTGAATTATAATTTCTTCTACTTATGGCTTTTGAATATGTTTGACCTTTTTTTTAATACATATAAGGAGAATGGATATCTCAAACTTGTGATTAGTGTTGAATGGTTTACAATAATTAATGAAACAATTGTGTCATTGATCCATTCAGTTGAAAATGTTTAATTTAGTAATAAGATCAAGAATGTACCTTATTTAAAAAAAAAACTATAATCAATGGATTATAAATTTATAATTTCTTGTTGTTGAACTTAAAAACAAAATCTTCAAACTTGGTCTTAAATAAATTCTTAAACTTTTGACTCAAGTTGGAATCCTTCGGGGCTCTTTGTTTGACATATTTAGGTAGTTTTTGGGCTAAAGAGTTATATTGAGTAGTTAAAAATTGAAAGTTATATCAAAAACTCGTTTGGATGTAGTTTTTGTGTAGAGGAGTTAAAGTCAAAACCTTGTTTGGATATAGATTTTAAAATGAATAGTTATTTTTAGCAGTTAAAAAAATGATTGAAAATGAATTGTTAAAAATAAATTATTTTAATTAATTTAAAATGAATTATTAAAAATAAGTGGTTAGAAATGATTGAGTAGTTATAAATGAATGATTAAAAATGAATAGTTAAAAATGAGAGTTATTTTAAAAAGTAAAATTGACGAAAAGTTGATAAAAATTCAGTTAAATGTAAATTTTTAGTAGGAGTTAATAAATCTGTATCCTGACTCCGTTAAACAAACAACCCCTAAAGCTTTCGACACAAGTTGGAATTCTTCTAGGTGTTTTTTTTTTATAAAAAAAGCATTAAATGTGAAGACAAAACTTAAATTGCTTTAAATAATGAATGTGTAAGTAAATTAGTGCTTCGAAAAAACGTGGGAGTACGGGGCATAAATGGAAGAGAGTGAAAAAAAAAATATATATATTTTTTAGATAAAGATAAATATCTCAATTATTGTAAAAAAAATATGTGGGCTAGAATTGTTGAGAAATTAACAGCACATGTTGAAAAACGAAAATTCATGGGTTTTTTTTTTTTTTGTAAAAATTAAATTAATACAATGAAACTTTTCTACCATTGGTTTGTGCTGGACCAACATGTTCGTACATATGGACCACATTTTGTTTTGTTTTCTTACCTTTTTTTTTTCTTTTAATATTTGAAAATAAAGAAAATAAATCAATAAGTTACGTACGGTTTGTCCTTTCCATAAAAGACGTGAAGACTCTCATTATTGTTGTTCTTTATTTAAGGCCCTCTTTTTTCTTTCCTTTTTTGTTTTTTTTTGAAGAAAGATAATTATCATTATGGGGATGTTTAAAGAAGGGGAATAAAAATGATTATCCCATAAATGTAAATTAATGAAGAATAGGAGGATAAATAATTATGTAACGGCTCGGAAATTTCATCCCGGTCTTCCCAGAATGCCTAGGGACATTTTGGTAATTTGGTCGGGCCGTCAGGGCCGGTTATGTATTGGAAGCTAGGCAAGGGTCGCTGCCAATCGAGCCACTGGGCGTGTTTGTTAACTTAATCGCGCCATCTTGTATATATGCCTGTTCGATGTGAGATTTGGTTTAAAAGGCCAGCCCGCCCGAAGCTTCTTCCTTCTTCTTCTTCCTCGCGATTTTCCTTCTCCATTTCTCCCCGACCGACCGAGCTTTCCCTTGCAGTTTCTCCCTCGCCGACCTCCGTTCCGGTAAGTTCTTCTTCTCCTTCTCTTCTCTTCTTCTTCTTCTTCTTCTTCTCCCCCAATTCCTTCCCCATTCTCCCCTATTTCGGGCATGGCCATTTCGGGCCGAGTCAAGGTGATTTGAGGTATGGATGTTGTGCAGCTAGTGTAGGGGAGTTCGCCATTAGCAAATCGCGCTTCGAATCTTCTCCAATCGCCCGGAATCGAGCTCGTTTTCTCCAATGCTCTGTTCGCCCATGTTCGTCGAGCTCGCCAGCCCTTCGCGCGGAAGCCAGCTCGCTGTCGCAGCCCAGCCGTCGTGTCACGCCGCGCATCCTCGCCCAGATCCGCGTCCGCGCCCGTGCGCCCGCGCGAGCCCAGCCGAGCCGCATCGCAAACGCCCTGTTCGTCCGTGCGCAGCTCGCGCCCCAGCGCGCCCAGCTAGCCCCATTGCTACCCCGTTCGTGTAATCGGCTCGTTCGTGCGTTCGTCGCGCCTCGTGAGTTGCTCCCCGAGCTGAGCCCTGTTTGTTTTATTGTATTTAGGCCTATTGTGTTTGTTTGTGTTTATTGACATGTGTAGCTAGGTACTCTATTCTGAATTCCCGATTAACATGATTTTCCTGGTTATTACTCATGTTAATCCATGCTAGGTTGTTTCCTGGCATGCTCGTATCTGTTCCTTGCTTCGTAGTATCATGCTAGGCTCGTTGTATTCTTATTGAGCACGTATTGGATTTTATGGAATTGTTTGCTGATTGCTAGGGCATGTTAGAGTTGCAGGTAGATAGCATCATCCGAGCCTGATGCATAAAGTACCTTGCATCCATGGCAGGGACGTCGAGACACTGCTCCGTCCCTGGACCCCGTGAGGGATTAGCTAACTCAACCGGTAGGCCCTGCAATCTTGGGTGAGGGTGGCAGACTGTTAAATGCCCCAACGGTCGGGATGATGACTTGGCATTGCCTCGCGTCCCGGCGATCGGCACGTCCTCGGCGTGTTCGCCGTAGCCCTTGATTGCCACATGTTAAGGTAAGGACGGCTTCACGGTGTAAGCCTACCACGACCCGTTCCTTAGCCTCAGTGCGGTGGTTCAGCCGACATAGTTTACGTGTCCGGCCTCACACCCCTATGTCGGTGACACCGATCCGGAGATTTAGTTAGGCGTGGTGGATCGGACATGGGCGACTTGCCACTAGACCCGGCATCCCCATAGTAGTGCGCAGAGAGCACGCGGTGCATGCTTACGCTCATTCTGGCGCGCCATCGGAGAGCTCCTCGGGATTGTGAGCCGTGTACCTTTTCGTCGACAGAGATGAGCAGTGAGGCGGGACTTGTTTCTCATATAGGGCGACTTGTGTGGTGATATCATTCCGAACTAAGACCCTGAGTTGGCATCCGAGGCCCAAGTGTGGGCTAAGCTATGTGCTCTATTCTGTGTTTTTACTCATAGCTTGCATACACTCATCGAGATGACCATGTATATCGTATTGTACCCCGGTTGGGGATTCTTACTGAGTAATTCGTTACTCACCCTTATTTTGTGGTTTTCCACAGGTAACCGTGGTGCGCTACAGGATGCCTGAAGGAGGAGCTGTGATCATGGGGCCCAGTCTTCCAACTCTGATTTTGTGCTATGACTCTTTGTGTTTTATTTTCCCCTAAATGCATGTAGCCGGGCACGGAACCCTAGGATGTTTTCTAAAGATTTTGTGGATTCCAGCATCATTGTATCTAGACATGTTTTGAATGATTTTAAGAAATCTCTGATCGGAGTATACTTTGGAAATGTATTTATCTTGGAACAGGTGCTTGGAAACAGGGACAGGTTCCAGGGAAATTGTCTAGTTTTTAAAGAGATTGTTTTGAATGTTTTGTTTTAATTGGGATCCGAAATCATGTCTGTTTAATGTCCTTTACTTTGAATGCATGCATTGAGGTAAGGGCCCATTTAGTGCCCCATTCGGGTCGGGTCTTTACAAATTATTTGTAAAGGGAAAAAAAAAGTTACATGATAAAAAATTATTATTAAAAAAAGTAAAAAGTAGTTTGAAGGAGAATCAAAAGATAATTTTAAAGAAATGTAATTATAGAAATAATGATTTTTTCGATAACCCAAATAATGAGAATCATATGTATTCTCATTTTTTTCATTTCATTGTGATGGCACAAATTCACTTTCAATATTACTCTCAAATAAATGAGAGTCAAATACTGATTTTCTGAACCGAATTCAAATCTTGGTGTTAAATTTAACTACCACCAAATAATAAAACTATTAGGTTCCTCGGGATTTTTTGTTTTATCATATAAAAGGTAACAAACTGCCTATTTGATATTCAAGCTCGATTAATATTTTATCAACTTGATAAAGTTGGATGTTTTTTTTTTTTTTTTTTTTATAAATTTAAATTTTCGTACTCAAACTTCCTTATATATCCGATCATCATGGAATGGCCTAGAAAAATTAAGAGACGATAAATTTAATTCATACTATCTAACTAAGAACTAAAATTGAACGTGTTTCCATGATATCCAAAAAGTATAGAGATGGATAGTTTATCCCTTTCACAATAATCAAGTTGGTACGTATAAGCTTAAGTGGCTAATTATGAATATAAAAGATATCACATTCATGCATATCTTATGTGGCTATTTTAAAAAAAAATTAATTTTAATTTGCATGGTAGAGATTTATGAACAAAAACATTCCCAATAAGCATAAATATATATGCTTAACTTTATGTTGAAGATAATGATATTTGAATTTTTATACCTCAAATACGTTTAACTATAAAATTGTGAAGTATGTTGAAGTTGTTGGGAAAAATATTTCCTAACAAGCACGAATAAGAATAAAATAATATTAAAAAATTAAAAGGAAATAACAAAGTAAAAAAACTTCCACTATGCAAAAAATTGCTAAATCACATAGAATTCTCTCTCTCTCTTGATTCCAATTACAAAAACACTCTCTTCAAAATTTATACTACTCACACCCTTTGTCGCATCATCTACAAGAGAATACAAAAGGAATTTAACTTCAGTACACCAAACTTAAAATACTTCTGATTTGATTAGCTTGAAACCAAAGTCTCATGCTATTTTTATAGTGCTTAGAGCACACCACTACAATCTTTCTAATGTGGGACAAATTCACTTCTAATATTTTGCAAAAAGTCCAACAGAAGTATTAATGTTAGTTAATGTTTTTGTTTTTTAATTATTAATGTTCGTCAATGTTAATATGTTTATCTCTATTATGTAACACTTACGCTGAGCTTCTATGTTTAGATGAATCGTTTTAATACTTTACTATTCAATTGTTGCATTAAGTTATTAATCGTTTTTTAATCTACTTATCCATCTCTCTCTATATGTATGAAACCCTACCAAATCTTAATGACATTTTTTGAAAGTTATGTATCCATCATTATGAATATTAAACTATCTAGATTAAATTGTTTATAAATTTAAAAATATGGACAACAAATTATTCTTCTTATTTTTCTCTTTTTATTTTTTGGGTTTAAAATAAAATGAATTATAACTTATATCAATAAGCATTAGTATTTAAGTCACGCTCGAATATCACCTAAATATTTTTGTTTAAAGAAAGTATTTTCATTCACTAAGAAGTGTTTGTGGTAAAGAGATGAAATGACAACAGAGAATAGAAAAAATGGCAATTCTTGGTATTTGGGTCATGTCTTCGTAATCACATTTTCCCAAAATGACCTTTTTATTCCCCTCAACTACCTTTTTTTTGTATAACAACTTTTTATTCTTCATATAAGGATTTTTTATTCTCATACTTATTATCTAACTTTTCTCACCCTCGTTTCTTTTACTACAAACACAAAAATTACTTTCAATAATTATTTCATTCACTCTAAAAATAAATAATAATTATTTTTTCTATTTCTCACTTAAATCTTATTTCCCATAAACATTTTTATTTTCCTCCCCTCAAACACTCCCTAAACTATGCTATGGCCACCATACATTTTAAAAATATATCTACATTTATAATTTGAAGAAAAAAAAATGTTTTGAATATAAGATATATATGATGGGGAACAATATTTAGGTCCTTTAAAGACCCAAGCCATCCTTACACACATTTATTGCTACATATTTTTTAGTTTAAAAATATAATAGATAAAAAATGAAAAGTGTAGTCATAAAAGATGGTTAAGAATGATTTGAGTTCTTGATAGATATATACTTTTGTTTTATTATTATTATTGTCACAAAAACACACATTTTCATTTAAAGACAACACACACATTTCAATTTTGTTCTCGACATTTGAAATTTCGACGTGTACCCTTATTTTCTCGATTTTTGTTTAGATATTCTGACAAAAGGCTATGATTTTTCTTCAATGGACAACTTAATCTTCAAAATTCCTTTTCTTTTCTTTTTTTTTCTGGAAATCACAGTTTCAAAATTTATGAATAAATTTCGTAAATTTTGTCATTGCCTTCCAAATTTGAGTTTTAAGACGGGTACATATACCTCATTACCTTTTGTAATGAGGAGAAACTCCAATTCACCATTTAATCCAAAAAATAAATGTTAATTAAGATAAAGTTATTTTGAAACAAAAATGAAATAGAGAGGGGTCAATTGAAATTTATAAATTTTAGAGATCAGATTAAATCTCTTTTATTAATCAACAATCATAGAGTAAAACATTGAATTATCACCCTCTCTAAAAAAAACACACACATTTCATACGACATAAAAGAATATATATGTATGAAAAAGAAAGACGTCCATTTCTAGGCCAGACACCGAAAAACATCGAATGAATAATGTCACAACTGAGTCTCGAACCTAAAACTTTGAAAGGAGCATACCCTCAAAGTCCAAGTCTTCAACCACTGTGCCACCCCTTGGGGACACTGCCCGTATATATTTAATAATATTTCTTAATCACGGTTGGATTGAATTTAATAAAAAATTTGTAATTCAATTCAATTAATTTTTGAATCAAAATATAAATCAATCCAAATAAAAAAATATTATAACTCAACCTCGCTCTTAGGGGGTGTTTGTTTGTCATATTTATGTATTTTTAGGTTAATGAATTATATTGATGAATTATATTGAGTAGTTAAAAATTGAGAGTTGTGTCAAAAATTCGTTTGCATGTAATTTTTGCTCAAAGTAGTTATAGTCAAAACCTTGTTTGGATGTTGATTTAAAAATGAGTAATTATTTTTAGTAGTTAAAAAAGAAATGATTAAAAATGAGTGGTTAAAAATGATTGAATAGTTTATAAATGAATGATTAAAAATTAGAATTATTTTCAAAAGTAAAATTAAGAAAAAATTAGTAAAATCTCATTTAGATGTAGATTTTCAAAGAAGAATTAATAAATCATAATTCTACCGCCTAGCGTCAAACAAACACCCTTTATTTGGTCGAAAAAAAAGTAGCTTGATTTTTATTTATTTTATTTTTAAGTCCCTATCTACGATATATTGATTTATTTTTCCTAAAAAAAATCAAAATCAAATATTGTGGTGTGGTGTAGGTTGAGGCAGCAAAGCACCAATACCTTATCTTCTTTAACAAAAAAAAATAAATAAATAAAAAAATCCAGGTTCGTCGATCCAAGGCCATAAATTCCCAATAATCCCTAATTTTTGATTTGGGAGTGTAAATTTGCAGTCAAAGTACATTGATTTCCCCAATTACTCACTAATCATGGCTTCCATTGTTGCTACTCTACCTCCGCCATTGTTGGCCCCTGGCAAAAGCTTCACTCTTCTGAATACTTCTCAGAAACTCACTGTTTTTCCCATTTCAAGTAAGTTTATGATTCGAATAGAGATTCTAGTTAGTTTAATTTGTGTTCTGTTTGGAATTCCTGCGTTGATGTTGATGCCCGTTTGATCGTGTTTATTGATCTGCATTTCTCGATGTTTATGGTGCATTTGTTTTAGTTTCGAACTGAATGGTAGTCTTTACATTTCCATATTTGTTACCACAGTTTTTTTGAGATGTCGCATTGAGATTATGGAAGATGGAGAAATTATCAGTTTATAGGTTTGGAACTTTGGAATCCTAGACATCGTTTATGTAACAACATAATCCAGATCTATGCAATTCTAATACAAGATCAAACCAAATAAAGATGAAATCAAATCAAATAAAGAAGGATAAAATGGAGAAGAGAGACAAAGCACACCGGATTTATGTGGTTCGAGAACGTCCCTATTCCATTGTTATGAATCGATTGAGCTTGATCAATTCTCCATCATAATGCCATTGCTAAGATTGTACAAGAGCTCTGAAGGTGGTGGCTAAAGTTTCTACTCTCAATCCCAAAGATGAAGTAAACCCCAAGATGTGCGTTATATACTAGCATCCAAATACATAACTCTCATGGTTAGTTAACTAACCCCCAATATATCCCAAGTTACAAGTAACTCACCAAATGAGCTAATGATGTGTAATTCACCTAATAACAGTTTACGCCTCCGATTACGGGCGAGTTAGGTTAGGTTATAATAACTCAACCTGTGTTTATGCTACCGATTATAATAACTAGTGGGTTAGCTCATAATTTCTCGTCCGAACTATAATAACCCTTTATTCATGTTATAATAACAAATTTTATAATAAAATTCTCTATTATAATTATCTACCCCACAAACACGGGTTGTCGTAAGACTCATAACCTTGTTATAATGACATGCATCCCAAATATAGTTATTATAATCTTAGAGAGTTTGGGGTTTGTATAAATGATTGTTAGATATTGAAGCTTTAAAGTTTGAACATCAGTATGAATGTCCATCCTGGTAGATAATCGTGATCAAATTCTATAAGGGTTACGTTCCTTGCATCACTTCTTTATAGAAATCAAGACTTGAATTCAATTTTCACGATGTTAGGAATTAGCATTGGTATTTTTTATTCATTGAACTAAGAGTTGGCCAATGCACATCACGTGATGTAATCTAGAGAAATTGAAAGTGCTTGCTTCTATCCCCAAGGGGCGGTCTCGTCGGTAGAGGTTTGAGGTCTCCAAAGTATGTTCCTGAGGTCCAAGGTTCGAAACTCATGAGTGAGCCTAAATGTAAAATCTCTTCTTGACTCTCGAGTTCAGGCTTTGGGATGGGTACAGATGCCCCCGAATATTTAGTGGAGCCAAGCTTCGATTCCCTAGATAAAAAAGGTGCTAGCTTCTTTCCATACATTAACATTCACAATATACGGTATACCACACATGATACAATCATACAACTCACTCGCACAGTTTGAGAGTTTCACAATATTTTTATGTTTATTTACAGAAGACTATCGACTATTGATAGGAGTAGGAGTTTCTCGTCACGGCCTCGAGTGGTTAGCACCCCTTGGGTCGCTTCAACTTCGTGGATTTTATAAACTACCATGAATTGTCGTAGTGGTCAATTTAACCATGCAAGTAAAAAGAGTTTAGAAGGAATCAGTTCAAACTAAGGTGGCTACCTACTTCAATAATCTAACAGTTTTCGTCCCCAAGGGGTGGTGCAGTGGTTGAAGACTTGAGCTTTGAGGGTATGCTCCCCTCAATGTTTGGGGTTCAAAACTCATTTGTGACATTACTCCTTCAATTCCTCTTGTGCCTGAAGTAGTTACCCCTATTTAAAAAAAAAAATCTAACCGCTTTCTTCGCAATAAAATGTGATAGAATCAGACGATTGTTTCATAAAGTTTCAATGTTATACTTATACATAAACAATATGTTGGTATGGCACCCCTGTTTAATTGTATGCAACTAATTGAAGTTTTCCATATCTTGTTCATCATATTTCTTGTTGGTAAATAATTTCTCGAAAGTGCAGAGGGACGTTCTGCCAATGTTGCTGTGAAGGCCATTGGAGGCAGCTCTGAGTCTTCTACTTCCATCGATATTATTAAATCTGTTCAAAATGTTGTAAGCTCATTATTTCTCTGCCTAATGTAACCCTTTTTTTTAATACATTGGAGCATCTTGATTGGGAAGAAAAATCAATGAAGACTTCTTTTCTTCTGCAGTTTTAAATTTTCCTGTCATATGGGTGATAGAAAGTATCATCTATTTGCAATTTATATATCAATGTTTGCCTTTTATGGAAAGAGCATTAGGAACTGAGGCTGATTCTTTCCTCCAAATTCATTGGTTGTCTTTTGCTACATTGTGTGGATGGCAAGCTTGACCTTAATCTTTAAGGGGGCATTTGGAGCACCGTCTAAGGGTAATCCGTGTTTGAGCCACCGGTTATAGGGTTAATCCATAACCCCTCTGCCCATGTTATAATAAAACTCTCTCTTATAATAATCTGTACCTCAAACACACGTTATCATGTCTGTTACAATAATATGCACCCTAAACATAGGTTATTATAATCTCTGTTGTTAAACCGTTTGAGTAAGTAATTATATTTTTTGGTTAACTTGGGACAGTGGGATCAACCTGAAGATCGACTCGGACTTTTTGGCCTCGGATTTGCAGCTGTAGTAGCTTTGTGGACAGCAACGAATCTTGTTACGGTAATTTTAAAACAATGATCCTTTGGACAAATAAGTGACAAGATAATTACTGCACATGTAGTTTTCAACCAGCGATTCATCTAGTCTCTAAGGGACGACCTCGTTGGTAGAGACTTGAGACCTCTATTACATATGCTCTCTTGGAAGTCTCAGGTGCAAAAATCCACGAGTGAACTTAATTGTAAGTTTTTTTATTGTAGTCTGGATTCGGGTCTTGGGATGGGCGCTTATGCCCCAAGTATCTTCTAGTGGAGTGAAGTTCCATTTTCCGGTTATTGGAAAGAAAAAACCGTGTCAGTGATTCCTCATGCTTTGTTCTTTTTATCTTCAACACTTGACTTGTACCTTCTAATTTTCTTGTAGGCTGTTGACAAGCTACCACTGCTTCCAGGTGTATTAGAGTTCATAGGAATACTGGTTTCTTTGGTAAGTAACAAGTTATATCAAGAACTTATCCACTGCCATTGGCAAGTTTGAACTCTGAAACCATGGTAATACTGACTCATGTTTCTGCTTTCCCCTTAAAATTCCAGTCGTTCGTGAATCGCTATCTCTTGTTCAAACCAGACCGGTAAGGCATAATTCATTAGATTTTTCACTTGGTTCACTGTAAAGTCGTCTTGTAGTCTTGTTTGTGTATTTCCGGCCAATCTTTTAAAAAGCTATTGAAACTTAGGTTTTAAAGCTCGCCTCGAGAAAGACCTCTAATTTTTAACCTCAAAGTTTTTACCTTTTTCCGATTATAAGAGACTTACGCCTCTCACATGGAGGATTACACCTCTATCAAAAATTCATTGAAGTTTAAAGCCTCCATGTCTTGTATTAATGATTGGAACTATTACTACCTTTACTACTTGTGCTTATGACAAACGATATATAGAATAATTGAATCCTATTAGTTCATTAATAATGTAAGTTTGGTATGTAAGACTTGGTTCATAATTTCAAACTTTGTTTTAGTTAATCATCCATTGTAATTTTTAAAAAAATAAATATTTTTTTATATAAGTATCATGATTTTGTATAATTTTTTAAAATTGAAATTGAGGCTTATGCTTCACGCCACCTGAAAGCTTGTATCCTGGCTGCCTTTAGCCTTTTAAAACATTGTTTATGACGTTTTTTCATCTTTATCTCGTCATCATAAACTTTATACTACCATTTCATTGTAACAAACAAACATTTACTGGCTTCTCTATGGTTCAATGCAGGGAAGAGCTTGTGCAGATAATCAGCAAGTCAGTAGTTGATGTATTGGGACAGTAAATGAGGCCATCATTTGGTCCAATCTTCATTTTATTTGTTCTTTTTTTTACCGAGTGGTGAGTGAAGTGGGTTGGCTGCTGGGTTTGGTTTCTGAATTGTGTTCAACAATCAAGTGTGAATTTTAAACCAAGATTTGGTGTTTGATTCATCAATGCAATGCAATCCCAAATCTTCTATTCTGTGTTTATACCTATACCAGCTGATGTTTCCAAATTTTCTGTCATTTTTCAAAAATTTCCACAGTAAATAATTGTTTCCTATAATGTTTAATCCTGGTTACTCTATTCTGTATCCAAAAGTAGAAAAAATGGACATGGATGCCTTTGGTTTTAACATTTTCTAACTGCTTGCCAATTTAAACTGGATTCATGTTGATAAGATACATATTGTCATATTTAAACTCGGTCACAATCAGTGTTTTAAAAAGCTCGAAAAGGCGCACCTCATGCTCAAAAAAGCTCAGGCTCAATGTTGGCGCCTCGCCTGTCCAAGCACGCGCCTTTTCATACAGCCCTCAGGCACGCAAGTCGCACGTCTTGAGAACTTTTTTATTATTTAAAATCTAAGTCAAACAACAATGTTTTACTCAGTTTTCTCTATTTGTTTTTACAATTTCAAATTCAATCAACAATTACTTCAAAATTTTATTTTAAAAAAAACAATTAAAACCTAATCGTCAACCCTATGGGATGACTATGTAAAAACTCTATATTAAAAGAGATTAATATATATGTTTTGTGTATGTATACATGTATGTGCCCTTAGTAAAAAGCCTGCACCTTTTGGTGTGCCTTGTGCCTCAGGTTTCAGAGAGTCAATGCGTCTTAGTGCGCTTTGAGCTTTTTAAAACACTGGGATTGAACTCGAGCAAGGGAAGGAAAGACTTTTCTTGAACAGTCTGATTGACAAGACTCGAGTAAAGGTTAAGTATTGTGGTAAACTTCGACCATCTGTAAAGTTGAAGGATTCGAATCTATAATAACTATTTTGTTAGATTTAGTTTGCTTTGCTGGAGAAAAAGCTAGATTCTACATTTGTTCATAAGTTAGCCCTTGGTGACCAAGTTAACCATGGCGTGTGTGGTTTTGTTTATGTTAAAATTCTAGTTTGCTATAAATTTAAGACTTAATTGTATTTGGATAGAGATGATGGAGCCAACCATAATAGAACAGATAGGCGAAGCAGCCAATAGCCGTCTGCTGTTTTATTTTAGTTTATATCCTTTCGATTCTTTAAATTATATATAAAAAAAAATAAAAATAAATTGTATTATACTAAATTTAAAATTTATTTTTTGCTAATGTTTTACAAGTTCGGTACATTTAACTTCAAACTAACACTATGGCTTATTTTAAAATAAGAGACCGAATTTTAACCATTTATTTTATATCAACGCATAAATATTTGGTTATAAAAAACTTATAGAAAATCAACTCGAAAAGCAACTCGAAAAGTAAGTAGCAATATAGATTGAATTTTTAAAACTTTCTTGTTTTCTAATACCCTTAGATAATATAAGAAAGCTTTGGTTAGAGATAAATAAAAGGTAGGAATTAATTTAACCTCATGTTTAATGAGTAAGAGTGTATTAAGAGAAGATGTCTATAGGGCAAGACTGGGGATGGTTTTTGCGTCCGTGTCTCAAAAATTAATCTATCCCCTGTTAGGATCTCACAAATATCCCACATTGAAAAGTGGGAGAGTCGAACATCAATACCCCTCATTGCCAATTGATTTTGAGGTGGAACTTCATATTCTCTAATATCCCCGTAAAATTCACAATTTTAGTTTTTGCAGGGATTGGAGTGGAGATTTACAGTGAAAAATTCATGGAATCGAATTCCTACCGAACATTTTTACTTGTTCAATTTTTTTTTCATTTCATAAATATTTTTTGGTTAATAATTTCAAATAATTAATTTTTTTTAGAAAATACTTGTCAAGTTTAAATTATATCCTTAATTATTAAAGAAAAATGTTCATTTGAAAAAATAATTTCACCAATAAATATTTTATATCTAACAATTAATTGAGCGAAATAAAAAGAAAAAATATTTTCTAAACAAAATTAAAAAATTGTAAACAAAAATAGGTGAAATCGGATATGAAATACATTCTAAGTCCTATCCCCTTTAACTTAAGGAGAATACTTTTTTTATCTATCACCAGTGTCCAAAAGAAAATGAATATCTCTAAACATGTGGGTTGACTATCTATTTAAAAATTATAATTTTTACTAATTTCACCGACATTCAAATACTATACCATTAATAAAAAATTAAAATAATTGATGACATAATTAATTATCTGATTTGATGTTAATTTATTTTTATTCCATAATCACTATTTTGATCTTCAGAATTTTAGATTTGGTATTTGTAATGCAGTTGAAAAAAAAAAAAAAACCTAGATGCCATTTTCTTCTCTCATTGCGAGAAGGCACCTCACTCGTCCATCTTTCTCGCGCCATTCACAGCCACTCCGATTCTCCGATTTACACAGTTCTCATTGACGGCGGCGATTAATCGGCAGCAACAGACCAATCACGTCTCTCATTTTATCGGCCGCCACTTGAGGTTTGATTTCTCAATTTCTGGTTCTTAATCTGCAAACCGAAACGAATCCATGTTCTCTGATGTTTGTTCCGGACCTCGGATCCATTTTTTGGTTCTTGAAATTTTCTGATTTTCCATCTAGTTTAGTGCATGACCCAACATTTAGGATAAGGGGGCTATTTTTGTTCTGTGTTTTTTTAGGGCATTTGTGTGGGAATGGTCGGAAAATTGGGTCTGGGTCTGGGTCGACGTTTCCTTTTTTTTTTTTGAGTACATATTGGACGAGGGGGATAAATGCCAATTCCTTGACGCTGGTGTTGAATTGGTTTACAACCAAACACTGAAATTATTGCGTTAGTGACTCATTCGGTATAACTGTTTCCTTCAACAAGGTTTTTGTTTCATTTTCTTTTGGGAAACTTACGGGACTTGTCAAATAAATCAAGAAAATAATTATAAATATGGTTACTTGGTAAAATTTGTAAATATAATTATTGATACTAATGAGTGACGCACTTTCTTCTTATATGTATTGATAAATGTATTAACTACTATCGATGTAAATATTTTAAAATTTAATTGCATATGTAATTACTTTGAGTGAAGTGACCATCCAATACAATTTCCCTTGTATATATATATATATCTTTTATTGTCAAGACTAACTCGAATACACCTCGACTAATGAAACGAGTCTGACTCAACATTTGAATGTGATTTAATAGTCCGTTGGTCAAGAAGAAACTAAGAGGTGAATGAATCATATTGATCATCTAATAATTAATTTTTTAATCGAGTTGGATGTAAGTTATATGAGGACTGAGATACTCATAGATATGTTTATAAAATAATTTGTTTCATATTCGTAATTTATGCGACGAGGACGAGTAACGGGTGGTTGATTCCTAATGTTTCTGTTCTCCCTCTTTGTACTGATTTTTTTCTTACATGTTCGATGTTTTTGTGAGATTTTCGGCTATAAAGGTTCATATTTTTGAACTTGTGTTTTGCATTCGAATGATTTATGGGTCTTTTCTTGCTCAGCGCTGAGGTGGCACGGAGTGTAAAATGGAGGGCGATGAAGATGCTTTGAAGAGCAGGCAGCTGGTGGAAGCTCGAGCAAGAAATATTAGTCACAATGTTAGGTGCATTGAGTGTGGTAGTCAATCCATTGAAGACTCCCAAGCAGATATTGCGATTCTCCTCAGAAAGGTACATAACCCATTAACCAAAAAAGCTTAAGCTGATAACCATCATGGATGGATTAATTTAGTGGTTAGGAAGGTCTTGTAGAATTAAAAAGTTGCGGGTTCAAGTTCAATTTATGGCAACCGCTTATTTAGAAATTAAATTTCTTTCTTAGCATCTAAATGTTGTAGAGTCAAAGACGGTTTGTCCAGTGAGAAGTTGAGGAGTGCATAAGTTAGCTTCTAGTCTTGGACTCTCACGGATAAATTTTTTTGTGAAGTGGATAAGTTGTGGTAATTTAACCATCATGGAGTGGCCTGGTGATGAAAGAGGGTCTTGAGGTACTAAAGGTGATAGGTTCAATCCATAGTAGCCAACTACCTAGGAAATAATTTCCTATGGGTTTCCTTGACATCCAACTGTTGTAGGGTCGGACAGTATGTCACATGACATTAGTCAATGGTCCAACACTTCCCTCACTCGTGGGCTTGAAAATTTGAAAAAGGTCCTTCAAGTAGAAATTAATATTAATTGGTGAAGAAATGAAACGACTTGACAGGGGAATATACCTTACAAAAAAGCAAGCCACTAATGGCTAGCATTTCTGTGGAATAATTGCTAAGAAGACGCGACTTTCAGCTCCATTCTGCTGCAGAAAGGGTGATATCTTCCGAGAGAGGGTGATATCTTTCAATGTTGAATCAATCAACCGAAAAACTTAAGCTTATAGATTGGAGTAAAATAAACTTAATTATACCAACCAATAGAAAGTAATGAAAGGCTCTTGAAAAGGTGTAATTACAAAGTCTACTGAGAAAACTGATTTACAGATCATGAATCTTCGTTACATAATGATTACTGATGTGTTGAGTTTTATATCATGTACTAATCATTTTAAGATCAATATTTTTCTGCAATTAATCTTCCCTGATATTCGGTTGAATTTGTAATATCACTGTAGTTGATCCGAGACGAGATTCGGTCTGGGAAATCGGACAAGGACATCTACAAAAAGCTCGAGAATGAGTATGGGGAGACGATTCTGTACACCCCAAAGTTCGACCTTCAAACTGCAGCACTATGGCTATCACCGGTCAGTTATATCAGCAAGAAACTCAAATCTAAGTGAATATTTCTGCTAATTTCTTATTCTAATTTTAGTTTTGAATATTATGTTACTTTGGAGCAGTTGTTAGTGGCTGGTGGTGCTGTAGGAGTATGGGCTTATAGTAAGCACAAGCAAAAGTCTAATGTTCACATAATGGCTTTAAATCTTGTCAGGGGTGTTCCATTGACACCCAAAGAGAAGCAAACCATGTTGGATCTTCTTTCACCTCCACCTTCTCAGAGAAGTATTTCTTCCTGGTGGAGGACTTGGCAAAGGCAATGAACTACAGGTATGGTTGAAGATCAATAAACTAGATTACAATTAGGACAATCAGCTTTTGAGTGAGTGAGATTAATTTAGTTTTTTGTCCGGCTGATTGGCGTGTATCTTCGACCAAGAAATCGCAGGTTCGACCCTCAAACCCTCTTACTCGTGTGAATCATGATGCGATATTGTGTACCGTATACTGTGACCAATTTGTGATTAACATTTTTATAATTGAGAAATATTTATAAGTGATACCTTGATGCCCATTCATGTGGCCAAATATGAGTCACATCTTTTTTTTTTTGGGAGTTAAAATGGAGTAGAATGTGGCCTATATTGGATAGAAGTTGTAGATGCCCAACCTGTTTGGTCTCATTTATTTTTCTGAAGAAAACAAGGTGCTATGTGTCATAGTTGTACTACTTGTTGCACTTCAAAAGTAGTACAAGTGCAACTGTGTGGCACTTACTCTAACTTGGCCAGCAAGTCAATCAAACGAAAATGCAATGATATCTTTTAAAGCTATAAAATTGAATAGACACACCTGAAGTGCTCGAGGGACAGTTCCAGTTTGGTCTTATCTGGAAGTGTTGTGACATGGGGGCTGTGTGATCTTCATCATTCAAGATAGATCTGCTAATTGATTTCTAAACCATGCTGAATCGGGGAGGCTTAATAGTGAACGTGGACCGCTTCTCGATATGAAATCAATGACTTAAAAGACAGATGCCAGCGTAGTGGTTGAACATCTGATCTTGAGGGTGTGCTCCCTTTAGATGTGTGGGGATTAGTTTTCTATGCAATTGCCAATTTTACATCCGGTCCTTTGATATATCTCGGTCCCACAATTTAAAGATCCATCAGTGGAGCCCCAAGTTTAGAAGAGTAAAGCTCCACTTTTTTTAGTCATTAAAAATATAATATATAAACTTGAAAATTCTTGGATTCGAATTTGTAGTTTGACTTTTTTCGTACAGGCTTATAATTTTATAAATTTGAACTTCATCAAAGCTATCATTAAAGTGGAAATCTATTAAAATGTTGTTTATAAAAAAGTTTACGCATGTTGACTTCATTCATCATTGTGTAATGGTTTTTCTACTTCATTTGAGAGTTTTGAACATTTTGTCTCAAAAAAAAGGAAAAAAAAGTGAGTTTTAAACCTTTAAGAATTGATTTTTAAATTTTTTTTTTAGATCTCAAGATTTTTTAGATTTGAAATAAAATATGAATTCAAAACTTAAGAATCTAAAGTACTATTTTTAAAATTTCGACTAAATAGAGAACTGAGTTCAAATTCCAAAAAAGTCAACTTCTATTTTCACTTATATATTCTTTTGTTACATACATTTTGTATTTTAATAAAAACCTAGGCAAGTTTTTTAAATCGAAAAAATTAAACAATTTAATTAAGAATTCAAATATTTTCTAGGAGATTGATGAGATATAAAAAATGAAAAAACAATCAAATGATTATAATTCCAAATCTCTATAACAACTTATTGAATATCTCATATAAAAAAAATGGAGAGGAAGTAATCATTTATACTAGTTTATAAAAGTGAAGAGAATCTATGGTAGTGATTGATTGGTGGCGTGGTATTTTTCTCTCATCTTATTTGAAAATAGTAGTATTCGATTTGTGGTCTCCACTCCAATTTGAATTAAAAACATAATTTTTTTTTTTATATAAAATACATGCCTGCTGATTTTACCATGAAAACCTCATATTTATTGAATAAATTTGACTTTTAATTTTCATTCTCATATTCTAAAATCCTGAAAGGCATTTATCCTTACATCCGTTGACCTTAAACAAGAATCAAACCATGTTCGATCCAAATGCTGGCATGAAGAAAAGTCAACTATTATCCATTCAGTCAACGAACAATGTAGAATCAAAATGCTCTAGAATTCAAATCTGTCTTCTTTCAAGAAAACCATCCAAATATAAATCCAATTATGCGTTCAAAAAAAGGGGCTAATGGCTATGCCATTCTTTCTTTGTCACTTCCATTTTCAATTTAAATGATAAACTTGGGTTGACCCAACTCTTCCAACTTAATTTTTTTTATTCTACAACATTTGCTTTGTCGAGAAAATACGTGAGAAATTTATTCTTAACTAGGTGGTTAACATGAGATTGTATCCGTACTTTTGGTTTACAAGGTAGGTTAACTCATGATGGTTCCAACTCTTCCAACTTAAATTTTTTTTATAATTCGTAAATTGTTTGAACTAGTTTACTCACACTTCATCTATTTTTATGGGACAGACCGCTTGTTCCTACAATATTTGGTTGTCGAAGAAATTGATAGGAAATTAATTCATAAGTAGGTAGTCATCATGAATTAAACTCATAACTTTTTGGTTTTACAAGACTAGGTCAACCCATAACGGTTCCAACTCTTACAACTTAATTTTTTTTATTATATTTGTTGTTGTTTGGGCTACTTTACGCACACTTCGTCTATTCTCACGAGATCCTACAATGTTTGGTCATCGAGGAAACCCATATGAAATTAATGCTTAAGTATGTGATCATTATAGATTGAAACCTTAACTTTTTGACCCATGATGATTCCAAACACTTCGAACTTAATTGTGTGGGTTTTTTTTTTTTTTTAATGATTGGTGAGTTGAATGATACAAGTTGTGTTGGGGGATTTTCACATTGCAAACCTCTTTAAAAGACCAATAATTTCCAAGCAAGCAAGTTGCATAAACAAATTGCATATATTCATCTTTGAGTTGATACATCTCTGCTAAATAACTGATGGATAGAAATTCACAATCTGCTCAACCTGAATTCTCAGGCCCAGGTTCTAATTATGCTGAAGCTGAGGTCTCTGGTTCAAATACAGTTAGGGGGACTGTTTGGAGCACTGGATTGTTTGATTGTCATGAAGATGAGACAAATGGTTAGTTTTTGCAAATCATTTGGTTATGTATCTTTTTAGGGATGTTTGTGTACTTTGCAACATTGTTTTGATTGTTTTCTATTGTGTTTTCAACTTGCATATATGGACCTTTTTGGTTCTTTGACATAGATAAGTTTATCTAACATATTAACCATCATCGGTTGGCTTAGGGGTAGAACTAGAAACTAGAAAGTTATGGATTTAATCCATGGTGGCTATCTACATAGATATTAATTTCTTACGGATTTCTTTGACAACCAAATGTTATAGAATCATCATGGAGTGACCTAGTGGTCAAGAGTATCATAACTAACTAAGAGGTGATGAGTTTATAACTTTATTCTATGGTGGTCATCACCTACATAGGAAATAATTTCCTACGGATTTTCTTGACATACAAATGTTGTTGGGTTAGATACCATGTCCCGTGAAAATAGTCGAGGTGTATGCAAGCTAGTCTGAATACTCATGGATATAAATAAAAACCTAAAATGTGCCTACTGTAGGGTCAGACACATTGTCCCTTGAGAATTGTCAAGGTGCGTGTAAGCTAGCATGAACACTCACAGATATTAAAAAAAAGATAATTTTATTCAACACTAGGAGGTAGAATTCTTGTATTTTGTGTGTGGGTGGAGGTCATCTTAATATACTTGACTGTTGAGCTCCAAGGGGCTGCCCTACTGGGTAAGGCTTGTGGTTTCTGAGTTATATCATGATTCATATCCACATACAAAATACATGAGATGAACACTCTATTTACGAGGGTAAATAGTCAAGGTGCCTGTAAGCTTGTGTGTTTGAATCCCCGAGTCAGGAGAGCTTATGATGTAGCCTAAAAGACTAAGGAGAGAAATCTCTAAGAATCAGCATCTAAGCGTCTTTAATATGAATTCAAAGTTATCAAAACACATGAGATGAGCACTCTATTTATGAGGGTATGGTTTTATTTTGAGGGATTGTTTTTTTGAGTTCACAAACCCCATAACCTTTGGGTCATAGGCACATTTATGTTTGTTGAATTATTGTTCTTGTTGGCGTTTTATATTGAAACCTGAGCCCATTTTTATAGATATTCGTGTTTGTTGGCAGCGGTTATGACAGCTTTCCTACCATGTGTGACATTTGGACAAATTGCAGAAGTGATGGATCAAGGAGAAATGAGTAAGCCCATTTGGCATTTTGGTCCCTAAATTTTCATAAAAATAACAATTTAGCCCCTAAATTTCAATATATTTATGATATGGATTGCAGCTTGTCCTTTGGGGAGTCTTATATATGGATTGATGATGCCTGCTTTGTGCTCTCAATGGGTGATGGGCTCACAATACAGAACAAGACTAAGACAGAGATATAATTTGGTGGAAGCTCCATATACTGATATCATTTCTCATGTGTTCTGCTCATGTTGTTCACTTTGCCAAGAGTTTAGAGAACTCAAAAAGAGAGGACTTGACCCTTCTTTAGGTATATTTTTAATTCTTTCTTTTGTATGTATATAAACTCAGAAAATCATTCAACAAGTTTGTTAAATTTACGGAGAAATGCGATACTACATTTGAACATGCCACTCAAAAGAGGGCCTTGAGGAATAAACAAGTTATGGGTTCAATCTACGGTGCATTTTTAAAACACTGAGAAATTTTTGCGGGTCGATAAAGAATTTTGAGCAAGAGGCTACCTTGGTCTCCTATGGCTAAACCATCCTAAAGAACAAGCCAAGGGACCTGCATACTCGGAGAGAAGCTCTCGGGGTGGGGAGGATAGAAAAAAAAAACGCATCAGTCAAGTAGAAAAGTAACTTCTTATAAGTTTCCTTGACAACCAAATGTTATAGGGTAAGCTGGTTTGTTGTGTGAGAATAGTCTAGGAGCGCGTATACAAAAAATCCCAAATTTGAGACTTACCAGTTACATTAATTTATAGACACCTCCTGTGTCTCCATTCCTTCGATGTCTCCTGGTGCCTGACCTAAGGACGAGCGTGGTTACTCCGAGTATAGTGGAGTGAAGCCCTAATTTCCCGATTTCCAAAAAAAAAAAAACTCGTGGATATAAGAAAATAACACGTCACTCGAAAGAAATAGAGTTTGTTGATGTTAATGTTAAACTTTATGCATCAAGTAGTACCTTATTGACATAATGTCAACATGAACCTAGTTTAACATGAAAGACATTCTTACATGTTTAAATATGTTAATAAAACAATAAATGAATCATTATTTACACATTAAGAATTGTTTTTGGCAACTTGTGTGTTAACTGCAGGATGGAATGGAATTTTGGCTCAAAGAGAAGCAATACAACATGAAACAGTGGGAGTTCCTCCTCCAAGACAAACCATGTTCCAGTAATAACATCTGAAAAAACATGTCAAATTTTCTCAACTGTCGATTGTTTGTGTGTTTTTGTTCTTTTCTTTTTGATATTTTGAGTTTTTATTTTTTTTTTAAATTTTATACATGTGTGTGATAGAATCTACCAACTTTATAATAAATCTCTAGAGAGAATCTCCCGTAGAGCCAAAAGGTTACAAACTAACAAATGACAATTGATTTCTGATGCCTTAACAATGACCTAATGACTCCTATTTATAGGACTCCTAGAGATATCCTATTTAAGGTAAAAGACTCCTATTCCATAAATGACTTCCTTCCATAAATGACTTCTTTCCATAAATGACTTCTTTCCATAAATGACAATTCCATTTATGGCAATTACAAATAAGGACTAATTAAATAATAATAAAATACTAAATAATAATAGAATACTAATTAAAGTCTTTTCTCACTTCCGGCCCCGCCTCGAATACACAATCAAAGGTCTCGGGATTGTATCAATACTTCCCCCCCAAAGAGCCACCTTGTCCTCAAGGTGAAATTCTGGAAATTGTGAATCCAAATCGGAAGCTATTTCCCATGTTGCGTCTTCCGGAGGCGAGTCTTCCCATTGTACCAACACCTCACGTGCCCCGCCTTCGTGAGATGCCTCTCGTATTCCCAGAATAGATTTTGGATTTATGGCCACACATAGATCGTCTCCCACTACTGAAGGTGTAGGTAAGACTATAACTGAGGCTCCAACCGCCTTTCGCAACACAGACACATGAAACACCGGATGTATCTTGACATTCGGAGGTAGTTCCAAACGGTATGCAACTTGGCCAACTCGTGCTAACACACGATAAGGCCCGATGAATCTTGGTGCTAACCGGGTGCTTGAATTTTGCCAAAGATGATTGGCGAGTGCAGGCGAAGCTTAATATATACCAAATCACCAACAAGAAATTGGATGTCCCGACGTTTATTATTTGCACGGGCAGACATAGACTGTTGTGTTTTTAGAAGAGTAGCCTTAAGTGTGTCTAACATCCTATCCCGATCAAGCATTAATGAGTCAACAGCTGCCACATGGCTTGTTCCACCGTCATATCCCAAAATAGTAGGGGGTAAACGACCATAAACACTCTCGAAGGGAGTTATGCCCGACGCCGAATGGTATGATGTATTATAGCTAAATTCGGCCCATGGAATCCACTTGCACCATGCCTTTGGTTGAGTCATTACAAAACAACGCAAATAAGACTCAAGCAGCGGTTAACGACCTCGATCTGCGCGTCGATGCGAGGATGATAAGTCGTCTTTGCGACGAAGTTTTGTTCTGAAGCCTTGAATAATTCCTCCCACAACATACTAGTAAAAACCTTGTCGCGATCTGAAACTATGCTCTTAGGTATTCCATGCAAACGGACTATTTCCTTTATAAAAATATGTGCCACCGTAAGTGATGTATAAGGATGTCGAAGGGTATGAAATGTGCGTATTTGGAAAGGCGATCTACCACAACCAATATAGTATCAAAGCCCTACGATCTCGGTAAGCCCTCCACAAAATCCATAGAAACATCCTCCCAAATTCTATCAGAATGGGTAGCGGTTGTAGCAACCTGCTGGAGATAAGGATAGGTGTTTGGCTTGCACACATCTTGAGCAGATGCCGCTCTGAAAGCTCGTACTCGAGCCTTCATCCGAGCCAATACACTTCCTTTGCAAGTCGCTGATAAGTTTTGAGAACCCCAAAATGCCCCCCAACGGCTCCTCCGTGGAACTCGAGCAATAGTAATGGAATTGTAGGAGAGTCCGATGGTAGGACAAGTCGTCCATGGTATAGCAGAACGCCACCCACAACTGTATAACCTGGTGGTCCTTTTCGCAAATGACCCTCGGCGTAGTGTAAATAGCCAACAACTTTGCATTCTCTTTTACTTGTTGGGTGAATACTGCAGTGTTGATGCCCGCCATATAACTCAAGACACCCAGTTCACATGCTATTGGCATTCGAGACAGAGCATCAGCCGCTCTATTTTCCAGTCCCTTTTTATACTCAATATGAAAATCATATCCCATCAATTTAGAAATCCACCGTTGGTATTCTCCATCCACCACACGTTGTTCGAGCAAAAATTTTAGACTTTTTTGATCCGTGCGGACAACAAAATGGTGCCCCAAAAGGTAAGCACGCCATCTTTGTATGGCAAAAACTATAGCCATCAACTCGCGCTCGTACACTGGCTTCACACGGTGAGTTATTGGTAATGCTTTACTGAAATAAGCCAGTGGTTGTCCTTGTTGCATTAAAACGGCGCCAACCCCAATCCCCGATGCATCGGTTTCGACCACAAACATCGACCGAAATCCGTAATCGTAGTACGTGCACGCTACTCATAGCATGTTTCACCTTTGAAAACTATCCTCGACACATTTCCCACTCAAACTTCCCTTTCTTAAGCAACTGTGTTAAGGGAAAAGCCATGGACCCGTAATTAGCCACGAATCGTCGATAATACCCTGTTAGTCCAAGGAAACCACGAAGGTCTTTGATAGTTTTTGGGCTAGGCCATTGAACCATTGCCTCAATCTTAGCAGGATCTGCTGACACGCCTTCCGCTGATATGTAATGTCCCAAATATTCAATGCGGCTCATCCCAAACTGGCATTTTTTTGCATTAGCTACAAATGCATGAATCCGTAATACTTCAAAAACTTGTGCCAAATGATCACGGTGCTGCTGAATGGACAAGCTATAAATTAGAATGTCGTCAAAGAAAGCAGTACAAACTTCCGTAAATAAGGCCTTAAAATTTCATTCATGATCGATTGGAATGTGGCGGGGAGCATTTCGTAGGCCAAAAGGCATGACCACAAATTCATAGTGTCCTCATGAGTTCTAAAAGCGATTTTGTGAATGTGCATCGGTTTAACTCGAATCGATGGTAACTCGCCTTTAAATCAATTTTTGAAAAAATAGTCGTTCCATGTAGTTCGTCAAGTAATTCATCGACCAACGGTATCGGATACTTGTCGGGCACGCGTTGCTTGATTTAAGGCTCTATAGTCGATACGAAATGCCGACTTCCATCTTTCTTTCTAACCAGCAGGCCCGGGCTTGAAAACGAACTCGTGCTAGGTCTAATGATCCTCGCTATGAGCATTTCCCGTACCAATTTTTCAATTTCATTCTTTTTGTATCTTTGTAGGTGCGATGCGGTCGCACATTTATCGATTCCCTTCCGTCAACAATTCGATATGGTGATCACAATTTCGTTGTGGAGGCAAGTCCATCGAGATTCAAAAAAGGTGCATAAGTATCAAATAAAGAGTGTAGTTCAAAGGGTACACGAGACAAGTGCAGTAACGCTCCCGTTTGTAAACGAGAAGGGGTGTGCGAATCCATCAAATTCAGCTCGACCAAAAGTCCCTGATCCTTTGATCGTAAAGATTTCATCATTGATTTTAGTGATACCTGTGCCTTCACCAATCGCGGATCCCCTTGTAATTCGATATTCCAAGACCCAACAACGAATCGCATTTGTAAAGAGCGGTAGTTAAACTCAATTTTTCCTAACGTCTCGACCATGCGACTCCTAATATAACATCTGCGCTACCCAATGGCAGTGGCAAAAAATCGTGGACAATTCTCAACTCAGCCAATTGTAGTTCTACATCTTTGCATATTCCCGCTGTTCGTACTGAATCCCCTGTGCCCAATATGATTCCGTAGCCGTTGGAGGGTTCAATAGGTAGTTTTAGCTTTTCTACTATCACCTCTGATATAAAATTATGAGTGGCTCCGCTATCAATGAGCACGACTACTTCCCGCCCTTGAATTGTTCCTGCGACCTTAAGTGTTTTAGGTGAACTTATCCCTGCCATTGAATTCAAAGACAAGGCTGCCATTTCCTGGGTTTCTTTATATTCCCCTATTTCCCCTTCCTCTGTTAAGTCTTCTGGTGAATATTCCGTCTCATCAATTTCCCGGCACTCACTTTCATACGGCACTACTAACACTTCCATCTGCTGTAATTCTTTCTTCTTACAACGATGGCCTGGCACAAACTTTTCGTCACAACGAAAACACAGACCCTTGTCCTTTTTAATTCGAATCTCACTATCCGTCAGTCTCTTAAATGGTACGTTAGTCGTTCTGGTGGTTGAAGAGGAATTGGTCACTGCTCGGCTAGGGATGAGAGTAACCGTTTTCAGGTTTGAGCTTATCGTACCTCCCGAACCTGACGTCAATGTTCCTGTACCAGTTTTTCCCCCTGTCGATGTCCCACCCCCTTTCCGTTGAGCTTGAAATGCAAGGTCATCTTCGATCACTTGTGCCATCCATTTTTTTTCCTGAATTCCTACAGGTCGGAGTTTTCGCATCTCACTACGTATTTCCTCCTTTAGGCCACTTTCCCATTTTCCTTCTAAGGCACTTGCACTTATATCTCGCATCCCCCTGGCATATCTTTCAAACAATCGCCGATACTCCTTAACTGTCCCAACCTGCTGTAAACTCATTAAATTTGCATATCTGTTATCTTGTGATGTAGGCTGGAAACGGTGCAACAACAATTCCTTGAGCTCGTCCCAAGAGGCAATAGGAGCTCGATCTTCCTCGTACTGCAACCATTCGAGAGCTTCCCCTTCCATACACAAAGCCGCAGCATCTACTTTCTCTAACTCAGTCAAACGATTGACCCAAAAATATCGCTCAACACGGCATAACCAGCTTTCAGGATCTTCCTCAGATAGTCCCTTAAACACGGGAATCTCTAACTTTCGTAGCCTCCTGTCAACGCCTCCCCGATCGTTCCAACCATCGTGCGCTAACGGTCTGTCAAAACCGATGCGCACCCTCCTTTCTTCCGACGTCTCGTCTCCTCTCCGAAATTGCCCTCCATTATAATTTCGCTCCCCATTTCGCTCCAGCGAAGCCCCCTCAGGCCTTATTCGCTCTCCATTTGGCCAATCGCTTCCAGCAACCCTTCGCTCATCTTCGTTTCGCTCCAGCGAAGAGCCCCCAATTCTAATACGCTCCCGACTCACAGCTATCCTTCGGCCACCCATGCTTCCTCGCTCATATTCTACCCCAGCGTAACCCGCACTTCTTATGAGTCCTCGCTCATATTCTGCCCCAGCGAAACCCGCTCTTCTTTTGCTTCCTCGCTCATATTCCGCCCCGGCGTAACCTGCACTTATTCGTTCGCCATTCGCTCCGGCCCAACCCGCGCCTTCGCGCTCGCACTCTGCCCCGACGGCTTGACCTAACTCGCGTTCAACGAATCTTGGTTCGCCATGTCCTTGCGTCTCATCCGCGAATCTCGCTCGCACCAACCCTTGTTCGCCGTCGCTTCGTGCCTCTTTCGCCGTTGTGAAGTTTCCGACCGTGTCGCCGCTGTTGTCTTCAATTTCGCTCATCAGTCTCTTCCCTTTGTCTATATTACCCGTTTCGAGGATTGGTTGCTTCACGGTTCGCTCGATCATGGATTGAAATTCGCCCACCATGGATTTTAATCTTTCCTCGATCTTTTGCCCCAGCCGGTCTTCCATGTTTTCTAACTTCCCCATGATTTCCTGTTGTTGCTTCTTTATCTCGGCGAAACCTCTTCGCATTCTTGCATTCTTGACTCCATCTTTGTAATAACCATTCCCGGATCGGTGAATGGCTCGATCCACAATTGATAGAATCTACCAACTTTATAATAAATCTCTAGAGAGAATCTCCCGTAGAGCCAAAAGGTTACAAACTAACAAATGACAATTGATTTCTGATGCCTTAACAATGACCTAATGACTCCTATTTATAGGACTCCTAGAGATATCCTATTTAAGGTAAAAGACTCCTATTCCATAAATGACTTCCTTCCATAAATGACTTCTTTCCATAAATGACTTCTTTCCATAAATGACAATTCCATTTATGGCAATTACAAATAAGGACTAATTAAATAATAATAAAATACTAAATAATAATAGAATACTAATTAAAGTCTTTTCTCACTTCCGGCCCCGCCTCGAATACACAATCAAAGGTCTCGGGATTGTATCAGTGTGTTTCTTTTTTACTCCCCAAAAATTATAATAGAATTGGCAATAGCACGTTTTCTCTGATGATCTTGTAGTTGTAGCCATTCTTATAAATGTAGTTAAAAAGAACTAAAAAAAAAAAAAAAAATTAAAACAATATTGTTTTTACTTTGTACATCTATCTTCATTGGCATAGAAAAGATTAGGAAACCACATTCTTAAGCGAATGATTTTGAGATGGAACTTCATATTTCTCTAATATGGTAATAGAGTTCATGAAACTTAAACGAGCATTTTCAAATCTGTGATAGCAGACATTTGCCAAGCATTAACTTGACTGTTGTAGACAAAATTAAATATTAGAGAAACATGCGGTTTAATCTCAAAATCAATCGACGACAAGATGAGTAGCTTATGATTTTATAAAAATTGTAAGATCTCCTCACCTTTCTAACATGGGATCCTCGATAAGAAACAACATCAAGACATGGAATGGGACTCTAGTGAGTCAAGAAAGTTTCATCCTCTCAACTGGGGAAGTTGATTTATGATTTCTCTAAAAAAGTTAAGCAATGGCTTGCTGTGTGTGTTACTGCTTGCAGCAGAGTAGATTAAATTCAGGGATGAAATTGGTTGATGGGTTGGATTTAGTTGCTTTTACTCACAAAGGGAGTGTTTGGGGGCAGGGAGAACGAGTGATTTTTGGGAAAATAATTCAATTACCGAAATTTAGGCCATCGACAATCATTCTCCTAATTAATATTCATTCCCATATAATATCATTCCTCCCTAACTACTTTTCATTCTCCTCTTTTTTTTTATAACCCAAAATTTTGGAGCTTCACTCCTCTAAACCTGGATACTATTAGCTCATTCCTATACTGTGACATCGAGATATATCTGTGGAGTAGAGTGCAATTCAGGGTATCTACAAGTTAATGTTATAAGTAGGTCTCGAACTTGGAATCTCAAGGAGAGCATACCCTTAAAGTTCCAGTCTTTGACCAACTGTGTCACCCCTCAGGAACTCCATTCTCCTCATACCTCACTTTTTTGTTTCATATAATCATTATTTGCACCATAAGCTAGGTAATGATTTTCCTTATAATCATTTTCTACATCCCAAACGCAGATAATGATTCCCCACATAATCATTTCCTTCACCCTAGAAACAGATAATCATTGTTTCTGTATTCTCTCCCCATTCTCATATTCATTCTTATCTTCTTGGTAGTGCCAATCTCTTTTTTTTTTGGGACCAAAAGCCCTCACATGATTATGACCATGATTTTTCAACTCATTTAATGCACAATGTGTTTGAGTTGTTCAAAATTAAGACTGGGCATCCTTAATTATACAAAAATCAACCAATGGAATGATGCCACATATATATTGATTCAAATTTTGTAATAGTTACTTGCTCTTGTATTTTACAACGTTCTTATCCCCAATCATGCTCTTCAGATCCATCAGTAAGACACAATGACCCTTTGGAATCTAGCAGCAAGACACACAAAAAGACGCGGACTTTTTTACATAAGAACATAAAAATATGTGTATATGCATAATATCAACAATTTCATGAAAAGAAATGGAGTCTTAACCAAGAATATTTTATAAAACATAGATAAAATTCTATTATTAACCTATGAATGTAGTGTTGTGAAGAAGAACTCACAAACCGTGACATGGAGGAAGTTGGAGAATGTAAGTTGTCGAGGAGAGAAAAAAATGATGGTAGATGTTGTCTTTGTGAGTTGAAGAATTAGATTGTTTAAAGTATTAAAAAGCTTCGAATAGCTTATAGATAGAGATTATGGTTTAAAAAAATTGAAAAATATTTTTTTTCTTATCTAAAATAGTAAAAATACTTATAGAAACAAAAGCCCATAAGCGCCTTGAAAGCCTCGTGGGCTTCACACAAGGCACGTAGGCACGATGCTTTTTATTTGCAAGGCGAGGCGCTAAAGGTGTGACTTGTGCCTAGGCGCACCCAAACACACCTTTTAAAACACTGACTAACAATTAGAGTATTTGGATTTGTCTCCAATGTTGTGTCAGAAACCACAAATTATGCAAAAGTATACCTTGCTATTTTCATATTGACATTTTCCTGATTTGTAGCCATTTTCTATGCTTGAATTATAATCTTGTCTCACTTTTTCTCTTTAAAATCTAAAGTTATCTCAATTACTGTATTGATTGTCATGACAACAAAGATAGTATTCATTCAAATTTTGATGATGGTGAATTTGAATCTATCACAAACTTTATTAAAACCAGAACAGCATGCATTACCAAAATTGAATTTTTGTGGACAATGTCCTTTTTGTTCCAGGGTGCATCCTTCTTTAATGTTTTTGTTGGGACCATTTTTCAAATGGATCCTTCATGGGTTGGGGATTGCCTTTACAACAATTAGGTATGTGTCTGAATAGTGAATTTAATGTCATTACACTTTTATCAACTCACTATCTTTAGCTTTAAATCTTAGTGAATGCTCTTTACACAACAGGTAGTAAAAAATGGAGCATTCAAGCTCATGGGAATCCATGCTACCAATTATCAAAGTTCAAGCGGTTAGGGGCGTTTGCACCACCGTTTAAGGGTGGGTTAGGTTGGCTATGTTATAATAACTCAACCTGTGTTTGAAACCGGTTATAATAATTGGTGGAATAACTTATAAACTCTCATTCCAAGTATATTCCACCTTATAAGCTCTCATTCCAAGTATTACAACTCTCAAGTCCTGCTATTATAGCCTTTGTTGTAGTAACTCATGTTATAATAATCTCTATTATGTTACCCCAAACACACGCTGTCATAACTTCTATTATTATAATCTATAGACACACGTTATCATAACCTTTATCGTAATAATTTGCACCCTAAATGTAAGTTATTATAACTTCTTTATAATAACTCACCATTTATAATAACTCAACTGTCACCTCAATGTATCTTTTTTAGGGTGTTTGATTTTTATTGTTTGGATCATCGGTTATAATAATCGATAGGTTAGCTCATAACCTCCATCCCAACGATAATAAACTTTGAGCGTAGTTATAATAACTCATGAAATAATAAAACTTAAATTCATTATTATAAATTTATAATAACCTGCCCCACAAACGCAGGTTATATTATAACATCTATTATATTAATAACTCCAGTTATAATAAGTTGCACCCAAATGCAAGTTATTATGACTTGCACTGTTATAATAACTCTCTTGTCCCAAACATATCTTTAAAGTTTTCAAACTTTGAGAGAGAGAGAGAGAGAGAGAATGACCCTAAAAGGAAGGAGAGGAAGTTAAGGGCAAGACTTGGAATTTCACACTAGCTTTGTCTTTAGGTAACTACATGAAACATAAACTGTCTCCATCTTTCTTCTCAGTCTTGAAGAAATATTTAGTGAAAAAGCAAGAGAGAGATAAAGAGAAAGAGTTGCATTTCCTCTTCCAAACAGATTGAGAGAATTCCACAAAGCCCTTTTATTGTTATACCACATTACAACCAGATGCTGCTAAAAGAAACCATCCAAAAAACTCTTGAAAACTTCAAGCATTTATTCTCCAAAGGCTTTCAAAAGCTGCAAAAACCAACTTCCCTGATCCCCTTTTCTTGCAGCAAAGGAAATCCAAATCCACAACACACCCATCTGACAGACCAGCACTACATTGATGTTTACGACAGCGGCAACGTAATGGTCTCTTCGGCGACATCCGATAAAACTGAAACGATACAGACAAGATTAGCGTGGCCAGTGGCGAAGGAAAACATCAAACGAGAAGACACAAATGTTGGAAAAGAAGAACAAAGTCAGTTAAGGAAGAAACCAACAGGAACTGGCAGTCTTAGAAAAGGTGATGTTAAAAACATGAGTACAAGAAGTGATGGATTAGCACAAAAAATGAAGGATTTGGAGATGTTTGAAAGGGGAGATATGGAACAAGAATTGGATATTGAAGAAGCAATTCATTATTACTCTCGCTTAAGAAGTCCTGTTTATCTTGAAATTGTGGACAAGTTTTTCATGGATATTCACTCTGAATTCTCTGTTCTTCAGCCTTCTGCTAAGAGGGTGAACTGCTCAAAGAGAAGAATTGGGTCCATGAGATTATAGATTTTTCGGTTTTTTGATAATCGAGAATCAGAGTTTTGCTTCACTACCATGCACCTGCGTGCCCATTCCAAGGTCTGGACTTGAAAGACAACAAGAGATTTTACAGTTAAGCTTATTTGTGAATTTCAAACCTGAAACTGTAACCGAGCATACATTTCAGACTCCAAGCCGCAATCAAGGAGGCTGCTATTGGGAGCATAGATTTTCATGTCAGTGATCTATTTCTTTTTGGGTAATTTGGTTTGATTGTGTTTTTATATTTTGATTCCCCTATTGTTACTTCTCAGAATATATATATTTTGTGTGATTACTTGTTCATTGCCTGGTTTAGTTACAGCTATGTAAAAAATATTTAATAAAAACTTGAACTTTATTACTGCATTTGGGTCTGAGAATTAGACCTTTTATAGCTCCTTGATTTGGTTTTTTTTTTTTGCAATATATGTCTTGGAGTTAGAATCTTAAACTTGATAGATGCTTCTGAAAGATTATATTATCATGCTCCATCCTTGATTTCAAAGAGGAAATGATTTGTTCATACATGATTTTATGTTAAAGTTTTTTCAATTGTGTGTCAAGAGTAATCCATGATGAACCCGTGCCCATGATGTTAAACTAGATTACCACCAAATAAGGAAATCAATAGGCCACGGTCCCTTTCGGTTGTATAGTTTTGTTTAAAATACCTACAACGTTTAAAAATATATATATATATATATATATATATATATATATATATATATATATATATATTCAAAAGTGATTCTATTAATTATAAATATGTTTTTTTTCTTACATTATGTTTTCGAGATTTTGTTTAATCATTTTAAAGTCATTTTTGGAGATTTCATTCTTAAGTATTTCTTCAAAAATAATTTTCAAATCAATCTTATTTCACATGTGTTATTTGTTTATTAAATTAAAATTTTTTTGATAAGATTACTCTACATTATATATATATATATATATATATCAAATTATTATTTTTCTAAAGATGCTTATAGAAATATTGTAATTTTATTTAAAATAACATTTTCTTTTATTAGTCCATGTGTAGGCATACTTGAGAATTTATGACTTGAATAGAAAGTTCTCAAGCCAATTATTAAAGTCAATGCTTCTGCCTGGGTAAGTACAAGCATCTACTCTCTTTTGCTTCAATATAACTAAATAATACAAGAACAGCAAAGGCCAATTAATCTCCCCATGTTCTTTCAAATAAATAAATTTATTATTCAATGAAATTCTCTAGTGGACGTGATGCTCTTTATTATTATTATTATTATTTATTTATTTATTTTTACAACAAATGTGAATATTATAATTAAACCTCCAACTTAAAACAGCAAAATTAGGTCAAATACACAACTTTTTAACCTAAAAAGGGAGGGAAAATAGAATACTTCAAATTCAGAAGATTAGATGGAACATATGATTCAATGTCAGCATCATAAATATTGATTATACTTCAATTACATGGGAGCATCCAACAAATTCCGAACAACTTTTTTTTATCTATGATATATAAAAACAGATACATTGTAATAGCAGCTGCTTAATTTTGATCACAAACATATACACTGATACAAAAAAATATTGTAAAGCAAAATGTTGCAAATTCCTTATACTGGAGAAGAAGCCAAGGTAACCAATTTCACAAATATGGTATCCTGTGAGGGAAAAGAAATAGATTATGAAAACACTCCAATTGCCACACAAAAACCTCAATTGGATATCAAATTTTTGAAGACAACTTCAATCATAATCATAAGAAAAAAATAGGCAGCACGTCCCATGTCGGTATCCCGAGTATGTATTGGCGGCGTTCCGAGCTAGATCTAACTAGCATCTGAAATTCTGCACATGTTCATTGGTCAGATGAAGATATAAGTACATTATGTTCTTTCAAACGTTTCTGAAAATGAACCAAATGATTCTGCAGTTGGTAGATTGCTGCAGCCTTTTGGGATAGAACTGCATTCAATCTAGAAATGTAACCATCTAGATGGTTTCCTGGTTGGTCTGCCTCCACTAAAAGGTTCATTTCCTGCAAAATCAGGAGTCAGATGAGTAAATTTGCTGCAGCCTTTGTCTAGGCCAGTTTGCGTGCTCCAGACATCGATTATTTTCATGGGACAACTGTTTGATTCTACTACATTTGGTTGCAAAGTCATAAGATATTAAATTCTAAATAGATGGTCACCACGGCTTTAACACATTCCCTCGACCTCTTTATTATACACAACTCTTATTGACCACCAAACCCCAGGATGGTTGTGACTTGTAACTATACTCTCACTTTTGCAAACATTTATTTTTGTAAAGCTTTTTTTTCTTCTATTAAACCAGGAAATTGGACCTTTCCTCCACTATACTCGGGGTAACCATGCCCACCCCTAGACCAGGCACGCGGAGACATAAAAGGAGTGGAGACACGAATAACTTTTATTTTTGTAAAGCTATTGAGCATAATCCTGAAGAAATCGCTATCCCATGCTACTTTTAAGCTAGCTCATATTGATTATGCAGGCAAAATCGTACTAGTTGCATAAAGTTTACTTTTTTTTTTTATATCCATAAATGTCTGGACCAACTTACGTACATCTTGACATTCTTATAGGATTGACCACCTGACCCAACATTTGACACTCAAGGAAACTCGTAGAGAATTAATTCTTAGGTAGGTGGTCACTATGGATTGAATCAATCACCTTATAGATCCACAAGCCCCTTTTTGACCAATAGGCCAACCCTTTCTAGGACTTAGTGAAGACTTGGTTTTAGCTTTTAGATTTGGGGGTTTTAAACTGTGATCTACTGCGACTCCATTGAGATAGAGATTCTAAACCAGGATCATAATGAGAAGTAAATACCATTTTAACAATATTCATAGTTTCCTCGACTTGGCTTCTGTGAGCATTTATGAGTTCTTCCTCTTCCTGAGAACAGATGAAAAACACGCATAAGTATTGTTGGAGCAATAAAAGATTGCTATTTTCTCAAAGTTCTAATGATGGAGATAAGTTTCTTCTGTTTTACCTGCAACAGGTCATTCAAATCATCGTCTGAATTCAAGATATGAGACTCCTTCCATCTCGCCTGATTATTTGATTTGTGTACATTTTCTACCGCCAAAGATGTTCTGTTTGGTTCAAGTTTCCCATTTTTCTTCCACGACAGTTTCCTTTGCTCTAGAATCTCCTCTGTTACATCGACTTCATCTCTTTCATTTCGTCCATCCCATGCAGGTTCGTTCTCGAACATAGTTCCAGAAGGTAATGCTGAGGTCAAGGGTCCAGTGGACGATTCCTTAAGGTTTAAAGTGGAAGAAAATGCATCCTTCTTAACATTATTTCCTTTTGAAAGGCTCTTCACCCTGAAGTGCAATTATCTTTATGAAGAAGCATCTAAAAACAAGTCTATGAAGATAGATGTGCATCAAGCTAACAAAGAGTTACTGGTTACCTGTCTGCATATCTTAGGGTATTGAGAGTGTGTTCACATGATCCGGAGCTGGGCGATATACAAGATATCATGACAGTACGCGAATTTCCAACAAATGAGTCCCTTAGAACTTCTGTCAGTTTACTGCCTCTAAAAGGAATGTGGCCCTGATCATTGTCAAGAGCTCGTATACATTCCTTTAAAGCAAGTAAGCTTTTATTGATTTCAGCACCTTCTATTCTGCATTAATTTTGTTAAAAGTTTAATTAAACAGGCAGGAAATGATACCATCCATGGTAAGTATTCCCCTAGTGTTATAGATGTAATTATGTATAAATGACATCCTATTAATAGTTACCATTCTTCTCATGGGTGAGTGTTGTTCTCAAAGGACAGGCTTGTTGGTAGAGGTTTAGGGCCTCCAAGTGAGGTATGCTCTTTTGGAGGTCTCAAGTTCGAAATTCACGAGTAAGCTTTATTGTAAAATCTCTTATTGGCTCTCAGGTTTGTGCTTTAAGACCCGTGGGTGCCCCTAAGTATGTGGTGAGGCAAAGCTTTGATTCCAGGTTATTTAAAAAAAAACTTGTGGGGTGAGAGCCTTAGAAGTGTGGAAATCTAGAAAAATTAAAGTTTTTAATGAAATATGTGATGCCTAACTTTCAATAATTTACCTGACTATAAAACTCTACAAGAACAAAAGCAATTTCCTTGGGATGCAAGCAAAAAATGGAGAAGAAAAAACTGACGGAATTCAGTTGGTTTGAACTATTCTCATGTCAATTTGATTCTCTAAAATGTAAAACCGAAAAATAGCCGGTATAATAGATTTTGTAGCTTTAAGTCAATCCTACACCTATCTTCTCTTCTTCTTTTTTTTTGGCGAAAATAGATCCAAACCAACTCCACACATTACCTTTAAAAAGGGAAGCATGAATGAACACAACATATGTTGGAAGTATAAGGGAAACTTACAAGATTAGTCAAATTCAAATAATAATTACAAATATGGTCAATTTTAAAAAAATTTAGCAACTATAGTCATAGGTATTAATAATAAAATGGTATTAATAATACATAATGTTCTATTGATACACGATACTGTATTAATAACATATAATATTGTATTAATAATACATAATAATGTGTTAATAATAAATAATACTGTATTAATGAGTATTAATAATACAGTATTGAACCGTATTTATGACTATGGATGTAAATATTTTCAAATTTGACTACATTTGCAATAAATTTATTAGAATAAGTCATCCATTACAATTTCCCAAAAATAAAATACATCAAGAAAGTAACTGTGTCAACAGTTAAACAGAATTATGAAGATTGAGGAATAACTATACCTTGTCTGTTTGTCATTGTCAGTGGTGTCTGCGCCGCGTTCGCTTCCTGCAAGATCTATAAAAGAGAGCTTTCCAACCAACCGAGGCGGCTTCGATTCTTTGCCACTGACTGAATTCTTGACAGCAAGCTGTAGTATGGCATGAGAACGAGAGGATTCTTCATTTGCACCAGTTGTTCCAGTACTTCTAGTGGCATTTCCTTTTTCAATGAGCTCTCCAATGGTTTCCACATCAGATACTTTATACTCTTGCAAACCAACTATGCACACTTGTTGTTTACCGTCCTCTCTCATGCAAAGTTTTCTGCAGGATAAATGTGTGAGATCCTTATTTCTCGTGATTATTCTATAAGGGGTCAATATGAGTATTACTTAGTGGGGTGGGGTTTTCTTTTTTTTTTAATTCAACCACATTTAGTGGTGAGTGGTTATTCTTGTAAGGAGGAAATCTAAGTGGATATATATAATTGTTGGTTAATATAGTTAAATTTACTTCAACTCATCCGTTCAAGTTTTTGGGTTGATTGGTAATTCAACATAATTCAACATGGTATCAGAGAAAAAGGTCTTGAGTTCAAGTTATGCCGAGTCGTCTTTCTCTCCCATTAAAAGTTGAATTCCGCATAATTTCTTTCCAAATTTACCTCAACCCATCAGCATAAACTTTTGGATTGATTGGTGGTTAAACATAATTCAACAATAATTGTAGAGAAGTGAGGAGGGGTATGTTTTGTAGCGGTAAAAGTTTGAGGACTTGGAAGGAGAGGTCTAGTGCTCTCGAAACAACGGTAGGCGCATTTCTTTGTTGTTTTGTTATAATTTCTATTGCTATCTTGTAATTTTTGTTACTGATCTTGTTAATGAAGTGTTTGGCTGGATAATGAAGAGTGTTTGTGTTTCAGTATTGTTATCTATATTTGTGTATTTGTCTTTGTTATAGAACGTTAGGGTCAGAATCCTAAAAGCTTAAATCGGTAGATTGTAGTAAATTTAATTATATCAACTAATACTCTCCCTCACTTGTGAACTTTAAAATTTGAAAAATAAATTAAAATTAATTGGGGAGGGAAAGTTTTGATAGTGGTTTGAACCCATGACCTTCAACTTTAATACCATGTTGAATTATGTTAAATCATCGATCATTCAATCAACCTAAAAGTTCAAGCGAGTTGGGGTTGACTAATATAATTAAATTTACCTCAACCCACGAGGAGCTTAAGATTTTGGGTTGACTGGTGATTTAACATAATTCAACAAAAGTAAATTAAATTATATCAACTAACAGATACGAAGAGTAACTTACTTTCTATCATTGAGAAGATCATAAAGCTTTCCTCCATAGATTTCAAAGAAGCTCACAAACAAGTGGAATCCCTGGTTTCTGTATGTATGGTGCATCAATCTCAAGATGTCCCTGGACGCTTTCAGAGGCAATGGTTTCATGGTATAAGTCTTGCCACTCCCTGTACAATAGAAAGCGCCAAAAATGAAGCTTTAACGAAAGAACATGACAACATTTTACAGTTAGCAGAGAAAGGCAAGACATCAAAAACTCAGTTCCAGAAACAAGAACTTGATGGCATCTAAAAAGAACAAAAAAATTGCGTTCTATATGCTGAGATATGCCTTGAACTGTCTAATGCCCTATAATTACTCAGTCGGGAATCTCGCTGCCTGATTAACGAGTGAGGGTCTTATCTATAATAGGGTTTAATGAAGTACATTATATAAACTAGAATTAAACTCTATCCCCACGATTAATATTCTGTATTTTAGACCTTTCCTTAACAAAAGCGTTCTCCCCTCACTGTCTGTGGATTCTGTGTTCTTCTCTTCTACGTTTTCTTATATTTTCGATTGATTGTTGATTGCCGTTTTCATAATGCTAAACGAAACCAACTAAAATTTCTTGACAAAGCGAGCCAGCAAGGCATCAAGTGCCAACTAACAACAAATCATCACCTGTTTGTCCATATGCAAAGCAGGTAGCCTTCGTTCGTTGAAATATTATCGGTACTATCGGCTCTACCGTCTCCCTGTACACCTAGATCCCATAGAGAAAAATAAGAACTTGTACTGAACTATTTCTGTACTCATGATTCTTCCTTAACTAATTTATACTTTCCAATTCAATTATTATAATGCACTCACTACATCATTTGAAACCTCCTCGTTTAGCACAGCATCAAAAACAAATTCGTGCTTCTCCACGTATTCTGTAAGGTCAACCTGCTTAGCCGAAAATAGAGAAGGAAAAAAATTAAGGCATTGCAATTCAAAAGTTTTAAGAAAGCAGATTTTAGGTAGTAAAGCTTGCCTTGAGCTTAGTCTCATGAACTGTTAAATAATTAGAAGTTGTTTCGACGATATCTTCCTCATTCTTCGCCAACTCCTTCTTGTTCAAGGGCCTTTTACGCACCTGCAATAAACACGAACAATCTAACAAACAGAAGTAGGAATTTGAAAGGAATTGTCACCTAAACAGACTGAGAAGAAATTTATGGGTGGGGTGTTATATATATGGACTTGAGGTATAGGCATTGTACAATCAGGGAAGCAAACATGATACACAGTTTAGAAATGGAAATATTATAGACAATCATAGAAGAATACATACAACAACTTTGATCTTTGCAACAGAGTTTGCCTTCTCTTTGTCTACAGCCACACTTTTCAAGAGGTTGTTCTCTGTCAAATCTTGAGGTCTACTTGTTTGGTTGTTGTTCGAAATATAGACTTCCGAGTCGTCAAAGGCTCTATCCTGCACGAGATAACACATTATGAGACATCTTAAACCTTCCAACAAAATGTATCAAATAACTTTAGCTCAGCTCTAAAAGCCCCAAAATACATGTTGTTTAAAGGTAAAATACATGAAACTAGAAGTTTCTATCTACCATCTCTGTAGTCTCGATAATTCCATAGAGCTCAACTCAAAATACAGCAAAATTATATAGCAAGTATTGATTTGATATGGTCAATAACTCAACATCAGATTCAAAGCAACAGTAGCTTTCAAGTCTGATATTCCAAATGCAGAGGATCTGTGCAGAGTCAAATATTGTTGAATTATGCTAAATCACCAATTAACCCAAAAGCTTAAGCCGATGGGTTGGGGTAAATTTAATTATAACAACTAATCAATATCATTAGCCATCATTATCAGTTTAGGATCGGCAGGCAAAGATATTTAATGATAATTCAACAGAAAAATCCGAACACATTGCTAGGCATCCTAGATTTCTGAAAAAACAACAAATTTTCAAAAGGATAATGAGAAATGGGGAAAACAATTTATACCCACCTCAGGCAGCAATTCAGTATCAAAGGAATGCAGATCCAAGAGTCCAGGACTGAGATCACTCGTCGAATCCTCGCGAATTTTGTGTCGTAAATTTCCTGGAGGAGTTGAAGGCTCCATGTAATACTCATTCATCCCTCCAAAGTTTCCATGTGCATTTCTATACGTTCTCAAACCCTGCCCTCCCCCACCGACAGAAAAGCCATAGTCCTGCTTTCATTTCAACAAAAGTCAGTACAAAATTCAACAGCACCACACAAGACAACCCCACATTTACCGAACAACAATTAAAGTAAAAAAAGATACCATTACAGGTCCTGGGGTAAAATGCTTTCAGTTTTAGCAGATCGTCAAAAGCAATCGAAACCCAACACGTAACGAATCACGTTAAATCACCCATCAACCTAAACACTTAAGCTAATGAGTTGGGGTAATTTTAATTAAATAAACTAACAAGACAATGCACTACTTACAAACTTCAATTTCATTTTTCTTTTTTGAAACCAAGAAATCGGAGCGCCCGCACTAATAGAAATTGGTTTTGAGATGGATTTCCACACTATCTAATATGGTATCACAACCCATTAAACCCAAATGTGTATTCAGTCCAATAAGAATGAAATTAAGATTCAATTCAAGATTGGTGAACCCAAAAGTGTCACCATCTTAAGGGGTGTGTTGAGGAACCCACATCAGTAAATGAGGAGACCTCCTAACAATACATAAGATAGGTGGGGAACCTCATCACAAATTGATTTTGAGATGGATGTCTACGCTATCTACTACGAACCCAAGAGTTAACAAGGGATTTCACAATCAAACTCACTCGTGGAGTTCAAACCTCAGAGCTCCAATGAAGTATGCTTTGAAAGCTCCAAGCCTCAACGAGTAAGGCTGCCCGGGACTACAAACTCCAGATTCTTACCCAAAAAGGGATCCAAAACAAACACAAACATGAAATTAAACAAATGGGATCCATTTTCACATAGCTCATCGATTAAACTCAAAAACAATCACCAGCTCTACAAATCGGCAAGAACCCAGAACAGAAAACAGAAATTTAAACCTGTGGGGCAGAAGAATTGGAATACAGAGACTGAAGACCAGCTGATTGAAGCCATCTTCCATTGGACAAAGAAGCATCAAAACAGTCAGCACCAGATCTCCGGCCATGCCTCCCCAACCCGTTCATCTCGCCGAACCCGACCCGAAAAAACAAACCCCGATTTCAAAATCAGGACCCGATTCAGCTCGGTTGCTTGAATCAGAGACCAACCCAGAATCCCAAATCGCAAAATCAGAAGTTGAGAAGAGAGGAAAAAGAGAATGTGGGGTGGAGTTTATGAGTAAAGCCAAAGACAAAGAGAAGGGCACGCGCCCGGCGCGTGAGGAAGTTGGGCGTGGGGAATGTACGTACGGTGGTGGACGGTGGTTGACGGCGGTGGAGGTTTGAAACGGCGGCGTTTTGATTTGGGATACGTTGGGGATTTTGAAATTTTGGCCAATTATTTGAATGCCACGTGGTGGGGCGCGTGGAGTATGAAAGCTTAATTATTCCGCGCTCGCCTTTTAGTTCAAATTTTTTGGGGGCCCAGGCGCGTGTAGATTGCCACGTGTCGTTATTTAAAATGCATCCATGTAAAATTGTTGAAATATAAGTTTAGATTTAATATTAATTATTTCAAAATTGAGAGAGTTTTAGTTATATATTTGGAAGAAATATAGAAATTAGTCTTATAGTTTAGAAAATGAGAATTTAGTTTTTATGATTTGATAAAATCTAAAAAATGGTCATTATTGTTTTTCATGGTTGGCGAATTAAGTACTTGAAAATTAATTATTCATGTGACAGTAATAAATTAAGAATTAAATGATTGGTATAATAAAAATTCATATCATTTATGTATGAGTAGTAATTTTCATGAGCTTAATATACTGACAATTAAATATGATAAAAGACTATATTTAATAAAAAATTATAAAAATTAAATTCTAACTTACTAAATTCTATGTTTTTTTCAAACCATCCAAATTCAACTAACTTTTTTTTTTCAAGAGAAGATTAAATTTATGTTTTACAATTATAAAATTGGTTTTTTTTTTAAACATCCGGTTTCTTTTTTGTATTAAAGATTTATTTATTTTTGTTTAGACAAGCACAATAATTTTTAAGTTCAATAAATGAGAGTTCTATTATATATGACATAGAAATTAAGAGATGGTAGATTTGAGATGTCTTCCTTCAATTTTTTTTTTTAAATAAAAAGTAAATACTTTAGAGGTTTTTTTTCTTTGGTTAAATATTCTCATCTTCACATTTTCAATCAAAAGAATAAGTAATTTTTTATTCGAAAATGAATTCCTTCAATTTTTTAGTCCAAGAATGGAGATGAGGTTTCAAAGCTCATTGCTCATAAATTATGGGACGTACATTGATGTTACTGAACTATTATCTTTATTAGTACAAGATAACCAATTGAGCCACTCACTTTCAATTTTAGTAATATATATTTAACGAATTGAATTATACTTAACTTTCCTATATTTAAATAAACAAATGATTCAATCACTTATTTAGTACAACAATGACTCAATTCATTACTTATGTAATTGGATTTTTTTTAAACACCTAAAATTGTGAGATATACTTGATTGTTATAGACAATTTCAAATAATTTGACTATAGTATAAGAGAAGGTTGTTTTGGTAAATTGGTAAATATATTTTCTTTTCTTTTTTTCATGGGAAAGGAATGAATTTTAAATCTAACTATATGACCGAATTTAACGATATGAAAACTAACCTATTTTCCCGCCATATTTATCATTACATTTAAATTAAAAAAAAAAAATCCAAATAAATACTTCCTCTGTTGCTATAAATATCCTATCATCTCTGAAAATTATAAATCATCTTTCACACTAACTACCGACTTCTGAACAAATTGAAAATAGATATCAATTCAAATTCTTTAATCTTTACATTTCATCTTGATACATTCTTGCAATTTCTGTGAACGAATTGGAATTCTTGAAAATGTCTGAGGAAACTGCAATCGCGGGCTATGTCCGGCGCGGTGGCGCTGTCGATGAAATGAGTATCCGTTCGCATTTGTTCGAGGGAGAATTAGATCGGCTTCGTCGCGGAGTCATCGTCGAAATTACGAACGCCGAGCAAGCGAAACTTGCAGAGCAAACCGGTGCATCTTGTGTATTGCTCTCCGAGCCAGGTGTAATGCGAATGCCTGATCCGTTGGTCTTCAATGAAATGAAGAAAGTTGTTTCGATTCCAATTATCATGAAGGTTCGAACCGGTCATTTCGTCGAAGCGCAGATTCTCGAATCTGTTGGTGTGAAATTCATCAATGAGGGCGACGAGCTTTCAGCTTTGGATCAGGAGAATTGTATCAACAAGCGCAAGTTTAGGGAATCGAAATTTTTCTGCGGAGGTCGGACCCTAGGCGAGGCGTTGAGGAGAGTGAAGGAAGGTGCGGCGATCGTGAAGACGCAAGGGGATTCGACGTCTTCTTGTAACATCGAGGAGACATTGCGTAATTTGAGGTCTCTAATGGCGGATATTAGACATTTGAAGAACATGAGTAACGAGGAGATTTTCGCTTTCTCGGAAAAGATCATAGTGCCTTACGATCTTGTGAAGCTAACCAAACAAATTGGCAGGCTACCAGTAGTTCATTACGCGGCCGGAGGGATTGCGACTCCGGCCGATGCGGCATTGATGATGCAGTTGGGTTGTGATGGAGTCTTTTTGGGATTGGAAATATTCCAATGCTCGAATCCTCGTGAGCGATTGAGGAGATTGATTCTGGCAGCGAAGAATTACAACGATCCCGCCGTTCTTGCTCGTGTTAGTTCGGGTTTTCCGACGCAGTGACTGCTCTAATCAATGGCTGAGTAATCTGGTATTCTTCCGTATGTTTCTGAGCACATACCTTTTTTGCTGTATAGATTCAAACCAGATATCTTTTTCTTTTTCTGTTCCCCAATTGTTGAGATTACATATTACTATGAGTTAGAACATTAGTCCAGAAAATTGATATGATTTTCATGCAATAAAGTAGAGTGCTGCACTTTTCTGTTATCTTGTTATCTTCTTTCATGACCTATGATATTATTTTCAAGCACTATGGTAGAAAATTGAAATTACATTCAACTATGTTGCCTTACAAATACTAGTTTTGGTTTGGGTGCTTCCTTCAACTAATGTCATGAAACATACCGTAAAATTTGAGAAATGTCCTAATTTGACAGGGATTCGAACGCAAAATTTGAGAAATGCCCTAATTTGGCATGTTGAATTATGTTAAATTACCAACCAACCCAAAAGTGTAAGCTCGTAAGTTGAGTTAAATTTAATTATATTAACGAACAGTGATCCGCATAAATCCGTATGCTCATCATTTCACTTTTCTTCAGTTGTTGATTGTTCTTTATGATTTCTTTAACGCACGGTTACATTGAATTTTATGTGATTCAAAAAGTTACTTTTGCTTTGTATAACAATATTCCTTTTTGGGGGTATATTTTGACTACATCTTGGTAATTTATGTGATTCAAAAAGTTATTATTCGTTATTTGTATACTTTTGAGTTCTAAATCAATGGTAGAGAACTGTACTTATCTGTACAATGGGTTCTAAATCTATACACTTGAAATCGTTTGGTTTATCAAATTTTCATCATATAAAACCAGAAATACAAATCTAGATAAAATGGCCAACCAAGAGTATAGTTCGTAGTGACATGATGTATAACTTAGTAACCGAGAGATTTCATCTCCGAATTCCCACTCCATTGGTTGTTGAATAAAAAAATCTAGATAAAATGGGCAACCAAAGCTTTTGGCAATATAGGATCAATTATTAAGGATTAATCTTTCTGAAACAATGTTCTTATCTGCTACACAGTTCTATCTTCTCTTTAAAAAGGTGAAAAAGAACATAACAATAAATCAAAAAGGTGAGGGGTTTCATTTTCACTTTATGCTTTAGATTTAGGACTCTCAATCAAAGTTTTTAGCCCAGTTTGATAAGCATTTAGTTTTTCCTCTCTTTTTTTGGAATTTAAACTTATTCTTATTCAAATTTCCTACGATATATTCCATCTTTACTACAATGTTTACATATTTCCTTAAAAAAATATGTGAATGTTAATCAAATTTTAAAAACAAAAACAAGTATTTGGAAGCTTACTTTTTTTTGTTTCCAAATTTTGGTTTGGTTTCTAAATAAAAAGGTAAGATGTAGACATTCAAGTAAGAAAAAACATATGGTGTAGATTTAAATTTAAAAAACAAAAATGGTTATCAAACAGGGCTTAATAACTGGCAATCAGAGTTATCTGATAGTTTCTCATTGCTGTGTCTGATTGCTTCCATTGCTAAACAAACACCTCAAAGTTGTCTCATAAGCAGCAAAAATGGCGCCATTAACAACGAATGCTCTAGCAACCGCAGTCTCGAGCCCTCGCCACAGAACTCTGTAGCCGTCTTCTCTCACACTCTTGGCAAGACAATCAACAATTCCATTGTATTTTCGAGATGAGCTTTGTGTCTGACCTTGAATTCTTGTCTTCAACACATCCAAGGGATAACAGAAAACCCAGCTCGCAACTCCCGCGAGCCCTCCCGCGACCAGCATTGTGCCGACGCTCTCCTCGCCGGTCGTTCGGCAGCCCGGATGAAACTGCTCTCTCATGCACTCATATGTCCAGAAATAGATACCATGTGCAGGAGCATCTCTCAGCATTGTTATGGTAAGTCCTCTGTAAATCCCTCTCATTCCTTCTGTTTTGATGATGCTTTTAGCTACACTTACAGGTCCTTTGTGAGAATGAGATTTTAGTTGTTGATTTGACTGTGAATGGTTTGAACTTAGCAATTGCAGGCGGATCTTCACCAATTCGACCGGCGACAAAATGAAGCTTTGTAGAGCTCCGGTGCCGAATCCTCCAAATGCTGCAGCCTTATAGCTTGGAGGGTCACCACCACCCGAGTTGAATGCCTGAGAAAGAATGGCGTAGATCTGAAACACGGCCGCGTTCTGCAAATGTAAAAAAACATCGTTCAGTTGTTGAAGAATGGAGAAACATTCAAGTATTTATAAGATAGGCGACCTACTCTTTTCTCATTATCATTTTTTTTTAGATAGATACTTATACAATATAATACGGTATCATAATCTATAAAATCCAAACGAGATGGAATTGAACGCATAGTCTCGGTAGGCAAAGTTTTGTTCCAACCAACGAAGAGGTGCGAAAAATGGTGCTTGACAAAATTTCCTTCTTTCTTTCCCTGGTTTCTATTACAGGTGCAAAGCCTTTATAGACTCGTAGCTTTGCCCCTTTCGAACCAAAGTGCCTTCACTGGGGGAATTGTTTGCTTCTATTTGGTATTTGATTAGGAAAGGTTTGCTTACCTTGAGGATCCCTTCTTTCTTGGGATGCAAACAAAGCACCCTACATTTGTTAGATAAGGAAAAAATCATAGGTATATAAATGATCGACAACCATCTTTATTGGTACGAGACTTTTGGGTGAAACAAAAAAGAAAGCCATGAGGTGTATGTCCAAAGTAGACAATATCATACAAATGTGAAGATTCAGATAAGCCTGTCATCCTTATAAGTACAATCTGATTTAAGATTCGTGAACTCAAAAGAGGCATTTGGCCTCTCATTACCGATGCTCACACTATCTAATATCAATATTTGCCCTCGAATCCGAATCCGCAATGGATCGATAAAAGATAATAAGACCGACCTGGAAGGTGACAGAGGCCAAAGGAGCAGCCATGCCTCTGTAAAGACCAGCAGGGCCATCACTAGAAACAATATTGCGAAAGATTTTCAAAGCAGAATCAGAACCAGAAACAGATTGTTGTTGCCTGACTCGAAGAGTGTCGAGAGGGTAGCCGGAGACTATGCCGGCGATGCCACCGAATCCCCCGGCGACAAATTCTCTACCCCAACTGTTTGCAAGGAACTCTGGCCAGAAATCCATTACTACAAATATATATAATGTCTCCAAATTTGAATGACAAAAAGGTATTGTTTGCTTTCTTTTTTTTGTACCTGTTGTTGATGATATTGAAATCCCAGTTGTTGTTTTTGCCTTTGTTATCTGTTGGCTGAGCTTATTTTGCCATATTTCATTGAGATGGGGGTTTTGGATTTGTGGAAGAACAGGTGAAGGGAAATATGGAGAAAAAAGGGACCTGAAAAAGAAGAGAAGGCTACAATTTAATTAGAATTGTGTTTGTTTGATTGTTTTTTATGAAAGAGAGAGAGAGAGAGAGAAAAATGGAGATGAGAATGGCCAACACCAACTTTAGAAGAGTGCCTCGTGGACATGGACCAATCGTTTAAACATGCTGTCTTTTCTATCTGATTGGAGTTTCTTTTTTTTGAGAATTTTGACGGTCCGAGCCAGCTTGTGTGCATTTTCACTAATGTCATGAGACATACCGCCTAATTCTACGACATTTGGATGTCAAGGAAATTGGTAGGAAATTAAATTCTTAGGTACGTGACCGTCATGGACTGAACTCATTACCACAAATTCTTGATATGCAGATACCGATTTAACCATGTTGATGTTGATTTCTTAAGTCCCGTTTGATAACCATTTGGTTTTTGAAATTTAGTTTTATTTTTACTCATATTTTCTAAAAATGTGCTCTATCTTTCCTACAATATATTCATCTTTCCTTGAGAAAACATGTGAATGTCAACCAAATTTCAAAAACAAGCTTTTGGAAGTTACTTTTTTTTTTCTTTCAAATTTTGGTTTGGTTTTTAAAAATATAAATAAGATGTAGACGTCCACGTAAGAAAAACATATGATCAGATAGTTATAAGTTTAAATTTCAAAAACCCAAAACTAAAAACAAAGTAGTTATTAAACGGACTTAACTTTCATTCTAACAGATTTTAAAATATATTCTCATTGTGTCATTTTTTATATTAAAATTATTATTTATTAAAAAAAATAAATAAAAATTAACTTTAAACTAGTTTTAAGCTTTAATGAAAATATAATAACTTATATTATACATTTGAGAGTACAAACACCAAAATATATTTTAACTTGATTAAAAAGGAAAAGGCTTGTGACTCATCTTTATGTAAAATTATACAAACATTTTATAAAAAAGCTATATTTTCCTTCCCTGTTATGGCTATAGTTTTGTTTGGTTAATTAATTATTTTATTTATAATTTGAAACCAACTTTTTAAATTCTAGTGAATTATATAGAAGTTACTTATAAACGGAGAAAGTAAAAATGTCCCAACTTTGATGCTAAGAGGCTCAATATATCCACATATTATTACACCACTTTTCACTTTTTGCAGGAGATTTATTTATTTATTTTAATATTTATGCTTAGAAACATTGAAAAAAAATCCATTGTTTCACAAAATACCATGTTAATTATGTAAATGATTTTAAAGAGGATATATTTGAGATAAAAAAAAGGCAATAATCCTCTTAATTTTTATTTATTTTTTATATCTTCACGAATTAGTGATTATATAATTCAAAAATATAAAAAAGTTAAGAATTCAATTTAAAATGATTACTTACTTAGAGAATAATTTTCTACAAAAAAATTTTGACAACTAAATGTTATAGAGTCAAAATGATTTGTTTAGCGAAAATTGTCAAAATGTCCATATATACCTAAAACATATGCCACATTATTTTCCATAAATATTTCAAGATTTTTTTTTTTTTTTTAATCAATTTAATAAGAAACTAGAAACTTTTCTAGGTTAAGCATTATTATTATTGAAACATGGCCAAAGATAGAGGTATTGAAACCTATCCAATGGTAAGAATGAAACTTTCCTTAGACATTAATGATTATTGAAGCACTCCACAACAGGCCACAACAGGCAAGGCCAAGCAAGTGGAAAAGCACTCAACATCAAATTAATCAATTCCATGTAGGGAAAAGGATGATATTTGGTCATTTTTATGAAAAATGTTACACCTTGGAATATCTATACGTACTATGTTTAAGACCCTCACTTGTTTGATTTTTTCACCATTCTCGAGTTCAATGCCGCAAATGCGACCCATCCTCTACCGTCGGGCCTTTGATTAGAGCTTCGTTAAGTGCCTGTACATCGAATAATCCAAATCACAGTCATCACGACAATCTTAACAAACAATGGACACGACCTAATATTTGAATATCCATGCTCCCATTTGAGATTAACCATTTTTCCTCTTTCAATTTTACAATAACTTGTACTCCAAATAATCAACATAGAGTGGGTTAATGGTCAGGACTCAAGAGGACCTCAGGGAACTAAGAGGTGATGGATTCAATCCATGAAAGGTCACCTACATCAGAATTAATTTCCTACGGATTTTCTTAACATCAAAATGTTGAAGGATCGACATTAAATCATGTAACTACTCAATTCAAAAGATGATTTCGTACTTTCAAATCAATAACTTCAATCTTTTTAACAAACAGCAGCTGCAAGAACTTGAGAGATACCATGAACTAAAAGAGTGCAACCATTACGTTTTTTTACTATCTGTGATTGTCCGAGCCATTTTACCCACACCTCAACAATTGTCACAAGACATACCGCCAGACCTTACAATATTTAAATCTCATGAAGGAAATTAATCTTTAGATAGTTGGATCATCATACACTGAACTCATCACTTCTTAATAACTTGAGGCCTTCTGGCATTCAAGGGGTGATATGAACGACATAATGGAATTTACAGACATTGATAATAAAGTCTCAAATTTTAATCTAGAACAAGTTAATTTGCATACCGTTAGCCGCAAGCCCTCCCACACCAGGAATGTTAACTTATTCCGAATCCGACGAGTCTGCTCGGGTACTTTGCCGCACACTCCTGGTTTGTGCACTAGATTTTGATGCATTCGTGGACGATTCACCTTCGTAGAAGACAACTTGACATTTTGCCAACCTTTCTTCCAGTTCCTCTGTGCTGAAATCGTCTGATCCACCAAGCTCATCAAATCCCACCTAGCAGATTCACATGATGAGTAGCAGTGTTAAAGAACAAAAACCATAATTCAGCAATCAGTGGCGCGTTTCATAAAAGACGTACCACATAGTCATCGACTTTCGCATTCTTGATAAGAGCAAGGGTTGGAAGAACAACAATCTTCAACTTCTCAGCCAGAAAAGGACTTTTCTCAGCATTAATTTTTACAAATCGCGTCTCGATATGTTGCTTTGCCAAAATACTCATGTGCTTGTCCATAACCTGTAAGTTGCAATATCTTAGAACTAAGCAAACAACCTTAAATTATGGACAATAGTTTCCAAAGGTCCTTCTTAGATTTTTTTTTTTGAAACAAGGGTAACCACGCCCGTCCCTAGGCCAGGCATCAGGAGACATCGAAGGAGTAATGTCACAGCCGAGTCTCGAACCTAAGACCTTGAGGGGAGCATACCCTCAAAGCTTAAGTCTTCAACTACTGTGCCACTGTTTGGGGACAAAGGTCCTACTTAGATACCCATAATGTATTGCAATATCTTCCAAGAAAGTTGACAAAAATATATTAAAGCATATATAAAAGAAAATATAGGATATGTCTTCTGGCCACATCCTCAAGGTTAAACGCAGAACATTTCCAACTAAGTTGAGAGCTATATGTTGTATGGATCATATGATAAGGATAAAAAATGTTTGCATATTCAAAAAATCTCATTGTTGAGAAATTGCGCATTGGCAAGACTACAAGATATATGACACCTAACGAGATCTAGAAACTCTTCTCAACCAGTGCATTTTCATTGAAAATTTGTATCATTTGGCCATCATTTGCATATTTCTATTGAATTCTACTTTTTTAATAACTACAAGACAAATGTTAACAAATGTTAACAAGAGAAATAGTTCAACCTTGCCTATAATCTAGAGGTCACGGGTTCGAATCCTCCATTTCAATTGTTGCTGAACTAAAAAAAGTACAAAACAAATAAATGAGGGCTGCACAGGACCAAAACAGAGGCATCCAAATTTGAGTCTCATTGCATAAAAATACACCCATTTCTCATATTTTGCATATTAGATCATCATTGGACGAACTGTTATAAATAGCACAAACAAAAAGATTGCAAAAAAATTCCTAACTTCCTACACACTAAATCAATCGATAACTAACTGATAAAACCTAACCTTGCAGGGCCAATTTTCACGGTAAAAGTGGCAGACCACGCGATCACTAGCCTTGACAACGGAGAAGAAGTCCTTCTCGACCGGAATCTCAGAGTATTCGCCATGGCCAAGGGAGATCCATTTACTCCGCTTCTCCGTCATCTTCTTCATCTGCTGCAATCTCCGCTCCCTCAAAGCTTCTATATCGTCGAGGTCCAAACGATCGAGAGCTGCAATTTCATCATCAATCTTGTCCTCCACAGCCTTCACCACCGTCAGCACCTGCTTCTCCAAAATCTAACACAACAAAAACTAAGTCATATACAAATATAGCAACCGAAACCGTGTATTACGTATAGAGAGGCCGAGACAATACCTCTTGAACTATTGAATTCTCCATTTCCAACAAAGTGTTCAAATTGTAACAATGTTGCCGAAAAAACCGTTTGGAGTGTTTTGAATCAAAATCAACCTGCCAGTCAAAAATCAGATTCGTCCTAAACCTTCTCGTTTTCCATTAACTTTCCATCAATAGTACATAAAACATTAAATCTCAAGATATCCAACAAATACTCGATAATATTTAACAAATATCCTAATAATCTTATATAATATCAAAGGTTAAATCTAACCAATCCTATAGAATATCGTAACTATATTAATTCTCCACACTCTCGAATATAACATCATACTCATTGAGCCCAAAAAAACACCACCTTCGAGCATGTTAGGATCTCACATCGAAAAAGATTGGAGACCTCGTATCAATATATAAGAAATGTGGATTTCTGCTTTTATCACCAGATGATTTTCTAATATATATTTTTCAAAACCCGGAAATCGGAGCTTCCCTCCTCTACAAAACAAAGAGCACATCTTCAAAACCCAATCCTTCCGCCACTCGGGGACAAGTGGTTTTCTAATATTATTCACATATTTACATCACTGAATTCGCTCAACGAAGAATGAAATCAGATTATTCAAACCTAGAACTAGCGAGCCTGGATGAATCTAACAAGGCGCACAAAATGCCTCATTAGCGGATCAAACGAAGAGTAATTCGAGAATAACTGACCTCAGCTTGATGGACGTTTGAAGTGTCGCGATCTTAACCGGAGAGAGGTGGACGGCGGCCGCTGATCGGAGCGGAGGGCAGATCTAGAAGTGAAGCCCTGATTTATTTTATTTTTGAGAAAATAACAAAAATTCGAAACTGAATCAAGAGTGCTAATCTAACGTACAATGGGTTGGTGGCTGAGTTTGTTATCGTGTTTAATTTATTTCAACTTTAAAATCATAAGTTCGAATCTGGAAATCGGTAATTGTTCCACTCCCTCAATATATATACTAAAAAAACTGTGCCAATGATCCTTTGGTACAAATCGAAAAGGTTGATGACCCAGTGATTTTGTTATTTGGTGGAAACCGGTGTGTTTGAAGCACCAGTTTAGTTATTATAAATGGAAGGTTATATAAATGGTAGGTTATTATAAATGGTGTGTGAGAGGCAAGTTATTATAACATAGATTATGATAAACGGTGTTTGAAAAGCTGGTTATATAACAAAAAGTAATATATGTAAGGTTTAAATAAATGGACACGTAAGTTTAGATAAACTAACCCACAGGTTTAGGTAACCACCGCTTATAATAAATGGTGGGGCAAACAACGGTTGGATTATTATAACCAATTCGATCGTTTACATAAACGGGGCACAAACACACCCCTAGTGATTTTTTTATTAAGCGGAGATCTTTTTTGTAAAGTCTTCTTGACCGATAAATAATCCCAAGATGATTTGTTAAGTTTTCATTTGAATGCATCTCATTAGAGTTTATAACTAAATTCAAAATTAATAAGTTCTTTAAAATGTTTTTTTTTTTAATTTTATGTTTCAAAATTAGGTTTTCTTAATACTTAAATAATAAATTAGGAATCAATAAAACTAGAGCCTAAATTGTCAATTTCATCAAATTGCACATCAAACATATTAATATTACCATCTTAATTCTAAACTTTATAAATGTTTCAAATTTAGCTTTCTAGTAGGGTTTCAATCAAAATATCATTAAAAATAATATGAAGCTAACATACTTTTTTTTTTTTTTTTTTAAGAAATACAACATTAATTATTAATTTTTTCGAATTTGTAAATTTTGCCAATATTTTTTTTAAAATTCAATCATAAGGGGAAGATTTGAAGTATTCTTATTTTCAGTTTAGGCAAAGTTATTCAATAGTTAAGTTATGCTTCATCAAATTTAATGAGGTAAAATTTGGGTTTACATGGTATTTTTTTTGTTGTTAAAATTAGTAGGTGAATAGTGAGTAAAAATGGCAATAGTTCAAGTTTAGAGGCAAAATCAATTAAAACACTACTAGAAAAAGAGGATTAGATGACACTTATGTGAAACCAAATTCATGAGGGAGAGGTAATTAAAGTGTCATAAAATAAAACACGCGTTTTATGACACTTCAATATAATCATCTTGTAAGACGCGTTTTATGACACTTTTTTAGAGTCGTAAGTTTATGAAACTAATTTAAAACAACACATATTTTTCACAAATGTCTTTTCAACTCTTCTAAAATATAATTTTTATCGCAATTAACCCTTAATTTGTTTTATGTATAGTTTGGAATTGATTTTTGTTTTTAGTCTAATAATTTTCAATGGAGAATGTATTTGTTAAGTGTCATCATTTCCATTTTTTGTTTGATAGATTTACTTAAGAGCTTTTGGGACTTTCACGATTACCATTTTTTGCTTAGGTACTAATATTATTATTATTATTTTGAAATCTTAGATATTATTATTCTATAGTATTATTTTAAATTGATTAATTTAAGTAGTAAATTTAAGTTTGATCTGTTCTAAAAAAAAGTTTGATCTAAAATAATGAATTGATATAAATGGAAGAATATTTTGTAAATGTATTTTATGAGTATGTAACAACCATCATTTTTAATTCTAAAAAAAACAACCATCATTTTTAGAGGTATTTAAATTTTTTAGTTTTTTTTAATAAGTTAATTAAGTTAAAATGAATGGAGGGAAAAAGTTAGAAAATGAATATTAAATTGTTCATTTTACCATGATTTCTACGCTACAAATAGTTCATATAAATCTTTCTTGATTTTACATTCATTTCCTCCTCTCTTCAAGTTTCTTTTCGTAATGTAGCAAGTAAGATGAAGGTTTGAGGTGTTATTCACCCTCCTCAATCAAATATCTCTTGGTTGAATTATATTTCTATGTCTCTTTTGATAAATTATGTTTTTATTAATTTGAGAGAGTATTGAGGAAGATAGAGTAGTAAACTTGGGATTGATAGTTGGTAATTGGTTTGTACTATTAGAATGTGTTAGGTACCAATTACACCTACATGTTTGAAAAGGTAGAGAAGTTTCAACTTTCATTCTCTTTTGTTTGTTTGTTTGTTTTTGTTTTTTTTTTTAAATTTCATTCTTCTCATATTTTCTCATACCACTGAGATAAGATTATGATTTTTGAAATCTTTGTTCACCAATTCAACTAACATTATATTTTTTTCTTCATTTCTCTTAGAAATTCCTGCATCTTTATGGTGGCGATTTCAAGACTTTCCTTTTGTTTGCTTTGCATTTTTATTAAGGTATGTTTGAATTCTCTTAAAATGCTTCTTATTTGATTTGTTTTTGCGTTCTTTAGGAATCGTTTGGGTGCCAACTCGTGGCAATCTTCTAAAGTTGAACTTGAGTAAGTTTGCTCTCTTACTTTACTCGTGTTGGGTATATTTGATTATGTGAATCATGTTGTTTACTTTTAGTTCTTTTTTTGTATTCAACTTCATGATGATCGATGTGACATTGAAGAAAGTTTTCTCATTCAAGAGTCAAGACTATAGTTATGTCTATGTTTTCTTTTGAATTGAGACAAGAATAGAGGAAACATGTATTCGTTATTATGTAAATTTCTACCAAGTTTTATTGTATTTATGTCCCTATGTAAAAATTCTATCAAGATTAATATTTAGAGTATTTATCCTAGGTAGCAGATTTTGCTACTTGTATTACATTTGCAGCATTTTTTTAAAAATATTTACATGTATAGCAGAATTTTGGGCATTACTTTTTATTTCCAAAATTACCCTTTCCCTCGTCTTCTACATGTTCGGTATTTCTTTGTTTCCAAAATTGTCCAGATCATCAACCAATTCGTTTCGACAGCTTCAGCTTCACAAAATTTCTTAAGAATTCACAAATTTCTTCAGATTTCACAAAATTTCTTCAGATTTCACAGAACTCTGCCCCGATTTGTTTCCAATTTTGCTTCATTACTTTGTCGATATTCTCCGGCGATTCCACATACCTCCGGCGATTTTGACTTCGGATTTTGCCGATATTCTCTTTTGTCTTCAGATTCTATTGCGATTTTGGCAACTTCAATGGATTTTGGCGAATTTCATAGCCAATTTCGATCTCGGCAACCGACAAATTCGAATTTCATAACCAATTTCGATCTCGACCAAGTTCACTCGACAAAGTCAACCGATTTATTGACTTGAACATAGTTAGAAGGAAGTTCATCGGAAATTCATCTCTTCTCCTAATTCTTCTTTCACTCTGTTTTGAAGGTATTGATTGAATCTCTTCTTCTTTCACTCTACTTTGAAATTTTCTTTTACACTGTTTGAAGGTATTGTATCACTTAAGCATAAAGCTGTTTATCACCAATACATAGATATTCTATCACTGAGACATAAGACTTCTATCACTTAGGCATAAGCTGTCTATCACCTATACCTAAGCCTTCTATCACCAATGCATATGGCTTCTATCACTTAAGCATAAGGCTTCTATCACTTAAGCATAAGCTGTCTATCACCAATACATAGATATTCTATCACTGAGACATAAGCTCTGATCTATCAACTATACCTAAGCATTCTATCACCAATATATAGACCTTCTATCACTTAAGCATAAGGCTTCTAACACTTAGGCATAAGCTGTCTATCACCAATATATAGAGATTCTATCACTTAGGCATAAGTTGTGATCTATCACCTATACCTAAGCCTTCTATCACTTAGCATAAGGCTTCTATCACCTATGAATAAGCCTTCTATCACCTTTATTGAATGAAATTGTTATAATTGTTATTGATTGAATGAATTGGTATTGCTTGACTATGTGATAGAGTGTTTCTACATAACCGATAGAATGTCTATATATGATATGACAAACTTTAGTTATATTGTTTGAAGTCAATATTGAGTAACATATTTCATTTTTCTTTCAGATTTTTTCAACATATGGATAAGATTCCGATTGTTGTCTTCCATGGTGGGCAATGGAATGCTAATGGTTCTTATGAGAAGTATAAGATTAGTGGAGTTTTGGTGGATGAACTAATGAGTTTTGAAACTTTTAGTTTGCTTATATTAAGAGAATTAAAATTGGATGTACATCGATCTTCTTCAAAATTATATGTTTTATTGGGTTATGGCCAAAGTACCCCCTTTTGAAATTTTGGAAGATAAAGACGTAGACTGGTTCTTAACATTAGTTAAGAATAATGGTACAAGACATCCATTAGTGGTTGATGCTAAGGACTTTTATTTAGAGGGGACATCTAGTAGTGTTGTTAGCAATTCAACTTTGTTGGTGTCTTCATCAACTGTAGATGATAACGATGGTGATGGTGTGCCTTTTCATGTCATTAAAGATATTCGGTTGGATTGTGTATTTAATGTAAAAGATACATTTGCTAGCAAAGAAGTGTTGTGTAGTTGTTTTAAATACTTGGCTGTGAAAAATAATTTTGAGTTCACGACTCCTAGATCCAGCAATCAAGCAGTTGAGTTTCAATGTTGCAAAGCTGATTGTTTATGGAATGTTAAGGCATCTCGTTTCAAGGATAGTGATTTATGGATCCTTAGGAAGTACGTTTCTATTCATAATTGTCCTTTGAATAGTATTCAAACATCGCATAGGCAAGCATCATCTATTTTAATCGGGGATTCTTTAAAAGAAGAATTTAGGTTTGGTTCCTTTAAAAGTTTGACACCGAAAGAAATTAAGGTTAAAGCGCGTTCAAAGCTTGGTGTTAGTGTTAGTTATGCAAAAGCATATAGGGCAAAAGAACACATCATGAAGGTGTTGAAGGGCGATGCAGCTGAATCTTATTCCTTGATTCCAAAGTTTTTCAAGAAGTTAGAAGAAATGAATCCAGGTTAGTTTAACTTATTGGTTTCTATCACTCGCTTCTGTCTCTTTGAATTCTTTTTAGGTTGATTTTTTGTATGCAGAGACCTTCTATCACCTATGCATAAGCCTTCTATCACTTATGCATAAACCTTCTATCACCTATGCATAAACCTTCTATCACCTTTGTAGAACCTTCTATCACTTATGCATAAACTTCCATCACTTATGCAAAAATCTTCTATCATTTATGAGAAACCTATCACTCACTTACGAATGAGCACTATTAATCAAACATTGAAGTCTATCACTCACTCACTCTTAAAATTTATTTTTGCAGGAACATACACAACATTTGAAACCAATGATGATGGACATTTCAAATATTGTTTTATGGCCATGGGTGCTTCTATTGAAGGTTGGTTGTTTTGTAGGCCTAATATATCTGTGGATGAGACTTTCTTGAAGGGAAAATTTGGAGGTATTTTGCTAACAGCCTCAACTATGGATGGTAATAATCAAATATTTCCACTTGCTTTTAGTATTGTTGATTGAGAGAATGATGCTTCTTGGCTTTGGTTTTTGAGAATATGAAGAAATGTTTTGGACATCCAGAAAATTTGGTTTTCATGTCGAGATAGGCATTTGAGCATTCCTAAAGGTTTTTCGATTGTTTATCCAAATGTTGAATATTGTATTTGTATGCAACATTCTTTGATGAACATGATAAGTTACACTTTAAAGGATCTACGTGATAGATAAGATTTTTAAAACATGCGCAAAGGCTTATACTGATTGAAGATTTTGAATATAATATGAGATTGTTGGAGTCCATACACCCCACAATTAAATCGATATTTGTTTAATATTGGTTATGCAAAGTGGGCGCGTGCATATTCTAGGAAAAGAAATCTACGTAATGATGACGTCAAATAGTCTTTGAAAGCATAAATTCACTTCTCAAAGAACCTAGAAATTATCCTGTGGCAATGCTTCTTGATTCTACTAGAGACACATTGCAATCATGGTTTTTTGACCGAAGGAAAGCTGCAACTTCTATGACTTCAGTTTTGTCTTCTTGGGCGGAAAAGGTTTTACGAAAAAATCATGACGCATCAAGAACTTTCAAAGTAAGGTTTCAATTTACATTTCTTTCAATTAGGCAGAAATATTCTATCAGCTATGCAGAAGCTTTCTATCACCTATGCAAAAAGCTTCTATCACCTCCGCAGAAACCTTCTATCATTTAGGCAGAAATATTCTATACGCCTTCTATCACTTAGGTAGAAACCTTCTATTGTATATACGTTGTCTATACATAAATATTTTATCAGCAATGCATACACCTTCTATCACATATGCATAAACTTATTCAAATATATTTGTACTGTGTTTTGTCTTAAATCGTGATTAGTTTAACTTTTTGTAGGTTGATTCTATCAGCAATGCAGAGCATAAAGTAATTGATGAGACAAATCATTTTTTGGTTAATTTGGATACTCGGTCATGTACATGCCGTGTTTGGGATCTTGATGAAATTCCATGCTCTCATGCGCTTGCTGCTATACGTGCACTAGATTTGAATCCTTATACTTTTGTGTCTAATTTTTATTATTCAAACGTTTTGACATCATCTTATAGAGGTTTAGTTCGCCCAGTTGGAAATCATACTAGTTGGAGCTCTATTGATGTTGATGTCAGTGCATTACCTCCAATTATGAAACGACAAGCTGGAAGGCCTCGCAAAGAAAGAATACCATCTATCGGTGAAGCAAAGAGTTATATAAGATGTAGTCGTTGTCATCGAAGTGGTCATAATTGTAGAACTTGTAAATTTGCTTCTGCTTTAAAATGACAACTTGTTGAATTTCCTTACTTATAGTTTGTTGAACTTGTATTTGAACCTAATGAAAGTTACTACGTGATAGTTTTTACATGAGTTGAAATGATATGACCTTTTATCACTTAGGTATAAACTTTCTATCACCTATGGATAAACCTTCTATCACCGATGCATAAGCCTTCTATCACTTAGGAATAAACTTTCTATCACTTATGGATAAACCTTCTATCACCGATGCATAAGCCTTCTATCACCTATGCATAAGCCTTCTATCACCTATGCATAAGTTTTTTATCACTTAGGCATAACTACCTTCTATCACCTATGCATAAAACTTCTATCACCTAGGTATAAACTTTTTATCACCTATGGATAAACCTTCTATCACCAATGCATAAGCCTTCTATCACCTATGCATAAGCCTTCTATCACCTATGCATAAAACTTCTATCACCTAGGTATAAACTTTCTATCACCTATGGATAAACCTTCTATCACTTAGGCATAAACTTTCTATCACCTATGGATAAACCTTCTATCACCAATGCATAAGCCTTCTATCACCTATGCATAAAACTTCTATCACCTAGGCATAACTACATTCTATCACCTATGTCTAAGTCTTCTATCACTTAGGCATAAACTTTCTATCACCTATGGATAAACCTTCTATCACCAATGCATAAGTCTTCTATCACTTAGGCATAACTGAGCAAAATTAAACTGATAGAACAAAAGCTTTCATTTAATTCAATTTGAAGTAATTGTTCAAATACAACCATAACTATTCAAGAACTGTTCAAAACTAACTGTTCAAAAGTAAATTGACTAATTTTTCAAACAATACAAAGCTAACAGATTTTCAATCATTATTCATTTGAGTAATCTTTAAATCAAAAGATGGAGCTTCCACATGTAATCTTGGTGAATGCCTAACTGTTGGAGACTTGGGCGATAACTCTTGAGACTTTTTGGTTGGAGAATTCTTCTCTAGATAGTCTATAGCTTGAATTGCCTCTCTCTTGCCCTTTCCTTTCTTATTTTCCTTTTGAATTTTGGTCATCCTCTCTGTAGATGCATTCTCCAATGTTTTCTTAGTAGGCCTAGTTTGCCTCTTTATCCTTCCATCAGCAACCTTTGGTTTAGATTTTTGAACAGCCTGCAAGCATTAGAGAAACACACAAAAGTTAACTTCATTTGAGTTGATAACTCAATCATTATATACATAATTCAATCAGTTGAAGAATTTAATAAAGAAAAAGTCATTCTTACCTCCTTTTTCCCTTTCCCTTTTTTTGTCATTGATTTTTTTTGTTCTATTTTCCCTTTGAAATTCTTCTCTCTTTTCATCTTCTTTCTCTTCATCTTCTCTTTGTTCAGCTTCTTTATGTTCAACTTCTTTCTCTTCATCTTTCTCTTGATCTTCTTCTTCTGCTTTGTCATCTTTTTCTTTTTCCTTCAATTAATAGAAGTCAATTTCAATCAATAGCATACTCAAGTGGTATAACATGCACAGAAACTAGTGAAAATGATTGAATTCTATCATTACTTGCATTCTATCACTAATAGAACTCAACTAATGTTGATAGAACAGAAATCAACTAGTGATAGAACTAAACTCAACCAGTTGATAAAACTCTATAACTGCTTGCATTCTATTATTGATACAAAAAAGCATTGATAAACTCATTTTCTATTAATACCTTTGAAGCTTCCTCTCTTTGATTTTCATCTTCATCCGCACTAGCCACTTCAATATCCTCCTCATTTTTCTAGAATAAAAAGTAAACATGATATTTGTTGAGCATATAAATAGAAGTCAATTTCAATCAATAGGAATCCATTTCAGTCAATAGCATAGTCAACCAGTTAGATAACATAAAAAGAAACCAGTGAATATGATTGAATTCTATCATTGCTTGCATTCTATCACTAATAGAACTTAACTAGTGATAGAACTGAACTCAACTAGTGATAGAAGTCTATCACTACTTGCATTCTATCACTTATAGAAAACAATGCATTGATAGACTCATTTTCTATTAATACCTTTGAAGCCTCTTCTCTTTGATTTCCATCAGCACCACCCACTTCAATATCTTCCCCATTTTTCTATAATAAAAAGTAAACATGTTATTGTTGAGCAAACAGATTGATTGATAAAAATATATAAAGATAAGAAAATGAGAATTTACCTTTGTAGCATAGTTAGTTGCAAAGTCAACTATTCTATCCACATCAATCATAGTGTCTATTCTTTCTAGACTGATAGTTGGGGGGATATTTTTAATATGGGATTGTTGTTCTTGGGATGATTTGACAATATTTTCTTCAACCAACAGATTCAAAGTCTTCAAAAAATTTTCTTGCCCAGCCTTCAATTCTTCCATATCTTTTCTTAATGCTTCAACATTTTCTTCTTGACTCCTTCTTAAATTTTCTATAGCTTCTTCTTGACTTTTTCTTAACTCTTCTATAGCTTCCCATATTGAAGAAGTTGTCTTACGATTGAAGGCATCACCATCACTCACCTTCATTTTCCTCTTCCTTCTTTCTTCATTTTCTTCTTTATCCTTTGCTTCCTTCTCCAAAATAACTTCTTTTTCCTTTTTGTCTTCTTCAATCAAACGTTGAATCGTTTCAAAATGGAAGTCTTCTTCAGAAGGAATCATTTCTTGCACTGAGAACTATATTACAAAAAAAAAAAAACAGTTTTTAATTCTTTCTTCAATAAGATTTAAATTGATTGAAGCTAATGAAGTGAAACACTTACCTTTGAAGAGTCGAAGACATTTTCTTTCGATGATTGCCAATCCTCTGAATAGTTAATCTCGATTTGTTATTCGAGGTCCACTTCTTTCAATTCTTTTGGCTATCACTATATGTCACCAATATGGGTATAATTTCTAAGGCCCAAAAATTAGAATGTAAGGAAATCCTTGGAGTGAGAGGTAAGAAGAATTGGTTCTAGTACTTTTCCGAAAATATTGTAAGGTTAAATCAAAACACTCTCTCCCCCAAGGAAAACTCCTAAACTTTTCCTCATCATCAACCATTTTCAAATGATATGGATTTATTTTGTTGTGAGGCTGTTTTGGAAGAAGCAAACATTCTAATAGGTACAAATTGGCAAATTTGACCTTTAAGTTTGGATTGGGAATATTGACTTGTGATAGCACATTGAAGGAAGCAACTAGTCTATTTCTATCAATTGAATCCACATTCTTAAAGAAAGTCCTTCTAATTTCACACTCAACATCTTCATCTATTTCTTGAATTGGGAGCTCTTCACATTTTAGTCCTGTTAACATGCAAAATTCCTTTAATCCAAATTCTACATAGTTACCTTTAAGATTAAAAGCTAGAATATCCTTTCTTTCGGTTTCACATTGTCTTAATGCCAGGTGTGAAAGCATTTGGATGGGAAGTTTTGGAGCTTTAATGTCTAGGAAATGCCCAAATGGCCCCATTCTAAACAATTCTATCTCTCTCTCATCCAATGTATTTTTGATGTTATCAATAACATCAAATTTATTGTATACGTTAATTTTCGAGGGCTTTTTCCAATCTTTCTTTTGAACGATAAACTTCATCTTTTCCTGTTGAAACAATATCAAGCATTTAATATTCTATCATTTCAAAGGATTGGAAAATTGATTGAACTTATTTAGTACTTACTTTTGTATGTTTCATCTTCTTAGAAGAAGATTGTTCACCCATCTCGAATTTTCTTTTTTCCATCTGTTTGACAAATAAACACATGAATAGGTGATAGACAGCTTATGCTTAAGTGATAGAAGACCTATGTATTGGTGATAAAAGGCTTAGGTAGAGGTGATAGACAACATATGCCTAAGTGATAGAAGGTCTATGTATTGGTGATAGACAGCTTATGCCTAAGTGATAGAAGCCTTATTCATTAATGATACCTAAGTAATAGACAGCTTATGCATAAGTGATAGACAGCTTATGCCTAAGTGATAGAAGCCTTATTCATTAATGATACCTAAGTAATAGACAGTTTATGCATAAGTGATAGACAACTTATGCCTAAGTGATAGAAGCCTTATTCATTAATGAGACCTAAGTAATAGACGACTTATGCATAGGTGAAACAAAAGTTAAGTAAAGATTACAATATCTATTTCTAATAGACGGCATAAATGGTCAATCAACATTCATCAATTCACAATTCACAACATTCATCAAAGCTCTAATCTCCTACTCGATTTGATGCGTGAAACGACTCAACCTTTTCAACGTATGTTTCTGAATTTGTTCTTAAATTTGTTCTCATTTGTATTGCACTTTAAAATGACAGAACTATAATGCAAAACTATCTGATTTCGGATTAGCCAAGGATGGGCCTACAGGTGATAGAAGCTATGTTTCTACTAGGGTAAGTACAAATTACAATATCTATTTCTAATAGACGGCATAAATTGTCGATCAACATTCATCAATTCACAAATTCGGATTACCTACGTCACGGATTACCTAAGTGATATTATAGTTTGAGTGAATAGTGAAGTAAAAAACCCAAAGAGTGAAAAACATACCGAGAGTTTGGATTGAGACGAATTGTAGAAGGAGATTGAAGATGCTTGATAGAGAGAGTTGAAGACGAGAGACGAAAATGCTTGATAGAGAGAGATCGTGAGGAGAAATCGTGATACCGAGACGAAATGAAGATTGAAATTTGTGATAGAAGAGTGATTGAAGCAGAGATCGTGATTTTGCGAAGGGTGATTGAAGCCGAAATCGGTATTTTGTTAAGGGTGATTGAATCGCAAAGAAAGAAGGGGGTACGGCTGGGACGCGTGAATGGGGATTTTCGCGATTTAGGGTAGCAAAATCGGGCATTTCCTTCTTGGGCATTTCCGTCTTGGGCTTATTGGTCATTTCACTAGGCCCGTTTGTAAAATCTGCTATAAAAGAATTACTTTTGAAAATCTGCTATCCATAGAATTATTTTGGCCCATTTTGCTATACATGAAAAAGCCCCTAATATTTATATATAGAAGTTGTTTTGATGTTTATTCTTTGACTGACTCAAGTTTGGAGACCATAAATTAATATTTGTCTATGTGTAATGGAAGGTAAGAATAGAAAATATGTTTGTCATCAACGAGAGAGTTACAACTACAATAAAGAGTCATATTTGAGTATTTTGTGATTATATAAAAGTATCAATATAAATTATTTGTTGATTTTGTTAATGTGTCATTGATAATGGACTAATGATATATTTTAAAAGTCATCTATTGTTCATTGGTGATTATAAAATAGTGTCATTAAAGAATAATAAATGACACTTATCAAGAAGTGTCATCTTAATAGAATAGATGATGTGTGATACAATGATTTTGTAGAAAAGTATCATCTAAAGATTTTTAGTGACACCTTATAAGAAGTGTCATTTTAAGAACATAGATGATGTGTGATATAATGATTGTAGAAAGTATCACCTAAAGAGTTTTAATGACAGTTCTAAGAAGTGTCATCTTAAGAGAATAGATGATGTGATATACAATGATTGCAAAAAAAGTATCATCTAAATCATTTGTGATACTTTTTTATAATCATCATACTCCAGTTTTGTAGTAGTGAAAGGTTCAATCTTGATCCATCCCACGGTAACTCAACTAAAAAAGCTGCAATCAAATTTACACACGTTTATACTTGTAATGAGGAATAAAAATATCTTCATCAACATCTTACAATATAAAAAAAAAATATAGTCCAAAACTCCCATGTTTCAAAATAATATTCAAACTGTTGCTAGCAATATCCAATGTTTTCTTCACACTGATCTTGTTTGAAGTAAAAAAACAGAGCCGTAACGAGTTCACCTGGCAACCATGACCGAGACAGACATTGAACTCAACGAACCGACTTCAGGCGCGGGTTGTGCAGGTACGAGCGGGACAGCCTCAACTTGTGAGAGCTGTGGGGTTTGAGGAACAAAGAAAGCAGGGTGTTTGGGTGCTGGAAGTTGAGTTGAATCATTGTTGATCATGAAATAAACATCAAGCATTGTGGGTCTGTCCCCTGCTATTTGCTGAACACACAAAAGACTCACATGAATGCACCTTACAGCTTTTAGTTTCTGTTCTGAATCAATGCACAATTCTGAATCAATCAGCTCTTCTCCTCTTCCATTCACCCACAATTCCCATGCCTGAAATTTACTAGAAAAGTCAGGAGACTTCCAAGGTGTTGGAGGCACCAATTGGGTTATTATAAAATTGGCGATTTAGGATGTAAGTTATTTTAACATGAGCCGGTGTGTTGAGAATCCCACATTGATAAGGTGAAGATATCTCCTAGAGTTTAAAAGGTAGGTGGACTACTCCTCTCATTACCAATTAGTTTTGAGATGAATGTCCACACTATCTAATACTTGGGTTTTGGCCAACCAATAACTCAACCCCCATTTGCATATATGGTCTTCGAAACACAACACAAACATTTACAAGATAGATAAGTTATTCCACTCATTATAGATTAGTAATGAGATGGAATCTCATATTATATAGTATTAGAACTTTTTTTGCTACAACAATACATTGAAGGAAGAGGGGGATTCGAACTTGTAACCTCATGATGACTAGGTTGTACAAGATGCCAGTAGAGCTCTGCTCTTGTTATCTATATAGTATTAGATATTTGGTCTAATAAAAGAAATTGAGATCATATTTAAGTAGATACCCTAAAGAGGCACTAACTTGAGCGGCATGTCAATGATTTTATATTGAAAAAATGTGAATACTTCCTGGTATTTATAAGATATATAAGTTAATCCGATCTACTCATTTTCAATAAAGTTTTAGATGAAATCTCATTCTATAAACTATTTCATGCATTTTCTAATTGGGGTTAAAGAACGATAATAAACCAGTATATTCCGACGTTGTAACTTACATATCCAATGAGATTGAGAGGCCGGTCTAAACCATAATTGTTGTAGTTCTTTTTACTTGTTATGATCTCCAACAACAATATTCCAAAACTGTACACGTCTGACTTTATTGAAAAAATACCCTCCATTGCATATTCCGGTGATATATACCCACTAAATATAAAGTTGTAAGTTCAATAATATCAAAATGATACTATCAGCAGACTGACTTAATGAAATAATATCAAAATGGAAGTATAGACATAGGATTTGATTTGCTTACTATGTACCGACAACTCGGCTTGTGTTTGCTTCATGTTCGGATGGCTTAAAGACTCTAGCCATACCAAAATCCGATATTTTTGCATTCATCTCGTCATCAAGTAAGATGTTGCTTACTTTTAAATCTCGATGAATTATCCGTACTCTTGAGTAGTTGTGAAGGTAGAGTAGTCCTTGCACTATTCCTTGAACTATGTGCAAGCGTTTGTCCCAATCTAGTATTAACTTCTTCTTCGAGTCTACATTCAGGGAAATGATGAAGGATAGTAACCACTTAGATGGATGTCTATTAGATTGACGTAAAGTTCCAAATCAAAATCAATTGTCAATCTGAAGGGTTGCGACCCTATCTTATAAATTTTAGGTGGTTTTTTTTTCACATTTATGAAAATCTCAATATGTCCTCTCATGATGGTACCACTTTGGGTTCACCGATCTTAGACTAGATCTTATAAATGTTCGATCCTCAACAAGTGTAAAAGACTAACCAAAGAGGAAGAAGTCAAGGCTTTTGTTGGGCAAGTACTCATATAAATGCAGCAACCAATGAGCCTAACCAAATTTGTGTGTTGAAGTTTGGCAATCAAAATAGTCTCATTCTTGAACTCCTCCAATCCTTGTCCAGAACTCTTTGACAATCTCTTAATGGCTACTTCTAAGCCATCAGCCAAAGTTCCCTGCATATATAATTGCAACCAAGCATATAATAATAATAAGAGATTAAATCTTTATTTCTTATAGAAATTTAACATATGGGTGGGTAGTTTGGAGTTGGCTTGGACTGGGTTTGAAAAATCACATAGTGCTCTCAAATAAGATAAGAGCCATGCACCGATTTTCAGAATTAAACCCGTGATCGTTGATTTGAATTGAAATCAAACCAGCCAACATGCCACCAACCCTTTTCAGTAAATCAACAAACATTTCTAATTTACCCAACATTGTAATCATGGATGGGATTATGATTCCAAATGCTTCCCAAATGTAATTTCATCATGCTTCATATGATAAAAAAAGGAAAAAAAGAAAAGAAAATATACCTTATAAACAGGTCCAAAACCACCTTTTCCAAGCTTACATTCATCTGCAAAATTATTTGTTGCAGAGACTATGGTTTCAAAGTCAAAAAACTGGAGTTCAGGGTTCTTTTTTCCATTTCTTATTTGTCTAATCATTATTCCTAAAATGTTAAACCCTCCTGATATTCCTCTCGTCCCGCGTACAAAACTTTTCTTCATTTTCTTCATAACTGTGGATTGAAACCAAAACAACGTTTTCAATTCTTCAATTCATAAAAAAATAGATCGAAAAAATAAATTAAGGAAGAAGTAGCTATAATAATATAAGAATATATATATTATTATTATTATTATTATTATTATTCTTTTTCTGAAACTGGGAAATCAGAGCTTCGCTCCACTATATCCGGAGTAACCACGTCAGTCCTTAGGTCAGGCACTAGAAGATATCGAAGGAATGAAAACACGGGAGGTGTCTACAAATTAATGTCACAGGTGGGTCTCGAACGTATATTAAAAAATAAAACATCAACAACAACAACTGTATTGATCTACCTTTAAGTATTTGTGTTTTCCATTTGATGTAGATTATAAAACACAGAAGGAAAAAGATTGCAGGTACTGTTAGACCAATTGTAATTTTCATCCACACCTTTCCTGCACCAAAAAGTTTTTTTTTTATATATATATAAGAAACAATACTTTTATTGATGAGATGAAAAATAGGAGAATTCCTATCGATACAAGTTATAAAAAACACTTCCAGTATGCAATTAGCAAAGAGAAGCTACAATCACTAACGGCACAAAAAGTTTAAATTAACTGTGAGGCCAACCTTGAACTTTTTCATCTTTGTTTAAGCTTATATGAATACACATTGTTAGGGACAACAAACCTTTATGGGATCTCACATTGGCATGATATTGTTCACTTTGTGTTTTAAGTCCTCGTGACTTCGTGAGGGATATGAATAGTATCTTGTGATAAAGTACTAAAGATTTGATTCCTAAAGATGCCTACAGGACAAGATGGGACTGGAGAATGACTTCCTCGTCTCCACCAAAAAAATAAAAGAACATGTAAATGAGGTAGAGATTAGAGAAGAGAATTATTTCTCTCTCCACTCCCTCCTCCATTCCCCACCCTGTTAAGAGTTGGTCATCGTGGAAAAAATGATCATCTCTAGGGTTGTAAGTGATTTGGTGTCTATCACTTGTTCTCCCTTTTAAACTCATCATTTTCTCGTTTTTCTTTCCAATTTGGGACAATTGGTTGAATTCCCAAAACATACCAACATTAATTATAATTTTCGTCCATTTATGAACTACTCCTCTCATCACCAATTGGTTATGAGATGGATGTCCACACTATTTCACTTGGTATCAGAGCTGGAGAACCAGAGCAGAAGAACCTGAGCAGAAAAACCAGATCAAATCGTCCAAGAAAGTTCAAGTAAGTGGTTTCTTGAATCTGTTCTTGATTTCCAGACGGTATAGTTATTTTCTGTCAGACGGTATGATGGCGTTATCCCCTAGGGGAGGCTCGTGGTACTTTGGTCGAGGGGAGGATGTTGGTATTGCAACCAAATGTCCCACATGGGAAAGAAAGGGGAAAGCTCTTGGGTATAAATGGGATGACCACAACTTCCATTGGTATGAGGCCTTTTGGGAGAAGTCAAAAAACAAAGTCATGAGGGCCTAGGCCCAAGTGGACAATATCATATCAATGTGGAAGTTTGTGGTTGCCCATTGTCCCAAACAATCAACATAAAAACATAAAACAAAAACATGTCGATCCACAGATCTCCTGATTTGTGTTGAACTTTAATTTGAAGGAAGCGATTTACCTTTGGGTTGGTCAAAGTTTTCCAGATACCAAACCATTTGTGAACCCGAAGAAGAAGTAAACTTTGCACCAGACTTCCAAAGCTCGCAGCCGGTTCGATCTTCATCCGTAAAACTTAAAGCGACGCAATCACAATCACTAATGCAAATACTTTTGCATTCAAAGAGCGTTAGGTTCTCAGTTTCTTTGTACTTGGATCTATTGCCTTCCATGTAACCAGACAACCAACTAAAACCATAAGAATTGTTCCTACACTCGGGAATTTTCTGCTGCTTTTCCCAAACACACCCTTCTTCTAAATTACTATTGTAATCGTAAGGATTATAATAGTAATCATCAGGATTTCTAAAGTTGAGATAACAAACGGAGTACAAATCCTGATTGTTCACTATGAGAACGCCATCATTTCGTAATCTCAACTGGGGAAGAACCTCTGGTGGTTTGTTACCTTGTATATACGAACTGTCATAGGTAAAAGGTTGATAGAATTTTGGGGTGGAGTATATGAAATAGGTTTCATTCTCATTCAAAACTCGGTTAAATCTGATTTCTCGATCTGCCAAGAACTCGAATGAATTGAAATTCCAATTCCCACTTCTCCAAAACGGGGCTCCCCGAATCATTACATGTAACTGATTAGTATTGTTTGGATCCATTGCAAGAGTGAAAGCTCCTGATTCAGCAGAACCATGGCTCCTCCATGATGTTAAAGACCAATTGGACGCAGTTTTGTGATTGATACCAAGCTTCATTCCTGGAAGCAAAGTGTCTGTTGGATGATCAAAGCTCTGCCACAACACTCCCCTTACCGACCCATTTGGATTGAGCTCATGCAGTATTAAGTTGCCATCCTCCTGCAGAATGGCGCTACTGCGGGTGGGTTCTTCCACATCAAAGATTGAAAAGGAATAGCCATGTCCAACAATTTTCAAGCTGCCATTGGTGTTGATGGTGAGGCTGATCAACTCGGAGTTGGTGCTCGGAAACGGAGAGTCTCGATTGGCTATCCACACTGGCTTCTCGTCACGAGTGTTGTAGGAGATTCCTAAATAAGTGTCATTAAAAAATCCAAGCACAAAGGTGACAGCGGGTGAAATTAACTGAGACCCACTTGTAAATTCTTGGCCTTGTGCAAGTACGTTGGCTTGTGTCAACTGGCTCTGTGAAAACTCTACCAGCAAAAGCAATGTAGTAAAGCAGTAGCACAACAAAAGCTTTCCTGCAATTCCATTACCAATCGTCATTACAAAACTTTCCCTTGTTGATCGAGTTTTCTGAGTGTTTTGCATATTGCCAATACAAAATGTTTTGAATTTGGACTCAAGGGAACTAAAACATGATAAACAATGTATTCAACAATGGCGGTCTTGACTTAAGGATGTTTAGTAAAATAAAAAGAAGTCATTGTGACATTGACCTTTTTGTATACGTCTAAAGATGGATGGCCCAGTGTGAAAATTTTCTCATCATTTTTGTATTCATGTTAAGGACAACCCCATCTCCACAATCTACCCGTTGGTATGACATTATTTACTTTCACATAAACTCTCGTAACATTGTTTTCTATTTTAGGAGAAAGATTTCAATCGATGTAGATCTTTTTTGTTTTTTTTTTTTGAAATAGGGGTAACCACACGGTCCACACCCATTCCTAGGCCATGCACTAGGAGACATCGAAGGAATGGAGACACGGGAGATGTCTACAAATTAATGGCACAGTGAATTCGAACACAGAACAGAGAGATATCGATGCGGATGTTGTCACTCACTTATATCCCCATGTCCCATTTATCTAACCAATATGAGATGTTTGTTCCTAACAATCTTCTCCTTCAAACTCCATTCAAATAGTTATTTAGAATTACATGAGTATATTTATATTATAGACCCACACACGAGCACAAAAAGCTTAACCAAGGACGTGAGGCCCAAAACTTCTTTGTTCATGCCTTGAGGATTCTACTTATATGGCTAAGTCATAGGCACAACATTGATACCAATTTGTTGTGACACAGAATCACGACAAATCTTTATATTGATATGATATTGTTTACTAACCATCATGGAATGGCTTAGTAGTCAAAGAGGATTTTGGGGTGCATAAGGTAAGGACTTCAATCCATTATGGCCACCAACCTAGGAACTAATTTCCTAAAGTTTTCTTGACATCCAAATGTTGTAGGATTAAGCGGTATGTCCTATGATATAAGTCAAGGTGTGCACAAACTGGCCCGAAACAGTTATAAATTTAAAAAGAAATGTTGATTGAAGAAGAATCGTGAAGGTAAAATGCTTTTGAACTTTTGTATAATTTAACCTACAAAATTCTTGAATTTGAGATGACAATATAGTTGCATCACATCTTTGAGATCAGCATGTTGGTATTTAGTCTATTTTCCATAGAGATACTTTGAAATGATCAGTCTCTCGTGAGTAATAGAAAACCAATTGAACAAGTATCAACATCCACATATTTATAAAATATGTCAATCGCTCCTTTCCTTTTTTTTTTTTTTTTTTTTTTTTTTATAATGAAATTGGGGAGGGGACCACAAACCCTTTATCAAGGTTGATGATAGTCATCAAACACGGGGCCAAGTGGAGTTGAATTGAATTACACCAATTAAGATAATTAACGCGTCACCAACTCTCATCTCATTTGCTCCTTTATCACCAAATGGTATGGTCTCGAGATGGAATTAAACAAGCTATTTAATACACCTACAAGGGTATGAAAATATTGCTTTGGTAGAATAGTTGACTAACCAAAAGGAGAACAAAATCTACATCTTTTTTGGATGAAATAAAAAAAAACAAACGCATAAAAAATTATGTCTAAAATCGTTAATATCATACCAATGAGAAGAACTCTCGATGATGGATTGCGCAAGGGAATCATCTGGTTGCCCATCTTGGGAATAAGCTGCGAGCATGGAGTTCAAACACACTACATCTCTCTCGGACATTTTATCGAACACACTGTCGTGCACCCTCAACACACCGCATTTCGCATACATATCAATTACGGCCGCACCAACAAACAGTTGAGTCTCGAACCCACAGTCTTACAAAATTTGTTATTTTTTGCGGAGAAAAACTTTGCCTCCTTAGCTAAGGAGGCAAGTCCTCCTTAAAACGGGTATGCAGCACTATTTGGTCCCACAAATTTTTTCTTTGAACAATACTATTTTTAGAATAAATAAAAATTTGTGGCACCAAATAATGACACATATCCCTTTTAAGGAGGGCTTGCCTCCTTAGCTAAGGAGGCAAGTTTTTTTCTTTTTTGCGAGAATTTTTTACCATTGACTTATTTTTTTAATAGTTTTGTTTTGATATTTCGACATTTTAGTTTTTTCTTCTTCTTTAGATTCAAATAAACAAAGACTTTAAAATAATTATAAAAAAAAAAAAAAGAAAATAGGAAAAGAAAAGCTTATAAAAGCTTATAAAAGCTACAAAATTAGCATGAATTCTATATATCAATATTGTATTTACACTTAATAACAAAAAGGAACATATATAATAAATCAAAATTGATACCATTTTGAGGGTCTTCAAAATTGAAATAAGAATCGGAGGGTTGGTAACGTGTTGACTTAATTAATTGGTTGTAATTCAATTTAATTTTACGATCACAAACTCAATCTTAAACATCAATATTTGACTCTAATTTTATTTGAGAGTAGTAATATCTTAAGGTTTGTAGTCTCCCTTCTCCATTTAAATATCAAAAGAAAAAAAAAATTGAAATAAGGAAATTTTTCCTAAAAAAGAAATATTAGGGAGGGGGAAATGGGGATGGGGATCATATTCCCTCTCCCTGTCTTCGTTTATCCGACTAGGAAATCTTTCTCCCCATTCACTCTCTCATTCTTAAAAAATATAATTAAAAAAAAAAAAAACTATGTACAATCTTTATCAAATTCTACTAAACCTATAACCCCTCCTTTCCCACAGATATTTACTCATCTTATCATTCTGTGTGATGGTCATGTGCTCATCCTTCAATCCTATTCTATCCCTCAAACATCATATTAAACTCTTTATCATAAAGAACAAATCATGAATTTATAAAGGACTACCTCTTCAAAAGTATTGGCTTTGCTATCCCTTAATAATACTTTTAAATTAATATTCGTCAAATCATCATTTTATATATATTTTTGTAATACGTTTTTATATATATATTTGTGTGTCACAATATTATCCTATGAGACTTAGTGTTCAACAATGATTGAAGGAGTAATTAAAGAATTTTGTGTGGGGTTTAATAAATGATTAAAAATGAACATATTTAGTTAATTTTGCTCGAGGGATTCAAAGAGTGATATTTATAATAGAGGGATCAATATTAATGTGGTTTGTCCTCTTTGTGATAAGGGATAGGATCTAATTTGCATATTTAAAAAGATTATAAATTTTCTATTCGAGCTTGGTTGAATATATTTGCTTGGTTTACTGATTTTTAAAAAATAACTCTCGTACAGGCTGCTATTTTTTTTTTGATATCCGTGATTGTTTGGACCAGCTTGCGATCACCCTCGACTAATGTCACGAGGCGGTACCCTACAACATTTGGATGCCAAGGAAACCCGTAGGAAATTAATCCTAGGTAGGTGGCCACCATGGGGATTGAATCCATCACCTTATGCACCCCAAGGCCATCTTTGACTAATTGAATCACCCCATAATGGTTCTTGTACAGGCTGCTATATTCTAGCGAATGAGGGAAATAATGCGTTGTTCATGATTGGAAAGGAACCCTTATACCTTTTAGTAAAAAACCAAGATTTTAGAACTTATCTGTTAAGTTTTTGGTGAGATTAGCTATCAAAAAAGAACTCAAAGCGAATGAACTGGAACTTGGAAGGTTGTAAAAATTGTTGATCAAGGATTCACTTCAATAAAAGAATCAATTTTAGTTCAGTAACACTCCATTCCCTTGGGGGACTTTTTTTTTTTTTTAAAGAAATTGAGTGAAAGTGGAAGAATTGAGTGGGCTAAATGTGTGTGCAAATGAATTGAAATCTTGTTTGAATCAAGTTTTATGTAAAAACAGTTGCAAAAAAGACTCATGTTTGAATAAGATCATTGTACTAGATGTTACTGAAAAACCTTGTTGGGATTGGGAGAAAAGTGGTAAGAAAAAAGTTGTTTTGAACTGGGTTGCAATTAGAGATGTTCATTGGTTAGTGGATTCATCAAACTGATTTATCAGTTTATTAATTAAAAAAATAACTAACCATCGGTTAAGTTGGTTAATTCACTTTTTTTTTTATAATTTCTTTTTAACTGAAAAAACATATTTATTATCTGATTTTGAATTAAATTTTAAAAAATTGAATATATCGAACAATTTTTTGAAACATATTTAAGTTTAAATTAATTTTGCAATAATTTAATAAAAAGTTTAAGTAATTACATGAAAAACATTAATATTATATAGAGAAAAATTTACTGAACCGACTGACAAATTTTCGGTTAACTATTTTTTTAATAGACATTGACATATATTTGAAAACGGACTAAACAACCCTAATTTGATTGGTTGAATCGATTTTCGAGAAATGCATAAAACCCCTAGTTGGAATGAGAGTATGGAGTATAGGGTTGGGGAATTTTTTTTTAACATAAACAAACACGAAATAAATTTTACTCAAGCTTCTTTGCCAATCCCTCGATCATAATTAATTGAATGGTAAACAACAATAATTAACCATTTATCAAACTTGGCATAAAATCTTTTATCAAATCTGCTGGGAATATAAACAAAAGAAAAGTAGTCCACATCAGTTAGACAGGAACAGATCATGAATTTATAAAGGAAAACATCTTCATTGGTATTGGGTTTATCATCCCTTAAGAATACCCTTTAGTCAATCCTCTGTCATTATTAACACTAATCACCTAGCCAAACAAATAGTTTTTTCTAGGGTTCAACCGTTAGAGATCGAAGAATTTGAACTCATAACCTTTTAGCTGATGGATACATGCTAACTTCATAGAGCTATTGCTTTTATAACTAAACTATCATCCTAAATATATTGGATACCACGAGTCTCCAAGAGATGACACGGTAGTTGAACACTTGGGTTTTGAGAGGTATGCTCCCTTCAAAATCCCAGGTTCGAGACCTATGAATTACTCCTTCAATATCTTCCGATGTCTGGCCCAGAGACGGGCGTGATTACACTTGTTTCAAAAAAAAAAAAAAAAAAAAAAAAAAATATATATATATATATATATATATATATATATATATATATATATATATATATATATATATATATATATATATATATATATTTGGATACCACGAAATCTATAGTGTAAGTCCTCTAACCTTTTTATTGTACTAAAAAAACTGTAAAGTCTACTGGCTTGTTTTGCCGTTGATAACTAGTTTTGAATATGTTTCCATGTCAAGGAACCTGTAGTACTAATTTGTAAATACCAAAGTTCCTATATTGATCACAATCAAAGTTGCACACATTTATACTTGTAGTTAGAAATAATATCTTCACCAACATCTAACCATTCAAAAAGTATAGTCCAAAACTCACATGTTGCAAAATAATATTCAAAATGTTGCTAGCAATATCCAATGTTTTCTTCACGCTGATCTTGTGTTCTTTTTCTTTTTAATTTATTCTTATCATGGGAAACGTAACATTTCACAGACTGATCTTGTTTGAAGTAAAAAAACAGAGCCGTAACGAGTTCACCTGGCAACCATGACCGAGACAGACATTGAACTCAACGAACCGACTTCAGGCGCGGGTTGTGCAGGTACGAGCGGGACAGCCTCAACTTGTGAGAGCTGTGGGGTTTGAGGAACAAAGAAAGCAGGGTGTTTGGGTGCTGGAAGTTGAGTTGAATCATTGTTGATCATGAAATAAACATCAAGCATTGTGGGTCTGTCCCCTGCTATTTGCTGAACACACAAAAGACTCACATGAATGCACCTTACAGCTTTTAGTTTCTGTTCTGAATCAATGCACAGTTCTGAATCAATCAGCTCTTCTCCTCTTCCATTCACCCACAATTCCCATGCCTGAAATTTATTAGAAAAGTTATGAGAATGCATGTTGAAGATTGATATACGAAATTGAGATTCGATCTAAGTGATAACCCTATAGAGGCACTATTTTGGGCAACATGTTGAAGATTTCACATAAAAAAGTGCAGAGCCCCTAGTATTTATAAGATATGAGTTAATCCACTCATTTTCAATGAAGTTTCAAATGAAATCTTATTAGAAGCATGCATTCTGTAATTGGGATTAAAGAAAAACAACCAAATCTTACTTACATATCCTATGAGATTGAGAGGCCGTTCTGCACCATAATTGTTGTAGTTCTTTTTACTTGTTATGATCTCCAACAATAATATTCCAAAACTGTACACGTCTGACTTTATTGAGAAAATGCCCTCCATTGCATATTCCGGTGATATATATCCACTATATATAATGTTGTAAATTCAATATCATAACATGATGTTTATCATGGAAGTATAGACATAGGATTCGAATCACTTACTATGTACCGACAACTCGGCTTGTGTTTGCTTCAGGTTCGGATGGCTTAAAGACTCTAGCCATACCAAAATCTGATATTTTTGCATTCATCTCGTCATCGAGTAAGATGTTGCTTACTTTTAAATCTCGATGAATTATCCGTAGTCTTGAGTAGTTGTGCAGGTAGAGTAGTCCTTGGATTATTCCTTGAACTATGTGTGAACGTTTGACCCAATTTAATATTAACTTTTTCTCCGAGTCTACATTAACGAAAAAGATGAAGTATAAAATCAATTCATAATAAAAGGAGTAGTCCACGTATAGTATGAATGTTAGGAAGTAAATTTGAATAAGAATAAAAGAGAAGCAGTAAAAGAAATGTAAATGACTAACCAAAGAGGAAGGAGTCAAGGCTTTTGTTGGGCATATACTCATACACCAACAATTTCTCTTCTTTATAAATGCAATAACCAATGAGCCTAACCAAATTTGTGTGTTGAAGTTTGGCAATCAAAATAGTCTCATTCTTGAACTCCTCCAATCCTTGTCCAGAACTCTTTGACAATCTTTTAATGGCTACTTCTTGGCCATCACCCAAAGTTCCCTGCATATAATAATAATTGCAAGCAAACATATAATAATAAGAGAACAAAACTTTTAATCTTATAGTAAGTTCACATAACAAAGAAAAAATACCTTATAAACAGGTCCAAAACCACCTTTTCCAAGCTTAGATTCATCTGCAAAATTATTTGTGGCAGAAACTATGGTTTCAAAGTCGAAAAACTGGAGTTCAGGGTTCTTTTTTCCATCTCTTATTTGTCTAATCATTATTCCTAAGATGTTAAACCCTTCTGATATGGCTTTCATCCCGCATACAAAACTTTTCTTCAGTTTCTTCATAACTGTGGATTAAAACAAAAACAACATTTTCAATTCTTCAATTCGTAGAAATATATTAAAAAAATAAAACAACAACTGTATTGATTTACCTTTGAGCATTTGTGCTTTCCATTTGAAGTAGATTATAAAACATAGTAAGAAAAAGATTGCAGGTACTGTTAGACCAATCGTAACTTCCATCCACACCTTTCTTTTCCCTGCACCAAACAGTTTAACCAACTGTGAGGCCAACCCTGAACTTTTTCATATTTGTTTTTCTCGGGTTTATATTGTTAGGATCTCACAAATGTCCTACATTGGAAAGTGGGAGAGTCCAACATCAATATAAAAGAGATGTGGGTTACTCCCCTCATTACCAATTGGTTTTGAGGTGGAACCCCATATTCTCTAATATATATGTATGCACACGAACATTAATTTTAATTTTCGTCCATTTATCAACATCAAAAGGTGTTTTTTTTTACCTGCTTTTTGAAAAAAAATAAAAAAAAAGAGGTTATATTGGAAAAAAGCAATGTGGTTGTCTCTCTTGGTTTTAGAGAGGCGCTCCCTCTCTGGGCTCCATGAAGGCCTTGTCGAAGACTTTCTAGTGAGCGTTGTGGGCACCATTTGGTGCGTTTTTTTTTACAATAGAAAACATAAAACAAGAAAAGAATAGCCTAAAACAAAACATGCCAATCCACAGATCTTCATTTGTTTGAACTTTAATTTGAAGGAACCAACTTACTTGTGCCTTCATAAAAGAAGTCGTTATGGTAATCGTTGGTCAAATACCAAACTTGTTGTTGACCTTCGTACTCGGAAGGAGTGAACTTTGCACCAGACTTCCAAATCTCGCAGCCGGTGCCATCGTCATTCGTAGAACTAATAGCGATGCAATCACAATCATAAATGCAAATATATTGGCATTCAAACATAGTTAGGTTCTCAGTTTCTTTGTTCTTGTATCCATTGCCCTTCATATAACCATACATCTGAGAAGGCCAATCAAACGAAAACGAATTCCTACACTTGGGAATTTTCTGCTGCTCTTCCCAAACACACCCTTTTTTTGAATCATCAACCTCACTTCTAAAGAGGTCATTACAAATGTAGTACGCTACCTGATTGTTCACTTTGAAAATGCCATCACCTTGTAATCTAAACTGAGGTAGAACCTCTTTTGGTTTGTAGTAAACGCCTTTAGCCGAACTGGCAAGGGTTCGAGGTTGATAGAAATTCGGGATGTAGTATATGAAATAGGTTTCATTCTCATTCGAAACTCGGTTAAAATTGATTTCTTGATCATCCAAGAACTCAAACAAACCCTGTTTCCAATTCCCACTTCTCCAAAACGGGGCTCCCCGAATCATTACGTGTAACTGATTTGTATTGTTTGGATCCATTGCAAGAGTAAAAGCTCCTGGTTCAGCAGAAACCTCACTCCTCCATGATGTTAAAGACCAACTGGACCCAGTTTTGTGATTGATACCAAGTTTCATTCCTGGAAGCAAAGTGTCTGTTGGATGATCAAAACTCTGCCACAACACTCGCTTTACCGACCCATTCGGGTTGAGCTCACGCAGTATTAAGTTGCCGTCCTCCTGCAGAATGGCGCTACTGCTGGTGGGTTCTTCCACATCAAAGATTGAAAATGAATAGCCATGTCCAACAATTTTCAAGCTGCCATTGGTGTTGATGGTGAGGCTGATCAACTCGGAGTTGGTGCTCGGAAACGGAGAGTCTCGATTGGCTATCCACACTGGCTTCTCGTCACGAGTGTTGTAGGAGATTCCTAAATAAGTGTCATCAAAAAATTCAAGCACAAAGGTGCCAGCGGGTGAAATTAACTGAGACCCACTTGTAAATTCTTGGCCTTGTGCAAGTACGTTGGCTTGTGTCAACTGGCTCTGTGAAAACTCTACCAGCAAAAGCAATGTAGTAAAGCAGTAGCACAACAAAAGCTTTCCTGCAGTTCCATTACCAATCGCCATTACCAAAATTTCCCTCGGGTTTGAGGAAGTTCACAAGATGAAAGGCTAAATACCATTCGGTACAATGTTTCTTTTTTGTATGGCAGTCAAAGACTGAAACATCAATTTGTTTTTATCCACATACAAAAATAATAATAATTTCTTAAAAAATAGTCGTTGGTGTGTTAGTGTAAAGTTAACCAACAGACAAAAATAATATTTTTTTCTTAGAACTTTCTCAACTCTACATCATAACCAACATGCTAATATGCCAACAAGAGCAATTGCTCAACAATATTAATGTATACCTAATGAACTAAAAGGTCATGGATTCGATCCCCACCATGTTGTCAAACTAAAAAAATACATGCTAATATTAAATAATTCCATTACAAATGGCCATTGCCAAATTTCCCCTTGTTGACTGAGTTTTCAGTGTATTTTGCATATTGTGAATAGAAAATGTTTTGAACTTGGACTCGGGGGAACAATTCAACAACGCGGTCTTGACTTGAGGACGTTTAATAAATGAAAAAGAAGCCACTGTGACATTGGCTTTTTGTATACGTCTAAAGATGGATGGCCCACGACAATTCAGTGTGAAATTTTTCTCATCGTCTTGATAAGGATAGCAACCCCTGATTGTTTCATATTCAACAAGGAAAAAAAAAAGATGACAATCCTATCTGAATCTCTACATTTATATCATATCGTCCACTTTGGATATACACCCCTATAGCTTTGTTTCACCCAAAAGACCTCATATCAATGGAGATGATCGTCATTACTTATATATCAATGATTTTCCCTTCATCTAACCAATGTGGGACAACTTTGTTTGTATCTCAACAATCCTCCGCTCAAACAAAGTTCCACCGAGCCTCTCCGTGGGCTCATCTTCTGTGTTCGGCACCCGTGGATTCAACCCTCCCCTAGAAAGAGTGAGTCTCCCCTCAAATAGTCAATCTATTTAGGTGACTTTCAGACCAACTCCTTTTCTCTCGAGAGCACATCATTGGTCCTATAGAAAAAAATTTTGCGACGACTATTATATTTGACTAACTCTTCTTCTTCTAAGAGTACACCGGCCACCGCTAGTCAATTTGTCTAGCTCGTAATCATACCAAACTTCTCTTCTCTTGAGAGTACACCGTCAATCTAGAAAAGCTACTACAAACTTTCGTCTCTGGACTCCAAGCGTCTTTATCCTACACCAAGGTGATCTATCGACATGGTTAAATTAGGGGTATGACTTTGATAGAAATTGATAAGGATGACAACTCTACCTGAATCTCCACATTGATATGATATTGTCCACTTCGAGTATACATCCTCATGGCTTTTTTTTTTTGTTTCACCCAAAGCGGATAATATCATGCCATGGCCCTAACATTAATAGGTGAGATAGAACCCCACACTATCTAATACATTTAAAAGGTACACAAATTCTATGAGGTATTTGGATGAAGAATTAGTTCGAGAAGTTATTTTGAGTAATTAGAAACTGAAAATTGTAGCCAAAAACTCATTTGGATGTGGATTTTTTTTTGAGTAATTAAAAGGTACGCAAATTCTAGGAGGTATTTGTTTGAATGTGGATTACAAATGAGTAGTTATTTTGAGTAGTTAAAAGGAATATTAAAAATGATTTGTTAAAAATGAGTTGAGTAGAGAAATGAATAATTACAAATGAGAAGTTATTTTTATAATAAAAATGAGGAGTTGTTTTGCTTGATTACAATAACTCCTTAGGATGTGGTTTTTAGGGGTAGACAACATCTACCTGTCTACCTTTTTTTATATTTGTGACTCATCGGATCAGCTTGCACTCACCTTGCTACAAAATTTAGATGTCAAGGAAACTTGTAGAAAATTAATTAGTAGGTAGGTGGCTTCATAGATTGAACTCATTACTTTTTAGTTTCCAATACTCTCTTGACCATTATGTTACTTCACGATGATTATCTACCTACCTACTTTTGGATGTAACAAAAAATAAAGTCATAAGAATTTATATTTTAAGTTAGAATATCATACCAATGAGAAGATCTCTCGATGATAGATTGTGAATAAACTGCAAGCATGGAGTTCCAACACACTACATCTCTCTCCGACATTTTATCGAACACCTGTTGTGCACTCTCAACACGACCACATTTAGCATACATATCAATTAGAGCACAAATAGGAAGGTAAAATTTATTGGGCACGAACTCGTAATCTTCCATTTCGTAGTAAAAACTCAAATCGAATGAATTGGAACTTGGAAGGTTGCAAAATTTGTTGTTCAAGGATTCACTTTGATAAAAGAATCAATTTTAGTTCAGTAACACTCCATTCCCTTGGGGGACTCTCTCTTTTTTTTTTTTTTTTTTTTTAAGAAATGGAGTGAAAGTGGAAGAATTGAGTGAGCTAAATGTGTGTGGAAATGAACTGAAATCTTGTTTGAATAAAGTTTTATGTAAAAACAGTTGCAAAAAAAAAAAAAACTTTTGTTTGAATAAGATCATTGTACTAGATGTTACTCAAAAACCTTTTTGGGATTGGGAGGAAAGTGGTAGGAAAAAAGTTGTTTTGAATCGAGTTGCAATTAGAGATGTTCATTGGTCAGTGACTCATCAAACTGATTTATCAGTTTGTTAACAAATTAACTAATCATCGGTTAAGTTGGTTAATTCACTTTTTTTTTTATATATATTTTTTCTTTTTAACTAAAAAACATATTTACTACACAATTTTGAATTAAATTTTAAAAAATTGTATATATCGAACAATTTTTTGAAACATGTTTACGTTTAAATCAATTTTGCAATAATTTAATAAAATTTTTAAGTAATTATATGAAAAAAAATTAATATTATATAGAGAAAACTTTAATGAACTGACCTACTTAATTGACAAATTTTCGGTTAACTATTTTTATAATCGACATTGACATATACTTGAAAACGGACTAAACACCCCTAATTTGATCTGTCGAATCGATTTTTGAAAAATGCATAAAACCCCTAGTTGGAATGAGAGATTGGAGTATAGGATTGGGGAAAAAAATTTCTAACCTAAACAAACATGAAATAATTTTTACTCACTTTTCTTCGCCAATCCTTCAAACATAATTAATTGAATGGTAAACAACAATCGTTAACAATTTATCAAAATATAAACAAAAGAAGGTAATCACATTAGTTAGATAGGGAACAAATCATGAATTTATAAAGGAAAACATCTTCATTGGTATTGGCTTTATCGTCCCTTAAGTCCCTTTAGTTAATACTCCATCATTATTAACACCAATCACCAAGCCAAACAAATAGTTTTTTCTATGGTTCGACCGTTGGAGATGGAAGGATTTGAACTCATAGCCTTTTAGTTGATGGATACATGCAAACTCCGTCGAGCTAAATATATTGGATACCACGAGATCTATTAGTTTAAGTTCTCCAACCCTTTATTGTACTAAAAAAAATCGTAAAATCTACCGGCTTAATTTGCCATTGATAACTAATTTCAAGTAAGTTTTCATGTCAAGGGACCTGTAATAGATGTGTAAATACCAAAGCTCCAAAGAAGATTAACGACTATCATATATATATATATATATATATATAGATCACAATCAAAGTTGCACACAATTATACATGTAGTTATAATTAATATCTTCGTCAACATCTAACCATTCAAAAGTATAGTCCAAACCTCGCATGTTTCAAAATAATATTCAAACTGTTGCTAGCAATATCCAATGTCTTCTTCACACTGATCTTGTTTGAAGTAAAAAAACAGAGCCGTAATGGGTTCACCTGGCAACCATGACCGAGACAGACATTGTACTCAACGAACCGATTTCAGTCACAGGTTTTGCAGGTGCAGCGGGACAGCCTCGACGACTTGTGAGAGCTGTGGTGTTTGAGGAAAAAAAAGCAGGGTGTTTGGGAGATGGAAGTTGAGTTGAATCATTGTTGATCATGAAATAAACATCAAGCATTGTGGGTCTGTCCCCTGCTATTTGCTGAACACACAAAAGACTCACATGAATGCACCTTACAGCTTTTAGTTTCTGTTCTGAATCAATGCACAATTCTGAATCAATTAGTTCCTCTCCTCTTCCACTCAGCCACAGTTCCCATGCCTGAAATTCATTTTCATTATACTTTTATATGCATTATTGTAGGCCAGTTGTTACGTGAAAATAATTGAGATGCGTGTAAATGGATTAAAGAGAAACAACTAGTTCTAACTTACATATCCTATGAGATTCAGGGGCCGCTCTGTGCCATAATTGTTGTAGTTCTTTTTACTTGTTATGATCTCCAACAACAATATTCCAAAACTGTACACATCTGACTTTATTGAGAAAATGCCTTCCATTGCATATTCCGGTGATATATACCCACTATATATAAAGTTGTAAGATCAGTTATATGAAATAAATAATATCACCATGGAAGTATAGACATAGGATTTGATTCGCTTACTATGTACCGACAACTCGGCTTGTGTTTGCTTCAGGTTCGGATGGCTTAAAGACTCTAGCCATACCAAAATCTGATATTTTTGCATTCATCTCGTCATCGAGTAAGATGTTGCTTACTTTTAAATCTCGATGAATTATCCGTAGTCTTGAGTAGTTGTGCAGGTAGAGTAGTCCTTGGACTATTCCTTGAACTATGTGCAAGCGTTTGTTCCAATCTAATATTAATTTTTTCTCCGAGTCTACGTTCACAAAAAAGATAAAGTAAAATCAATTTAAAATGAAAAAAGTAAATTACCTTTTATTCTCTCGTGAATGTTGAATAAGAATAAAAGAGAAGTAGTAAAAGAAATGTAAATGACTAACCAAAGAGGAAGGAGTCAAGGCTTTTGTCGGGCATATACTCATACACCAACAATTTCTCTTCTTTATAAATGCAATAACCAATGAGCCTAACCAAATTTGTTTGTTGAAGTTTGGCAATCAAAATAGTCTCATTCTTGAACTCCTCCAATCCTTGTCCAGAACTCTTTGACAATCTCTTAATGGCTACTTCTTGGCCATCACCCAAAGTTCCCTGCAAATAGTTGCAACCAAACAAAATAATAAGGGATTAAATCTTTAAATCTTATAGTGATTTAACCTATTGGTTGGGTGGTTTGGAGTTGGGTTGGGTTGGATTTGAAACCCAACCGGGCGGGTTTGGTTGGTCGTTATCCAGTCGATTGATTCCAAGGTAGGATTCCACTCTAGAATAAATTTCCCACAAATTTACCAAACATTGTAAACTTGTAATCATAGATTCTGAAGAATTTGATTACAGCTCCAGATTATGAGGAATTCAATTCCAAACCAACGAACCAAATGCCTCCAAAATGTCATTTCATCATGCTTTATACAAAACAAAAAAAAGTACCTTATAAACAGGTCCAAAACCACCTTTTCCAAGCTTATGTTCATCTGCAAAATTATTTGTGGCAGAAACTATGGTGTCGAAGTCGAAAAACTGGAGTTCAGGGTTCTTTTTCCCATCTCTTATCTGTCTAATCATTATTCCTAAAATGTTAAACCCTTCTGATATAGCTCTCATCCCACGTACAAAACTTTTCTTCATTTTCCTCATGACTGTGGGAAACAAAAAGAACATTTTCAGTTCAATTCATAGAAATATATTAAAACAAAGAGTCCTTTTTTTTTTTACCTTTGAGTGTTTTGGTTTTCCATTTGATGTAGATTATAAAACACAGTAGGAACAAGGTTGCAGGCACTGTTAGACCAATAGTAACTTTCATCCACACCTTTATTTCCCCTGTACCTACAAGTTTGAGTAACTGTGAGGCCAACCTTGAACTTTTTCATGTTTGTTTTTCCCTGCCTTTTATGATACACACATTATCATTCATTTTTAATTTCCATCCATCTATCAATATAATGGGTTCATGGATAAGGAGAAGTTGAGGGAAGGGATGTAGGATAAAATTTACCTCATGTTTGTTTAGTCTTTAGTGTAGAAAAAACTTCTCCTAAACCCTCCCTTCAAACAGCCTTTCTGAAAAAATAATTTTTTTACATTCACTCCTCCAAACAAACTATCTCTGATGGGTTTCAGAGATAATCAGAGATAGAAAGAGAGATATAGAGAGAAAGAGATTTAGAAACAATTTTCACAGCCCCTTTATTGATCACTATGCCAAGTAATACAATACACTCAAGACTAATTTCATATCCCAACAAAAGAGTCACTTAGTCTATTTATAGGCTAACTAATATAGCTATTTTACCAACTAGCCCCTAGGTCTGTTAAGTAACAGGCACCTTCCTAACATCTCCGTCGTTGTCGTTGGTACACTTTAGTTATCGGTGGCGTATCACTACCCGACCCCCAAAGTTTCACCTTGTCCACAAGGTGAAAAGAAGGAAATTGACCAATCATCCAATCCATGTGTCCCCACGAAGCATCAACCGCATCAGTCCCTTTCCACTTGATGAGGACTTCAAACTTTTGCTCCGTAGCATTGCGTTGGCGAACTCCCAATAATGTCTCTGGTTCCAATACCCAAGAGTAATCTTCCCCCACCACCTTGGGAAAAGGAACCACTGATAACGTGTTGCTTTGTGTTGGTTTGAGCTGCGAAACATGGATTACCGGATGAATACGTACATCATCAGGTAATATTAATCTACATGCCACGGTGCCAACTAGTTCTGCAATTTGATATGGACCGACATACCGAGGTGCGAGTTTGGCATTAATGCTTTGGAACAAACTACCTTGTCGGTACTGTTTTAAGCGTAAGTATGCCCAATCTCCCACCTTGTAGGTTACTTCTCGTCGTTTCCCATTAGCTATTTCTTGCATATACTGTTGGGCATGCTGCAGGTTGGATTTTATTTTTGAAAGCTAAATGTCTCTGTTGATCAAAGATTGATCTACCGTTGCTACTGGTGTATTGTGGCCTTCATACGTCAATAAAGGAGGTGGTGCTCGACCATACACGATCTCAAATGGGGATGTTTTAAGGCCGGAGTGGAAGGATGTGTTGTAACTGTATTCAGCCCACGGCAGCCACTGAACCCAAGTGCGCGGGCAGTTCATCACATAGCAGCGTAAGTAGGTCTCCATTCCTTGATTAACAACTTCCGTTTGACCATCCGTTTGAGGATGATAGGCTGTGCTAAATTTGAGTTTTGTACCTTGTGCTTTAAACAAGGCTGACCAAAACAAGCTTGTGAATACGGGATCGCGATCAGAAACAATGCTTCTAGGAATACCGTGAAGTTTGACAACTTCCTTAATAAAAATGTCAGCCAATAATGGAGTCGAGCAAGGTGAACGTAATGGTATATAATGGCCATATTTCAATAACCGATCTACGACAACAAATATGGTTGAATAACCATCTGATTTAGGTAGACCTGTGACAAAATCCATGCTAATATCTTCCCACACCCGTTCTGGAATAGGTAAAGGTTGGAGAAGTCCTGCTGGCGACAAAGCTAAATACTTTGCTTGTTGACATACTGCACAAGCGCCGACAAAATTCCTTATGGTGTTAACCATACCTTGCCAATAGAATTCCCGCTTAATACGCTGAAGGGTTCGTAACACATCCCCATGTCCAGCGACCGGAGATGAATGAAATGTTTCCAGTATCAATGGTATAGTTGGTGAAGATGCGGGCAGTATCGTTTTGCCCTTAAAGCACAAAAGCCCATTCTTCAAAGTGTAACCTTTTGGTCCCTCTGAGTTAGTCATAAGCTTGGTTTTTATGGAGTTAAGTCCAGAATCTTCATTTTGTTGTTGTATGATAAATTGTGTGTTTATCCCTTATATCCAAGTCATGGCAACTAATTCAATCTCCGGAATTCGAGAGAGAGCGTCAGCTACACGATTCTCTGTACCTGGCTTATATAATATTTCATAGTCATACCCAAGAAGCTTCGTTAACCACTTTTGGTATTCTCCAGATATCAACCTCAGGTCAAGTATAAACTTCAAGCTTCGCTGGTCGGTTTTGACTATGAAATGGCGGCCCATCAAATATGGTCTCCATTTTTGAATTGCCATGACAATTGCAATCAATTCACGTTCATATATTGCCTTATTGCGGTGAACTTGAGGTAGAGCGTAACTGAAATAAGCTATTGGCTTATTTCTGCATAAGCTTTCTTTGCTCCGACTCCAACCCTAGATGCGTCTGCTTCTACAATGAAAGTTTTAGTGAAGTCGGGTAGTCTCAAGACTGGTAATTCAGTCATGGCCATCTTTAATTGTTCGAAGGCTGCGGTTGCTTCAGTATTCCATTGAAAACAATCTTTTCTCAATTGTTGTGTAAGAGGGAAAGCTATTGTCCTATAATTTTGAACAAATTTCATGTAGTATCCTGTCAGTCCAAGGAATCCCCTTAATTGTTTCAATGTGTTTGGAACAGGCCATTTCTTGATTGCTTCTACCTTAGAATCATCAGCGAATACCCCATTCTTGGAGATAATATGTCCCAAATAATCTATTTGTGAGAGAGCAAAGTAACATTTTTTTTATTAGCCACAAGTTGATGTGCTATGAGTGTTGATAATATGATATCAAGATGTTTCACATGTTCCTCAAGGTTACGGCTGTAGACTATAATGTCGTCAAAGAACACTAGTGCAAATTTCCGTAAGTAAGGTCGTAGTATATCATTCATTAGAGCCTGGAATGTGGATGGAGCATTATGAAGTCCAAACGGCATAACCAAGAACTCATAATGACCTGTATGTGTTCGAAATGTTGTTTTAGCAACATCCTCATGATGTATTCGTATCTGGTGATATCCTGACTTGAGATCTATTTTGGAGAACCATTCCGAACCAGACAATTCATCAAGTAGTTCATCAACAACCGGTATTGGATATTTGTTGGGAATAGTTGCCTTGTTCAATGCCCAATAATCTACACAAAATCTCCAACTACCATCCTTCTTTCTAACAAGTAAGACTTGGCTAGAAAAGGAACTTATACTTGGACGAATAATTCCGCTTAATAGCATATCATGAATCATATTTTCTATTTCATCTTTTTTATATTGAGGATAACGATAAGGCCGTACATTTCTTTGCTCCTCGTTAGGAACCAGCTCTATCTTGTGGTCTCGGTCTCATTTGGGTGGTAGTTCACCAATGGAATCAAAGATCTGTTTGTGTTTTGATAACACATTACCAATACTTGTTGGTAGATGTTTGAAATTGGTACAGTGTTCTTCAGCATCATGGTTCATCACATTCAGTTCAATCAAGAATCCGTGATTATCTAATTTCAAGGTTTTAACCAAGGATTTAAGAGATACAGTTTCGTACAAGTGATGGGTCTCCTTCAAGTAACACTTCAGATTTTCCCAATTTGAATCTCATCTCCAAATGTTGATGATGAGTTTGAACTACTCCCAAAGTGGATAACCATTGTACTCCAAGTACTACATCAGGTGCTACCAAGAGTCATAGGCAAGAAGTCTTGAATGATGGTGATATCTCCTATTTGCGAGAACAACATCTTTGCAAATTTGTGTGCCTTTGATAGAGGTTCCGTTCCTAGCATTACACGTAACCCTCTGTTTCACTTAGAGGTAACAAAAGTTTGTCGACAACCTCTTTAGAGATGAAGTTATGAGTTGCTCCGCTGTCAATCAATATGATTATGCTTTCTTGATTAATTTGTCCACGAACCTTTAATGTTCGAGGATTTCCGATTCCAATCATTGTTTGTAAAGTCATCTCTACTTCATTTTCTTGCTGATGGTTCTCTTGATCGGATAGTTCTTGTTCATCATTCAAATCTTGATCATCAATCACTTCTTTCTCTTCTATGTCCATACTTTGCAACTCTTTCTTTTTACATTTATGCCCGGGATAAAAATTTTCTTCACATCTGAAGCACTGGCCTTTCTCCTTTCGACTCTGCATCTCCTAGTCCGTCAATTTCTTGAAAGGGATCTGTATTTCATTTTTGTCACGTCGAAAAGTCGATGAAGAAAGATTCGGATTGACAGAAATTACCTGCAAAGTCGTTCCTGACCCGTACGATGTAGGTTTTTTAGACAAAGAATCGGTGAATTTCCTCTACAAATTCGTTCGCGAATTGAAATGGCTCGTTTGGCTTCAATTTTCTGCGCAAATTCCATAATTTCCACCAATCCATGTTGCGGTCCCATTCTTAGTTCAATTTTGATATCTTCATGTAACCCATCGATGAATTTTCCTTTTAAAGATTGTTCGTCTAACGTCAATGTGGATGACAAATCTTCAAAACAAGCCCGGTACTCCTTCACTGTTCCTTCTTGTTTAAGCGCAAAGAAACGCTCGTGAGCAAACCCAACTTCTTATGGAAGAAATCTTCGAACCAAGTTCCTACGAAATTCTGCCCAACTCGGGATCGGATTTCGCTTATTTTCCCAATTATACCATTTTAGGGCAACGCCTTCCAAACACAAAATTGCACCTTCCAATTTCTCTGATTCCGATAAGCGATTGATCGAAAAATAGCGTTCGACTTGTTGAATCCAATCTTGAAGGATGATCGCCGCCAAATATGGGTACCTCCAACTTCCGTAACCGAAGATCGAAAACCGGCGCCAACGCTCGTTCGAGGTTAGACTCACTTTTTTCTTCCGATTGTATAGCGGTGATCGGCGCTGGATTCTGAAGATTGTCGATTAAAGAAGTCGATTTGCTTTGTTCGTTCTGTAATTGTTTGATCGCTTGTTGAGCGCTGCGGCGATCGCGTCAAAGCTTTCTTGCCATAGCGGATCGATTTCTTCCGTAAGGCTTCTCATTTGCAAGAATGTTTCCTTTTCGATCAACTGTTTGAATTTCGATGACCATACATTCAATTTGCTCCATTCGACTTTCCATTCTCGTAGTCATCTTGTTGTGGAATGAAAGGTTTGGTGAAAGAAAATTGGCTTGCTCTATACCAAATGATGGGTTTCAGAGATAGAGAGAGAGAGAGATATAAAGAGAAAGAGATTTAGAAACAATTTTCACAGCCCCTTTATTGATCACTATGCCAAGTAATACAATACACTCAAGACTAATTTCATATCCCAACAAAAGAGTCACTTAGTCTATTTATAGGCTAACTAATATAGCTATTTTACCAACTAGCCCCCAGGTCTGTTAAGTAACAGACACCTTCCTAACGTCTCCGTCGTTGTCATTGGTACACTTTAGTTATCGGTGGCGTATCATCTCAAACAATGTTTTCTTACGACCCCTCGTTTAAATAATTTTTCCCAAACAAAACACTATAGGTAGCCTAGTGGTCAAAAGCATAACAAAAAATTAAAAGGTTATGAGTTCAATCCTGCGAGTTTTTTTTACATCCAAATGTTTTAAAGTCAGACAGTAAGTACTGTGAGAATTGTCAAGATGTGTGCAAGTTGCCTCAGACACTCACAAATATCCAAAAAAAAAATCTCAAACAAAGTTTTTGTTGGTTTAGGTTAATTTTAGTAAAATTGTATTTTGATCTTTTTAATTATTTATTCCGTTTAGGATTAGATTAAATATTATTTTCTATCTTTTCCTTTTATAACTAGGTAGAATATTTTCCTTTTATGATTAGGTTATCTTTTCCATTTTATCATTAGATATTATATTTTCCTTTTATAATTAGGTAATCCTTGTACTCTATATAAATCCATTGTTGGGTTCATTATTAAATGAACAATTTAGAGAATTTGAATTTCCATCTTTCAACATGGTATCGAGTCTCAAATTTTTCCTTTCGATCAGGTAAAATTTTTCTCTAGTCCTCCTTCACTTTCTTCTCCATAATCTTTCAACAGTTTTCCTATGGCTATAACCACTCCTCTAAACACCTTTTCCAAACCATTTCGTTCTTCCTCTATTCTCATCTTCCCCATCCAAACATGCCCTAAAAGGTATTTTTTTGAATAAAAAGAACTATAAAACAAGAAAGGAAGAGCCTGTTTACATATCTTCATTTGTGTTGAACTTTAATTTGAAGGAAGTAACTTACTTTTGACTTCATCAAAGAAGTGAATATCGTTTCCTAGATCTGAAACCGATGGTGAGCCTGAAGAATAAGTAAACTTTGCACCAGACTTCCAAATCTCACAGCCACGGCCTTCATTTGTAGAACTAACAGCAATGCAATCACAATCATTCATGCAAATATTATCGCATTCAATCATAATTAGGTTCTCAGTTTCTTTGTACTTGGATCCATTGCCCTCCATATAACCAGGCTCCGAAGTAATCCAAATAAGCGAGTTCCTACACTCGGGAAGTTTCTGCTGTTTTTCCCAAACACACCCTATACCGTAAAATTCCCCCTTTCTAAAGGGGACATGGCAAAGGATTGTGAACCCAAAGTTCCCTCAGCTTCTAATCTCAACTGAGATTGAATCTTTTTTGGTATGTAGTAAACGAAATAGGTTTCATTCTCATTCGAAACTCGGTTAAAATTAATTTCTTGATCATCCAAGAACTCAAACAAACCCTGTTTCCAATTCCCACTTCTCCAAAATGGGGCTCCCGAAACAACACCAGTAACTGATTAGTATTGTTTGGATCCATTGCAAGAGTGAAAGCTCCTGATTCAGCAGAACCTTGGCTCCTCCATGACGTTAAAGACCAATTGGACGCAGTTTTGTGATTGATACCAAGCTTCATTCCTGGAAGCAAAGTGTCTGTTGGATGATCAAAGCTCTGCCACAACACTCGCCTTACCGACCCATTTGGATTGAGCTCATGCAGTATTAAGTTGCCATCCTCCTGCAGAATGGCGCTACTGCTGGTGGGTTCTTCCACATCAAAGATTGAAAAGGAATAGCCATGTCCAACAATTTTCAAGCTGCCATTGCTGTTGATGGTGAGGCTGATTGACTCGGAGTTGGTGCTCAGAAGCGGAGAGTCTCGATTGGCTATCCACACTGGCTTCTTGTAGGGAATGTTGTAGGAGATTCCTAAATAAGTTCCATAAAATCCAAGCACAAAGGTGCCGGTGGCTGCAATTAACTGAGAGCCACTTGCTAATTCTTGGCCTTGGGTAAGTATGTTGGTTTGTGTTGATTGGCTTTGAGAAAACTCTACCAGAAAACACATTGTAGTAAAACAGTAGCACAACAAAAGCTTTCCTGCAATTCCATTACCAATCGTCATTACAAAACTTTCCCTTGTTGATCGAGTTTTCTGAGTGTTTTGCATATTGCCAATACAAAATGTTTTGAATTTGGACTCAAGGGAACTAAAACATGATAAACAATGTATTCAACAATGGCGGTCTTGACTTAAGGATGTTTAGTAAAATAAAAAGAAGTCATTGTGACATTGACCTTTTTGTATACGTCTAAAGATGGATGACCCAGTGTGAAAATTTTCTCATCATTTTTGTATTCATGTTAAGGACAACCCCATCTCCACAATCTACCCGTTGGTATGACATTATTTACTTTCACATAAACTCTCGTAACATTGTTTTCTATTTTAGGAGAAAGATTTCAATCGATGTAGATTTTTTTTGTTTTTTTTTTTTGAAATAGGGGTAACCACACGGTCCACACCCATTCCTAGGCCATGCACTAGGAGACATCGAAGGAATGGAGACACGGGAGATGTCTACAAATTAATGGCACAGGTGAATTCCGAACCTGGAACCGAGAGATATCGATGCAGATGTTGTCACTCACTTATATCCTCATGTCCCATTTATCTAACCAATATGAGATGTTTGTTCCTAACAATCTTCTCCTTCAAACTCCATTCAAATAGTTATTTAGAATTACATGAGTATATTTATATTATAGACCCACACCAGAGCACAAAAAGCTTAACCAAGGACGTGAGGCCCAAAACTTCTTTGTTCATGCCTTGAGGATTCTACTTATATGGCTAAGTCATAGGCACAACATTGATACCAATTTGTTGTGACAGCAACTGCTGACAAATCTTTATATTGATATGATATTGTTTACTAACCATCATGGAATGGCTTAGTAGTCAAAGAGGATTTTGGGGTGCATAAGGTAAGGACTTCAATCCATTATGGCCACCAACCTAGGAACTAATTTCCTAAAGTTTTCTTGACATCCAAATGTTGTAGGATTAAGCGGTATGTCCTATGATATAAGTCAAGGTGTGCACAAACTGGCCCGAACAGTTATAAATTTAAAAAAGAAATGTTGATTGAAGAAGAATCGTGAAGGTAAAATGCTTTTGAACTTTTGTATAATTTAACCTACAAAATTCTTGAATTTGAGATGACAATATAGTTGCATCACATCTTTGAGATCAGCATGTTGGTATTTAGTCTATTTTCCATAGAGATACTTTGAAATGATCAGTCTCTCGTGAGTAATAGAAAACCAATTGAACAAGTATCAACATCCACATATTTATAAAATATGTCAATCGCTCCTCCTTTTTTTTTTTTTTTTTTTTTTTATAATGAAATTGGGGAGGGGACCACAAACCCTTTATCAAGGTTGATGATAGTCATCAAACCTGGGACCGTGGAGTTGAATTGAATTACACCAATTAAGATAATTAAGCGTCACCAACTCTCATCTCAGCTGCTCCTTTATCACCAAATGGTATGGTCTGAGATGGAATTAAACAAGCTATTTAATACACCTACAAGGGTATGAAAATATTGCTTTGGTAGAATAGTTGACTAACCAAAAGGAGAACAAAATCTACATCTTTTTGGATGAAATAAAAAAAACAAGCGCATAAAAATTATGTCTAAAATCGTTAATATCATACCAATGAGAAGAACTCTCGATGATGGATTTGCAAGGGAATCATCTGGTTGCCCATCTTGGGAATAAGCTGCGAGCATGGAGTTCAAACACACTACATCTCTCTCGGACATTTTATCAGACACACATCGTGCACCCTCAACACAGTAGCGCATTTTCGCATACATATCAATTACGGCCGCACCAACAAGCGGTTGAGTCTCGAACCCAGTCTTACAAAATTTGTTATTTTTGCGGAGAAAAACTTTGCCTCCTTAGCTAAGGAGGCAAGTCCTCTTAAAGCGGGTATCTGAGCACTATTTGGTCCCACAAATTTTTCTTTGAACAATACTATTTTTAGAATAAATAAAAATTTGTGGCACCAAATAATGACACATATCCCTTTTAAGGAGGGCTTGCCTCCTTAGCTAAGGAGGCAAGTTTTTTTCTTTTTTGCGAGAATTTTTTACCATTGACTTATTTTTTAATAGTTTTGTTTTGATATTTCGACATTTTAGTTTTTTCTTCTTCTTTAGATTCAAATAAACAAAGACTTTAAAATAATTATAAAAAAAAAAAAGAAAATAGGAAAAAGAAAAACATAAAAGCTTATAAAAGCTACAAAATTAGCATGAATTCTATATATCAATATTGTATTTACACTTAATAACAAAAGGAACATATATAATAAATCAAAATTGATACCATTTTGAGGGTCTTCAAAATTGAAATAAGAATCGGAGGGTTGGTAGCGTGTTGACTTAATTAATTGGTTGTAATTCAATTTAATTTTACGATCACAAACTCAATCTTAAACATCAATATTTGACTCTAATTTTATTTGAGAGTAGTAATATCTTAAGGTTTGTAGTCTCCCTTCTCCATTTAAATATCAAAAGAAAAAAAAAATTGAAATAAGGAAATTTTTCCTAAAAAAGAAATATTAGGGAGGGGGAAATGGGGATGGGGATCATATTCCCTCTCCCTGTCTTCGTTTATCTGACTAGGAAATCTTTCTCCCCATTCACTCTCTCATTCTTAAAAAAAATAATTAAAAAAAAAAAAAAAAAAACTATGTACAATCTTTATCAAATTCTACTAAACCTATAACCCCTCCTTTCCCACAGATATTTACTCATCTTATCATTCTGTGTGATGGTCATGTGCTCATCCTTCAATCCTATTCTATCCCTCAAACATCATATTAAACTCTTTATCATAAAGAACAAATCATGAATTTATAAAGGACTACCTCTTCAAAAGTATTGGCTTTGCTATCCCTTAATAATACTTTTAAATTAATATTCGTCAAATCATCATTTTATATATATTTTTTGTAATACGTTTTTATATATATATTTGTGTGTCACAATATTATCCTATGAGACTTAGTGTTCAACAATGATTGAAGGAGTAATTAAAGAATTTTGTGTGGGGTTTAATAAATGATTAAAAATGAACATATTTAGTTAATTTTGCTCGAGGGATTCAAAGAGTGATATTTATAATAGAGGATCAATATTAATGTGGTTTGTCCTCTTTGTGATAAGGGATAGGATCTAATTTGCATATTTAAAAAGATTATAAATTTTCTATTCGAGCTTGGTTGAATATATTTGCTTAGTTTACTGATTTTTAAAAAAATAACTCTAAATGCAGCTGCTGCTTTTTTTTTGATATCCGTGATTGTTTGGACCAGCTTGCGATCACCCTCGACTAATGTCACGAGGCGGTACCCTACAACATTTGGATGCCAAGGAAACCCGTAGGAAATTAATCCTAGGTAGGTGGCCACCATGGGGATTGAATCCATCACCTTATGCACCCCAAGGCCATCTTTGACTAATTGAATCACCCCATAATGGTTCTTGTACAGGCTGCTATATTCTAGCGAATGAGGGAAATAATGCGTTGTTCATGATTGGAAAGGAACCCTTATACCTTTTAGTAAAAACCAAGATTTTAGAACTTATCATTAAGTTTTTGGTGAGATTAGCTATCAAAAAAGAACTCAAAGCGAATGAACTGGAACTTGGAAGGTTGTAAAAATTGTTGATCAAGGATTCACTTCAATAAAAGAATCAATTTTAGTTCAGTAACACTCCATTCCCTTGGGGGACTTTTTTTTTTTTTTAAAGAAATTGAGTGAAAGTGGAAGAATTGAGTGGGCTAAATGTGTGTGCAAATGAATTGAAATCTTGTTTGAATCAAGTTTTATGTAAAAACAGTTGCAAAAAAGACTCATGTTTGAATAAGATCATTGTACTAGATGTTACTGAAAAACCTTGTTGGGATTGGGAGAAAAGTGGTAAGAAAAAAGTTGTTTTGAACTGGGTTGCAATTAGAGATGTTCATTGGTTAGTGGATTCATCAAACTGATTTATCAGTTTATTAATTAAAAAAATAACTAACCATCGGTTAAGTTGGTTAATTCACTTTTTTTTTTATAATTTCTTTTTAACTGAAAAAACATATTTATTATACAGTTTTGAATTAAATTTTAAAAAATTGAATATATCGAACAATTTTTTGAAACATATTTAAGTTTAAATTAATTTTGCAATAATTTAATAAAAAGTTTAAGTAATTACATGAAAAACATTAATATTATATAGAGAAAAATTTCTTGAACCAGTGACAAATTTTGGTTAACTATTTTTTAATAGACATTGACATATATTTGAAAGCGGACTAAACAACCCTAATTTGATTGGTTGAATCGATTTTCGAGAAATGCATAAAACCCTAGTTGGAATGAGAGTATGGAGTATAGGGTTGGGAATTTTTTTAACATAAACAAACACGAAATAAATTTTACTCAAGCTTCTTTGCCAATCCCTCGATCATAATTAATTGAATGGTAAACAACAATAATTAACCATTTATCAAACTTGGCATAAAATCTTTTATCAAATCTTTGGGAATATAAACAAAAGAAAAGTAGTCCACATCGGTTAGGCGAGAGCAGATCATGAATTTATAAAGGAAAACATCTTCATTGGTATTGGGTTTATCATCCCTTAAGAATACCCTTTAGTCAATCCTCTGTCATTATTAACACTAATCACCTAGCCAAACAAATAGTTTTTCTAGGGTTCAACCGTTAGAGATCGAAGAATTTGAACTCATAACCTTTTAGTGATGGATACATGCTAACTTCATAGAGCTATTGCTTTTATAACTAAACTATCATCCTAAATATATTGGATACCACGAGTCTCCAAGAGATGACACAGTAGTTGAACACTTGGGTTTTGAGAGGTATGCTCCTTCAAAATCCCAGGTTGAGACCTATGAATTACTCCTTCAATATCTTCCGATGTCTGCGAGAGGCAGGCGTGATTACACTTGTTTCAAAAAAAAAAAAAAAAAAAAAAAAAAAAAAAAAATATATATATATATATATATATATATATATATATATATTTGGATACCACGAAATCTATAGTGTAAGTCCTCTAACCTTTTTATTGTACTAAAAAAACTGTAAAGTCTACTGGCTTGTTTTGCCGTTGATAACTAGTTTTGAATATGTTTCCATGTCAAGGAACCTGTAGTACTAATTTGTAAATACCAAAGTTCCTATATTGATCACAATCAAAGTTGCACACATTTATACTTGTAGTTAGAAATAATATCTTCACCAACATCTAACCATTCAAAAAGTATAGTCCAAAACTCACATGTTGCAAAATAATATTCAAAATGTTGCTAGCAATATCAATGTTTTCTTCACGCTGATCTTGTGTTCTTTTTCTTTTTAATTTATTCTTATCATGGGAAACGTAACATTTCACAGACTGATCTTGTTTGAAGTAAAAAAACAGAGCCGTAACGAGTTCACCTGGCAACCATGACCGAGACAGACATTGAACTCAACGAACCGACTTCAGGCGCGGGTTGTGCAGGTACGAGCGGGACAGCCTCAACTTGTGAGAGCTGTGGGGTTTGAGGAACAAAGAAAGCAGGGTGTTTGGGTGCTGGAAGTTGAGTTGAATCATTGTTGATCATGAAATAAACATCAAGCATTGTGGGTCTGTCCCCTGCTATTTGCTGAACACACAAAAGACTCACATGAATGCACCTTACAGCTTTTAGTTTCTGTTCTGAATCAATGCACAGTTCTGAATCAATCAGCTCTTCTCCTCTTCCATTCACCCACAATTCCCATGCCTGAAATTTATTAGAAAAGTTATGAGAATGCATGTTGAAGATTGATATACGAAATTGAGATTCGATCTAAGTGATAACCCTATAGAGGCACTATTTTGGGCAACATGTTGAAGATTTCACATAAAAAAGTGCAGAGCCCCTAGTATTTATAAGATATGAGTTAATCCACTCATTTTCAATGAAGTTTCAAATGAAATCTTATTAGAAGCATGCATTCTGTAATTGGGATTAAAGAAAAACAACCAAATCTTACTTACATATCCTATGAGATTGAGAGGCCGTTCTGCACCATAATTGTTGTAGTTCTTTTTACTTGTTATGATCTCCAACAATAATATTCCAAAACTGTACACGTCTGACTTTATTGAGAAAATGCCCTCCATTGCATATTCCGGTGATATATATCCACTATATATAATGTTGTAAATTCAATATCATAACATGATGTTTATCATGGAAGTATAGACATAGGATTCGAATCACTTACTATGTACCGACAACTCGGCTTGTGTTTGCTTCAGGTTCGGATGGCTTAAAGACTCTAGCCATACCAAAATCTGATATTTTTGCATTCATCTCGTCATCGAGTAAGATGTTGCTTACTTTTAAATCTCGATGAATTATCCGTAGTCTTGAGTAGTTGTGCAGGTAGAGTAGTCCTTGGATTATTCCTTGAACTATGTGTGAGCGTTTGACCCAATTTAATATTAACTTTTTCTCGAGTCTACATTAACGAAAAGATGAAGTATAAAATCAATTCATAATAAAAGGAGTAGTCCACGTATAGTATGAATGTTAGGAAGTAAATTTGAATAAGAATAAAGAGAAGCAGTAAAAGAAATGTAAATGACTAACCAAAGAGGAAGGAGTCAAGGCTTTTGTTGGGCATATACTCATACACCAACAATTTCTCTTCTTTATAAATGCAATAACCAATGAGCCTAACCAAATTTGTGTGTTGAAGTTTGGCAATCAAAATAGTCTCATTCTTGAACTCCTCCAATCCTTGTCCAGAACTCTTTGACAATCTTTTAATGGCTACTTCTTGGCCATCACCCAAAGTTCCCTGCATATAATAATAATTGCAAGCAAACATATAATAATAAGAGAACAAAACTTTTAATCTTATAGTAAGTTCACATAACAAAGAAAAAATACCTTATAAACAGGTCCAAAACCACCTTTTCCAAGCTTAGATTCATCTGCAAAATTATTTGTGGCAGAAACTATGGTTTCAAAGTCGAAAAACTGGAGTTCAGGGTTCTTTTTTCCATCTCTTATTTGTCTAATCATTATTCCTAAGATGTTAAACCCTTCTGATATGGCTTTCATCCCGCATACAAAACTTTTCTTCAGTTTCTTCATAACTGTGGATTAAAACAAAAACAACATTTTCAATTCTTCAATTCGTAGAAATATATTAAAAAAATAAAACAACAACTGTATTGATTTACCTTTGAGCATTTGTGCTTTCCATTTGAAGTAGATTATAAAACATAGTAAGAAAAAGATTGCAGGTACTGTTAGACCAATCGTAACTTCCATCCACACCTTTCTTTTCCCTGCACCAAACAGTTTAACCAACTGTGAGGCCAACCCTGAACTTTTTCATATTTGTTTTTCTCGGGTTTATATTGTTAGGATCTCACAAATGTCCTACATTGGAAAGTGGGAGAGTCCAACATCAATATAAAAGAGATGTGGGTTACTCCCCTCATTACCAATTGGTTTTGAGGTGGAACCCCATATTCTCTAATATATATGTATGCACACGAACATTAATTTTAATTTTCGTCCATTTATCAACATCAAAAGGTGTTTTTTTTTACCTGCTTTTTGAAAAAAAATAAAAAAAAAGAGGTTATATTGGAAAAAAGCAATGTGGTTGTCTCTCTTGGTTTTAGAGAGGCGCTCCCTCTCTGGGCTCCATGAAGGCCTTGTCGAAGACTTTCTAGTGAGCGTTGTGGGCACCATTTGGTGCGTTTTTTTTTACAATAGAAAACATAAAACAAGAAAAGAATAGCCTAAAACAAAACATGCCAATCCACAGATCTTCATTTGTTTGAACTTTAATTTGAAGGAACCAACTTACTTGTGCCTTCATAAAAGAAGTCGTTATGGTAATCGTTGGTCAAATACCAAACTTGTTGTTGACCTTCGTACTCGGAAGGAGTGAACTTTGCACCAGACTTCCAAATCTCGCAGGCGGTGCCATCGTCATTCGTAGAACTAATAGCGATGCAATCACAATCATAAATGCAAATATATTGGCATTCAAACATAGTTAGGTTCTCAGTTTCTTTGTTCTTGTATCCATTGCCCTTCATATAACCATACATCTGAGAAGGCCAATCAAACGAAGACGAATTCCTACACTTGGGAATTTTCTGCTGCTCTTCCCAAACACACCCTTTTTTTGAATCATCAACCTCACTTCTAAAGAGCTCATTACAAATGTAGTACGCTACCTGATTGTTCACTTTGAAAATGCCATCATCTTGTAATCTAAACTGAGGTAGAACCTCATTTGGTCTGTAGTAACCGCCTTTAGCCGAACTGGCAAGGGTTTGAGGTTGATAGAAATTCGGGATGTAGTATATGAAATAGGTTTCATTCTCATTGAAACTCGGTTAAAATTGATTTCTTGATCATCCAAGAACTCAAACAAACCCTGTTTCCAATTCCCACTTCTCCAAAGCGGGGCTCCCGAATCATTACGTGTAACTGATATGTATTGTTTGGATCCATTGCAAGAGTAAAAGCTCCTGGTTCAGCAGAAACCTCACTCCTCCATGATGTTAAAGACCAACTGGACCCAGCTTTGTGATTGATACCAAGTTTCATTCCTGGAAGCAAAGTGTCTGTTGGATGATCAAAACTCTGCCACAACACTCGCTTTACCGACCCATTCGGGTTGAGCTCACGCAGTATTAAGTTGCCGTCCTCCTGCAGAATGGCGCTACTGCTGGTGGGTTCTTCCACATCAAAGATTGAAAAGGAATAGCCATGTCCAACAATTTTCAAGCTGCCATTGCGGTTGATGGTGAGGCTGATCGACTCGGAGTTGGTGCTTGGAAGCGGAGAGTCTCGATTGGCTATCCACACTGGCTTCTCGTCACGAGTGTTGTAGGAGATTCCTAAATAAGTGTCATCAAAAAATTCAAGCACAAAGGTGCCAGCGGGTGAAATTAACTGAGACCCACTTGTAAATTCTTGGCCTTGTGCAAGTACGTTGGCTTGTGTCAACTGGCTCTGTGAAAACTCTACCAGCAAAAGCAATGTAGTAAAGCAGTAGCACAACAAAAGCTTTCCTGCAGTTCCATTACCAATCGCCATTACCAAAATTTCCCTCGGGTTTGAGGAAGTTCACAAGATGAAAGGCTAAATACCATTCGGTACAATGTTTCTTTTTTGTATGGCAGTCAAAGACTGAAACATCAATTTGTTTTTATCCACATACAAAAATAATAATAATTTCTTAAAAAATAGTCGTTGGTGTGTTAGTGTAAAGTTAACCAACAGACAAAAATAATATTTTTTTCTTAGAACTTTCTCAACTCTACATCATAACCAACATGCTAATATGCCAACAAGAGCAATTGCTCAACAATATTAATGTATACCTAATGAACTAAAAGGTCATGGATTCGATCCCCACCATGTTGTCAAACTAAAAAAATACATGCTAATATTAAATAATTCCATTACAAATGGCCATTGCCAAATTTCCCCTTGTTGACTGAGTTTTCAGTGTATTTTGCATATTGTGAATAGAAAATGTTTTGAACTTGGACTCGGGGGAACAATTCAACAACGCGGTCTTGACTTGAGGACGTTTAATAAATGAAAAAGAAGCCACTGTGACATTGGCTTTTTGTATACGTCTAAAGATGGATGGCCCACGACAATTCAGTGTGAAATTTTTCTCATCGTCTTGATAAGGATAGCAACCCCTGATTGTTTCATATTCAACAAGGAAAAAAAAAAGATGACAATCCTATCTGAATCTCTACATTTATATCATATCGTCCACTTTGGATATACACCCCTATAGCTTTGTTTCACCCAAAAGACCTCATATCAATGGAGATGATCGTCATTACTTATATATCAATGATTTTCCCTTCATCTAACCAATGTGGGACAACTTTGTTTGTATCTCAACAATCCTCCGCTCAAACAAAGTTCCACCGAGCCTCTCCGTGGGCTCATCTTCTGTGTTCGGCACCCGTGGATTCAACCCTCCCCTAGAAAGAGTGAGTCTCCCCTCAAATAGTCAATCTATTTAGGTGACTTTCAGACCAACTCCTTTTCTCTCGAGAGCACATCATTGGTCCTATAGAAAAAAATTTTGCGACGACTATTATATTTGACTAACTCTTCTTCTTCTAAGAGTACACCGGCCACCGCTAGTCAATTTGTCTAGCTCGTAATCATACCAAACTTCTCTTCTCTTGAGAGTACACCGTCAATCTAGAAAAGCTACTACAAACTTTCGTCTCTGGACTCCAAGCGTCTTTATCCTACACCAAGGTGATCTATCGACATGGTTAAATTAGGGGTATGACTTTGATAGAAATTGATAAGGATGACAACTCTACCTGAATCTCCACATTGATATGATATTGTCCACTTCGAGTATACATCCTCATGGCTTTTTTTTTTTGTTTCACCCAAAGCGGATAATATCATGCCATGGCCCTAACATTAATAGGTGAGATAGAACCCCACACTATCTAATACATTTAAAAGGTACACAAATTCTATGAGGTATTTGGATGAAGAATTAGTCGAGAAGTTATTTTGAGTAATTAGAAACTGAAAATTGTAGCCAAAAACTCATTTGGATGTGGATTTTTTTGAGTAATTAAAAGGTGCACGCAAATTCTAGGAGGTATTTGTTTGAATGTGGATTACAAATGAGTAGTTATTTTGAGTAGTTAAAAGGAATATTAAAAATGAATTTATTAAAAATGAGTTGAGTAGAGAAATGAATAATTACAAATGAGAAGTTATTTTTATAATAAAAATGAGGAGTTGTTTTGAGTGATTACAATAACTCCTTAGGATGTGGTTTTTTAGGGGTAGACAACATCTACTGTCTACCTTTTTTTATATTTGTGACTCATCGGATCAGCTTGCACTCACCTTGCTACAAAATTTAGATGTCAAGGAAACTTGTAGAAAATTAATTAGTAGGTAGGTGGCTTCATAGATTGAACTCATTACTTTTTAGTTTCCAATACTCTCTTGACCATTATGTTACTTCACGATGATTATCTACCTACCTACTTTTGGATGTAAAAAAAAAATAAAGTCATAAGAATTTATATTTTAAGTTAGAATATCATACCAATGAGAAGATCTCTCGATGATAGATTGTGAATAAACTGCAAGCATGGAGTTCCAACACACTACATCTCTCTCCGACATTTTATCGAACACCTGTTGTGCACTCTCAACACGACCACATTTAGCATACATATCAATTAGAGCACAAATAGGAAGGTAAAATTTATTGGGCACGAACTCGTAATCTTCCATTTCGTAGTAAAAACTCAAATCGAATGAATTGGAACTTGGAAGGTTGCAAAATTTGTTGTTCAAGGATTCACTTTGATAAAAGAATCAATTTTAGTTCAGTAACACTCCATTCCCTTGGGGGACTCTCTCTTTTTTTTTTTTTTTTTTTTTAAGAAATGGAGTGAAAGTGGAAGAATTGATTGAGCTAAATGTGTGTGAAATGAACTGAAATCTTGTTTGAATAAAGTTTTATGTAAAAACAGTTGCAAAAAAAAAAAAAAAAACTTTTGTTTGAATAAGATCATTGTACTAGATGTTACTCAAAAACCTTTTTGGGATTGGGAGGAAAGTGGTAGGAAAAAAGTTGTTTTGAATCGAGTTGCAATTAGAGATGTTCATTGGTCAGTGACTCATCAAACTGATTTATCAGTTTGTTAACAAATTAACTAATCATCGGTTAAGTTGGTTAATTCACTTTTTTTATATATATTTTTTCTTTTTAACTAAAAAACATATTTACTACACAATTTTGAATTAAATTTTAAAAAATTGTATATATCGAACAATTTTTTGAAACATGTTTACGTTTAAATCAATTTTGCAATAATTTAATAAAATTTTTAAGTAATTATATGAAAAAAAATTAATATTATATAGAGAAAACTTTAATGAACTGACCTACTTAATTGACAAATTTTCGGTTAACTATTTTTATAATCGACATTGACATATACTTGAAAGCGGACTAAACACCCCTAATTTGATACATCGAATCGATTTTTGAAAAATGCATAAAACCCTAGTTGGAATGAGAGATTGGAGTATAGGATTGGGGAAAAAAATTTCTAACCTAAACAAACATGAAATAATTTTTACTCACTTTTCTTCGCCAATCCTTCAAACATAATTAATTGAATGGTAAACAACAATCGTTAACAATTTATCAAAATATAAACAAAAGAAGGTAATCACATTAGTTAGATAGGGAACAAATCATGAATTTATAAAGGAAAACATCTTCATTGGTATTGGCTTTATCGTCCCTTAAGTCCCTTTAGTTAATACTCCATCATTATTAACACCAATCACCAAGCCAAACAAATAGTTTTTTCTATGGTTCGACCGTTGGAGATGGAAGGATTTGAACTCATAGCCTTTTAGTTGATGGATACATGCAAACTCCGTCGAGCTAAATATATTGGATACCACGAGATCTATTAGTTTAAGTTCTCCAACCCTTTATTGTACTAAAAAAAATCGTAAAATCTACCGGCTTAATTTGCCATTGATAACTAATTTCAAGTAAGTTTTCATGTCAAGGGACCTGTAATAGATGTGTAAATACCAAAGCTCCAAAGAAGATTAACGACTATCATATATATATATATATATATATATAGATCACAATCAAAGTTGCACACAATTATACATGTAGTTATAATTAATATCTTCGTCAACATCTAACCATTCAAAAGTATAGTCCAAACCTCGCATGTTTCAAAATAATATTCAAACTGTTGCTAGCAATATCCAATGTCTTCTTCACACTGATCTTGTTTGAAGTAAAAAAACAGAGCCGTAATGGGTTCACCTGGCAACCATGACCGAGACAGACATTGTACTCAACGAACCGATTTCAGTCACAGGTTTTGCAGGTACGAGCGGGACAGCCTCGACGACTTGTGAGAGCTGTGGTGTTTGAGGAACAAAAAAAGCAGGGTGTTTGGGAGATGGAAGTTGAGTTGAATCATTGTTGATCATGAAATAAACATCAAGCATTGTGGGTCTGTCCCCTGCTATTTGCTGAACACACAAAAGACTCACATGAATGCACCTTACAGCTTTTAGTTTCTGTTCTGAATCAATGCACAATTCTGAATCAATTAGTTCCTCTCCTCTTCCACTCAGCCACAGTTCCCATGCCTGAAATTCATTTTCATTATACTTTTATATGCATTATTGTAGGCCAGTTGTTACGTGAAAATAATTGAGATGCGTGTAAATGGATTAAAGAGAAACAACTAGTTCTAACTTACATATCCTATGAGATTCAGGGGCCGCTCTGTGCCATAATTGTTGTAGTTCTTTTTACTTGTTATGATCTCCAACAACAATATTCCAAAACTGTACACATCTGACTTTATTGAGAAAATGCCTTCCATTGCATATTCCGGTGATATATACCCACTATATATAAAGTTGTAAGATCAGTTATATGAAATAAATAATATCACCATGGAAGTATAGACATAGGATTTGATTCGCTTACTATGTACCGACAACTCGGCTTGTGTTTGCTTCAGGTTCGGATGGCTTAAAGACTCTAGCCATACCAAAATCTGATATTTTGCATTCATCTCGTCATCGAGTAAGATGTTGCTTACTTTTAAATCTCGATGAATTATCCGTAGTCTTGAGTAGTTGTGCAGGTAGAGTAGTCCTTGGACTATTCCTTGAACTATGTGCAAGCGTTTGTTCCAATCTAATATTAATTTTTTCTCCGAGTCTACGTTCACAAAAAAGATAAAGTAAAATCAATTTAAAATGAAAAAAGTAAATTACCTTTTATTCTCTCGTGAATGTTGAATAAGAATAAAAGAGAAGTAGTAAAAGAAATGTAAATGACTAACCAAAGAGGAAGGAGTCAAGGCTTTTGTCGGGCATATACTCATACACCAACAATTTCTCTTCTTTATAAATGCAATAACCAATGAGCCTAACCAAATTTGTTTGTTGAAGTTTGGCAATCAAAATAGTCTCATTCTTGAACTCCTCCAATCCTTGTCCAGAACTCTTTGACAATCTCTTAATGGCTACTTCTTGGCCATCACCCAAAGTTCCCTGCAAATAGTTGCAACCAAACAAAATAATAAGGGATTAAATCTTTAAATCTTATAGTGATTTAACCTATTGGTTGGGTGGTTTGGAGTTGGGTTGGGTTGGATTTGAAACCCAACCGGGCGGGTTTGGTTGGTCGTTATCCAGTCGATTGATTCCAAGGTAGGATTCCACTCTAGAATAAATTTCCCACAAATTTACCAAACATTGTAAACTTGTAATCATAGATTCTGAAGAATTTGATTACAGCTCCAGATTATGAGGAATTCAATTCCAAACCAACGAACCAAATGCCTCCAAAATGTCATTTCATCATGCTTTATACAAAACAAAAAAAAGTACCTTATAAACAGGTCCAAAACCACCTTTTCCAAGCTTATGTTCATCTGCAAAATTATTTGTGGCAGAAACTATGGTGTCGAAGTCGAAAAACTGGAGTTCAGGGTTCTTTTTCCCATCTCTTATCTGTCTAATCATTATTCCTAAAATGTTAAACCCTTCTGATATAGCTCTCATCCCACGTACAAAACTTTTCTTCATTTTCCTCATGACTGTAGGAAACAAAAGAACATTTTCAGTTCAATTCATAGAAATATATTAAAACAAAGAGTCCTTTTTTTTTTTTACCTTTGAGTGTTTTGGTTTTCCATTTGATGTAGATTATAAAACACAGTAGGAACAAGGTTGCAGGCACTGTTAGACCAATAGTAACTTTCATCCACACCTTTATTTCCCCTGTACCTACAAGTTTGAGTAACTGTGAGGCCAACCTTGAACTTTTTCATGTTTGTTTTTCCCTGCCTTTTATGATACACACATTATCATTCATTTTTAATTTCCATCCATCTATCAATATAATGGGTTCATGGATAAGGAGAAGTTGAGGGAAGGGATGTAGGATAAAATTTACCTCATGTTTGTTTAGTCTTTAGTGTAGAAAAAACTTCTCCTAAACCCTCCCTTCAAACAGCCTTTCTGAAAAAATAATTTTTTTACATTCACTCCTCCAAACAAACTATCTCTGATGGGTTTCAGAGATAATCAGAGATAGAAAGAGAGATATAGAGAGAAAGAGATTTAGAAACAATTTTCACAGCCCCTTTATTGATCACTATGCCAAGTAATACAATACACTCAAGACTAATTTCATATCCCAACAAAAGAGTCACTTAGTCTATTTATAGGCTAACTAATATAGCTATTTTACCAACTAGCCCCTAGGTCTGTTAAGTAACAGGCACCTTCCTAACATCTCCGTCGTTGTCGTTGGTACACTTTAGTTATCGGTGGCGTATCACTACCCGACCCCCAAAGTTTCACCTTGTCCACAAGGTGAAAAGAAGGAAATTGACCAATCATCCAATCCATGTCCTCCCACGAAGCATCAACCGCATCAGTCCCTTTCCACTTGATGAGGACTTCAAACTTTTGCTCCGTAGCATTGCGTTGGCGAACTCCCAATAATGTCTCTGGTTCCAATACCCAAGAGTAATCTTCCCCCACCACCTTGGGAAAAGGAACCACTGATAACGTGTTGCTTTGTGTTGGTTTGAGCTGCGAAACATGGATTACCGGATGAATACGTACATCATCAGGTAATATTAATCTACATGCCACGGTGCCAACTAGTTCTGCAATTTGATATGGACCGACATACCGAGGTGCGAGTTTGGCATTAATGCTTTGGAACAAACTACCTTGTCGGTACTGTTTTAAGCGTAAGTATGCCCAATCTCCCACCTTGTAGGTTACTTCTCGTCGTTTCCCATTAGCTATTTCTTGCATATACTGTTGGGCATGCTGCAGGTTGGATTTTATTTTTGAAAGCTAAATGTCTCTGTTGATCAAAGATTGATCTACCGTTGCTACTGGTGTATTGTGGCCTTCATACGTCAATAAAGGAGGTGGTGCTCGACCATACACGATCTCAAATGGGGATGTTTTAAGGCCGGAGTGGAAGGATGTGTTGTAACTGTATTCAGCCCACGGCAGCCACTGAACCCAAGTGCGCGGGCAGTTCATCACATAGCAACGTAAGTAGGTCTCCATTCCTTGATTAACAACTTCCGTTTGACCATCCGTTTGAGGATGATAGGCTGTGCTAAATTTGAGTTTTGTACCTTGTGCTTTAAACAAGGCTGACCAAAACAAGCTTGTGAATACGGGATCGCGATCAGAAACAATGCTTCTAGGAATACCGTGAAGTTTGACAACTTCCTTAATAAAAATGTCAGCCAATAATGGAGTCGAGCAAGGTGAACGTAATGGTATATAATGGCCATATTTCAATAACCGATCTACGACAACAAATATGGTTGAATAACCATCTGATTTAGGTAGACCTGTGACAAAATCCATGCTAATATCTTCCCACACCCGTTCTGGAATAGGTAAAGGTTGGAGAAGTCCTGCTGGCGACAAAGCTAAATACTTTGCTTGTTGACATACTGCACAAGCGCCGACAAAATTCCTTATGGTGTTAACCATACCTTGCCAATAGAATTCCCGCTTAATACGCTGAAGGGTTCGTAACACATCCCCATGTCCAGCGACCGGAGATGAATGAAATGTTTCCAGTATCAATGGTATAGTTGGTGAAGATGCGGGCAGTGTTTTGCCCTTAAAGCACAAAAGCCCATTCTTCAAAGTGTAACCTTTTGGTCCCTCCGAGTTAGTCATAAGCTTGGTTTTTATGGAGTTAAGTCCAGAATCTTCATTTTGTTGTTGTATGATAAATTGTGTGTTTATCCCTTATATCCAAGTCATGGCAACTAATTCAATCTCTCGAATTCGAGAGAGCGTCGCTACTACGATTCTCTGTGCACGGCTTATATAATATTTCATAGTCATACCCAAGAAGCCGTTAACCACTTTTGGTATTCTCCGGATATCAACCTCAGGTCAAGTATAAACTTCAAGCTTCGCTGGTCGGTTTTGACTATGAAATGGCGCCCATCAAATATGGTCTCCATTTTTAATTGCCATGACAATTGCAATCAATTCACGTTCATATATTGCCTTATTGCGGTGAACTTGAGGTAGAGCGTAAGCGAAATAAGCTATTGGCTTATTTCTGCATAAGCACTTTGCTCCGACTCCAACCCTAGATGCGTCTGCGCTTCTACAATGAAAGTTTTAGTGAAGTCGGGTAGTCTCAAGACTAGTAATTCAGTCATGGCCATCTTTAATTGTTCAAGGGCTGCGGTTGCTTGATATTCCATTGAAAACAATCTTTTCTCAATTGTTGTGTAAGAGGGAAAGCTATTGTCCTATAATTTTGAACAAATTTCATGTAGTATCCTGTCAGTCCAAGGAATCCCCTTAATTGTTTCAATGTGTTTGGAACAGGCCATTTCTTGATTGCTTCTACCTTAGAATCATCAGCGAATACCCCATTCTTGGAGATAATATGTCCCAAATAATCTATTTGTGAGAGAGCAAAGTAACATTTTTTTTATTAGCCACAAGTTGATGTGCTATGAGTGTTGATAATATGATATCAAGATGTTTCACATGTTCCTCAAGGTTACGGCTGTAGACTATAATGTCGTCAAAGAACACTAGTGCAAATTTCCGTAAGTAAGGTCGTAGTATATCATTCATTAGAGCCTGGAATGTGGATGGAGCATTATGAAGTCCAAACGGCATAACCAAGAACTCATAATGACCTGTATGTGTTCGAAATGTTGTTTTAGCAACATCCTCATGATGTATTAAGTATCGGTGATATCGACTTGAGATCTATTTTGGAGAACCATTCGAGACGGACAATTCATCAAGTAGTTCATCAACAACCGGTATTGGATATTTGTTGGGAATAGTTGCCTTGTTCAATGCCCAATAATCTACACAAAATCTCCAACTACCATCCTTCTTTCTAACAAGTAAGACTTGGCTAGAAAAGGAACTTATACTTGGACGAATAATTCCGCTTAATAGCATATCATGAATCATATTTTCTATTTCATCTTTTTTATATTGAGGATAACGATAAGGCCGTACATTTACTGCTCCTACGTTAGGAACCAGCTCTATCTTGTGGTCTCGGTCTCATTTGGGTGGTAGTTCACCAATGGAATCAAAGATCTGTTTGTGTTTTGATAACACATTACCAATACTTGTTGGTAGATGTTTGAAATTGGTACAGTGTTCTTCAGCATCATGGTTCATCACATTCAGTTCAATCAAGAATCCGTGATTATCTAATTTCAAGGTTTTAACCAAGGATTTAAGAGATACCTGGTTTCGTACAAGTGATGGGTCTCCTTCAAGTAACACTTCAGATTTTCCCAATTTGAATCTCATCTCCAAATGTTGATGATGAGTTTGAACTACTCCCAAAGTGGATAACCATTGTACTCCAAGTACTACATCAGTGCTACCAAGAGTCATAGGCAAGAAGTCTTGAATGATGGTGATATCTCCTATTTGCAGAACAACATCTTTGCAAATTTGTGTGCCTTTGATAGAGGTTCCCGTTCCTAGCATTACACCGTAACCCTCTGTTTCACTTAGAGGTAACAAAAGTTTGTCGACAACCTCTTTAGAGATGAAGTTATGAGTTGCTCCGCTGTCAATCAATATGATTATGCTTTCTTGATTAATTTGTCCACGAACCTTTAATGTTCGAGGATTTCCGATTCAATCATTGTTTGTAAAGTCATCTCTACTTCATTTTCTTGCTGATGGTTCTCTTGATCGGATAGTTCTTGTTCATCATTCAAATCTTGATCATCAATCACTTCTTTCTCTTCTATGTCCATACTTTGCAACTCTTTCTTTTTACATTTATGCCCGGGATAAAAATTTTCTTCACATCTGAAGCACTGGCCTTTCTCCTTTCGACTCTGCATCTCCTAGTCCGTCAATTTCTTGAAAGGGATCTGTATTTCATTTTTGTCACGTCGAAAAGTCGATGAAGAAAGATTCGGATTGACAGAAATTACCTGCAAAGTCGTTCCTGACCCGTACGATGTAGGTTTTTTAGACAAAGAATCGGTGAATTTCCTCTACAAATTCGTTCGCGAATTGAAATGGCTCGTTTGGCTTCAATTTTCTGCGCAAATTCCATAATTTCCACCAATCCATGTTGCGGTCCCATTCTTAGTTCAATTTTGATATCTTCATGTAACCCATCGATGAATTTTCCTTTTAAAGATTGTTCGTCTAACGTCAATGTGGATGACAAATCTTCAAAACAAGCCCGGTACTCCTTCACTGTTCCTTCTTGTTTAAGCGCAAAGAAACGCTCGTGAGCAAACCCAACTTCTTATGGAAGAAATCTTCGAACCAAGTTCCTACGAAATTCTGCCCAACTCGGGATCGGATTTCGCTTATTTTCCCAATTATACCATTTTTAGGCAGCGCCTTCCAAACACAAAATTGCACCTTCAATTTCTCGATTCCGATAAGCGATTGATCGAAAAATAGCGTTCGACTTGTTGAATCCAATCTTGAAGGATGATCGCCGCCAAATATGGGTACCTCCAACTTCCGTAACCGAAGATCGAAAACCGGCGCCAACGCTCGTTCGAGGTTAGACTCACTTTTTTCTTCCGATTGTATAGCGGTGATCGGCGCTGGATTCTGAAGATTGTCGATTAAAGAAGTCGATTTGCTTTGTTCGTTCTGTAATTGTTTGATCGCTTGTTGAACGCTGCGCAGCGATCGCGTCAAAGCTTTCTTGCCATAGCGGATCGATTTCTTCCCGTAAGGCTTCGCGCAAGAATGTTTCCTTTTCGATCACTGTTTGAATTTCGATGACCTTCTGTTCAATTTGCTCCATTCGACTTTCCATTCTCGTAGTCATCTTGTTGTGGACGAAAGGTTTGGTGAAAGAAAATTGGCTTGCTCTATACCAAATGATGGGTTTCAGAGATAGAGAGAGAGAGAGATATAAAGAGAAAGAGATTTAGAAACAATTTTCACAGCCCCTTTATTGATCACTATGCCAAGTAATACAATACACTCAAGACTAATTTCATATCCCAACAAAAGAGTCACTTAGTCTATTTATAGGCTAACTAATATAGCTATTTTACCAACTAGCCCCCAGGTCTGTTAAGTAACAGACACCTTCCTAACGTCTCCGTCGTTGTCATTGGTACACTTTAGTTATCGGTGGCGTATCATCTCAAACAATGTTTTCTTACGACCCCTCGTTTAAATAATTTTTCCCAAACAAAACACTATAGGTAGCCTAGTGGTCAAAAGCATAACAAAAAATTAAAAGGTTATGAGTTCAATCCTGCGAGTTTTTTTTACATCCAAATGTTTTAAAGTCAGACAGTAAGTACCGTGAGAATTGTCAAGATGTGTGCAAGTTGCCTCAGACACTCACAAATATCCAAAAAAAAAATCTCAAACAAAGTTTTTGTTGGTTTAGGTTAATTTTAGTAAAATTGTATTTTGATCTTTTTAATTATTTATTCCGTTTAGGATTAGATTAAATATTATTTTCTATCTTTTCCTTTTATAACTAGGTAGAATATTTTCCTTTTATGATTAGGTTATCTTTTCCATTTTATCATTAGATATTATATTTTCCTTTTATAATTAGGTAATCCTTGTACTCTATATAAATCCATTGTTGGGTTCATTATTAAATGAACAATTTAGAGAATTTGAATTTCCATCTTTCAACATGGTATCAGAGTCTCAAATTTTTCCTTTCGATCCGGGTAAAATTTTTCTCTAGTCCTCCTTCACTTTCTTCTCCATAATCTTTCAACAGTTTTCCTATGGCTATAACCACTCCTCTAAACACCTTTTCCAAACCATTTCGTTCTTCCTCTATTCTCATCTTCCCCATCCAAACATGCCCTAAAAGGTATTTTTTTGAATAAAAAGAACTATAAAACAAGAAAGGAAGAGCCTGTTTACATATCTTCATTTGTGTTGAACTTTAATTTGAAGGAAGTAACTTACTTTTGACTTCATCAAAGAAGTGAATATCGTTTCCTAGATACGAAACCGATGGTGAGCCTGAAGAATAAGTAAACTTTGCACCAGACTTCCAAATCTCACAGCCACGGCCTTCATTTGTAGAACTAACAGCAATGCAATCACAATCATTCATGCAAATATTATCGCATTCAATCATAATTAGGTTCTCAGTTTCTTTGTACTTGGATCCATTGCCCTCCATATAACCAGGCTCCGAAGTAATCCAAATAAGCGAGTTCCTACACTCGGGAAGTTTCTGCTGTTTTTCCCAAACACACCCTATACCGTAAAATTCCCCCTTTCTAAAGGGGACATGGCAAAGGGATTGTGAACCCAAAGTTCCCTCAGCTTCTAATCTCAACTGAGATTGAATCTTTTTTGGTATGTAGTAAACGAAATAGGTTTCATTCTCATTCGAAACTCGGTTAAAATTAATTTCTTGATCATCCAAGAACTCAAACAAACCCTGTTTCCAATTCCCACTTCTCCAAAATGGGGCTCCCGAAACAACACCAGTAACTGATTAGTATTGTTTGGATCCATTGCAAGAGTGAAAGCTCCTGATTCAGCAGAACCTTGGCTCCTCCATGACGTTAAAGACCAATTGGACGCAGTTTTGTGATTGATACCAAGCTTCATTCCTGGAAGCAAAGTGTCTGTTGGATGATCAAAGCTCTGCCACAACACTCGCCTTACCGACCCATTTGGATTGAGCTCATGCAGTATTAAGTTGCCATCCTCCTGAAGAATGGCGCTACTGCTGGTGGGTTCTTCCACATCAAAGATTGAAAAGGAATAGCCATGTCCAACAATTTTCAAGCTGCCATTGCTGTTGATGGTGAGGCTGATTGACTCGGAGTTGGTGCTCAGAAACGGAGAGTCTCGATTGGCTATCCACACTGGCTTCTTGTAGGGAATGTTGTAGGAGATTCCTAAATAAGTTCCATAAAATCCAAGCACAAAGGTGCCGGTGGCTGCAATTAACTGAGAGCCACTTGCTAATTCTTGGCCTTGGGTAAGTATGTTGGTTTGTGTTGATTGGCTTTGAGAAAACTCTACCAGAAAACACATTGTAGTAAAACAGTAGCACAACAAAAGCTTTCCTGCAATTCCATTACCAATCGTCATTACAAAACTTTCCCTTGTTGATCGAGTTTTCTGAGTGTTTTGCATATTGCCAATACAAAATGTTTTGAATTTGGACTCAAGGGAACTAAAACATGATAAACAATGTATTCAACAATGGCGGTCTTGACTTAAGGATGTTTAGTAAAATAAAAAGAAGTCATTGTGACATTGACCTTTTTGTATACGTCTAAAGATGGATGACCCAGTGTGAAAATTTTCTCATCATTTTTGTATTCATGTTAAGGACAACCCCATCTCCACAATCTACCCGTTGGTATGACATTATTTACTTTCACATAAACTCTCGTAACATTGTTTTCTATTTTAGGAGAAAGATTTCAATCGATGTAGATTTTTTTTGTTTTTTTTTTTTGAAATAGGGGTAACCACACGGTCCACACCCATTCCTAGGCCATGCACTAGGAGACATCGAAGGAATGGAGACACGGGAGATGTCTACAAATTAATGGCAGTGAATTCGAACACGAACCGAGAGATATCGATGCAGATGTTGTCACTCACTTATATCCTCATGTCCCATTTATCTAACCAATATGAGATGTTTGTTCCTAACAATCTTCTCCTTCAAACTCCATTCAAATAGTTATTTAGAATTACATGAGTATATTTATATTATAGACCCACACCAGAGCACAAAAAGCTTAACCAAGGACGTGAGGCCCAAAACTTCTTTGTTCATGCCTTGAGGATTCTACTTATATGGCTAAGTCATAGGCACAACATTGATACCAATTTGTTGTGACAGCAACTGCTGACAAATCTTTATATTGATATGATATTGTTTACTAACCATCATGGAATGGCTTAGTAGTCAAAGAGGATTTTGGGGTGCATAAGGTAAGGACTTCAATCCATTATGGCCACCAACCTAGGAACTAATTTCCTAAAGTTTTCTTGACATCCAAATGTTGTAGGATTAAGCGGTATGTCCTATGATATAAGTCAAGGTGTGCACAAACTGGCCCGAACAGTTATAAATTTAAAAAAGAAATGTTGATTGAAGAAGAATCGTGAAGGTAAAATGCTTTTGAACTTTTGTATAATTTAACCTACAAAATTCTTGAATTTGAGATGACAATATAGTTGCATCACATCTTTGAGATCAGCATGTTGGTATTTAGTCTATTTTCCATAGAGATACTTTGAAATGATCAGTCTCTCGTGAGTAATAGAAAACCAATTGAACAAGTATCAACATCCACATATTTATAAAATATGTCAATCGCTCCTTTTCCTTTTTTTTTTTTTTTTTTTTATAATGAAATTGGGGAGGGGACCACAAACCCTTTATCAAGGTTGATGATAGTCATCAAACCTGGGACCGTGGAGTTGAATTGAATTACACCAATTAAGATAATTAACGCGTCACCAACTCTCATCTCAGCTGCTCCCTTTATCACCAAATGGTATGGTCTGAGATGGAATTAAACAAGCTATTTAATACACCTACAAGGGTATGAAAATATTGCTTTGGTAGAATAGTTGACTAACCAAAAGGAGAACAAAATCTACATCTTTTTTGGATGAAATAAAAAAAAACAAACGCATAAAAAATTATGTCTAAAATCGTTAATATCATACCAATGAGAAGAACTCTCGATGATGGATTGCGCAAGGGAATCATCTGGTTGCCCATCTTGGGAATAAGCTGCGAGCATGGAGTTCAAACACACTACATCTCTCTCAGACATTTTATCGAACACCTGTCGTGCACCCTCAACACAGCCGCATTTCGCATACATATCAATTACGGCCGCACCAACAAACAGTTGAGTCTCGAACCCAGAGTCTTACAAAATTTGTTATTTTTTGCGGAGAAAAACTTTGCCTCCTTAGCTAAGGAGGCAAGTCCTCCTTAAAACGGGTATGCAGCACTATTTGGTCCCACAAATTTTTTCTTTGAACAATACTATTTTTAGAATAAATAAAAATTTGTGGCACCAAATAATGACACATATCCCTTTTAAGGAGGGCTTGCCTCCTTAGCTAAGGAGGCAAGTTTTTTTCTTTTTTGCGAGAATTTTTTACCATTGACTTATTTTTTTAATAGTTTTGTTTTGATATTTCGACATTTTAGTTTTTTTCTTCTTCTTTAGATTCAAATAAACAAAGACTTTAAAATAATTATAAAAAAAAAAAAGAAAATAGGAAAAAGAAAAGCTTATAAAAAGCTTATAAAAAGCTACAAAATTAGCATGAATTCTATATATCAATATTGTATTTACACTTAATAACAAAAAGGAACATATATAATAAATCAAAATTGATACCATTTTGAGGGTCTTCAAAATTGAAATAAGAATCGGAGGGTTGGTAACGTGTTGACTTAATTAATTGGTTGTAATTCAATTTAATTTTACGATCACAAACTCAATCTTAAACATCAATATTTGACTCTAATTTTATTTGAGAGTAGTAATATCTTAAGGTTTGTAGTCTCCCTTCTCCATTTAAATATCAAAAGAAAAAAAAAATTGAAATAAGGAAATTTTTCCTAAAAAAGAAATATTAGGGAGGGGGAAATGGGGATGGGGATCATATTCCCTCTCCCTGTCTTCGTTTATCCGACTAGGAAATCTTTCTCCCCATTCACTCTCTCATTCTTAAAAAATATAATTAAAAAAAAAAAAAAACTATGTACAATCTTTATCAAATTCTACTAAACCTATAACCCCTCCTTTCCCACAGATATTTACTCATCTTATCATTCTGTGTGATGGTCATGTGCTCATCCTTCAATCCTATTCTATCCTCAAACATCATATTAAACTCTTTATCATAAAGAACAAATCATGAATTTATAAAGGACTACCTCTTCAAAAGTATTGGCTTTGCTATCCCTTAATAATACTTTTAAATTAATATTCGTCAAATCATCATTTTATATATATTTTTTGTAATACGTTTTTATATATATATTTGTGTGTCACAATATTATCCTATGAGACTTAGTGTTCAACAATGATTGAAGGAGTAATTAAAGAATTTTGTGTGGGGTTTAATAAATGATTAAAAATGAACATATTTAGTTAATTTTGCTCGAGGGATTCAAAGAGTGATATTTATAATAGAGGGATCAATATTAATGTGGTTTGTCCTCTTTGTGATAAGGGATAGGATCTAATTTGCATATTTAAAAAGATTATAAATTTTCTATTCGAGCTTGGTTGAATATATTTGCTTGGTTTACTGATTTTTAAAAAAATAACTCTCGTGATGCTGCTATTTTTTTTTGATATCCGTGATTGTTTGGACCAGCTTTGCGATCACCCTCGACTAATGTCACGAGGCGGTACCCTACAACATTTGGATGCCAAGGAAACCCGTAGGAAATTAATCCTAGGTAGGTGGCCACCATGGGGATTGAATCCATCACCTTATGCACCCCAAGGCCATCTTTGACTAATTGAATCACCCCATAATGGTTCTTGTACAGGCTGCTATATTCTAGCGAATGAGGGAAATAATGCGTTGTTCATGATTGGAAAGGAACCCTTATACCTTTTAGTAAAAAACCAAGATTTTAGAACTTATCTGTTAAGTTTTTGGTGAGATTAGCTATCAAAAAAGAACTCAAAGCGAATGAACTGGAACTTGGAAGGTTGTAAAAATTGTTGATCAAGGATTCACTTCAATAAAAGAATCAATTTTAGTTCAGTAACACTCCATTCCCTTGGGGGACTTTTTTTTTTTTTTTAAAGAAATTGAGTGAAAGTGGAAGAATTGAGTGGGCTAAATGTGTGTGCAAATGAATTGAAATCTTGTTTGAATCAAGTTTTATGTAAAAACAGTTGCAAAAAAGACTCATGTTTGAATAAGATCATTGTACTAGATGTTACTGAAAAACCTTGTTGGGATTGGGAGAAAAGTGGTAAGAAAAAAGTTGTTTTGAACTGGGTTGCAATTAGAGATGTTCATTGGTTAGTGGATTCATCAAACTGATTTATCAGTTTATTAATTAAAAAAATAACTAACCATCGTTAAGTTGGTTAATTCACTTTTTTTATAATTTCTTTTAACTGAAAAAACATATTTATTATACAGTTTTTTGAATTAAATTTTAAAAAATTGAATATATCGAACAATTTTTTGAAACATATTTAAGTTTAAATTAATTTTGCAATAATTTAATAAAAAGTTTAAGTAATTACATGAAAAACATTAATATTATATAGAGAAAAATTTACTGAACCGACTGACAAATTTTCGGTTAACTATTTTTTTAATAGACATTGACATATATTTGAAAACGGACTAAACAACCCTAATTTGATTGGTTGAATCGATTTTCTAGAAATGCATAAAACCCCTAGTTGGAATGAGAGTATGGAGTATAGGGTTGGGGAATTTTTTTTTAACATAAACAAACACGAAATAAATTTTACTCAAGCTTCTTTGCCAATCCCTCGATCATAATTAATTGAATGGTAAACAACAATAATTAACCATTTATCAAACTTGGCATAAAATCTTTTATCAAATCTGCTGGGAATATAAACAAAAGAAAAGTAGTCCACATCAGTTAGACAGGAACAGATCATGAATTTATAAAGGAAAACATCTTCATTGGTATTGGGTTTATCATCCCTTAAGAATACCCTTTAGTCAATCCTCTGTCATTATTAACACTAATCACCTAGCCAAACAAATAGTTTTTTCTAGGGTTCAACCGTTAGAGATCGAAGAATTTGAACTCATAACCTTTTAGCTGATGGATACATGCTAACTTCATAGAGCTATTGCTTTTATAACTAAACTATCATCCTAAATATATTGGATACCACGAGTCTCCAAGAGATGACACGGTAGTTGAACACTTGGGTTTTGAGAGGTATGCTCCCTTCAAAATCCCAGGTTCGAGACCTATGAATTACTCCTTCAATATCTTCCGATGTCTCGCCCAGAGACGGGCGTGATTACACTTGTTTAAAAAAAAAAAAAAAAAAAAAATATATATATATATATATATATATATATATATATATATATTTGGATACCACTTAAATCTATAGTGTAAGTCCTCTAACCTTTTATTGTACTAAAAACTGTAAAGTCTACTGGCTTGTTTTGCCGTTGATGACTAGTTTTGAATATGTTTCCATGTCAAGGAACCTGTAGTACTAATTTGTAAATACCAAAGTTCCTATATTGATCACAATCAAAGTTGCACACATTTATACTTGTAGTTAGAAATAATATCTTCACCAACATCTAACCATTCAAAAAGTATAGTCCAAAACTCACATGTTGCAAAATAATATTCAAAATGTTGCTAGCAATATCCAATGTTTTCTTCACGCTGATCTTGTGTTCTTTTTCTTTTTAATTTATTCTTATCATGGGAAACGTAACATTTCACAGACTGATCTTGTTTGAAGTAAAAAAACAGAGCCGTAACGAGTTCACCTGGCAACCATGACCGAGACAGACATTGAACTCAACGAACCGACTTCAGGCGCGGGTTGTGCAGGTACGAGCGGGACAGCCTCAACTTGTGAGAGCTGTGGGGTTTGAGGAACAAAGAAAGCAGGGTGTTTGGGTGCTGGAAGTTGAGTTGAATCATTGTTGATCATGAAATAAACATCAAGCATTGTGGGTCTGTCCCCTGCTATTTGCTGAACACACAAAAGACTCACATGAATGCACCTTACAGCTTTTAGTTTCTGTTCTGAATCAATGCACAGTTCTGAATCAATCAGCTCTTCTCCTCTTCCATTCACCCACAATTCCCATGCCTGAAATTTATTAGAAAAGTTATGAGAATGCATGTTGAAGATTGATATACGAAATTGAGATTCGATCTAAGTGATAACCCTATAGAGGCACTATTTTGGGCAACATGTTGAAGATTTCACATAAAAAAAGTGCAGAGCCCCCTAGTATTTATAAGATATGAGTTAATCCACTCATTTTCAATGAAGTTTCAAATGAAATCTTATTAGAAGCATGCATTCTGTAATTGGGATTAAAGAAAAACAACCAAATCTTACTTACATATCCTATGAGATTGAGAGGCCGTTCTGCACCATAATTGTTGTAGTTCTTTTTACTTGTTATGATCTCCAACAATAATATTCCAAAACTGTACACGTCTGACTTTATTGAGAAAATGCCCTCCATTGCATATTCCGGTGATATATATCCACTATATATAATGTTGTAAATTCAATATCATAACATGATGTTTATCATGGAAGTATAGACATAGGATTCGAATCACTTACTATGTACCGACAACTCGGCTTGTGTTTGCTTCAGGTTCGGATGGCTTAAAGACTCTAGCCATACCAAAATCTGATATTTTTGCATTCATCTCGTCATCGAGTAAGATGTTGCTTACTTTTAAATCTCGATGAATTATCCGTAGTCTTGAGTAGTTGTGCAGGTAGAGTAGTCCTTGGATTATTCCTTGAATTATGTGTGAACGTTTGACCCAATTTAATATTAACTTTTTCTCCGAGTCTACATTAACGAAAAAGATGAAGTATAAAATCAATTCATAATAAAAGGAGTAGTCCACGATAGTATGAATGTTAGGAAGTAAATTTGAATAAGAATAAAAGAGAAGCAGTAAAAGAAATGTAAATGACTAACCAAAGAGGAAGGAGTCAAGGCTTTTGTTGGGCATATACTCATACACCAACAATTTCTCTTCTTTATAAATGCAATAACCAATGAGCCTAACCAAATTTGTGTGTTGAAGTTTGGCAATCAAAATAGTCTCATTCTTGAACTCCTCCAATCCTTGTCCAGAACTCTTTGACAATCTTTTAATGGCTACTTCTTGGCCATCACCCAAAGTTCCCTGCATATAATAATAATTGCAAGCAAACATATAATAATAAGAGAACAAAACTTTTAATCTTATAGTAAGTTCACATAACAAAGAAAAATACCTTATAAACAGGTCCAAAACCACCTTTTCCAAGCTTAGATTCATCTGCAAAATTATTTGTGGCAGAAACTATGGTTTCAAAGTCGAAAAACTGGAGTTCAGGGTTCTTTTTTCCATCTCTTATTTGTCTAATCATTATTCCTAAGATGTTAAACCCTTCTGATATGGCTTTCATCCCGCATACAAAACTTTTCTTCAGTTTCTTCATAACTGTGGATTAAAACAAAAACAACATTTTCAATTCTTCAATTGTAGAAATATATTAAAAAAATAAAACAACAACTGTATTGATTTACCTTTGAGCATTTGTGCTTTCCATTTGAAGTAGATTATAAAACATAGTAAGAAAAAGATTGCAGGTACTGTTAGACCAATCGTAACTTCCATCCACACCTTTCTTTTCCCTGCACCAAACAGTTTAACCAACTGTGAGGCCAACCCTGAACTTTTTCATATTTGTTTTTCTCGGTTTATATTGTTAGGATCTCACAAATGTCCTACATTGGAAAGTGGGAGAGTCCAACATCAATATAAAAGAGATGTGGGTTACTCCCCTCATTACCAATTGGTTTTGAGGTGGAACCCCATATTCTCTAATATATATGTATGCACACGAACATTAATTTTAATTTTCGTCCATTTATCAACATCAAAAAGGTGTTTTTTTTACCTGCTTTTTGAAAAAAAAATAAAAAAAGAGGTTATATTGGAAAAAGCAATGTGGTTGTCTCTCTTGGTTTTAGAGAGGCGCTCCTCTCTGGGCTCCATGAAGGCCTTGTCGAAGACTTTCTAGTGAGCTGTAGGGCACCATTTGGTGCGTTTTTTTACAATAGAAAACATAAAACAAGAAAAGAATAGCCTAAAACAAAACATGCCAATCCACAGATCTTCATTTGTTTGAACTTTAATTTGAAGGAACCAACTTACTTGTGCCTTCATAAAAGAAGTCGTTATGGTAATCGTTGGTCAAATACCAAACTTGTTGTTGACCTTCGTGACTGGAAGGAGTGAACTTTGCACCAGACTTCCAAATCTCGCAGCCGGTGCCATCGCCATTCAGAGAACTAATAGCGATGCAATCACAATCATAAATGCAAATATATTGGCATTCAAACATAGTTAGGTTCTCAGTTTCTTTGTTCTTGTATCCATTGCCCTTCATATAACCATACATCTGAGAAGGCCAATCAAACGAAGACGAATTCCTACACTTGGGAATTTTCTGCTGCTCTTCCCAAACACACCCTTTTTTTGAATCATCAACCTCACTTCTAAAGAGCTCATTACAAATGTAGTACGCTACCTGATTGTTCACTTTGAAAATGCCATCATCTTGTAATCTAAACTGAGGTAGAACCTCATTTGGTCTGTAGTAACCGCCTTTAGCCGAACTGGCAAGGGTTTGAGGTTGATAGAAATTCGGGATGTAGTATATGAAATAGGTTTCATTCTCATTCGAAACTCGGTTAAAATTGATTTCTTGATCATCCAAGAACTCAAACAAACCCTGTTTCCAATTCCCACTTCTCCAAAACGGGCTCCCGAATCATTACGTGTAACTGATATGTATTGTTTGGATCCATTGCAAGAGTAAAAGCTCCTGGTTCAGCAGAAACCTCACTCCTCCATGATGTTAAAGACCAACTGGACCCAGCTTTGTGATTGATACCAAGTTTCATTCCTGGAAGCAAAGTGTCTGTTGGATGATCAAAACTCTGCCACAACACTCGCTTTACCGACCCATTCGGGTTGAGCTCACGCAGTATTAAGTTGCCGCCCTCCTGCAGAATGGCGCTACTGCTGGTGGGTTCTTCCACATCAAAGATTGAAAAGGAATAGCCATGTCCAACAATTTTCAAGCTGCCATTGCGGTTGATGGTGAGGCTGATCGACTCGGAGTTGGTGCTTGGAAACGGAGAGTCTCGATTGGCTATCCACACTGGCTTCTCGTCACGAGTGTTGTAGGAGATTCCTAAATAAGTGTCATCAAAAAATTCAAGCACAAAGGTGCCAGCGGGTGAAATTAACTGAGACCCACTTGTAAATTCTGGCCTTGTGCAAGTACGTTGGCTTGTGTCAACTGGCTCTGTGAAAACTCTACCAGCAAAAGCAATGTAGTAAAGCAGTAGCACAACAAAAGCTTTCCTGCAGTTCCATTACCAATCGCCATTACCAAAATTTCCTCGGGTTTGAGGAAGTTCACAAGATGAAAGGCTAAATACCATCTGGTACAATGTTTCTTTTTGTATGGCAGTCAAAGACTGAAACATCAATTTGTTTTTATCCACATACAAAAATAATAATAATTTCTTAAAAATAGTCGTTGGTGTGTTAGTGTAAAGTTAACCAACAGACAAAAATAATATTTTTTCTTAGAACTTTCTCAACTCTACATCATAACCAACATGCTAATATGCCAACAAGAGCAATTGCTCAACAATATTAATGTATACCTAATGAACTAAAAGGTCATGGATTCGATCCCCACCATGTTGTCAAACTAAAAATACATGCTAATATTAAATAATTCCATTACAAATGGCCATTGCCAAATTTCCCTTGTTGACTGAGTTTTCAGTGTATTTTGCATATTGTGAATAGAAAATGTTTTGAACTTGGACTCGGGGAACAATTCAACAACGCGGTCTTGACTTGAGGACGCTTAATAATGAAAAAGAAGCCATCGTGACATTGGCTTTTTGTATACGCCTAAAGATGGATGGCCCACGACAATTCAAAGTGTGAAATTTTTCTCATCGCCTTGATAAGGATAGCAACCCCCGATTGTTTCATATTCAACAAGGAAAAAAAGATGACAATCCTATCCGAATCTCTACATTTATATCATATCGCCCACTTTGGATATACACCCTATAGCTTTGTTTCACCCAAAAGACCTCATATCAATGGAGATGATCGCCATTACTTATATATCAATGATTTTCCTTCATCTAACCAATGTGGGACAACTTTGTTTGTATCTCAACAATCCTCCGCTCAAACAAAGTTCCACCGAGCTCTCCGTGGCTCATCTCTCTCGTGTTCGCACCCGTGGATTCAACCCTCCCTAGAAAGAGTGAGTCTCCCTCAAATAGTCAATCTATTTAGGTGACTTTCAGACCAACTCCTTTCTCTCGAGAGCACATCATTGGTCCTATAGAAAAAATTTTTATGCATTTACTATTATATTTGACTAACTCTTCTTCTTCTAAGAGTACACCGCCACCGCTAGTCAATTTGTCTAGCTCGTAATCATACCAAACTTCTCTTCTCTTGAGAGTACACCGTCAATCTAGAAAAGCTACTACAAACTTTTCGCCTCTCGACTCCAAGCGCCTTTATCCTACACCAAGGTGATCTATCGACAAGGTTAAATTAGGGGTATGACTTTGATAGAAATTGATAAGGATGACAACTCTACCTGAATCTCCACATTGATATGATATTGTCCACTTCGAGTATACATCCTCATGGCTTTTTTTTTTTGTTTCACCCAAAGCGGATAATATCATGCCATGGCCCTAACATTAATAGGTGAGATAGAACCCCACACTATCTAATACATTTAAAAGGTACACAAATTCTATGAGGTATTTGGATGAAGAATTAGTTCGAGAAGTTATTTTGAGTAATTAGAAACTGAAAATTGTAGCCAAAAACTCATTTGGATGTGGATTTTTTTTTGAGTAATTAAAAGGTACGCAAATTCTAGGAGGTATTTGTTTGAATGTGGATTACAAATGAGTAGTTATTTTGAGTAGTTAAAAAGGAATATTAAAAATGAGCTGTTAAAAATGAGTTGAGTAGAGAAATGAATAATTACAAATGAGAAGTTATTTTTTATAATAAAAATGAGGAGTTGTTTTGAGCAGTTACAATAACTCCTTAGGATGTGGTTTTTTTAGGGGTAGACAACATCTACCTGTCTACCTTTTTTTATATTTGTGACTCATCGGATCAGCTTGCACTCACCTTGCTACAAAATTTAGATGTCAAGGAAACTTGTAGAAAATTAATTAGTAGGTAGGTGGCTTCATAGATTGAACTCATTACTTTTTAGTTTCCAATACTCTCTTGACCATTATGTTACTTCACGATGATTATCTACCTACCTACTTTTGGATGTAACAAAAAATAAAGTCATAAGAATTTATATTTTAAGTTAGAATATCATACCAATGAGAAGATCTCTCGATGATAGATTGTGAATAAACTGCAAGCATGGAGTTCCAACACACTACATCTCTCTCCGACATTTTATCGAACACCTGTTGTGCACTCTCAACACGACCACATTTAGCATACATATCAATTAGAGCACAAATAGGAAGGTAAAATTTATTGGGCACGAACTCGTAATCTTCCATTTCGTAGTAAAAACTCAAATCGAATGAATTGGAACTTGGAAGGTTGCAAAATTTGTTGTTCAAGGATTCACTTTGATAAAAGAATCAATTTTAGTTCAGTAACACTCCATTCCCTTGGGGGACTCTCTCTTTTTTTTTTTTTTTTTTTTTTAAGAAATGGAGTGAAAGTGGAAGAATTGAGTGAGCTAAATGTGTGTGGAAATGAACTGAAATCTTGTTTGAATAAAGTTTTATGTAAAAACAGTTGCAAAAAAAAAAAAAACTTTTGTTTGAATAAGATCATTGTACTAGATGTTACTCAAAACCTTTTGGGATTGGGAGGAAAGTGGTAGGAAAAAGTTGTTTTGAATCGAAGCAATTAGAGATGTTCATTGGTCGTTGACTCATCAAACCGATTTATCGTTTGTTAACAAATTAACTAATCATCGGTTAAGTTGGTTAATTCACTTTTTTTTTATATATATTTTTTCTTTTAACTAAAAACATATTTACTACACAATTTTGAATTAAATTTTAAAAAATTGTATATATCGAACAATTTTTTGAAACATGTTTACGTTTAAATCAATTTTGCAATAATTTAATAAAATTTTTAAGTAATTATATGAAAAAAAATTAATATTATATAGAGAAAACTTTAATGAACTGACCTACTTAATTGACAAATTTTCGGTTAACTATTTTTATAATCGACATTGACATATACTTGAAAACGGACTAAACACCCCTAATTTGATCTGTCGAATCGATTTTTGAAAAATGCATAAAACCCCTAGTTGGAATGAGAGATTGGAGTATAGGATTGGGGAAAAAAATTTCTAACCTAAACAAACATGAAATAATTTTTACTCACTTTTCTTCGCCAATCCTTCAAACATAATTAATTGAATGGTAAACAACAATCGTTAACAATTTATCAAAATATAAACAAAAGAAGGTAATCACATTAGTTAGATAGGGAACAAATCATGAATTTATAAAGGAAAACATCTTCATTGGTATTGGCTTTATCGTCCCTTAAGTCCCTTTAGTTAATACTCCATCATTATTAACACCAATCACCAAGCCAAACAAATAGTTTTTTCTATGGTTCGACCGTTGGAGATGGAAGGATTTGAACTCATAGCCTTTTAGTTGATGGATACATGCAAACTCCGCGAGCTAAATATATTGGATACCACGAGATCTATTAGTTTAAGTTCTCCAACCCTTTATTGTACTAAAAAAATCGTAAAATCTACCGGCTTAATTTGCCATTGATAACTAATTTCAAGTAAGTTTTCATGTCAAGGGACCTGTAATAGATGTGTAAATACCAAAGCTCCAAAGAAGATTAACGACTATCATATATATATATATATATATATATAGATCACAATCAAAGTTGCACACAATTATACATGTAGTTATAATTAATATCTTCGTCAACATCTAACCATTCAAAAGTATAGTCCAAAAACTCGCATGTTTCAAAATAATATTCAAACTGTTGCTAGCAATATCCAATGTCTTCTTCACACTGATCTTGTTTGAAGTAAAAACAGAGCCGTAATGGGTTCACCTGGCAACCATGACCGAGACAGACATTGTACTCAACGAACCGATTTCAGTCACAGGTTTTGCAGGTACGAGCGGGACAGCCTCGACGACTTGTGAGAGCTGTGGTGTTTGAGGAACAAAAAAGCAGGGTGTTTGGGAGATGGAAGTTGAGTTGAATCATTGTTGATCATGAAATAAACATCAAGCATTGTGGGTCTGTCCCCTGCTATTTGCTGAACACACAAAAGACTCACATGAATGCACCTTACAGCTTTTAGTTTCTGTTCTGAATCAATGCACAATTCTGAATCAATTAGTTCCTCTCCTCTTCCACTCAGCCACAGTTCCCATGCCTGAAATTCATTTTCATTATACTTTTATATGCATTATTGTAGGCCAGTTGTTACGTGAAAATAATTGAGATGCGTGTAAATGGATTAAAGAGAAACAACTAGTTCTAACTTACATATCCTATGAGATTCAGGGGCGCGCTCTGTGCCATAATTGTTGTAGTTCTTTTACTTGTTATGATCTCCAACAACAATATTCCAAAACTGTACACATCTGACTTTATTGAGAAAATGCCTTCCATTGCATATTCCGTGATATATACCCACTATATATAAAGTTGTAAGATCAGTTATATGAAATAAATAATATCACCATGGAAGTATAGACATAGGATTTGATTCGCTTACTATGTACCGAATAACTCGGCTTGTGTTTGCTTCAGGTTCGATGGCTTAAAGACTCTAGCCATACCAAAATCTGATATTTTTGCATTCATCTCGCCATCGAGTAAGATGTTGCTTACTTTTAAATCTCGATGAATTATCCGTAGTCTTGAGTAGTTGTGCAGGTAGAGTAGTCCTGGACTATTCCTTGAACTATGTGCAAGCGTTTGTTCCAATCTAATATTAATTTTTTCTCCGAGTCTACGTTCACAAAAAAGATAAAGTAAAATCAATTTAAAATGAAAAAAGTAAATTACCTTTTATTCTCTCGTGAATGTTGAATAAGAATAAAAGAGAAGTAGTAAAAGAAATGTAAATGACTAACCAAAGAGGAAGGAGTCAAGGCTTTTGTCGGGCATATACTCATACACCAACAATTTCTCTTCTTTATAAATGCAATAACCAATGAGCCTAACCAAATTTGTTTGTTGAAGTTTGGCAATCAAAATAGTCTCATTCTTGAACTCCTCCAATCCTTGTCCAGAACTCTTTGACAATCTCTTAATGGCTACTTCTTGGCCATCACCCAAAGTTCCCTGCAAATAGTTGCAACCAAACAAAATAATAAGGGATTAAATCTTTAAATCTTATAGTGATTTAACCTATTGGTTGGGTGGTTTGGAGTTGGGTTGGGTTGGATTTGAAACCCAACCGGGCGGGTTTGGTTGGTCGTTATCCAGTCGATTGATTCCAAGGTAGGATTCCACTCTAGAATAAATTTCCCACAAATTTACCAAACATTGTAAACTTGTAATCATAGATTCTGAAGAATTTGATTACAGCTCCAGATTATGAGGAATTCAATTCCAAACCAACGAACCAAATGCCTCCAAAATGTCATTTCATCATGCTTTATACAAAACAAAAAAAAGTACCTTATAAACAGGTCCAAAACCACCTTTTCCAAGCTTATGTTCATCTGCAAAATTATTTGTGGCAGAAACTATGGTGTCAAGTCTAAAAACTGGAGTTCAGGTTCTTTTTCCCATCTCTTATCTGTCTAATCATTATTCCTAAAATGTTAAACCCTTCTGATATAGCTCTCATCCCACGTACAAAACTTTTCTTCATTTTCCTCATGACTGTGGGAAACAAAAAGAACATTTTCAGTTCAATTCATAGAAATATATTAAAACAAAGAGTCCTTTTTTTTTTTTACCTTTGAGTGTTTTGGTTTTCCATTTGATGTAGATTATAAAACACAGTAGGAACAAGGTTGCAGGCACTGTTAGACCAATAGTAACTTTCATCCACACCTTTATTTCCCCTGTACCTACAAGTTTGAGTAACTGTGAGGCCAACCTTGAACTTTTTCATGTTTGTTTTTCCCTGCCTTTTATGATACACACATTATCATTCATTTTTAATTTCCATCCATCTATCAATATAATGGGTTCATGGATAAGGAGAAGTTGAGGGAAGGGATGTAGGATAAAATTTACCTCATGTTTGTTTAGTCTTTAGTGTAGAAAAACTTCTCCTAAAACCTCCCTTCAAACAGCCTTTCTGAAAAAATAATTTTTTTACATTCACTCCTCCAAACAAACTATCTCTGATGGGTTTCAGAGATAATCAGAGATAGAAAGAGAGATATAGAGAGAAAGAGATTTAGAAACAATTTTCACAGCCCCTTTATTGATCACTATGCCAAGTAATACAATACACTCAAGACTAATTTCATATCCCAACAAAAGAGTCACTTAGTCTATTTATAGGCTAACTAATATAGCTATTTTACCAACTAGCCCCTAGGTCTGTTAAGTAACAGGCACCTTCCTAACATCTCCGCGCTGTCGTTGGTACACTTTAGTTATCGGTGGCGTATCACTACCCGACTTCAAAGTTTCACCTTGTCCACAAGGTGAAAAGAAGGAAATTGACCAATCATCCAATCCATGTCCTCCCACGAAGCATCAACCGCATCAGTCCCTTTCCACTTGATGAGGACTTCAAACTTTTGCTCCAGAGCATTGCGCTGGCGAACTCCCACAATGTCTCTGGTTCCAATACCCAAGAGTAATCTTCCCCACCACCTTGGGAAAAGGAACCACTGATAACGTGTTGCTTTGTGTTGGTTTGAGCTGCGAACATGGATTACCGGATGAATACGCACATCATCAGGTAATATTAATCTACATGCCACGGTGCCAACTAGTTCTGCAATTTGATATGGACCGACATACCGAGGTGCGAGTTTGGCATTAATGCTTTGGAACAAACTACCTTGTCGGTACTGTTTTAAGCGTAAGTATGCCCAATCTCCCACCTTGTAGGTTACTTCTCGTCGTTTCCCATTAGCTATTTCTTGCATATACTGTTGGGCATGCTGCAGGTTGGATTTTATTTTTGAAAGCTAAATGTCTCTGTTGATCAAAGATTGATCTACCGTTGCTACTGGTGTATTGTGGCCTTCATACGTCAATAAAGGAGGTGGTGCTCGACCATACACGATCTCAAATGGGGATGTTTTAAGGCCGGAGTGGAAGGATGTGTTGTAACTGTATTCAGCCCACGGCAGCCACTGAACCCAAGTGCGCGGGCAGTTCATCACATAGCAACGTAAGTAGGTCTCCATTCCTTGATTAACAACTTCCGCTTGACCATCCGCTTGAGGATGATAGGCTGTGCTAAATTTGAGTTTTGTACCTTGTGCTTTAAACAAGGCTGACCAAAACAAGCTTGTGAATACGGATCGCGATCAGAAACAATGCTTCTAGGAATACCGTGAAGTTTGACAACTTCCTTAATAAAAATGTCAGCCAATAATGGAGTCGAGCAAGGTGAACGTAATGGTATATAATGGCCATATTTCAATAACCGATCTACGACAACAAATATGGTTGAATAACCATCTGATTTAGGTAGACCTGTGACAAAATCCATGCTAATATCTTCCCACACCCGTTCTGGAATAGGTAAAGGTTGGAGAAGTCCTGCTGGCGACAAAGCTAAATACTTTGCTTGTTGACATACTGCACAAGCGCCGACAAAATTCCTTATGGTGTTAACCATACCTTGCCAATAGAATTCCCGCTTAATACGCTGAAGGGTTCGTGAACACATCCCCATGTCCAGCTAACCGGAGATGAATGAAATGTTTCAGATCAATGGTATAGTTGGTGAAGATGCGGCAGTATCGCTTTTGCCCTTAAAGCACAAAAGCCCATTCTTCAAAGTGTAACCTTTGGTCCCTCCGAGTTAGTCATAAGCTTGGTTTTTATGGAGTTAAGTCCAGAATCTTCATTTTGTTGTTGTATGATAAATTGTGTGTTTATCCCTTATATCCAAGTCATGGCAACTAATTCAATCTCCGAATTCGAGAGAGCGCGCTACTACACGATTCTCTCAGACTGGCTTATATAATATTTCATAGTCATACCCAAGAAGCTTCGTTAACCACTTTTGGTATTCTCCGATATCAACCTCAGTCAAGTATAAACTTCAAGCTTCGCTGGTCGGTTTTGACTATGAAATGGCGCCCATCAAATATGGTCTCCATTTTTGAATTGCCATGACAATTGCAATCAATTCACGTTCATATATTGCCTTATTGCGGTGAACTTGAGGTAGAGCGTGAATCGAAATAAGCTATTGGCTTATTTCTCGCATAAGCACCGCTCCGACTCCAACCCTAGATGCGTCGCTTCTACAATGAAAGTTTTAGTGAAGTCGGGTAGTCTCAAGACTGTAATTCAGTCATGGCCATCTTTAATTGTTCAAGGTCATGTTGTTTTCAAAGATTCCATTGAAAACAATCTTTTCTCAATTGTTGTGTAAGAGGGAAAGCTATTGTCCTATAATTTTGAACAAATTTCATGTAGTATCCTCGTCACCCAAGGAATCCCCTTAATTGTTTCAATGTGTTTGGAACAGGCCATTTCTTGATTGCTTCTACCTTAGAATCATCGAATACCCCATTCTTGAGATAATATGTCCCAAATAATCTATTTGTGAGAGAGCAAAGTAACATTTTTTTATTAGCCACAAGTTGATGTGCTATGAGTGTTGATAATATGATATCAAGATGTTTCACATGTTCCTCAAGGTTACTACCAGAGACTATAATGTCGCCAAAGAACACTAGTGCAAATTTCCGTAAGTAAGGTCGTAGTATATCATTCATTAGAGCCTGGAATGTGGATGGAGCATTATGAAGTCCAAACGGCATAACCAAGAACTCATAATGACCTGTATGTGTTCGAAATGTTGTTTTAGCAACATCCTCATGATGTATTCGATATCCGTGATATCCTCGACTTGAGATCTATTTTGGAGAACCATTCCAACTGCATAATTCATCAAGTAGTTCATCAACAACCGGTATTGGATATTTGTTGGGAATAGTTGCCTTGTTCAATGCCCAATAATCTACACAAAATCTCCAACTACCATCCTTCTTTCTAACAAGTAAGACTTGGCTAGAAAAGGAACTTATACTTGGACGAATAATTCCGCTTAATAGCATATCATGAATCATATTTTCTATTTCATCTTTTTTATATTGAGGATAACGATAAGGCCGTACATTTACTGCTCCTACGTTAGGAACCAGCTCTATCTTGTGGTCTCGGTCTCATTTGGGTGGTAGTTCACCAATGGAATCAAAGATCTGTTTGTGTTTTGATAACACATTACCAATACTTGTTGGTAGATGTTTGAAATTGGTATGTTGTTCTTCAAAGATCATGGTTCATCACATTCAGTTCAATCAAGAATCCGTGATTATCTAATTTCAAGGTTTTAACCAAGGATTTAAGAGATACCTGGTTTCGTACAAGTGATGGGTCTCCTTCAAGTAACACTTCAGATTTTCCCAATTTGAATCTCATCTCCAAATGTTGATGATGAGTTTGAACTACTCCCAAAGTGGATAACCATTGTACTCCAAGTACTACATCAGTGCTACCAAGAGTCATAGGCAAGAAGTCTTGAATGATGGTGATATCTCCTATTTGCAGAACAACATCTTTGCAAATTTGTGTGCCTTTGATAGAGGTTCCCGTTCCTAGCATTACACCGTAACCCTCTGTTTCACTTAGAGGTAACAAAAGTTTGTCGACAACCTCTTTAGAGATGAAGTTATGAGTTGCTCCGCTGTCAATCAATATGATTATGCTTTCTTGATTAATTTGTCCACGAACCTTTAATGTTCGAGGATTTCCGATTCCAATCATTGTTTGTAAAGTCATCTCTACTTCATTTTCTTGCTGATGGTTCTCTTGATCGGATAGTTCTTGTTCATCATTCAAATCTTGATCATCAATCACTTCTTTCTCTTCTATGTCCATACTTTGCAACTCTTTCTTTTTACATTTATGCCCGGGATAAAAATTTTCTTCACATCTGAAGCACTGGCCTTTCTCCTTTCGACTCTGCATCTCCTAGTCCGTCAATTTCTTGAAAGGGATCTGTATTTCATTTTTGTCACGTCGAAAAGTCGATGAAGAAAGATTCGGATTGACAGAAATTACCTGCAAAGTCGCTCCCGAATTCGCACGATGTAGGTTTTTAGACAAAGAATCGTGAATTTCTCTACAAATTCGTTCGCGAATTGAAATGGCTCGCTTGGCTTCAATTTTTCGCGCAAATTCCATAATTTCCACCAATCCATGTTATGTCCCATTCTTAGTTCAATTTTGATATCTTCATGTAACCCATCGATGAATTTTCCTTTTAAAGATTGTTCGCCTAACGCCAATGTGGATGACAAATCTTCAAAACAAGCCCTGCACTCCTTCATCGTTTCCTTCTTGTTTAAGCGCAAAGAAACGCCGTGAGCAAACCCAACTTCTTATGGAAGAAATCTTGAACCAAGTTCCTACGAAATTTCGCCCAACTCGGATCGGATTTCGCTTATTTTCCCAATTATACCATTTTAGGGCAACGCCTTCCAAACACAAAATTGCACCTTCCAATTTCTCTGATTCCGATAAGCGATTGATCGAAAAATAGCGTTCGACTTGTTGAATCCAATCTTGAAGGATGATCGCCGCCAAATATGGGTACCTCCAACTTCCGTAACCGAAGATCGAAAACCGGCGCCAACGCTCGTTCGAGGTTAGACTCACTTTTTTCTTCCGATTGTATAGCGGTGATCGGCGCTGGATTCTGAAGATTGTCGATTAAAGAAGTCGATTTGCTTTGTTCGTTCTGTAATTGTTTGATCGCTTGTTGAACGCCTGCAGCGATCGCGTCCGAAAGCTTTCTTGCCATAGCCAGATCGATTTCTTCCCGTAAGGCTTCTCGCTGCAAGAATGTTTCCTTTTCGATCACTGTTTGAATTTCGATGACCTTCTGTTCAATTTGCTCCATTCGACTTTCCATTCTCGTAGTCATCTTGTTGTGGACGAAAGGTTTGGTGAAAGAAAATTGGCTTGCTCTATACCAAATGATGGGTTTCAGAGATAGAGAGAGAGAGAGATATAAAGAGAAAGAGATTTAGAAACAATTTTCACAGCCCCTTTATTGATCACTATGCCAAGTAATACAATACACTCAAGACTAATTTCATATCCCAACAAAAGAGTCACTTAGTCTATTTATAGGCTAACTAATATAGCTATTTTACCAACTAGCCCCCAGGTCTGTTAAGTAACAGACACCTTCCTAACGTCTCCGTCGTTGTCATTGGTACACTTTAGTTATCGGTGGCGTATCATCTCAAACAATGTTTTCTTACGACCCTCGCTTAAATAATTTTTCCCAAACAAAACACTATAGGTAGCCTAGTGGTCAAAAGCATAACAAAAATTAAAAGGTTATGAGTTCAATCCTGCGAGTTTTTTTACATCCAAATGTTTTAAAGTCAGACAGTAAGTACCGTGAGAATTGTCAAGATGTGTGCAAGTTGCCTCAGACACTCACAAATATCCAAAAAAAAAATCTCAAACAAAGTTTTTGTTGGTTTAGGTTAATTTTAGTAAAATTGTATTTTGATCTTTTTAATTATTTATTCCGTTTAGGATTAGATTAAATATTATTTTCTATCTTTTCCTTTTATAACTAGGTAGAATATTTTCCTTTTATGATTAGGTTATCTTTTCCATTTTATCATTAGATATTATATTTTCCTTTTATAATTAGGTAATCCTTGTACTCTATATAAATCCATTGTTGGGTTCATTATTAAATGAACAATTTAGAGAATTTGAATTTCCATCTTTCAACATGGTATCAGAGTCTCAAATTTTTCCTTTCGATCCGGGTAAAATTTTTCTCTAGTCCTCCTTCACTTTCTTCTCCATAATCTTTCAACAGTTTTCCTATGGCTATAACCACTCCTCTAAACACCTTTTCCAAACCATTTCGTTCTTCCTCTATTCTCATCTTCCCCATCCAAACATGCCCTAAAAGGTATTTTTTTGAATAAAAAGAACTATAAAACAAGAAAGGAAGAGCCTGTTTACATATCTTCATTTGTGTTGAACTTTAATTTGAAGGAAGTAACTTACTTTTGACTTCATCAAAGAAGTGAATATCGTTTCCTAGATACGAAACCGATGGTGAGCCTGAAGAATAAGTAAACTTTGCACCAGACTTCCAAATCTCACAGCCACGGCCTTCATTTGTAGAACTAACAGCAATGCAATCACAATCATTCATGCAAATATTATCGCATTCAATCATAATTAGGTTCTCAGTTTCTTTGTACTTGGATCCATTGCCCTCCATATAACCAGGCTCCGAAGTAATCCAAATAAGCGAGTTCCTACACTCGGGAAGTTTCTGCTGTTTTTCCCAAACACACCCTATACAGAAAATTCCCCTTTCTAAAGGGGACATGGCAAAGGGATTGTGAACCCAAAGTTCCCTCAGCTTCTAATCTCAACTGAGATTGAATCTTTTTTGGTATGTAGTAAACGAAATAGGTTTCATTCTCATTCGAAACTCGGTTAAAATTAATTTCTTGATCATCCAAGAACTCAAACAAACCCTGTTTCCAATTCCCACTTCTCCAAAATGGGGCTCCCCGAAACAACACCAGTAACTGATTAGTATTGTTTGGATCCATTGCAAGAGTGAAAGCTCCTGATTCAGCAGAACCTTGGCTCCTCCATGACGTTAAAGACCAATTGACGCAGTTTTGTGATTGATACCAAGCTTCATTCCTGGAAGCAAAGTGTCTGTTGGATGATCAAAGCTCTGCCACAACACTCGCCTTACCGACCCATTTGGATTGAGCTCATGCAGTATTAAGTTGCCATCCTCCTGCAGAATGGCGCTACTGCTGGTGGGTTCTTCCACATCAAAGATTGAAAAGGAATAGCCATGTCCAACAATTTTCAAGCTGCCATTGCTGTTGATGGTGAGGCTGATTGACTCGGAGTTGGTGCTCAGAAACGGAGAGTCTCGATTGGCTATCCACACTGGCTTCTTGTAGGGAATGTTGTAGGAGATTCCTAAATAAGTTCCATAAAATCCAAGCACAAAGGTGCCGGTGGCTGCAATTAACTGAGAGCCACTTGCTAATTCTTGGCCTTGGGTAAGTATGTTGGTTTGTGTTGATTGGCTTTGAGAAAACTCTACCAGAAAACACATTGTAGTAAAACAGTAGCACAACAAAAGCTTTCCTGCAATTCCATTACCAATCGTCATTACAAAACTTTCCCTTGTTGATCGAGTTTTCTGAGTGTTTTGCATATTGCCAATACAAAATGTTTTGAATTTGGACTCAAGGGAACTAAAACATGATAAACAATGTATTCAACAATGGCGGTCTTGACTTAAGGATGTTTAGTAAAATAAAAAGAAGTCATTGTGACATTGACCTTTTTGTATACGTCTAAAGATGGATGACCCAGTGTGAAAATTTTCTCATCATTTTTGTATTCATGTTAAGGACAACCCCATCTCCACAATCTACCCGTTGGTATGACATTATTTACTTTCACATAAACTCTCGTAACATTGTTTTCTATTTTAGGAGAAAGATTTCAATCGATGTAGATTTTTTTTGTTTTTTTTTTTTGAAATAGGGGTAACCACACGGTCCACACCCATTCCTAGGCCATGCACTAGGAGACATCGAAGGAATGGAGACACGGGAGATGTCTACAAATTAATGGCACAGGTGAATTCCGAACCTGGAACCGAGAGATATCGATGCAGATGTTGTCACTCACTTATATCCTCATGTCCCATTTATCTAACCAATATGAGATGTTTGTTCCTAACAATCTTCTCCTTCAAACTCCATTCAAATAGTTATTTAGAATTACATGAGTATATTTATATTATAGACCCACACCAGAGCACAAAAAGCTTAACCAAGGACGTGAGGCCCAAAACTTCTTTGTTCATGCCTTGAGGATTCTACTTATATGGCTAAGTCATAGGCACAACATTGATACCAATTTGTTGTGACAAGAATCACGACAAATCTTTATATTGATATGATATTGTTTACTAACCATCATGGAATGGCTTAGTAGTCAAAGAGGATTTTGGGGTGCATAAGGTAAGGACTTCAATCCATTATGGCCACCAACCTAGGAACTAATTTCCTAAAGTTTTCTTGACATCCAAATGTTGTAGGATTAAGCGGTATGTCCTATGATATAAGTCAAGGTGTGCACAAACTGGCCCGAACAGTTATAAATTTAAAAAAGAAATGTTGATTGAAGAAGAATCGTGAAGGTAAAATGCTTTTGAACTTTTGTATAATTTAACCTACAAAATTCTTGAATTTGAGATGACAATATAGTTGCATCACATCTTTGAGATCAGCATGTTGGTATTTAGTCTATTTTCCATAGAGATACTTTGAAATGATCAGTCTCTCGTGAGTAATAGAAAACCAATTGAACAAGTATCAACATCCACATATTTATAAAATATGTCAATCGCTCCTTTTCCTTTTTTTTTTTTTTTTTTTATAATGAAATTGGGGAGGGGACCACAAACCCTTTATCAAGGTTGATGATAGTCATCAAACCTGGGACCGTGGAGTTGAATTGAATTACACCAATTAAGATAATTAACGCGTCACCAACTCTCATCTCAGCTGCTCCCTTTATCACCAAATGGTATGGTCTGAGATGGAATTAAACAAGCTATTTAATACACCTACAAGGGTATGAAAATATTGCTTTGGTAGAATAGTTGACTAACCAAAAGGAGAACAAAATCTACATCTTTTTTGGATGAAATAAAAAAAAACAAACGCATAAAAAATTATGTCTAAAATCGTTAATATCATACCAATGAGAAGAACTCTCGATGATGGATTGCGCAAGGGAATCATCTGGTTGCCCATCTTGGGAATAAGCTGCGAGCATGGAGTTCAAACACACTACATCTCTCTCAGACATTTTATCGAACACCTGTCGTGCACCCTCAACACAGCCGCATTTCGCATACATATCAATTACGGCCGCACCAACAAACAGTTGAGTCTCGAACCCAGAGTCTTACAAAATTTGTTATTTTTTGCGGAGAAAAACTTTGCCTCCTTAGCTAAGGAGGCAAGTCCTCCTTAAAACGGGTATGCAGCACTATTTGGTCCCACAAATTTTTTCTTTGAACAATACTATTTTTAGAATAAATAAAAATTTGTGGCACCAAATAATGACACATATCCCTTTTAAGGAGGGCTTGCCTCCTTAGCTAAGGAGGCAAGTTTTTTTTCTTTTTTGCGAGAATTTTTTACCATTGACTTATTTTTTTAATAGTTTTGTTTTGATATTTCGACATTTTAGTTTTTTTCTTCTTCTTTAGATTCAAATAAACAAAGACTTTAAAATAATTATAAAAAAAAAAAAGAAAATAGGAAAAAGAAAAGCTTATAAAAAGCTTATAAAAAGCTACAAAATTAGCATGAATTCTATATATCAATATTGTATTTACACTTAATAACAAAAAGGAACATATATAATAAATCAAAATTGATACCATTTTGAGGGTCTTCAAAATTGAAATAAGAATCGGAGGGTTGGTAACGTGTTGACTTAATTAATTGGTTGTAATTCAATTTAATTTTACGATCACAAACTCAATCTTAAACATCAATATTTGACTCTAATTTTATTTGAGAGTAGTAATATCTTAAGGTTTGTAGTCTCCCTTCTCCATTTAAATATCAAAAGAAAAAAAAAATTGAAATAAGGAAATTTTTCCTAAAAAAGAAATATTAGGGAGGGGGAAATGGGGATGGGGATCATATTCCCTCTCCCTGTCTTCGTTTATCCGACTAGGAAATCTTTCTCCCCATTCACTCTCTCATTCTTAAAAAATATAATTAAAAAAAAAAAAAACTATGTACAATCTTTATCAAATTCTACTAAACCTATAACCCCTCCTTTCCCACAGATATTTACTCATCTTATCATTCTGTGTGATGGTCATGTGCTCATCCTTCAATCCTATTCTATCCCTCAAACATCATATTAAACTCTTTATCATAAAGAACAAATCATGAATTTATAAAGGACTACCTCTTCAAAAGTATTGGCTTTGCTATCCCTTAATAATACTTTTAAATTAATATTCGTCAAATCATCATTTTATATATATTTTTTGTAATACGTTTTTATATATATATTTGTGTGTCACAATATTATCCTATGAGACTTAGTGTTCAACAATGATTGAAGGAGTAATTAAAGAATTTTGTGTGGGGTTTAATAAATGATTAAAAATGAACATATTTAGTTAATTTTGCTCGAGGGATTCAAAGAGTGATATTTATAATAGAGGGATCAATATTAATGTGGTTTGTCCTCTTTGTGATAAGGGATAGGATCTAATTTGCATATTTAAAAAGATTATAAATTTTCTATTCGAGCTTGGTTGAATATATTTGCTTGGTTTACTGATTTTTAAAAAAATAACTCTCGTACAGGCTGCTATTTTTTTTTTGATATCCGTGATTGTTTGGACCAGCTTGCGATCACCCTCGACTAATGTCACGAGGCGGTACCCTACAACATTTGGATGCCAAGGAAACCCGTAGGAAATTAATCCTAGGTAGGTGGCCACCATGGGGATTGAATCCATCACCTTATGCACCCCAAGGCCATCTTTGACTAATTGAATCACCCCATAATGGTTCTTGTACAGGCTGCTATATTCTAGCGAATGAGGGAAATAATGCGTTGTTCATGATTGGAAAGGAACCCTTATACCTTTTAGTAAAAAACCAAGATTTTAGAACTTATCTGTTAAGTTTTTGGTGAGATTAGCTATCAAAAAAGAACTCAAAGCGAATGAACTGGAACTTGGAAGGTTGTAAAAATTGTTGATCAAGGATTCACTTCAATAAAAGAATCAATTTTAGTTCAGTAACACTCCATTCCCTTGGGGGACTTTTTTTTTTTTTTTAAAGAAATTGAGTGAAAGTGGAAGAATTGAGTGGGCTAAATGTGTGTGCAAATGAATTGAAATCTTGTTTGAATCAAGTTTTATGTAAAAACAGTTGCAAAAAAGACTCATGTTTGAATAAGATCATTGTACTAGATGTTACTGAAAAACCTTGTTGGGATTGGGAGAAAAGTGGTAAGAAAAAAGTTGTTTTGAACTGGGTTGCAATTAGAGATGTTCATTGGTTAGTGGATTCATCAAACTGATTTATCAGTTTATTAATTAAAAAAATAACTAACCATCGGTTAAGTTGGTTAATTCACTTTTTTTTTTATAATTTCTTTTTAACTGAAAAAACATATTTATTATACAGTTTTGAATTAAATTTTAAAAAATTGAATATATCGAACAATTTTTTGAAACATATTTAAGTTTAAATTAATTTTGCAATAATTTAATAAAAAGTTTAAGTAATTACATGAAAAACATTAATATTATATAGAGAAAAATTTACTGAACCGACTGACAAATTTTCGGTTAACTATTTTTTTAATAGACATTGACATATATTTGAAAACGGACTAAACAACCCTAATTTGATTGGTTGAATCGATTTTCGAGAAATGCATAAAACCCCTAGTTGGAATGAGAGTATGGAGTATAGGGTTGGGGAATTTTTTTTTAACATAAACAAACACGAAATAAATTTTACTCAAGCTTCTTTGCCAATCCCTCGATCATAATTAATTGAATGGTAAACAACAATAATTAACCATTTATCAAACTTGGCATAAAATCTTTTATCAAATCTGCTGGGAATATAAACAAAAGAAAAGTAGTCCACATCAGTTAGACAGGAACAGATCATGAATTTATAAAGGAAAACATCTTCATTGGTATTGGGTTTATCATCCCTTAAGAATACCCTTTAGTCAATCCTCTGTCATTATTAACACTAATCACCTAGCCAAACAAATAGTTTTTTCTAGGGTTCAACCGTTAGAGATCGAAGAATTTGAACTCATAACCTTTTAGCTGATGGATACATGCTAACTTCATAGAGCTATTGCTTTTATAACTAAACTATCATCCTAAATATATTGGATACCACGAGTCTCCAAGAGATGACACGGTAGTTGAACACTTGGGTTTTGAGAGGTATGCTCCCTTCAAAATCCCAGGTTCGAGACCTATGAATTACTCCTTCAATATCTTCCGATGTCTGGCCCAGAGACGGGCGTGATTACACTTGTTTCAAAAAAAAAAAAAAAAAAATATATATATATATATATATATATATATATATATATATATATTTGGATACCACGAAATCTATAGTGTAAGTCCTCTAACCTTTTTATTGTACTAAAAAAACTGTAAAGTCTACTGGCTTGTTTTGCCGTTGATGACTAGTTTTGAATATGTTTCCATGTCAAGGAACCTGTAGTACTAATTTGTAAATACCAAAGTTCCTATATTGATCACAATCAAAGTTGCACACATTTATACTTGTAGTTAGAAATAATATCTTCACCAACATCTAACCATTCAAAAAGTATAGTCCAAAACTCACATGTTGCAAAATAATATTCAAAATGTTGCTAGCAATATCCAATGTTTTCTTCACGCTGATCTTGTGTTCTTTTTCTTTTTAATTTATTCTTATCATGGGAAACGTAACATTTCACAGACTGATCTTGTTTGAAGTAAAAACAGAGCCGAACGAGTTCACCTGGCAACCATGACCGAGACAGACATTGAACTCAACGAACCGACTTCAGGCGCGGGTTGTGCAGGTACGAGCGGGACAGCCTCAACTTGTGAGAGCTGTGGGGTTTGAGGAACAAAGAAAGCAGGGTGTTTGGGTGCTGGAAGTTGAGTTGAATCATTGTTGATCATGAAATAAACATCAAGCATTGTGGGTCTGTCCCCTGCTATTTGCTGAACACACAAAAGACTCACATGAATGCACCTTACAGCTTTTAGTTTCTGTTCTGAATCAATGCACAGTTCTGAATCAATCAGCTCTTCTCCTCTTCCATTCACCCACAATTCCCATGCCTGAAATTTATTAGAAAAGTTATGAGAATGCATGTTGAAGATTGATATACGAAATTGAGATTCGATCTAAGTGATAACCCTATAGAGGCACTATTTTGGGCAACATGTTGAAGATTTCACATAAAAAAAGTGCAGAGCCCCCTAGTATTTATAAGATATGAGTTAATCCACTCATTTTCAATGAAGTTTCAAATGAAATCTTATTAGAAGCATGCATTCTGTAATTGGGATTAAAGAAAAACAACCAAATCTTACTTACATATCCTATGAGATTGAGAGGCCGTTCTGCACCATAATTGTTGTAGTTCTTTTTACTTGTTATGATCTCCAACAATAATATTCCAAAACTGTACACGTCTGACTTTATTGAGAAAATGCCCTCCATTGCATATTCCGGTGATATATATCCACTATATATAATGTTGTAAATTCAATATCATAACATGATGTTTATCATGGAAGTATAGACATAGGATTCGAATCACTTACTATGTACCGACAACTCGGCTTGTGTTTGCTTCAGGTTCGGATGGCTTAAAGACTCTAGCCATACCAAAATCTGATATTTTTGCATTCATCTCGTCATCGAGTAAGATGTTGCTTACTTTTAAATCTCGATGAATTATCCGTAGTCTTGAGTAGTTGTGCAGGTAGAGTAGTCCTTGGATTATTCCTTGAACTATGTGTGAACGTTTGACCCAATTTAATATTAACTTTTTCTCCGAGTCTACATTAACGAAAAAGATGAAGTATAAAATCAATTCATAATAAAAGGAGTAGTCCACGTATAGTATGAATGTTAGGAAGTAAATTTGAATAAGAATAAAAGAGAAGCAGTAAAAGAAATGTAAATGACTAACCAAAGAGGAAGGAGTCAAGGCTTTTGTTGGGCATATACTCATACACCAACAATTTCTCTTCTTTATAAATGCAATAACCAATGAGCCTAACCAAATTTGTGTGTTGAAGTTTGGCAATCAAAATAGTCTCATTCTTGAACTCCTCCAATCCTTGTCCAGAACTCTTTGACAATCTTTTAATGGCTACTTCTTGGCCATCACCCAAAGTTCCCTGCATATAATAATAATTGCAAGCAAACATATAATAATAAGAGAACAAAACTTTTAATCTTATAGTAAGTTCACATAACAAAGAAAAAATACCTTATAAACAGGTCCAAAACCACCTTTTCCAAGCTTAGATTCATCTGCAAAATTATTTGTGGCAGAAACTATGGTTTCAAAGTCGAAAAACTGGAGTTCAGGGTTCTTTTTTCCATCTCTTATTTGTCTAATCATTATTCCTAAGATGTTAAACCCTTCTGATATGGCTTTCATCCCGCATACAAAACTTTTCTTCAGTTTCTTCATAACTGTGGATTAAAACAAAAACAACATTTTCAATTCTTCAATTCGTAGAAATATATTAAAAAAATAAAACAACAACTGTATTGATTTACCTTTGAGCATTTGTGCTTTCCATTTGAAGTAGATTATAAAACATAGTAAGAAAAAGATTGCAGGTACTGTTAGACCAATCGTAACTTCCATCCACACCTTTCTTTTCCCTGCACCAAACAGTTTAACCAACTGTGAGGCCAACCCTGAACTTTTTCATATTTGTTTTTCTCGGGTTTATATTGTTAGGATCTCACAAATGTCCTACATTGGAAAGTGGGAGAGTCCAACATCAATATAAAAGAGATGTGGGTTACTCCTCATTACCAATTGGTTTTGAGGTGGAACCCCATATTCTCTAATATATATGTATGCACACGAACATTAATTTTAATTTTCGTCCATTTATCAACATCAAAAGGTGTTTTTTTTTACCTGCTTTTTGAAAAAAAATAAAAAAAAGAGGTTATATTGGAAAAAAGCAATGTGGTTGTCTCTCTTGGTTTTAGAGAGGCGCCCTCTCTGGGCTCCATGAAGGCCTTGTCGAAGACTTTCTAGTGAGCGTTGAGGGCACCATTTGGTGCGTTTTTTTTTACAATAGAAAACATAAAACAAGAAAAGAATAGCCTAAAACAAAACATGCCAATCCACAGATCTTCATTTGTTTGAACTTTAATTTGAAGGAACCAACTTACTTGTGCCTTCATAAAAGAAGTCGTTATGGTAATCGTTGGTCAAATACCAAACTTGTTGTTGACCTTCGTACTCGGAAGGAGTGAACTTTGCACCAGACTTCCAAATCTCGCAGCCGGTGCCATCGTCATTCGTAGAACTAATAGCGATGCAATCACAATCATAAATGCAAATATATTGGCATTCAAACATAGTTAGGTTCTCAGTTTCTTTGTTCTTGTATCCATTGCCCTTCATATAACCATACATCTGAGAAGGCCAATCAAACGAAGACGAATTCCTACACTTGGGAATTTTCTGCTGCTCTTCCCAAACACACCCTTTTTTTGAATCATCAACCTCACTTCTAAAGAGCTCATTACAAATGTAGTACGCTACCTGATTGTTCACTTTGAAAATGCCATCATCTTGTAATCTAAACTGAGGTAGAACCTCATTTGGTCTGTAGTAACCGCCTTTAGCCGAACTGGCAAGGGTTTGAGGTTGATAGAAATTCGGGATGTAGTATATGAAATAGGTTTCATTCTCATTCGAAACTCGGTTAAAATTGATTTCTTGATCATCCAAGAACTCAAACAAACCCTGTTTCCAATTCCCACTTCTCCAAAACGGGGCTCCCCGAATCATTACGTGTAACTGATATGTATTGTTTGGATCCATTGCAAGAGTAAAAGCTCCTGGTTCAGCAGAAACCTCACTCCTCCATGATGTTAAAGACCAACTGGACCCAGCTTTGTGATTGATACCAAGTTTCATTCCTGGAAGCAAAGTGTCTGTTGGATGATCAAAACTCTGCCACAACACTCGCTTTACCGACCCATTCGGGTTGAGCTCACGCAGTATTAAGTTGCCGTCCTCCTGCAGAATGGCGCTACTGCTGGTGGGTTCTTCCACATCAAAGATTGAAAAGGAATAGCCATGTCCAACAATTTTCAAGCTGCCATTGCGGTTGATGGTGAGGCTGATCGACTCGGAGTTGGTGCTTGGAAACGGAGAGTCTCGATTGGCTATCCACACTGGCTTCTCGTCACGAGTGTTGTAGGAGATTCCTAAATAAGTGTCATCAAAAAATTCAAGCACAAAGGTGCCAGCGGGTGAAATTAACTGAGACCCACTTGTAAATTCTTGGCCTTGTGCAAGTACGTTGGCTTGTGTCAACTGGCTCTGTGAAAACTCTACCAGCAAAAGCAATGTAGTAAAGCAGTAGCACAACAAAAGCTTTCCTGCAGTTCCATTACCAATCGCCATTACCAAAATTTCCCTCGGGTTTGAGGAAGTTCACAAGATGAAAGGCTAAATACCATTCGGTACAATGTTTCTTTTTTGTATGGCAGTCAAAGACTGAAACATCAATTTGTTTTTATCCACATACAAAAATAATAATAATTTCTTAAAAAATAGTCGTTGGTGTGTTAGTGTAAAGTTAACCAACAGACAAAAATAATATTTTTTTCTTAGAACTTTCTCAACTCTACATCATAACCAACATGCTAATATGCCAACAAGAGCAATTGCTCAACAATATTAATGTATACCTAATGAACTAAAAGGTCATGGATTCGATCCCCACCATGTTGTCAAACTAAAAAAATACATGCTAATATTAAATAATTCCATTACAAATGGCCATTGCCAAATTTCCCCTTGTTGACTGAGTTTTCAGTGTATTTTGCATATTGTGAATAGAAAATGTTTTGAACTTGGACTCGGGGGAACAATTCAACAACGCGGTCTTGACTTGAGGACGTTTAATAAATGAAAAAGAAGCCACTGTGACATTGGCTTATTGTATACGTCTAAAGATGGATGGCCCACGACAATTCAGTGTGAAATTTTTCTCATCATCTTCATAAGGATGGCAACCCCTGATTGTTTCATATTCAACAAGAAAAAAAAAAAGAGATGACAATCCTATCTGAATCTCCACATTTATATCATATCGTCCACTTTGGATATACACCCCTATAGCTTTGTTTCACCCAAAAGACCTCATATCAATGGAGATGATCTTCATTACTTATATATCAATGATTTTCCCTTCATCTAACCAATGTGGGACAACTTTGTTTGTATCTCAACAATCCTCCGCTCAAACAAAGTTCCACCGAGCCTCTCCGTGGGCTCATCTTCTGTGTTCGGCACCCGTGGATTCAACCCTCCCCTAGAAAGAGTGAGTCTCCCCTCAAATAGTCAATCTATTTAGGTGACTTTCATACCAACTCCTTTTCTCTCGAGAGCACATCATTGGTCCGATAGAAAAAATTTTTGCGACGACTATTATATTTGACTAACTCTTCTTCTTCTAAGAGTACACCGGCCACCGCTAGTCAATTTTTCTAGTCGTAATCATACCAAACTCCTCTTCTCTTGAGAGTACACCGTCAATCTGGAAAAGCTACTACAAACTTTCGTCTCTGGACTCCAAGCGTCTTTATCCTACACCAAGGTGATCTATCGACATGGTTAAATTAGGGGTATGACTTTGATAGCAATTGATAAGGATGACAACTCTACCTGAATCTCCACATTGATATGATATTGTCCACTTCGAGTATACATCCTCATGGCTTTTTTTTTTTGTTTCACCCAAAGCGGATAATATCATGCCATGGCCCTAACATTAATAGGTGAGATAGAACCCCACACTATCTAATACATTTAAAAGGTACACAAATTCTATGAGGTATTTGGATGAAGCATTAGTTCAAGAAGTTATTTTGAGTAATTAGAAACTGAAAATTGTAGCCAAAAACTCGTTTGGATGTGGATTTTTTTTTTGAGTAATTAAAAGGTACACAAATTCTAGGAGGTATTTGTTTGAATGTGGATTACAAATGAGTAGTTTTTTTGAGTAGTTAAAAAGGAATATTAAAAATGAGCTGTTAAAAATGAGTTGAGTAGAGAAATGAATAATTACAAATGAGAAGTTATTTTTTATAATAAAAATGAGGAGTTGTTTTGAGCAGTTACAATAACTTCTTAGGATGTGGTTTTTTTAGGGGTAGACAACATCTACATGTCTACCTTTTTTTATATTTGTTACTCATCGGGTCAGCTTGCACTCACCTTGCTACAAAATTTAGATGTCAAGGAAACTTGTAGAAAATTAATTAGTAGGTAGGTGGCTTCATAGATTGAACTCATTACTTTTTAGTTTCCAAGACTCTCTTGACCATTATATGTTACTTCACGATGATTATCTACCTACCTACTTTTGGATGTAACAAAAAATAAAGTCATAAGAATTTATATTTTAAGTTAGAATATCATACTAATGAGAAGATCTCTCGATGATAGATTGTGAATAAACTGCAAGCATGGAGTTCCAACACACTACATCTTTCTCCGACATTTTATCGAACACCTGTTGTGCACTCTCAACACGGCCACATTTAGCATACATATCAATTAGAGCACAAATAGGAAGGTAAAAATTTTTGGGCACGAACTCGTAATCTTCCATGTCGTAGTAAAAACTCAAATCGAATGAATTGGAACTTGGAAGGTTGCAAAATTTGTTGTTCAAGGATTCACTTTGATAAAAGAATCAATTTTAGTTCAGTAACACTCCATTCCCTTGGGGGACTCTTTTTTTTCTTTTTAAGAAATGGAGTGAAAGTGGAAGAATTGAGTGAGCTAAATGTGTGTGGAAATGAACTGAAATCTTGTTTGAATAAAGTTTTATGTAAAAACAGTTGCAAAAAAATACTTTTGTTTGAATAAGATCATTGTACTAGATGTTACTCAAAAACCTTTTTGGGATTGGGAGGAAAGTGGTAGGAAAAAAGTTGTTTTGAATCGAGTTGCAATTAGAGATGTTCATTGGTCAGTGACTCATCAAACTGATTTATCAGTTTGTTAACAAATTAACTAATCATCGGTTAAGTTGGTTAATTCACTTTTTTTATATATATTTTTTCTTTTTAACTAAAAAACATATTTATTATACAATTTTGAATTAAATTTTAAAAAATTGTATATATCGAACAATTTTTTGAAACATATTTACGTTTAAATCAATTTTGCAATAATTTAATAAAAATTTTAAGTAATTATATGAAAAAAAATTAATATTATATAGAGAAAAATTTAATGAACTGACCTACTTAATTGACAAATTTTCGGTTAACTATTTTTATAATCGACATTGACATATACTTGAAAACGGACTAAACACCCCTAATTTGATAGGTCGAATCGATTTTCGAAAAATGCATAAACCCCTAGTTGGAATGAGAGATTGGAGTATAGGATTGGGGAAAAAAATTTCTAACCTAAACAAACATGAAATAATTTGTACTCACTTTTCTTCGCCAATCCTTCAAACATAATTAATTGAATGGTAAACAACAATCGTTAACAATTTATCAAAATATAAACAAAAGAAGGTAATCAGGGAACAAATCATGAATTTATAAAGGAAAACATCTTCATTGGTATTGGCTTTATCGTCCCTTAAGTCCCTTTAGTTAATACTCCATCATTATTAACACCAATCACCAAGCCAAACAAATAGTTTTTTCTATGGTTCGACCGTTGGAGATAGAAGGATTTGAACTCATAGCCTTTTAGTTGATGGATACATGCAAACTCCTGTCGAGCTAAATATATTGGATACCACGAGATCTATTAGTTTAAGTTCTCCAACCCTTTATTGTACTAAAAACAATCGTAAAATCTACCGGCTTAATTTGCCATTGATAACTAATTTCGAATAAGTTTTCATGTCAAGGAACCTGTAATACTAATGTGTAAATACCAAAGCTCCAAAGAAGATTAACGAATATTATATATATATATATATAGATCACGATCAAAGTTGCACACAATTATACATGTAGTTATAATTAATATCTTCGTCAACATCTAACCATTCAAAAGTATAGTCCAAACCTCGCATGTTTCAAAATAATATTCAAACTGTTGCTAGCAATATCCAATGTCTTCTTCACACTGATCTTGTTTGAAGTAAAAAAACAGAGCCGTAATGGGTTCACCTGGCAACCATGACCGAGACAGACATTGTACTCAACGAACCGATTTCAGTCACAGGTTTTGCAGGTACGAGCGGGACAGCCTCGACGACTTGTGAGAGCTGTGGTGTTTGAGGAACAAAAAAAGCAGGGTGTTTGGGAGATGGAAGTTGAGTTGAATCATTGTTGATCATGAAATAAACATCAAGCATTGTGGGTCTGTCCCCTGCTATTTGCTGAACACACAAAAGACTCACATGAATGCACCTTACAGCTTTTAGTTTCTGTTCTGAATCAATGCACAATTCTGAATCAATTAGTTCCTCTCCTCTTCCACTCAGCCACAGTTCCCATGCCTGAAATTCATTTTCATTATACTTTTATATGCATTATTGTAGGCCAGTTGTTACGTGAAAATAATTGAGATGCGTGTAAATGGATTAAAGAGAAACAACCAGTTCTAACTTACATATCCTATGAGATTCAGGGGCCGCTCTGTGCCATAATTGTTGTAGTTCTTTTTACTTGTTATGATCTCCAACAACAATATTCCAAAACTGTACACGTCTGACTTTATTGAGAAAATGCCTTCCATTGCATATTCCGGTGATATATACCCACTATATATAAAGTTGTAAGATCAGTTATATGAAATAAATAATATCACCATGGAAGTATAGACATAGGATTTGATTCGCTTACTATGTACCGACAACTCGGCTTGTGTTTGCTTCAGGTTCGGATGGCTTAAAGACTCTAGCCATACCAAAATCTCATATTTTTGCATTCATCTCGTCATCGAGTAAGATGTTGCTTACTTTTAAATCTCGATGAATTATCCGTAGTCTTGAGTAGTTGTGCAGGTAGAGTAGTCCTTGGACTATTCCGTGAACTATGTGGAAGCGTTTGTTCCAATCTAATATTAATTTTTTCTCCGAGTCTACATTCACGAAAAAGATAAAAGTAAAATCAATTTAAAATGAAAAAAGTAAATTACCTTTTATTCTCTCGTGAATGTTGAATAAGAATAAAAGAGAAGTAGTAAAAGAAATGTAAATGACTAACCAAAGAGGAAGGAGTCAAGGCTTTTGTTGGGCATATACTCATACACCAACAATTTCTCTTCTTTATAAATGCAATAACCAATGAGCCTAACCAAATTTGTGTGTTGAAGTTTGGCAATCAAAATAGTCTCATTCTTGAACTCCTCCAATCCTTGTCCAGAACTCTTTGACAATCTCTTAATGGCTACTTCTTGGCCATCACCCAAAGTTCCCTGCAAATAGTTGCAACCAAACAAAATAATAAGGGATTAAATCTTTAAATCTTATAGTGATTTAACCTATTGGTTGGGTGGTTTGGAGTTGGGTTGGGTTCGATTTGAAACCCAACCGGGCGGGTTTGGTTGGTCGTTATCCAGTCGATTGATTCCAAGGTAGGATTCCACTCTAGAATAAATTTCCCACAAATTTACCAAACATTGTAAACTTGTAATCATAGATTCTGAAGAATTTGATTACAGCTCCAGATTATGAGGAATTCAATTCCAAACCAACGAACCAAATGCCTCCAAAATGTCATTTCATCATGCTTTATACAAAACAAAAAAAAGTACCTTATAAACAGGTCCAAAACCACCTTTTCCAAGCTTATGTTCATCTGCAAAATTATTTGTGGCAGAAACTATGGTGTCGAAGTGGAAAAACTGGAGTTCAGGGTTCTTTTTCCCATCTCTTATCTGTCTAATCATTATTCCTAAAATGTTAAACCCTTCTGATATAGCTCTCATCCCGCATACAAAACTTTTCTTCATTTTCCTCATGACTGTGGGAAACAAAAAGAACATTTTCAGTTCAATTCATAGAAATATATTAAAACAAAGAGTCCTTTTTTTTTTTTACCTTTGAGTGTTTTGGTTTTCCATTTGATGTAGATTATAAAACACAGTAGGAACAAGGTTGCAGGCACTGTTAGACCAATAGTAACTTTCATCCGCACCTTTATTTCCCCTGTACCTACAAGTTTGAGTAACTGTGAGGCCAACCTTGAACTTTTTCATGTTTGTTTTTCCCTGCCTTTTATGATACACACATTCTCATTCATTTTTAATTTCCATCCATCTATCAATATAATGGGTTCATGGATAAGGAGAAGTTGAGGGAAGGGATGTAGGATAAAATTTACCTCATGTTTGTTTAGTCTTTAGTGTAGAAAAAACTTCTCCTAAACCCTCCCTTCAAACAGCCTTTCTGAAAAAATAATTTTTTTACATTCACTCCTCCAAACAAACTATCTCTGATGGGTTTCAGAGATAATCAGAGATAGAAAGAGAGATATAGAGAGAAAGAGATTTAGAAACAATTTTCACAGCCCCTTTATTGATCACTATGCCAAGTAATACAATACACTCAAGACTAATTTCATATCCCAACAAAAGAGTCACTTAGTCTATTTATAGGCTAACTAATATAGATATTTTACCAACTAGTCCCTAGGTCTGTTAAGTAACATACACCTTCCTAACATCTCCGTCGTTGTCGTTGGTACACTTTAGTTATCGATGGCGTATCACTACCCGACCCCCAAAGTTTCACCTTGTCCACAAGGTGAAAAGAAGGAAATTGACCAATCATCCAATCCATGTCCTCCCACGAAGCATCAACCGCATCAGTCCCTTTCCACTTGATGACTTCAAACTTTTGCTCCGTAGCATTGCGTTGGCGAACTCCCAATAATGTCTCTGGTTCCAATACCCAAGAGTAATCTTCCCCCACCACCTTGGGAAAAGGAACCACTGATAACGTGTTGCTTTGTGCTGGTTTGAGCTGCGAAACATGGATTACCGGATGAATACGTACATCATCAAGTAATATTAATCTACATGCCACGGTGCCAACTAGTTCTGCAATTTGATATGGACCGACATACCGAGGTGCGAGTTTGGCATTAATGCTTTGGAACAAACTACCTTGTCGGTACGGTTTTAAGCGTAAGTATGCCCAATCTCCCACCTTGTAGGTTACTTCTCGTCGTTTCCCATTAGCTATTTCTTGCGTATACTGTTGGGCATGCTGCAGGTTGGATTTTATTTTTGAAAGCTGAATGTCTCTGCTGATCAAAGATTGATCTACCGTTGCTACTGGTGTATTGTGACCTTCATACGTCAATAAAGGAGGTGGTGCTCGACCATACACGATCTCAAATGGGGATGTTTTAAGGCCGGAGTGGAAGGATGTGTTGTAACTGTATTCAGCCCACGGCAGCCACTGAACCCAAGTGCGCGGACAGTTCATCACATAGCAACGTAAGTAGGTCTCCATTCCTCGATTAACAACTTCCGTTTGACCATCCGTTTGAGGATGATAGGCTGTGCTAAATTTGAGTTTTGTACCTTGTGCTTTAAACAAGGCTGACCAAAACAAGCTTGTGAATACGGGATCGCGATCAGAAACAATGCTTCTAGGAATACCGTGAAGTTTGACAACTTCCTTAATAAAAATGTCAGCCAATAATGGAGTCGAGCAAGGTGAACGTAATGGTATATAATGGGCATATTTCGATAACCGATCTACGACAACAAATATGGTTGAATAACCCTCTGATTTAGGTAGACCTGTGACAAAATCCATGCTAATATCTTCCCACACCCGTTCTGGAATAGGTAAAGGTTGGAGAAGTCCTGCTGGCGACAAAGCTAAATACTTTGCTTGTTGACATACTGCACAAGCGCCGACAAAATTCCTTATGGTGTTAACCATACCTTGCCAATAGAATTCCCGCTTAATACGTTGAAGGGGTTCGTAACACACCCCCATGTCCAGCGACCGGAGATGAATGAAATGTTTCCAGTATCAATGGTATAGTTGGTGAAGATGCGGGCAGTATCGTCTTGCCCTTAAAGCACAAAAGCCCATTCTTCAAAGTGTAACCTTTTGGTCCCTCTGAGTTAGTCATAAGCTTGGTTTTTATGGAGTTAAGTCCAGAATCTTCATTTTGTTGTTGTATGATAAATTGTGTGTTTATCCCTTATATCCAAGTCATGGCAACTAATTCAATCTCCGGAATTCGAGAGAGAGCGTCAGCTACACGATTCTCTGTACCTGGCTTATATAATATTTCAAAGTCATACCCAAGAAGCTTCGTTAACCACTTTTGGTATTCTCCAGATATCAACCTCAGGTCAAGTATAAACTTCAAGCTTCGCTGGTCGGTTTTGACTATGAAATGGCGGCCCATCAAATATGGTCTCCATTTTTGAATTGTCATGACAATTGCAATCAATTCACGTTCATATACTGCCTTATTGCGGTGAACTTGAGGTAGAGCGTAACTAAAATAAGCTATTGGCTTATTTCCTGCATAAGCACTGCTCCGACTCCAACCCTAGATGCGTCTGCTTCTACAATGAAAGTTTTAGTGAAGTCGGGTAGTCTCAAGACTGGTAATTCAGTCATGGCCATCTTTAATTGTTCGAAGGCTGCGGTTGCTTCAGTATTCCATTGAAAACAATCTTTTCTCAATTGTTGTGTAAGAGGGAAAGCTATTGTCCTATAATTTTGAACAAATTTCATGTAGTATCATGTCAGTCCAAGGAATCCCCTTAATTGTTTCAATGTGTTTGGAACAGGCCATTTCTTGATTGCTTCTACCTTAGAATCATCAGCGGATACCCCATTCTTGGAGATAATATGTCCCAAATAATCTATTTGAGAGAGAGCAAAGTAACATTTTTTTTATTAGCCACAAGTTGATGTGCTCTGAGTGTTGATAATATGATATCAAGATGTTTCACATGTTCGTCAAGGTTACGGCTGTAGACTAGAATGTCGTCAAAGAACACTAGTGCAAACTTCCGTAAGTAAGGTCGTAGTATATCATTCATTAGAGCCTGGAATGTGGATGGAGCATTACGAAGTCCAAACGGCATAACCAAGAACTCATAATGACCTGTATGTGTTCGAAATGTTGTTTTAGCAACATCCTCATGATGTATTCGTATCTGGTGATATCCTGACTTGAGATCTATTTTGGAGAACCATTCCGAACCAGACAATTCATCAAGTAGTTCATCAACAACCGGTATTGGATATTTGTTGGGAATAGTTGCCTTGTTCAATGCCCAATAATCTACACAAAATCTCCAACTACCATCCTTCTTTCTAACAAGTAAGACTGGGCTAGAAAAGGAACTTATACTTGGACGAATAGTTCCGCTTAATAGCATATCACGAATCATATTTTCTATTTCATCTTTTTTATATTGAGAATAACGATAAGGCCGTACATTTACTGCTCCTACATTAGGAACCAGCTCTATCTTGTGGTCTCGGTCCCGTTTGGGTGGTAGTTCACCAATGGAATCAAAGATCTGTTTGTGTTTTGATAACACATCACCAATACTTGTTGGTAGATGTTTGAAATTGGTACAGTGTTCTTCAGCATCATGGTTCATCACATTCAGTTCAACCAAGAATCCGTGATTATCTAATTTCAAGGTTTTAATCAAGGATGTAAGAGATACCTGGTTTCGTACAAGTGATGGGTCTCCTTCAAGTAACACTTCAGATTTTCCCAATTTGAATCTCATCTCCAAATGTTGATGATCAGTTTGAACTACTCCCAAAGTGGATAACCATTGTACTCCAAGTACTACATCAGCGCTACCAAGAGTCATAGGCAAGAAGTCTTGAATGATGGTGATATCTCCTATTTGCAGAACAACATCTTTGCAAATTTGTGTGCCTTTGATAGAGGTTCCCGTTCCTAGCATTACACCGTAACCCTCTGTTTCACTTAGAGGTAACAAAAGTTTGTCGACAACCTCTTTAGAGATGAAGTTATGAGTTGCTCCATTTGTCAATCAATATGATTATGCTTTCTTGATTAATTTGTCCACGAACCTTTAATGTTCGAGGATTTCCGATTCCAATCATTGTTTGTAAAGTCATCTCTACTTCATTTTCTTGCTGATGGTTCTCTTGATCGGATAGTTCTTGTTCATCATCCGAATCTTGATCATCAATCACTTCTTTCTCTTCTATGTCCATACTTTGCAACTCTTTCTTTTTACATTTATGCCTGGGATAAAAATTTTCTTCACATCTGAAGCACTGGCCTTTCTCCTTTCGACTCTGCATCTCCTAGTCCGCCAATTTCTTGAAAGGATCTGTATTTCATTTTTGTCATGTCGAAAAGTCGATGAAGAACGATTCGGATTGACAGAAATTACCCGCAAAGTCGTTCCTGACCAGTACGATGTAGGTTTTTGAGACAAAGAATCGGTGAATTTCCTCTACAAATTCGTTCACGAATTGAAATGGCTTGTTTGGCTTCAATTTTCTACGCAAATTCCATAATTTCCACCAATCCATGTTGCGGTCCCATTCTTAGTTCAATTTTAATATCTTCATGTAACCCATCGATGAATTTTCCTTCTAAAGATTGTTCGTCTAACGTCAATGTGGATGACAAATCTTCAAAACAAGCCCGCTACTCCTTCATTGTTCCTTCTTGTTTAAGCGCAAAGAAACGCTCGTGAGCAAACCCAACTTCTTATGGAAGAAATCTTCGAACCAAGTTCCTACGAAATTCTGCCCAACTCGGGATCGGATTTCGCTTATTTTCCCAATTATACCATTTTAGGGCAACGCCTTCCAAACACAAAATTGCACCTTCCAATTTCTCTGATTCCGATAAGCGATTGATCGAAAAATAGCGTTCGACTTGTTGAATCCAATCTTGAAGGATGATCGCTGCCAAATACGGGTACCTCCAACTTCCATAACCGAAGATCGAAAACTGGCGCCAACGCTCGTTCGAGGTTAGACTCACTTTTTTCTTCCGATTGTATAGCGGTGATCGGCGCTGGATTCTGAAGATTGTCGATTAAAGAAGTCGATTTGCTTTGTTCGTTCTGTAATTGTTTGATCGCTTGTTGAACGCCTGCAGCGATCGCGTCCGAAAGCTTTCTTGCCATAGCCAGATCGATTTCTTCCCGTAAGGCTTCTCGCTGCAAGAATGTTTCCTTTTCGATCACTGTTTGAATTTCGATGACCTTCTGTTCAATTTGCTCCATTCGACTTTCCATTCTCGTAGTCATCTTGTTGTGGACGAAAGGTTTGGTGAAAGAAAATTGGCTTGCTCTATACCAAATGATGGGTTTCAGAGATAGAGAGAGAGAGAGAGATATAGAGAGAAAGAGATTTAGAAACAATTTTCACAGCCCCTTTATTGATCACTATGCCAAGTAATACAATACACTCAAGACTAATTTCATATCCCAACAAAAGAGGCACTTAGTCTATTTATAGGCTAACTAATATAGCTATTTTACCAACTAGCCCCCAGGTCTGTTAAGTAACAGACACCTTCCTAACGTCTCCGTCGTTGTCATTGGTACACTTTAGTTATCGGTGGCGTATCATCTCAAACAATGTTTTCTTACGACCCCTCATTTAAATAATTTTTCCCAAACAAAACACTATAGGTAGCCTAGTGGTCAAAAGCATAACAAAAAATTAAAAGGTTGTGAGTTCAATCCTGCGAGTTTTTTTGACATCCAAATGTTTTAAAGTCAGACAGTAAGTACTGTGAGAATTGTCAAGATGTGTGCAAGTTGCCTCAGACACTCACAAATATCCAAAAAAAAAATCTCAAACAAAGTTTTTGTTGGTTTAGGTTAATTTTAGTAAAATTGTATTTTGATCTTTTTAATTATTTATTCCGTTTAGGATTAGATTAAATATTATTTTCTATCTTTTCCTTTTATAACTAGAGTATTTATCCTAGGTAGCAGATTTTGCTACTTGTATTACATTTGCAGCATTTTTTTAAAAATATTTACATGTATAGCAGAATTTTGGGCATTAATTTTTATTTTCAAAATTACCCTTTCCCTCATCTTCTACATGTTCGGTATTCTTCAATATCCAGATCTTCAAACCTCCAATTCCAATTTGTTTCGACAGTTTCTATCACCAATACATAGGTCTCCAAAATTTCTGCTTCAGATTCTATCACCAATATAGCTTCAGCTTGGTATTTTTGCTTCAGATTTCACAAAATTTCTTCAGATTTCACAGAACTCTGCCCCGATTATTTTCCAATTTTGCTTCAGCTTCAATCGATTCCACATACCTCCGGCGATTTTGACTTCGGATTTTGCCGATAATTCTCTTTCCACTTTTGGCAACTTCAATCGATTTCACTTGGCGAATTTCATAGCCAATTTCTGATCTCTGACAAAGTTCACTCGACAAATTGAACCGATTTCGCAGACTTGAGCATAGTTCCAAAGAAAGTTCATCGGAAATTCATCTTTTCTCCTAATTCTTCTTTCACTCTGTTTTGAAGGTATTGATTGAATCTCTTCTTCTTTCACTCTGCTTAGGCAGACTTGAGCATAGTTCCAAAGAAAGTTCATCGGAAATTCATCTCTTCTCTTAATTCTTTTTTCACTCTGTTTTGAAGGTATTGTATCACTTAAGCACAAGACTTCTATCACTTAGGCATAAGATGTTTATCACCAATACATAGATATTCTATCACTGAGACAGAAGACTTCTATCACTTAGGCATAAGTTGTCTATCACCTATACCTAAGCCTTCTATCACCAATGTATATAGGTCTTCTATCACTTAAGCATAAGGCTTCTATCACTTAGGCATAAGCTGTCTATCACCAATACATAGATATTCTATCACTTAGGCATAAGTTGTGATCTATCACCTATACCTAAGCCTTCTATCACCAATATATAGACTTTCTATCACTTAAGCATAAGGCTTCTATCACTTAGCCATAAGCTGTCTATCACCAATATATAGAGATTCTATCACTTCGGCATAAGACTTCTATAACTTAGGCATAAGTTTGATCTATCACCTATACTTAAGCCTTCTATCACTTAGCATAAGGCTTCTATCACCTATGAATAAGCCTTCTATCACCTTTATTGAATGAAATTGTTATAATTGTTATTGATTGAATGAATTGGTATTGCTTGACTATGTGATATAATGTTTCTACATAACCGATAGAATGTCTATATATGTTATGACAAACTTTAGTTATATTGTTTGAAGTCAATAATGGTACAAAACATCCATTAGTGGTTGATGTTAAGGACTTTTATTTAGAGGGGACATCTAGTAGTGTTGTTAGCAATTCACTTAGGTATAAACTTTCTATCACCCATGGATAAACCTTCTATCACCGATGCATAAGCCTTCTATCACCTATGCATAAAACTTCTATCACTTAGGCATAACTACCTTCTATCACATATTCCTAAGTCTTCTATCACTTAGACATAAACTTTCTATCACCTATGGATAAACCTTCTATCACCTATGCATAAGCCTTCTATCACCTATGCATAAGCCTTCTATCACCTATGCATAAAACTTCTATCACCTATGCATAAGTCTTCTATCACTTAGGCATAACTACCTTCTATCACCTATGCATAAGCCTTCTATCACTTAGGTATAAACTTTCTATCACCTATGGATAAACATTCTATCACCAATGCATAAGCCTTCTATCACCTATGCATAAAACTTCTATCACCTATGCATAAGTCTTCTATCACTTAGGCATAACTACCTTCTATCACTTAGGCATAACTACCTTTTATCACCTATGCATAAGTCTTCTATCACTTAGGTATAAACTTTCTATCACCCATGGATAAACTTTCTATCACCGATGCATAAGCCTTCTATCACCTATGCATAAAACTTCTATCATTTAGGCATAACTACCTTCTATCACCTATGCCTAAGTCTTCTATCACTTAGGCATAAAATTTCTATCACCTATGGATAAACCTTCTATCACCTATGCATAAGCCTTCTATCACTAGGCCCGTTTATTTCTTCGTGGGCTTTTCCGTCATTTCACCAGGCCCGTTTGTAAAATCTGCTATAAAAGAATTACTTTTGAAAATCTGCTATCCATAGAATTATTTTGGTCCATTTTGCTATACATGAAAAAGCCCCTTATAACTAGGTAGAATATTTTCCTTTTATGATTAGGTTATCTTTTCCATTTTATCATTAGATATTATATTTTCCTTTTATAATTAGGTAATCCTTGTACTCTATATAAATCCATTGTTGGGTTCATTATTAAATGAACAATTTAGAGAATTTGAATTTCCATCTTTCAACATGGTATCAGAGTCTCAAATTTTTCCTTTCGATCCGGGTAAAATTTTTCTCTAGTCCTCCTTCACTTTCTTCTCCATAATCTTTCAACAGTTTTCCTATGGCTATAACCACTCCTCTAAACACCTTTTCCAAACCATTTCGTTCTTCCTCTATTCTCATCTTCCCCATCCAAACATGCCCTAAAAGGTATTTTTTTGAATAAAAAGAACTATAAAACAAGAAAGGAAGAGCCTGTTTACATATCTTCATTTGTGTTGAACTTTAATTTGAAGGAAGTAACTTACTTTTGACTTCATCAAAGAAGTGAATATCGTTTCCTAGATACGAAACCGATGGTGAGCCTGAAGAATAAGTAAACTTTGCACCAGACTTCCAAATCTCACAGCCACGGCCTTCATTTGTAGAACTAACAGCAATGCAATCACAATCATTCATGCAAATATTATCGCATTCAATCATAATTAGGTTCTCAGTTTCTTTGTACTTGGATCCATTGCCCTCCATATAACCAGGCTCCGAAGTAATCCAAATAAGCGAGTTCCTACACTCGGGAAGTTTCTGCTGTTTTTCCCAAACACACCCTATACCGTAAAATTCCCCCTTTCTAAAGGGGACATGGCAAAGGGATTGTGAACCCAAAGTTCCCTCAGCTTCTAATCTCAACTGAGATTGAATCTTTTTTGGTATGTAGTAAACGAAATAGGTTTCATTCTCATTCGAAACTCGGTTAAAATTAATTTCTTGATCATCCAAGAACTCAAACAAACCCTGTTTCCAATTCCCACTTCTCCAAAATGGGGCTCCCCGAAACAACACCAGTAACTGATTAGTATTGTTTGGATCCATTGCAAGAGTGAAAGCTCCTGATTCAGCAGAACCTTGGCTCCTCCATGACGTTAAAGACCAATTGGACGCAGTTTTGTGATTGATACCAAGCTTCATTCCTGGAAGCAAAGTGTCTGTTGGATGATCAAAGCTCTGCCACAACACTCGCCTTACCGACCCATTTGGATTGAGCTCATGCAGTATTAAGTTGCCATCCTCCTGCAGAATGGCGCTACTGCTGGTGGGTTCTTCCACATCAAAGATTGAAAAGGAATAGCCATGTCCAACAATTTTCAAGCTGCCATTGCTGTTGATGGTGAGGCTGATTGACTCGGAGTTGGTGCTCAGAAACGGAGAGTCTCGATTGGCTATCCACACTGGCTTCTTGTAGGGAATGTTGTAGGAGATTCCTAAATAAGTTCCATAAAATCCAAGCACAAAGGTGCCGGTGGCTGCAATTAACTGAGAGCCACTTGCTAATTCTTGGCCTTGGGTAAGTATGTTGGTTTGTGTTGATTGGCTTTGAGAAAACTCTACCAGAAAACACATTGTAGTAAAACAGTAGCACAACAAAAGCTTTCCTGCAATTCCATTACCAATCGTCATTACAAAACTTTCCCTTGTTGATCGAGTTTTCTGAGTGTTTTGCATATTGCCAATACAAAATGTTTTGAATTTGGACTCAAGGGAACTAAAACATGATAAACAATGTATTCAACAATGGCGGTCTTGACTTAAGGATGTTTAGTAAAATAAAAAGAAGTCATTGTGACATTGACCTTTTGTATACGTCTAAAGATGGATGACCCAGTGTGAAAATTTTCTCATCATTTTTGTATTCATGTTAAGGACAACCCCATCTCCACAATCTACCCGTTGGTATGACATTATTTACTTTCACATAAACTCTCGTAACATTGTTTTCTATTTTAGGAGAAAGATTTCAATCGATGTAGATTTTTTTTGTTTTTTTTTTTTGAAATAGGGGTAACCACACGGTCCACACCCATTCCTAGGCCATGCACTAGGAGACATCGAAGGAATGGAGACACGGGAGATGTCTACAAATTAATGGCACAGGTGAATTCCGAACCTGGAACCGAGAGATATCGATGCAGATGTTGTCACTCACTTATATCCTCATGTCCCATTTATCTAACCAATATGAGATGTTTGTTCCTAACAATCTTCTCCTTCAAACTCCATTCAAATAGTTATTTAGAATTACATGAGTATATTTATATTATAGACCCACACCAGAGCACAAAAAGCTTAACCAAGGACTTACTTCACTAGGTTAGTGAGGCCCAAAACTTCTTTGTTCATGCCTTGAGGATTCTACTTATATGGCTAAGTCACAGGCACAACATTGATACCAATTTGTTGTGACAGCAACTGCTGACAAATCTTTATATTGATATGATATTGTTTACTAACCATCATAGAATGGCCTAATAGTCAAAGAGGATTTTGGGGTGCATAAGGTAATGACTTCAATCCATTGTGGCCACCAACCTAGGAATTAATTTCCTACAGTTTTCTTGACATCCAAATGTTGTAGGATTAAGCGGTATGTCCTATGATATTAGTCAAGGTGCACACAAGCTGGCCCGAACAGTTATAAATTTAAAAAAGAAATGTTGATTGAAGAAGAATCGTAAAGGTAAAATGCTTTTGAAGTTTTGTATAATTTAACCTACAAAATTCTTGAATTTGAGATGACAATATAAGTTGCATCACATCTTTGAGATAAGCATGTCGGTATTTAGTCTATTTTCCATAGAGATACTTTGAAATGGTCAGTCTCTCGTGAGTCAGAACAAGTATCGACATCCACATATTTATAAAATATGTCAATCGCTCCTTTTCCCTTTTTTTTTATAATGGAATTGGGGAGGGGACCACAACTCGATATTTATCGAGGTTGTTGATAGTCATCAAACCTGTGACCGTGGAGTTGAATTGGATTACACCAATTAAGATAATTAACGCGTCACCAACTCTAATCTCAGCTGCTCCCTTTATCACCAAATGGTATGGTTTGAGATGGAATTAAACAAGCTATTTAATACACCTACAAGGGTATGAAAATATTGCTTTGGTAGAATAGTTGACTAACCAAAAGGAGAACAAAATCTACATCTTTTTTGGATGAAATAAAAAAAACAAACGCATAAAAAATTATGTCTAAAATCGTTAATATCATACCAATGAGAAGAACTCTCGATGATGGATTGCGCAAGGGAATCATCTGGTTGCCCATCTTGGGAATAAGCTGCAAGCATGGAGTTCAAACACACTACATCTCTCTCAGACATTTTATCGAACACTTGTTGTGCACCCTCAACACAGCCGCATTTCGCATACATATCAATTACGGCCGCACCAACAAACAGTTGAGTCTCGAACCCAGAGTCTTACAAAATTTGTTATTTTTTGTAGAGAAAAACTTGCCTCCTTAACTAAGGAGGCAAACCCTCCTTAAAAGGGGTATGTGACATTATTTGGTGCCACAAATTTTTTCTTTGAACAATACTATTTTTAAAATAAAAAAAATTTGTGACACCAAATAATGCTACATACCCCTTTTAAGGAGGGCTTGCCTCCTTAGTCAAGGAGGCAAGTTTTTTTCTTTTTTGCAAGAAGTTTTTACCATTGATTTCTTTTTTTATTAGTTTTGTTTTGATATTTCGACATTTTAGTTTTTTTCTTCTTCTTTAGATTCAAATAAGCAAAGACTTTAAAATAATTAAAAAAAAAAAAAAGAAAATAGGAAAAATAAAAGCTTATAAAAAGCTACAAAATTAGCATGAATTCAATATATCAATATTGTATTTACACTTAATAACAAAAAGGAACATATATAATAAATCAAAATTGATACCATTTTGAGGGCCTTCAAAATTGAAATAAGAATCGGAGGGTTGGTAACGTGTTTGACTTAATTAATTGGTTGTAATTCAATTTAATTTTACGATCACAAACTCAATCTTAAACATCAATATTTGACTCTAATTTTATTTGAGAGTAATAATATCTTAAGGTTTGTAGTCTCCCTTCTCCATTTAAATATTAAAAGAAAAAAAAATAACTGAAATAAGGAAATTTTTCCTAAAAAAGAAATATCAGGGAGGGGCAAATGGGGATGGGGATCATATTCCCTCTCCCTGTCTCCATTTATCTGACTAGGAAATCTTTCTCCCCATTCACTCTCTCATTCTTAAAAAAAATAATTAAAAAAAAAAAAAAAAAAACTATGTACAATCTTTATCAAATTCTACTAAACCTATAACCCCTCCTTTCCCACAGATATTTACTCATCTTATCATTCTGTGTGATGGTCATGTGCTCATCCTTCAATCCTATTCTATCCCTCAAACATCATATTAAACTCTTTATCATAAAGAACAAATCATGAATTTATAAAGGACTACCTCTTCAAAAGTATTGGCTTTGCTATCCCTTAATAATACTTTTAAATTAATATTAAATCAAATCATCATTTTATATATATTTTTTGTAATACGTTTTTATATATATATTTGTGTGTCACAATATTATCCTATGAGACTTAGTGTTCAACAATGATTGAAGGAGTAATTAAAGAATTTTGTGTGGGGTTTAATAAATGTTGTAAGAGAGTTATTTTTTTAAAAATCAGTAAACCAAGCAAATATATTCAACCAAGCTCGAATAGAAAATTTATAATCTTTTTAAATATGCAAATTAGATCCTATCCCTTATCACAAAGAGGACAAACCACGTTAATATTGATCACCCTCGACTAATGTCACAGACCATACCGCCTGACCCTACAACATTTGGATGTCAAGGAAACCCGTAGGAAATTAATCCTGGGTAGGTGGCCACCATGGGGATTGAACCCATCACCTTATGCACCCCAAGACCCTTTTTGACCAATTGAGCCACCCATAATGGTTCTTGTACAGGCTGCTATATTCTAGCGAATGAGGGAAATAATGCGTTGTTCATGATTGGAAAGGAACCCTTATACCTTTTAGTAAAAAACCAAGATTTTAGAACTTATCTGTTAAGTTTTTGGTGAGATTAGCTATCAAAAAAGAACTCAAAGCGAATGAACTGGAACTTGGAAGGTTGTAAAAATAGTTGATCAAGGATTCACTTCAATAAAAGAATCAATTTTAGTTCAGTAACACTCCATTCCCTTGGGGGACTTTTTTTTTTTTTTTTAAGAAATTGAGTGAAAGTGGAAGAATTGATAATACTTTTAAATTAATATTCGTCAAATCATCATTTTATATATATTTTTAATATTGAGTGTCCATTACTACTCCTCTTATTGGCCCAACGCTCTCGAACAAGAACATCTAAATATAGACTAATAAAGCTAAAAAATAAAGATATCTCGAAAAAAATTAATAAATTGTTATTCTTAGTATTTTTTATGCCATCTTGTTTATTTGTTTTCTTAAATCAAGCTGACAGCTAAACAATAATCCGAAATTTAGTTCAAAGGTAGAATTGTAATACTCCAAAAGCTTTGGAGTACTTTATGTAATTTTTTTTAAATATACAAAATTAGTTCAATGGTAGAAATTGTAATACTAGAAATCGGTATTAGTTCATTTCAAACTTTATGGTTACGAGTTCGACCAAAAAATCGTATTTGGCTCTCATATTATTTTAGAGTAGTTGTGTCTTTTATATAAGATTTATTAATCTTCTTTCCCTCAATTTATATTCAAAAAAAAAATTGTAAAATACTACAAAAGATATGTCAAAAAAGTTATTCCGAGGGACGGCCCAATTATTAAGGTTACAGATCCAAGATATACTTTCCTCAAAGATTCCTAATTCGAGATTGCTAGAATATCCTCCAAAATATATAAATGTAGTCTAGGAACTGATCAATAGGCATAGAGAGCGAAATTCTAATTAAAAGAAAAAATAAATAAAACAAAAGGTTCGAGATTGGTAGAACCCCTCCGAAACATACAAGTGCTACAATATAGGAACGTTAGTGTCACACATATGGAAATTGAAGCTTGATTTTCCTATTTTTTTAAATTAATATTCGTCAAATCATCATTTTATATATATTTTTTGTAATACGTTTTTATATATATATTTGTGTGTCACAATATTATCCTATGAGACTTAGTGTTCAACAATGATTAAAGGAGTAATTAAAGAATTTTGTGTGGTGTTTAATAAATGATTAAAAATGAACATATTTAGTTAATTTTTCCCGAGGGATTCAAAGAGTGATATTTATAATAGAGGTATCAATATTAATGTGGTTTGTCCTCTTTGTGATAAGGGTAGAGGATCTAATTTGCATATTTAAAAAGATTATAAATTTTCTATTCGAGCTTGGTTTACTGCTATTTTTTTTTTTTTTTATATCCATGATTGTCCGGACCAGCTTACGCGTACCTGACCCTACAACATTTGGATGCCAAGGAAACCCGTAGGAAAGTAATCCTAGGTAGGTGGCCACCATGGGGATTGAACCCATCACCTTATGCACCCCAAGGCCCTTTTCGACCAATTGAGCCACCTATAATGGTTCTTGTACAGGCTGCTATATTCTAGCGAATGAGGGAAATAATGCGTTGTTCGTGATTGGAAAGGAACCCTTATACCTTTTAGTAAAAAACCAAGATTTTAGAACTTATTGTTAAGTTTTTGGAGAGATTAGCTCTCAAAGAAGAACTCAAATCTATTGTTGATGTTTGGTTGGTTGATTTATAAATTGATTCTTAGGAAGCTAGAGGAGAGAGTTATTTTGGGTATTGGGTGGGAGAATTTAATGGTCAAGGATGAGCACATGACCATAACACATAATGGTAAGAGGAGTATAAATATCCTATACTAAATCATATTTGATTCCTCCATAAAACTACTTGCTATCATGGGTTCTTTGAACTCAAAAGCATATTTGAAAAGTAGTTATCATCTTATAAAATAATCATGACAGATTTTGTAAGTTTTAAAATATGATATTTATCTAACCATGACGCTAGTGGTTAAAGGAGATCTTGGAGTACTTGAGTTAATGAGTTCAATTCATGGTGACCACTTAACTATGAATTAATTTTCTACTTGTTTCCTTGACATCCAAATATTGTAGAGTCAAACCGTATGTCGAGTGACATTAGTCGAGATGCGTGTAAGCTAAAAATGACATTTATCTCCTTCTAATAGATTGATAAATCATTTTGTTCCCACTAATTGATTTTGAGTTAGAATTGCATACTTAATTTAAAAAAACAATTTGATGAATGGTAAATTCTCATAATAAAAAATACCAAGTATCACTAATTTAAGTTAAAAAGATAGATCTGTCCCCAATGAATGGTACAGTTGTTGAAAACTTGAGTTTTGAAGGTGTGCTCCTCTCAAGATTTGAGATTCGAGACTCACCTATGACATTAATTATTTCATTGCTTCGATGTCTTCCGGTGTCTGGACGAGCATGGTTATTCTGAATATAGTAGAGCGAAGCTCTAATTTTCTTATTTTCTTTATTAAAAAAAAGATCTTAAATACACAGATATGACCAAAAAGTCTAATATTAGAATTTGGAAGAGAAATTTTAAGTTCTCTTAAGATAGGATGATATTAAACTCAACTTCCTCGTTATAAACGTGCTCAAAACAATTTATGATCAAGTTATCTTCTTAACTCTTTAGAAGCTGTTTACTTTGAGATAATCACGATAATTGAAATCTTCTGATGTCCGGAATCTCAGATGTTCGGAATCTTAGATGTTCGGCATTGTTAGATCACCTTGTTTATTTTGTAGTACTATTTTTTACGAATACTTGAGAATATTAAGATAATTGTGTTTGTTTTGCGGGAATCGTAATTGGGAATGACTTAAATTAATTAAATGTTCCAATAATAGCCTTACGAATATTAATATATTTTTCATATTAATTAAATATAATTTTAATTTATATAATATACTTATTTATATGGAGTTAAATATTATGTTTTAAAATAAATTTAGTTTGTTGTGTTAATATATGTTATTTTTTTCAATCAATTAATTTATGAACTAATTTAAGATTCTTAACTCTTTTTTTTTAAGAAATAATATTTTTTACTCCGGTTTACATGTATAAAATAATTTAAGTATATTTGTGATATACTTGTTGAAAAACTAATGACACGTGCATATAAATTTCAATCGAATATATTTGGTCAAAACAATATCATATAAATAAAAATTATAATAAACTTCAATACATTTTATTCTTTTAGTTCTTCAAACAACTAAAATTAATTGAAATAAAATAAAATGAATATTGAGTTTCACTCAATAATTATTTCTACAAGTAAAACATGAAAATGATATTGAGTTTCACTCACTTAAATTTCATAAACAAAAAATATAAAATCAAATGGTTATCAAACGAGCTTTAATAACTTAAAATAGTTATTCGATGTATATGCATTTTAGAATGAAAGACATTAAGAAAGGCAATGAAACTTTTAGTTTGGCAACAAACAGCTGGCTCCACATTTTTACAGCTCAAATCCTACTTTAGAGGAAAAAAAAAACTAAAATTGTTACCTTTGAGCACAAGTTACTAAATAAGTCAAGAGCCACAAACACAAAGGCTGCCCAATTGACCTGACCCAAAGCTGCCCAAAGTGAAAAAGGCCAATCACAATTCACAAGTGCCTTGCCTTATAGGGCTGCCCTCCTTTTGCGCCTTAACTAATGCTATTATATGATTCACAATTTCACATGCTATGATTTTGTGGTTACCCACATATTTTGTTTGTGGATTTGTTTGGTTTTTGTGGCCAATATAAATTTATGTTCATTTTTTAAAATAAATTTATGCACATATTTTCTCCCTCCTTTTAGTTTAACAATGTGGTAAGCATTGTTTCAAAAAAAAAAAAAAGACAATGTGGTAAGCATGTTAAAAAGGTTGAGCTTCATGGTAAATGACATGCATTCTCGATTAAGAAATTGTTACTATCTAAATGATATTTTATATGTTTGTTTTGAACTAAAAAAAGAAGAAGTAAAGATTGTTGATATACTTCAAAAAAGAACAAACAATGGGGTAAGTGGAGATTTGAATCTCTAATCTCTCTTTTTTTAAAAGAAATTATGATCTTTCTTAGTCGAAAATTAGTGATTAATTTTTAGAAGGATTTATGTATTTGGTATCTCTTTGAAATTTGTCTTTAAAAATTATGCTTTAAATTAGCTATAAAATCAATTTAACTGAGGGTCAGTAGCGTAGTTGGTTATCTTGTTTGGTGTTAATCCATTTCAACTCCACAGTTACGAGTTCGAGCCCAAAAATCGGTATTTGGTTGTCCTCTATGTAGGGTTTGTTGGTCCCCCTTCCCCCACTATGTACTCAAACAAAAAATTCAATTTAAATTGACTTTTTTTTTTTTACATCTGAGACTATTCTAGTCAACTTTGACTATTGTCACGAGACATACCGTGACTATTGTCTCTTGACCACTAAATCACTTCTTGAATCAATAGTACATCTTTCAATAATTTATAACGATAATTAAAGTGAAAGATTCGAACACATAGGCGTGCATATTTATATCAGTTATATATTGTTGCTTCATATTTTGACTTTTGATTTGTTATTATTCATTTCATTCTCCTACACCACAGACATGTTTTTTTTTTATATTACTATTATTATCTCTCAACTCAAATTTTTCACATGTGCCTATCATTTTCCCTTCAAAACTTAGTAAACAAGGTTTTGAACTTTGATGATGACTCACAACAACATCATCAACATAATCTAAGCAAGTAAGTCAACACATCCAAAAAAACACTCTGACTGATGTCAATGTATTTTATAAAGCAAAATTATTGTTATTATTTTATTTTGTAAAGACATTCTCTTCTTTCACAATGAAAAAAGAAAAACATCATGGACACCCAACAACCATGAAAAAGATAAGTTATTCCTTTTTTAATTTTAAGATTTTATTAGTAATTCCTTTTTTTAGATATTAAATTTAACTCAATTCTACATCATTTGAAATTAAAAGTTGAACTCATAACTTTTTAGTTACTAATATCATGTCACTACAAATACTATCTTATTAGTTTTTTTTTTTTTTTTTTTTTTTACTTTTAAAATCTTATTAGTTATTTCAACATTAATTTGTTCCTCTATTTATTAATAAATAAAATAGGAAAATTTTCACATGTAACAAAAAAAAATTAGTTGAATGTGATAACTTTAGATTGGAACTCCTACTCTTTTAATCATTGAATATACATTAGTATCACTTAATTACTGTTTTTTTATTTACGTTCCAAAAGATAATTAATTAAACTCTCATTTCAGTACTAATTATTATCTGTATTAAATTATTTAAAAATTCAAACGGAGTTTGTGGACGGAATTTTAAAAAGGGTACAACTGTCCAAATAAAAAAAGAAAACAATCGTAATAACGGCAAGAAAATCCGTTAATAAATGTCAGCTATTAACGGAAGTCTGCACGTTTTTTTACCTTTCTTATTTTTTTTCGGATTTTTCCATAAATATTATCCGATACGTATTATTTCTTACAACATTATTGGATTTTCTTCTCTGAATAAATGGTGTCATAATTTTTTTTTAAAAAATTTATTTAGTCATAACGATGGTGAACATAATTGGAGCTGAATTAAGTTATAAAATTTTGTTGGACCAATTTAAAATTTTATAAGACTTTAGTCAATTTCTCAATCCATCTAATTCTATGCATTAGACCGAATGACTCGTAGCACGATTGATTATCTAGTTTGATGTTAATTAATTTCCACTCTACTTTCACTAGTTTGATCCCTAGAATGAGTATTTATAATCATCTTCCCTCATTGTACTAAAAAAAATGCATGAGATGAATTCAACTAAACTTAACTTTACTCTATATTTATTTTTAGATTAGGTTTATCTCTTCTTCCCTCTATAAAAATAACTTTATTTATATATCGTGAATATAAAAATAAATAAATGAAATATGGATGATACTATAATTGAACCTTAGACAATAATTTTTATCCGTGCATGTTATTTATTAACATATTAAAAATCTATTTTATTACTGAAAAAATTGGTGGCATGTTGGTTTTCATTATTTTGTAGTAATTGAGTTCAATACCACAATGACATGTTCGAGCCTACGAAATTGATATTTTGATATCATTTATTTGAAAGCAGTGATACCTTTTCATATACATATATTATTCTGATAAATATTTACATCATGCTCAGGTATGATGTACAAAATAATGACCACCTATGTGGCCCAATATGGGCCACAATATATTTTTGTTTATTCTATTTTTTTTATCTTTTGACTTTAAAATCAAATAAACTGTGACCCATATTAAGCTACATGGGTGGACATTATTTTATGTATCATGCCCGAATATGATGTAAATATTCTTCTATTATTCTTTAGTAATTTGGTTGAATTGAAATGAAGACCCTAAAATCAATCGAACGAACGAAAATTATAACACAACTCAATTGTAAGAAATGAAAATTACAAAATTCTAACTCAAATCAGCTCTTACCATTTGAATTGGTTAGTCCACGTGGATCCAGGTGTTTTTTTTTTTTTTTTTTTTGTACCTCATACTCCAAAATTCCAAATGGAATACAGTCCCAAATCAATTTAAAAAAGGAAACTAAACTAAAACAAAATAAAATAATTTAAGGCAACTTTTGGGGTAGTATAGTAATTTCCTCCCCCATTTATTGGATCCGCGCGTTTATAATTTTTAGTGGGGAAAAAGGCATCCGACGTGGCACTTCCCTTTTTCTTCTTCATCTTTTTCTTCCTTTTCCACACAGCTCTGATTTTCCATTCTTCTTTTCTTCAAATTTTCTTCAATTATTGTTTTGTTTTTTTCCTCTAATCCGTACTGTTTTTTCAATTGGGTTTTGATTTCTCAACCCTTTTTTGTACTGCATTTGTGTCGCGAATCTCTTCCATTGTCGTTTCGTTATGATCTTCCAATTCGTTGATACCTTGAAGATCCTTTAATGGCGGATGTGGGATTACTCCATTTTCATCTCTCGAAGTCGTTTTTTCTTGCCGTATGGTTTATTTCACTTTTTGGGTTTCTTGCCCTTTTGGGTTTCTCGATTTTTGATTCCATGTTGAATTTTGATGCCCCATTTGCCCTGATTCTTCGGGTTTCTTCCTTATTTTAACCTGAAACTCTGTTTTCTTACGAATTTACTCTGAGATAAAAAATGTTCGACAAGTTCTTCAAGCCCAAGTACTACACAAAATGGTGTTTCCCCCAACTTTTGTTTTTAACCCTTTTTACCTTGGGATTGATTTCGATTCTGATTTTTTGTTTATGGGGTTTCTTTTTTTTTCTTTTTTTTTTAGTGATTGTTTGTTTTGTTTTTTAATGTAGCAAATCTTGCGTAAAGCTGCTGAAGATGCGGCTGGATGCAATCCGGAAGAGGAAGAGTGTGATTGTTAAGAATTCGAAGAGTGATATTGTTGAACTTCTCGAGAGTTGTCGTGATTATAATGCTTATAACAGGGTTTGTTCTTCTTCTCGTTTGTTAATCTCTGTTTGGTTTTGATTATTTGAACTGTAGTTTTCGATATCTCTCGTGTTTGGATTCCGCTTTTGTTATGAAATCGGAACAACTATGAAGATAAAACAGTAAAGAAAAAGTGAGACAAACCACGAAGATTTACCTGATTCATTTATAGTGTGTTAACTACGTCATAGGCAGGATAGAAAATGCTTTTATTGATCTTTGGGATACATAATATAGAAATGTCGATCAAATGGAGGTAGACTATATATAGTGCACTCTTATAAAATACTATTACAAGATATGGTCCAAATATATAAAAGTATAAATACAAAAACATAAACTCAATTACATATTTCGTCTAGGTTTCGTGGAGCAAAATAGCTCGAAGCATATCTCGACAGCTTTCTTGTTCTTGATCCCTTTATGTGGTTTTGCCTTTTGTGCATAAAGTTTGATACCACTGAACAGAGCTTTTGGCTCTTTTTACACATATTGTTATGAAAAATGTAAACTACAATCAAGAATTTGAAAGTGTGAGCCAAATTTACTCAAATTTATGCAGTTTACTAACTTTGGGTTAGCTATGTCCACTAGTAAAGAATAAGACCTATTTAATTTAAGGCACAAGAAGAATACAAATGTTCGGTACATGAGTTAAAAAGTTTTAAGAGAGTTTATAAAGTTCGTCTCTCGTAAAATCATAATACTAATACCTAGCCCAAAATAATTAAAAGTTCAATATGAAAATATAAAACTCAATTACATAGTTAAGACATTTCAAGGCTCATCTCGATTACAGTGCTTACAACAGGGTTAGTTCTACTTCTCTGTTTCTTAATCTCTGTTTGGTTTTGATTCTTTGAGCTGTAGTTTTTATTTACCCACATGTTTAGATTCTGCTTTCTTGTTATCAATCCCTTTCTGTGATTTCCCTTTTTGTGCTAAAATTTAGATACAACTGAACAGAGCTTTTGGCTACTTTTACACATTGTTATGAAAAGGGTAAAGCAACAATCAATAATTAAAGATCATGCGACAAAGAAGACACAAATTTACACATATTGTTATGTAAATGGTAAGGCAACAATCAATAATTAAAGAACATGTGACAAAGAAGATACAAATTTATGTGTTCCCTAAAGTTGTTTTAGTTAGTCCATGGGAAGAGAATAGAAATGGTTTTATTTTGAAGATAAGAACTTAAAGAAGAAAATAAATGTTCGACAAACGAAACAAGAGTTTTAAGACAATTTATGTAGTGCATCTCTTGTAAAGTCATTCATACTAACCCGTGGTCCAAAATACATAATACGAAAATATGGTCTCAATTACATATTTCAATTAGGTACCGCATTAGTCACCAAGTGGTGGTGCGGTAGGCGAAGGTTTGGGTTTTGAAGGTGTACACCCTGCAAGGTTCCTGGTTTGATACTCACGTGTGACATTAATTTGTAGATGCTTCTTCCTTCGATGTCTTTCAATGTCTGGCCTAGGGACGGGTGTGGTTAGCCCCGGGTATAGTGGAGTGAAGCTTCGATTTCCCGGTTACCAAAAACAATCATGCACCACATTATAATTGAAATGCTTCTTTTACCTTGAGTTAATGTCAAATCAATCAGAACCTCATCATTTTAATCTTTCTTCTTCTGTGTTTGTTCTTAAAGTCTCTGATGGGATGGCTGTGAGTGATATTTTGGTTTATCTTCTCTGGTTTATGTGGCTAATCTTTGCGCTTGTTCTTATGGTGAAATAGGCTGAATGGTTTTTTGTTGAGCGAAATCTCTTGAGATGTTATGAGCTGATTGAAGAGTTTTGTGGGACAATCAACAATCAACTTTCTCTCTTGAACAAGCAAAGGTAGATATCATGATCTTTGGAACATGTCTTTTCTCAGGCTTGAGTTTGTTGAGATGAATATAAATGTGCTTCCCATGTTTATGCTTCTCTTCTAGTGAATGCCCCGAGGAATGCAAAGAAGCAGTTGCGTCGTTGATTTATGCCGCAGCGAGATTCGCCGACTTGCCTGAGTTACGAGAGCTTCGAAATCTCTTTACTAGGAAATATGGAAGTTCCTTTGAACCATTTATCAACAATGAGGTTGTTCTTGGTAGCCTTTAAGAAAAACTCTATTATCTTGTTTGAGGGGGTTTCTTCTTCTTTTTTTATCATCCTAAAAGGCGGTTTGGTTCATGTTGATTTCTTTTTAGCTTATCGAGAAGTCGAGGAAGATGGCTCTAAGTAAAGAGATGAAGCTTCAGCTACTCCAGGAGATTGCACATGAATCAGCCATTGATTGGAACTCCAAGGCTCTGGAACAGCAACTATTTACTCCTCCCCAAATTGAAGTAAGTTGGCTTGCAGTTCTCTGGTTTCTATCCGCTTTTGATCGAGATGAATGAATGCCGAAGTAGTTCGAGTGGATTTTAATTAGATGATAGACCTGTTTCAATTTGAATGTATTTGATGAAAATGATGCAGTTATTTGTTTGTTTATTGATTTCTCTTCATCCTATTGATGGATCTATCTATTGCAATTGTCATTCTTTTCACAGCCTGTTGGTGATCGGATGAGTACGGAGAAAAGAAAAAAAACCAAGGTTGCTTCTGTTGCAGTGCACAAAAGGAAGTCGAGCTCGCAGCTTGGAGAAGAGGACATTAGCGACAATGATTCCATCTTCGATAGTCAAAGTGATGGTAACACGACCGAGTCCTCAACAGGAGATAGTAGTAACGATCAAGATGTGCAGAAAGGCGTTTCGGAGGATGAATTAGAGGATCGGAAACCCTTCTACCTTGGAGCTATTCAACCTCCATACCTCAAAACGAAACCTACCAACCGGGAATCTCGAGAAGTTACAGATCAAGTCGAAAACAATGAAAGTAATAAGCAGCAGCAACTCAAGTCAACACTGGAAGAAAAGCCGAAACCAAAATCTGTAAGGCGAAGAGGTGTGAAACCACAGCCTGCAAGGGACATCAACGTCGATGATGTTGGCAATTCTGCGAACGATGGGGCGGAAATGGTTAGTTCGAGTCGAAACAAAGGTAAAGAAACCATGAAAGAAGAAGAGATGGATGGTCTTTTGTGGCATTATGGTAAGAAAAAAACAAGTCATGAATCAAACAAAGCAAAAGGCAACCTCAAATCCCAAAGACAAGAAGAAAAACACAATGTTGAACCTCAAAAGCTCAAAAACACAAAAACTGAGAATGCTTTTCCCAAAACCAGATCAGTGTCACTTCCTATAGACTCAACTGAGCCAACTGAGCCAGTGAAAAAACACACTAAAACCAATTCCTTTGTCCATCCTAAGCTCCCAGATTACGACCAACTCGCAGCTCTGTTCGCAGCCCTCAAAGAAGAGAAGTAAAAGGTTATCAGATGCTCGAGAAATTATCGAATGTGATCGACACACGACATTGCCAAGGAAAAAAGGCTCCTCCTAAAGAAAGATTCTTTACTTAGAAACTAGACCAATTGCACACTTGCAATTCTATCTGGTAGGAAAATCTAAACCCTCTCTTACAACTTAGTCTAAAGGTCAGTAGTATTTAAATACTTTATATCATATATTATATAGTGTGTAGCTTTACAAAATTCCTGTAAAATTGCTCCAAAAATGTGGTATATAGTTTATACGTTTATTGTTGAAATGCCTAGAACGAATATTCAATATGTCTTACTAATAGATATATCTTATGAACTTTTTTAAACTTTTATTTTATTTTATTGGCATATTCAATATGTCCGACAATGAGATATACCATTTAAACTTTTTAAACTTTTTATTTTATTTTCTAGTTTATTTATTTATTTATTGAGATTATAACAATTAGGGTGAGATTTGAAATTATGACTTTATGATCATATTAACGTCATTCAACTATGGTTTTTTTTTTTTGAATAAAAGGTGGAGAAAGGGGGACCAACAAATCCTACATAGAGGACATAAACTCTCAAATAATATGAGAGTCAAATATCGATTTTCGGACTCGAACTCGTGACCGTGGAGTTGAAATGGATTAACACCAGACAAGATAACTAATTGTGTCACTGACCCTCGATCTCAACTATGATTCTTGTTGAAAGGGTCGGTGATACGATTGATTATTTGGTTTAGTGTTAATTCACTTTTACTTCACATCACGGTATAATCCCTAAATCGGTATTTGTAATCTCCTCATCTCAACTTATCCTCAATATATATATATATATATATATATATATATATATGTATATGTATATAAAACTTTAATTTGATGAGTCAAAAAACAGAAATTATGAAGTTTATGAGTTGTCGGAAAATCCACGACAGGAAGAGAAGACAACATTGGGAGTCGTCAATTCAAAGGATTTCATGAGTGGTCCCAAGCTGTTCTTTGTTTCTCACTTTTTCTTAAACAAATAGACAAATTTCTGTTAAAAAGAACAATAAATAGACAAAATTTCTAGCTTCTCGAAATCACCAAAATACAGTAATAATTGTCTGGATATTTTTATTTTTGGGTTCACAATGATTAAAGGTGTGAATTTAAAATTAAAATTTCCTAATTATTGTATGCAAATTAATGTTTTGACATATTTGTTGTTTTGTTTTCGACTGAAGAGGAATTTTAATTATATTATAATGTATGTTTTTAGCTACATTTTTTATATAATAAAATAATTTAAAAAATCGAATTATGAATCTCTTGATTATTAATATGTAGTTGATATATTGATTTCCAAGCTAATTGAACTTGTCACCCTTGTATTAACAATAAAATCATCGGGCCACCAATTCTTTCGATTCTTGGTCGACAATTAAACAACAAGGATTTTAAACCTTTAGTTATCGTAACCCTTTTTTTAAGGTAACACATACCACGCTTCAGAATACTTTGTTCACAAAAAAAGGTGCACGTCGGTTTTATTATTTGATTGTAATCTAGTTCAAATACCCACAGACAAAGATTTCATTTTCAAAATCGATATTTGACTTATTTTTAATTAAACTACATTTGAAATTTGAATTTGTAACCGAATTGAAATGTTATACATAATGTTTTGGACAGCTATTGATTTTGGGCAGCTATTGCCTTTTGTTGATAATACTTTGGTTGTGTTTGAAACACCGATTTGATTATAATAGACGGAAGGTTATGATAAACGGTGTTTGAGGAGTTAATTATGTAACAAAAAGTAATATACGTAAGGCTTAGATAAACAGACACGCAGGTTTAGGTAACCACCGTTTATAATAAACGGTGGGGTAAACATCGATTGAGTTAATATAATTAATCCGATCGTTTATATAAATGGGCCCAAACACATCTTTTATGATAATTTTTAATACTAATATTATTAAGATACGTCTACTTATTTCGAGAAAGTTTTAAATTTCTCGGTGTAAAAAAAACTCTTAAAAAGAATACTTTACAGTAATTTTGGTTTAAAATTGAAAAGAGGTAGGAAAAAAACCAAAATTCGACCAGCCATTCTAGAAAAAGACATTATTCTTGTAAATATTAATTACAAAAAGGAATATAAAAACATTGCGTAAGTTGCCATAACCAATTACATATTCACAATCACTTTCAAAGATGTTTACAAAAAAAGAAAAAAAAAAACTTTCAAACAAAAAAATAATTACTTATTCGCAATCACATTTAAAGCTTTTTTTTTGTAGGAACATTAAAAGCATTTCTTTTTCATAACTATCTTATTTTATTCTTATCTCCCACCATTTTGTTAGTATCGAGGAGATAGACGGAATGAGTTAGTGGCGAAATGGTTTCATTGTTTGGTTGTAAATCAGTTTAATACTATCATCGCAAGTTCGATATCGAGAATCGATATTTTTTAGAAAATAAAATCAAATATAGCAAAAATGGTATCGATAATATTGGACGTATTGGTTTTTATTTAGAGAAAACTGAAAATTATTGGATCAGATTAGTTTCTATTTGTAAAAACTAATAAAAACCGAACTGAACCAATATTGATTTTTTTACTTTCATGTTTCTTTTTATATGTTAGTTCAACTTTTTAATGGCAAGTGACTAATTATTTTTATTTAATTTAATTATAAATCATGATTTTTTTTAGGAAAACAACATTAAAATATGAAATGAAAGTGAAATAGCAAAATAGAATTAAACTTTAAGAACTGAATTGAAGAAAATCGAGCCAATAATTTTATCCTTTATCGAGCATTGGTTCGGTTCCTATTTTTGTCAAATCAATCGAATTAGATCAATTATTGATTTGGTCTAAAAATCAAGGAAAACAAAACCAATAATTTTTGTCATTTTGTTGAATATTGGTTCGGTTCCTCTTTTTGTCAAATTGATTGTTATTGATTTGACCTAAAATTGAAGAAAAATGAACTAATATTAACCATCCATCTAAAAATTAATTTTATACTAATTTTTCTTAATATCTAAATGTGGTAAGTTTAGAAAAAACACAAGAATTAATAATATAATTTCGAGATTTCAAAAAAAAATAATAATAATAATTTTGCAAATAAATAAAGGCACATGAAACGACGCCGTATAATCTCATCACCTCCATTTGATTTTGTTGTGAGTACGACCTTTTCTTTTTTGCTTTATTTTTTTTTTCACTCTAAAAAAGAACAAAAACGCAACGAAGAACGTCACAAGCGTAAAGTAGATCTTGATTCTCTCAAATCCTTGATCTTAAAGCTCCGCCCAATCTTCACATATCATGTTCAATCCAGACCCGATTTCCCCCCTAATCGATCTCCGATGGGCTGTTCACAATCCAAGATCGAGAACGAAGAAGTGGTTTCCCGATGCAAGGATCGGAAAATGTTCATGAAAGACGCCGTCGCCGCCCGGAACGCCTTTGCGGCGGCGCACTCCTCCTACGCCATGTCGCTGAAGAACACCGGCGCCGTTTTGAGCGACTACGCCCATGGAGAGAGCCCGCCGCCGCCGCCGGTGAACCCTACCGCCGCCGTAACTCATTCTGCGTCCGCGTCCGCGTCGGCGGCGTCGTATAATAGTTTGCCTCCGCCGCCGCCTCCGCTGCCTGGATCTCCCGGTATGTTTGAAATCAAGGCCGCGAAGGTTGAATCGAAGCGTGTGGAGACGGTTATTGAGGAGGTGGATGAGAATGATTTTGAGATCGAGTGTTCCGTTGATCCGTTGCGGCGGCGGAGGAGGAGTAGAGACGGCGGTGGAAACGATCCTCCTCCGCCATTGCCGCCGAGCGAAAACCGTCGTGTTCATGCGCCGTTGCCTCAGGATTCGACGTTTGATTACTTGTTTTCTGTGGAGAATATGCCGACTCCGACGTTGAGCGGCGTGGAAGATTTTGGTGTTAATGTGGAAGTGGCGGTGGAGCGGAGAGCGGCGGCGACGACAGTGGAGAAATCGAGTGAAGAACCGCCGTCGTCTTCTTCGGCGGGGAAGACGTCGAAGAAGATGAAGCAAGTAGGTTTTTCAGGTCCGATCGAGGGGAAAAGGATTGTTAAAGGGAATATCAATCTGCTGCAGGTCTTCATGGAGCTTGATGATCATTTTCTTAAAGCCTCTGAAAGTGCTCATGAGGTTTCGAAGATGCTCGAGGCTACTCGACTTCATTTCCACTCGAATTTTGCCGATAATCGAGGTACTCGTCTTGTTTTCCTCTATCAACTTCATAATTGATCCATTAAAGATGTTAAGGAACTTGGATAAATTATAAATTTAGTCCTTTTGTTCGAAGAAACTTAGAGTTTACTTTTCATGATTTCAAAAACAATAAATTAATTTGTAGAAAACTTCGGTCGATGTCTTCTGTTGCCCAGACAGGCGTGGTTAAGTGAGTATAGTGGACCGAAGCTCTAATTTCTAGATTTCTAAAAAAAAACTAGAATTTAGTCCCATGAATAAAGTTAGAATAGAATTTAGTCCCTAAGATTTTAAAAACTACAACTTAGTTCGTATGGTTTCATAAAATCTAAAAACTAGTCATTATGGTTTGTAATCAATGTGAATTATATACGTGAAAATTAGTTATTCATAAATAAATGTTGGGATTTTTTTGTCTCATCAAGCATCAGTTACTTAACTCACATTTTCATCATCGACAAATGAATAACTAACTTCGACTTAATCAATTCGCTAATGATTAAAAACGATAAGAGCTATTTTGTAGATTTTATCAAACCATAAGGACTATAAAATTCTAGTTTGTAAAACAATAGGGATTAAGTTCTAACTTTCTTCAAATTTTGGTTTTTGGAACTAAACTCCAACTTTAACTTTCTTCAAATCATAAGAATCAGACTTATATTTACCCGAAGGAATTGTCCCCAAGGGATGGCCCAGTGGTTGAAGACTTGGGCTTTGAGGGTACCTTCTCCTCAAGGTTCTAGATTCGAGACTCAGCTGTGACATTACTCCTTTGATATCTCCCGGTGCCTGGCCTAGGGACGGGCGTGGTTATCCTTGTTTCAAAAAAAAAAATTTACCCGAAGGAACTTTAAGTTATGGATTGGTAAATTCTCCAACTGATTGTTGGCCTCTGTTCTCTCAGGACACATCGATCATTCAGCTAGAGTGATGCGTGTAATTACATGGAACAGATCATTTAGAGGATTGCCAAATCACGATGAACTGAATGATGATTTTGATACAGAGGAGAATGAAACTCATGCCACTGTGTTGGATAAATTGCTTGCTTGGGAGAAGAAACTATTCGAGGAAGTTAAGGTTAAAATCTTTGAATCCTTATTTTTCTCTTTCTGTCGATTTAGGGATACAATTAAGTTGTATTGTATTAATCGATAATTTATAACTTTACAATGAACCTCTTTAAATAAGAGAAACCTTATTCACCAAATAAGGCAAATTCTAGATAAGGAAATATTATATATGGAATAGTCCAATTAAAGGTAGAATATAAAATCAAATCAAGTTATTTAGGCCCGTTTGATAACAATTTTATTTTTCGTTTTTTGTTTATGAAATTTAAGCCTACAATAATTACCTCACTATACATTTTTCCTTATTTGGATATCTACATCTTACCTATCTTTTAATAAACAAAACTAAACTTTGTAAACAAAAAAAAGTAGCTTCGAAAAGCTTGTTTTTGTTTTTGAAATTTGGTTAGTCTTCACCTACTTTCTTAAAGAAATATGGATACATTGTAGGAAATATGGAGCACATAGTATGAAATTTACTATTTGAGTAGAAATAGGTTTAAATTTCATAACAAAAAAAGAAAAACCAAATGGTAATCAAATGGGCCTTTAACACTTTCTGTTTCTTGTAATCACTTGTTCTGACTGTTTTTGGATAGGCAGGTGAAGTTATGAAGTTTGAGTACCAAAAAAAGGTTGCTGCTCTGAACAAGCTGAAGAAAAAGGGCTCTAATTTTGAAGGAATTGAAAAGGCTAAGGCCACTGTCAGCCATTTGCACACCAGATACATTGTGGACATGCAATCCATGGATTCTACTGTCTCTGAGATTAACCGCATTCGTGATGAACAATTGTATCCTAAACTCGTTCAGCTTGTCAATGGGTAAAACTGAGTTCTTCTTATCTAAACTTTGCTCTAATTTTATTACTCACATTTGGTTTGATAACAGTTTTGTTCTTAACAACAAAATTTTGAGTTGATCTAGTTGTCAAAGAGAGTCTTGGAACTTCGAAAAGTTATAGGTTCAGTTCATAGTATTGGTGGTATGTTCAGACGGTATGTTCTATGAAAATAGTTGAGGTTTGCATAAATTAGTCTGAACACTCACGTATATCAAATAATAAAAGAAAACTCACGGATGTGGAATTACAAAGTAATTATTTTGAATGATTAGAAATTTGATTTTTAGTAATAGGTCGTTTGGATGTGGTTATTTGTAGAGGGGTTGTTGTTAATAATTCGTTTAGATGATGGTTTTTGTAGAGGGGTTGCAGGCAATAACTCATTCAAATGTGGTTAGAAATGAATTACTAGACTCGAACGATTAGAAATAAATAAATAGAGATGATTGATTATTTTAAGTAGTTAAAAATAAGTGATTAGAAATGAGTGATATGGATATGATTGTTAGAAGATGAGTTTTAAAAACTCATTTGTAATAGCTCGTTAATTACGTCAAACAATCACCCCCGAGAAGCTGGAGGGTTGTGTGTTGATAATGATGAGATTAATTAAGTTCTTGGCTGAATTGTAGAATGGCAAGTATGTGGGAAACCATGCATATTCACCATGGAAGCCAATTGAAGGTTGCTGCTGATCTGAAAATGCTGGATATCTCTCAGTCGCCAAAGGAAACAAGTGAACACCACCATGAGCGCACAGTGCAGCTTTGGGCAGTGGTGCAGGAATGGCATTCTCAATTGGAGAAGCTCGTAAACCGTCAAAAAGAGTACATCAAAGCCCTCTCAAATTGGCTGAGATTGAATCTCATCCCAACCGAAAGCAGCATGAAGGAGAAGGTTTCTTCTCCTCCGCGCGTCCGCAGCCCTGCAATCCAAGGCCTCCTCCATGTTTGGCAGGACCATCTTGAGAAGCTCCCCGATGAGGTCCTACGAAACGCCATATTCACTTTTGCAACTGTGATCAACACCATTATGCAAAGCCAGGGCGAAGAGATGAAGTTGAAGGTAAAATGTCGAGAGACCGAGAAGGAGCTCGCGCGGAAGACTAAGCAGTTCAATGACTGGCGGAAGAAGTATGCACAGCGGAGAGCGCCGAACAACGATGAGGCAAATGCAGAGGAAACCGGCGATAAAGACGCCGTTGCTGAGCGGCAAGCGGGGGTGGAGGCGGTCGAGAAGAGGCTGGAAGAGGAGCGGGAAGAGTACGAAAAGCTATGCGTTCATGTGAGGGAAAAGTCTTTAGGGAGCCTAAAAAACCAGTTGCCAGAGCTTTTCAAGGCATTGTTTGAGTTTTCTCTTGGTTGTTCACGAATGTATAGGCACTTGAAATCAATATCCCCCAACAGACCACAAAGACAAACAACAGCACAAGGAGTTGAAACATGAACATGAACATGAACATAGAGAAATCAAGTTTAAGGTATTTATCTTGATTTTTGTTCTTGTTTATTTTCAATCTCTATGTCATGATATGGTATTATAGTTACTTAGTATAATGTGTATGTGATTCCAAAAAAGGTACAATAGACAATTTTGTTTTTTTGATAGACCGGGAGTCGAAACTTCGCTCCCTAATACTTGGACCACTACTCGTCTGTCCTTAGGTTATGACACTGGAATATATCGAAGAGTTTTTTAGTTTAAGCACTTCCTAATAGTTTCGAATTAGAGACGTCTGAGGAAGCCTATCTCGAAGGGTGCTCCTTAAGAACAAGACTAGTAGATAGATATATACTCTTTTCTTAATTTGACAATTGTTGAGTGAAAATTGAATGATAGACCTTCCAGATGGTTATAGATATAAAAATAAATTTAAACACTCTATTCTTATTATTCTCTTAACTTTTCGTTAAGACACTTTAGAATGGAATATTTTTGGAAAAAGAAAAAAAATTAATAATAAAAATATACACATAAAGGTTGTGTCGTTTTAAAGAAGTTTTAAAAAGTCTCTAAAAACTCATTGTTTATTCATGAGATAGACTTCAGCTTAGATAAGCTAGGAAGGTTTTTTTAAATTTTTTTTTTAATTATAATTATTCGTGAGAGTGCAAGTTTATTCATGTTTCGGCTATTTTCATTAGAAAAGTTTCAACTATTTTTATTAGACAAAGTTTGATCATATAACAAATAATTGTCATTTTTTTTATGAGAATTTAATTTTTTCGTACGTGACCAATATTCATAATCTTTTGTATTCTTAAAGTTTTCTTGACCAGTAAATCAACTAGTGTTTATCTAGCTAAGAAATGATTAAAGTTAAGATTACAAAATTACGAACTTCTAAAGTTTCAAGTTATTGCAGCCCTTCATCTTACTAAATTGTTGTATTTCTTAAACTATCGTGAAGTAATTCAATTGGTCAAAAAAAATTGAAGCTGATGAATTCAATTTATAATGATCATCTACCTAAGAATTAACTTCTTACAAATTTCTTTGACATTCAAATATTGTAGAATCAAGCGATAGTTGAGATGCGTGTAAGTTGGCTCGGACATTCAAATAATGTGGTTTTTTATTTGTTAAAAATTATCAAAATAAAAGTAAAGGTTTATTCAAGATTGGTTTCTTTTTCCCCAAAAAAATATATCAAATCAAAATTAAAAGAAGCATAAAGTTGTGATTTAAAACTTCTTTTGGAGTTTGTTAAAAAAAAAACTTCTTTTGGAATTAAATCCTAGTCATTCATCTCATTAGAGTGTGTTTGGATTGGGTAGAAAAGAATTAACAAGAGTCGATATTAACAAATATGTAGAAAATTAACTACTTGTTTGATATATATATATATATATATATATATATATATATATATTTGAGTTCAACATTTGGGAGAGGGAGTATTCGAACGTGCGACTTTTTAATCTCTAGGTGTACACAAATGCAACTAAGCTACTGCTCTTGTTGGAACTACTTGTTTGATTATTAGTGTTAGTAATTGTCGAATGATGAGTTTGATAAATGATTTTAAGAAAATAAAATTTGGATAGTTAATAGTAGTTGTTTACCATCAAATATAAACAATAAATTTTAGAAGAGCGGTTGTTTAGCACTTTTCTAGTACTAGAAAGCGACAAATACTCTCTTTAAGAAATAAAATTGTTTAATGGGTTACAATACTCTCTTTGAGATTAAAAGATCCAAATTACTAGCTCGAGGGTCTTTGATCTGCCGTCTATCTTCTCTCCTTTTTCGATTATTCCATAGGAAATTGCATGTAAATATAGAAAAGCTTGAATTCACAAGTAGACAATCGATCTGCAATCAACATCTCACGGGATGTTCAAGAAACTCGACAACTTGAATCTTGACAACTTGAATAATTTGATCAACTCAACTCAATTTGATGGATTAAGTTAAGTTAGATTACAAACTTATTTAGGTTGGATTGTGTTAAAATAAATGACAGTTGTATGATTTGAGTAGATTCGGATATTGAACTACATGTAGTTTTGGTTGACCTAAACTAACTCAAATTTATTGTTGATTATTTTTTTTTTTCACCTATTACGTAATTATAAATGCATATATTTATTTTTATTTAATCATTATTTATTTTTTTTACTTTTTATTCATCAAAATCTTTTAAATAATTTTTAAGTATTTAAAAAATATATAATATAATATAAATTGAGAATGAATTGTTATTAGAAGTTATTATCTCAAATGTAAATAATATATATTATGACTCAACTTGAAAATATATAGATTGGATTGAGTTTACTCAAACACATAGAATTGGACGAGATGATGGATTCACAACTTGAAATTTTGGGTTGATCCAAAATATTTCTTTAACCCAACCCAATATATGTACACCCCTACTCGAAACTTGTTTATGTGTAAGAGTTTTGATGCTTCACATTGGTAAATAACTTAAAATTAGCACTCATTATTCTATCCTCATGTTGGTAACATCAATTCATTCACTAGGAGTATTGGAAACACTCGTGGCACCCAAATTCCCTTTTGCAATAGTTCACAACCCCATATGAGACTACTCCATACAAACGAAGAGTTACTTCTTGGATTTGCTTGTACTAAATTAGTGGATTGAAAGAACCCCTAAAGTAGCGTAGTCGTCGAACATTTGAGTTTTGAAGGTGTGCTCCCTTCAAAATTTCAAGTTTGAGGCGGTTATGGGAAATAATTTTTTCAAATGACCTCTCAATTTCACTTTCGGTTCTACAATGTATCTTGGTGCCACAGTATATATAGTGATTGACTAGTGGTGGTCCAGATTTAGAGGAACAAAGCTTCCAACTTCCCGAGTTCTCAATTTTTTTTTAATGGATTGGAAGTATTTGGAATTTTTTTGGCAGTTTGTATAATGAGGAATCAAACCTCCAACCTCGAGATCGTTATTACAAGATGTCAGTTGAGGTAGAGAGTTTGGATATGGAAAGAGCCTTCGGGGTTTGTTTTGATAGCAAAGCACCATGGTTATGGTTAGTTTAGTTTAACCATCATGAAGTGATCAATCTAGTGCTTAAAAGAATTTTGAAAAACTAAGAAGTGATGAGTTCTATTTATGAATCTAGATATTAATTTCTTACGAATTTTTTTAACATCAAAATATTATAGAGTTAGATGATATTTCTTATGACAATAGTCAAAGAGTGCACAAATCGGTCTGAACAATCACGAATAACTGGTTTGATGTGTGTTTGTGTTTCTTTACCCAATGAAACACAAAAATCCATTTCCATCCAACTACCACAAGATCAATTCTTTCAGATATGCAAAGATCATCCCTTTCTTCCTTGAAAATTGAGATGGGAGGTTAAGATACTTTTACTAATTTATACACATTTGGACTAAAAAGACACTTCTCATAATTTATGCAAATGGCTCAAATCATGCTCATTAAGAGATATTATTCTCTTCCAACTCTTTACTTTTCTAACTAAGTCCACAAGCAAAAGCGATTAATGGGTTGTTTAGGAGTTGATACAAAATAAAATAGATTCGATAAAGAATATAAATATTTTAAGAGAGTTTATATATTGTATCTCTCATAAATCTATAAACATTATTTAACTCAAATTATATAAAAGTCCAATACAAAGATGTAAAATACAATTAACATATTTTTTAGGATTAAGGATCCCAAACCCCCTCAAAAATATTCACTCTTGAATTTTGACTCGCTGGCCAAACAACGAAACCCAATATATTCGAACATTTCAATAATATATCACCATATTCTTTTTATAGAATATCTAAATTTTACATACTTATTCTAAATATTTGCCTTTATTATTTCAATTTTTACCAAAAATGAGTCAAATGTGAATAAGATTTCCACTATGTAGGCGTGGCATATATGATTTGATTGATAGGTTGAAATGTACCCTTGCTATTGGAGGCTGACCCAATTTTATTTGGAAAAGCTTTACAAACAAAAAGTAAAAAATTAAATTAAATCTAACCAACCCAACAAAAGTCCACTCATTGGCAACAACACAAAAACAAAACATTAAAAAAAAAAATTAATCTCATATATATTTCTACAAATTTATTAAAATAGCATATACTCCATTATAATATTAATGTGTCGCAATGTCAAACTATACACTGAATATATTATTAATATTAACGTACCACAATGTCATACTATAAATCCATTTATAATAACATTAGAAAACCCCCTTTCTCTCTCTCTCTTTTTGGTTTATATAACTTAGTTTGTGTGTTTTTTTTAAACCACTTAGTTTGTGTTATTTCAAAAAAAAAAAAAAAATGTATATATATATATATATATATATATATATATATATATATATATATATATATATATATATATATATATAATTTTGTGTTTGGCCTGCTACATGCTTCTTTTACTATTGTGCACATATCCTTCACTTTTTAAATAGTAACTTATAAACTAATATTGGTATCAAAATGTTTCATGTGTTCATTTAAAAAATTGATCCTTTTTTTTTAATGTGATTTCCCAATTCAAACTATTTTGTGTAATGTTTAAACTGCTATTAAGAAATATTAAATATATGCCTAAAATTTTGGTTAAACAAATGAATGGATTTGACAATAAAAATCTAATTTAATCTAATTGTTGTAAAGTTGAACTAAAAAACATCTATTAAAGTGTATCTGTTTGCAAGCTATGTCAATAGCCACGAGCAATTCTATTTTAATGTCAACTCTTCTTGAAAATATTTTTTAAATAAATAAATTATTAAATTATATACCTATACAATACAAACTTATAAAATAGATTAAGAAAATCAAGAGTAAGTGTCGCAATTGGTTATCTTATCTGATATCGATTTCACCTCCACGGTCACGAGTTCGAGCCCGAAAATTAATATTTAGCTATCATATTATTTGAAAATAGTTATGTCATATATATAAGGTTTGTTGTCCTCCTTCCTCCACTTTGTACTAAAAAAAATAATAATAATAATAGATTGAGAAAAGTAGTATTCAATATGAATCATGTATAATATGATATAAACTCACTTGATTTTAAGTTTGGGTATTTTGATCAATTTACCCCTTTTTTGTTATAAACAATTTGTTTTTTCAAAACTTACTATTCATACAATTTATTGGTTTTTTTTTTGTTATTCATGAAAAATACCCAGAATTGTTTAAAAAAATAAATAATAATACACACAAAAAATATCCAAATATTCCAACAATTTTTTACTAGTACTTTTGAAATATTTAAGAACATTTGCAATTTTAAGTGAACATATGTATTTTTTGAATTGACAACAAGAATCATAGTCAAGTAACATGGGTGTACATTTATGATTACGAGTTGAAATCTCTTATTCTTAATTATTGTAAATTTAAAAATAAATGGTTTTTTAAAAAATTTATTTTGAGTTCGAATATTATTTTTTTAAGAAATATACTTTACTCGTTAATCTAAATAGTATTCTACCTAGCTAATCTTTTTTTTCTAAAAAAAATAATATAGTAACAAGTAGCTCAAAGAATTGCATTAGTAGGTTAATAAAACTAACCAACTAAATAAGTTCTCAAAAAAAAAAAGTAAGGTGATTCTTAAACCTCTGTTTGTGCTGTCTGTTGATGAACTGAAAAGCCATATCTCCTTTGGTGTTGTCTAAATCTTGTGCTCCTTTCATTGAATGTTCTTTCTAAACTGTCCATTACTACCCTTAAAAAGATGTTCATATCCTTATATATATATATAATTGCTATAATATAAGAATAATAAGTTTCTTTAATCATCTTTTGTCAAGAATTTTATCTTTGCCTAAAGAAAAATCAAGAATATTGAGCAAGATTTACTATTAGGGTAAAAAAAATGTCAGTCTTTTGACCGAAACATTAAATATTTTTTAAGATTGAATTCAAAATTGAAATTTTGTTGTATATAAAAAATTATAACAAAATTTTAAAATATTTTATAGTTTTCAATCATTTTTTTTTATTAAAACCATCCATTTTGATTGAAGCATGAGTTTAACTTATTGAATCAATTCGTAATATATTTGATATTTTTCTAAATTTTTTTATATTCATAGAATTCTTTTTGTTATTCACAAAAAACCTCTTAAAAATCTGGTACATTTAAATTAAAACTATAATTTTAAAAGTTAAAATTTCATTTTTTATCGCTACTAAATCTACTTAATGGTCTTTATAATTTGATAAAACACCAAAACTATTTAGGAAGATATTTCCTAGATATAAATTTTAACATTTAAAATTATAGAAATTAACCTCAATTTTGTCCTGACCACAAGAACTAAAATTTCAATTTAACCACTTATAAGACTTCAAAAAAAAAAAAACATAAATCAACCAAATTTTGTCCTTTGAAATATCAGTAAAAAACTGCAACAAAATTACTTTATTTTAGTTCAACATACGTGAAGATGAAAGATTATTTGACTTTTGAAGGAGGATATACATTAACTATTAATTTTTTTTTTTTAGGGTAAGGATAATTAAACATATTAAAATAAACAAGTTGAATATTCTTTTACTAGTAAGTAAATTAAAAGAGTAGACTATGGCCACATGCATGCTTCAATTCCGAGTTTTTAACCGCTTACCAAAGATGAGAAATTAAAATTTTATTATAATTTCCATTTATGTCATAAATAATTTATTATGCAATTATTTGGCAACAATATCCTAATTTTTACATGCTTATTTAATTGGCTACCTTTTAACATTCCCAGAGTTCTTAACTTTAACGCTCGCAACTTTTTTAATTAAACAAATTTAATTAATTAGATTGAAAGATTCAACAATTATATTTTTTTTAATTACTAAATTATACCTGACACCAGTAAAATTATGATAATAACCACGTATTCATATTCAGTAATTTTATTTGAGAACGAATAAAATAGAAATGAAAAAATGTCATAAATATTTAAATATACCCATTTATCAAACCCCATAAATTATGTTCCTTCTTCGTCGATTCATTTTTTTTAATGAAAATTATTCATTAATAATAATAATAAGGCATACATACCCACTTCTACCAAATGTGGAGCAACCAAAAATAAAAATTAAACCATGATACAACTTTGATTCGATCCACAATTGAGACTAAGATCAACCAAAACTAAGGGATTTAAATAAGAAACAAGTTCTTAGAAGATCGATTCAAGTTTTTAATAAAGTTGAAGAATCAATAAATGAAATGAAAATTATCTAAATTTATAAATTTTTTTAAAAAAAACAACACAAATTAAATAGATTAATAAACACGCCAACCACTATAAAACTATCAACAAAAACATAGCTCTAAGATATTTTATACCATTTAGTAGCTCAAAAAATTACAATTTGGATCTCTTCCAAACCACTTAAATTACTATTATTATTATCATTATTATATACACATATATAATTAAATCATAAATATAAATTATAAAAATAATAAAATCATAAAATTCAAGACTAAAAAAAGTAGTATTTAAATGACATCAAGTATCATATAATAACAAGTTAATTATAAGGTTGAATCAATTTTTAAAAGAAATATAAAACTAAAAAATTAAAATATAATATTATATTTAAAATTAACTAAATAATTAAACTATTAGCTTTAAATTAAAAGAAATGGAATTTTTTTTAAAAAAAAATCAAGTAATTAAATCATAATCTTCAAACTAAAAGAAAACTAAAATCAAATGATTAAATCATAAAAATTTAAAGTAAACAATAAAACTATTGCGTCACTGACACATTCAGTAATAAATTAAATGTTAAAATTACAAAGTTCTTCCAACTATATATTTTTACCATTACAATAAAAAATTTCTTTCTTCCACCACTCATTCAAATTTTAAACTTATGTTATATCAAATAAGGTTTCAATACAATCAATCATTACAAATTAAAATAATGACGTTCGGATATATTTCATAATTAAAAAATCATAGATTCAAATACTCGGTCACAGTTAGAAATGAAAGAATGAAAAAATGAAAAATGCAACCACTTATTCAAACAATTTTACAAAATCAATCCCTTCTTCTCTTCTTCCAAACATGTCCTACTTTTCAATCCAAATCAAACCACACAAACTTATTCAAAGAAAATCATAATTACATGCTACTCTCGACTTGGGACAATAATTTTGCAAGAATTGACCAAATTCAATGTTTTGGGTAAAAAAATAAATACAAAAGAGTTAATGATTAATAAATAAAAAGTTCAATATTGGAAATCATAGTCAACAAACTCGAAGAAGCCACTACCGCTGAGTTCCATCCCTTTAATTCAATATTCATTTTAATGTTTCTTTTTCTGAAAAATAAAATAAAATAAATAAAAACGTATTTTTCTAAGCCATTAATATTTTTATGTTGCTTTCTTTCTTTGGCGTTTCTTTGTTTTTTTCTTTATAAAAACCAAGTTTCTCACTGAATTACAAAAAAAAAAAATATATCTCAGTTCATCCAAACAGAATCACAAATCCAAGAACAAACAAGAAAAAAAAATGTCAAGAAAATTGCAAAAATCGCTTAAGGATTACCTGAAGAAGATCAAAAAGCCAAAGCATCCACTTCAATTTCCTAATCCGAAATCCTTTTCGTCATCAAAAGGTTGGATTCTCGCTCGATGCAAGCATCCAAAAACGCTATCCTTCGCCGTCGATCGGAACCAAGGCGGCGCCGCCGGTAACACCGAGAACACCGCCGCTACACTCGCCGACATCGATCAATTCCTCATCGAGAATTTCCGATCGCTGTACCTGAAAGAAGAGGAAGATTTCGAGGAGGAGAAAAAAATCGAAGGAGAGAATCGAGTTTCACCAGAATCGCCTGTCGATTCTTGCAACGGATCTCACCGATTCTTCTTCTCGCCTGGATTATCCAGATCTATACTGGATGAATCTCAAGCAGAATCGTCCGAAATCGCCGGATCGAGTTCCACGGCTTCGATCTGCGAAGATCCGAGCACGGATCTGAAGATTCCAAGCGATTGCATCGCGATTTTGCGATACTCGCCGAATCCGAGCGAGGAATTCCGCGGAGCGATGCAGGAAATGATGGATTCGAGGATGAAACAAGAGGAGAAAGTAGATTGGGAGTTTATGGAAGAGGTTTTGTTCGGATTTTTGAATATGAACAACAAGAAATCGCACAAATACATACTGAACGCTTTCGTTGATTTGATTGTGATCTGGCGGAAGAAGGCCGATCAGGATCTTCCGGCGAGGCTCCGAACGGTTCGGAGCGTGAGAATGGTGAAGAGAATGCTGTGAAAATCTGCGGAATCGAAGGATGAAATCGAAGAATTGGTACAATAATCAATACTGAATTTGAACTTACACAGATATTTTTGAAGAACTGTCTCCAGTTCTGCAGCATAAAAGGAAATGGGAAATGGTACTTATGAATGTATTCTGCATTTCTTGAAGCTAAATTCAAAACCCTGTTTCTGAATCGAACTTTCTATTTCTCTCTCTATAAGTATTGTTTTCCCTCCATTTCGTGCCATTTTCCCTCCAATTTTTTATTTTGGAGCTCTGGAAAAATTAAATTTGAATTCATGATTTTTTTTTTTTTTTTGAAGAGGAATTCATGAGCTATTAGTTCATATACCATATCGGAATTCATATTTCCTCTTAGGGGTGATTTCGGTTCGTTTTTTGTGGGTTTTGTACCAAACCGACAATCGAACCGAAATCTTCGGTTTTTAAAAAATGGATCTGATCCAATGTCCGATAAAGTATAGAACCATTGGTTCGGTTTTTCAATGTCAAAAAATGGATTCGATCAAATCCAATATCCAATTATTTTTAATATATAAAAAATAATATTTCTCATATAAAAATAATATTTTCATAAATTACTGTTTTTTTAAAGGTTAGAAATATTTTTAACTTATTCAAAATTATCTAAGGATGTTTTTTACTTAAAATAGGAGTGAATTAAAGAAATATTAATGAAAGGAAATATGACTTTATATGAATTATTGACAATATATATTACGAACCGATATGTCCAATTTTGAGCTAAAAAACCGATATCCATTGGATTGGATTGGTTCGGTTCGGTATTTTAGTTTTTCAGTTTTTTGTTTCACCCCTATTTCCTCTAATACTTAAAATTTAGTTGTATAACTAGATACTTTTACTTTGTGAAATATTGTTGATCTTGTCTTTAGATCTTTAATAACTGATTCGTTATTGGATCGGTGATGTGATGATTTAATTATTTGGTGAAATTTTAATTCCACATCATGGTTATTATTTTTTTAACTACTTTGTTGTTGAAGATATTTAATTTTTAAAATATTAAATAAAAAAAAAGTAAATTAGACGCATAAAAATTGAAATTGAGTGTTATTTAATTCTAAAAAATCTAAGAAAGATTTTTTGTTATTATTATTATTGAAAATAAATATAAGGAAGAAATATAAAGTACACACAAAATTACTTTTGTATGAGATTCAATAAAATAAAAATAATAAGTTTGGTTATGAATTTCGTAATGTTTTTTTAGAATAATTTTGTACTATTTATTTAATCTCTAAATTTCAAAAGGAATACTGAATAGATCGGTGGCGCGATTGGTTATCTAGACGGATTTGATCCCGATATTGGTATTATAATCTCCCTTCTCCCAATTTATACTTAAAAAAAAACAAAATAAATAATATTTCTTTAAATATTGAATTAAATGTTCGCTTAATGAAGGAAATGGTTAAAAGAAACTAACTTCAAAAGCTTTTAACTTTTAATCTAGGATGGGTGTATTTATCTTTATTTCAAAAAAAGTACTTCAACTTTTAACGCCTATTTAATATTGCATTTATCGAACTATTATAGTAGTATTATACTAATAAAGTCAACAATCCAAAAGAAAAAAGAAAAAAAAAACTAATAACGTCAACATTTTACTTTTCTTCAAATTTTATGAATTTTAAGGCAGCTTACATGTATTTCAACTTTTTTTTTTTTCATCATTGAAAATGTCATTTCTTTCTGTTTTAAATCTTGAGCTTTCTTCGTCTTCTATGAAATTATTTTAGCTGAAGTTGATTTTCAAGGAAATTTGTATTTGGATTATTTGTTTTAGAGCAACATGTGGGGTTAGTTGATATACGAGTGACATCTTGGTTAATATGTATAATTTTTTATGAAATTTGTATTGTATTTATTATCGATTATCGAATCATCTATTTAATTAAGATTTCATAAAGCTTTTTCATCACATTATTATATATATATATTTGGAGACCAACTTATGCGTACTTTAACTATATTTATTGGATATATCGTGAGACCGTGTAATAGGGGTGTACATGGGTTGGTTTGGGTAGGGTTAAGGGTAATTTTTGGACCAACCCAAAAATTTGGGTCGATCAACTTTTTAACCCAACCCAACCCAACCCTATATTTTCGGGTTGGGTTGGGTTGGGTTCATCGGTTCAAAAGAATTAAAAGTTGAATGTGAGATTATAAATTCGACGGAAACACTAATTATTTCAATATTTGAAAGTCAAATACCGGTATAAAATTTGATTAAATATAAAGCTAATTTTGTAAAGAGTATAAGATTTTTTTTAAAAAGATAAGAATTAATTTTAAAATTTTAAAAATATTGTATTTAACCTAATAAGAGATAAAAAGATTGGATAAATTCTTGAGGGAAAAAAGATTTGAGAAAGATTGAAGTTTACTTGCTCATAGAAGAAAAAAAAATGCAAAAAAAGAAAAAGAAAACATAAAATAAGAAAAGATGTACAACTATTAAGCTATCAACAACTTTACACTACAAAGATATGTTAAGAAATATATATTTATATTCTGGTTCCGGGTTGAACCCAACCCAAAACCCGTGAACCCGCAAACCGACCCAAAAATCCGGGTTTACTAAAACTCTAACCCAATCTAAATTTTAAAAAACATAATCCAACCCAACCCTTACGGTTTGGGTTGGGTAGTCCGGGTAGCTCGGGTTACCAATTTTTTTGTACACCCCTACCATGTAATATTTGGATATCAAGAAAATGTGAATGCAAATCATTTATTCGAATATGTTGTGGTCACTTTAAATTGAATTAATAATCTCTTAAATCCTCAAAATTCTTGTGACCACTAAGACCATCCATAATAATAGTAACAAATTTTACTTTTTGTAGAAGAAAAAAAACTCAATATCCTAATGAGTTTTTTTTTTTTTTTTTGGATGGACAATATCCCTATGAGTTAGCTCAACAATAATGAGCACTTATTAGTAGAATTAAATCTCTCTATGTCATATTTGTTAGATTAAAAAGGTGAATCATATTTAGTTCTTAAACTTTGTGTGTAAGATTGGTAGATTTCTATAATTCTACAAGGAAAAAAAAAATTGAATCAACATGAATTATGCCGTTAGGGCAAATTTGTAATGAATTCATGCCATCTAAGTATAGTTTAATTTATTAAAATATTATAACATTTGATTATCAATCTCCTCTTTCTCCATATTGTCGAACTAAAAAATAGTGAAATAATGTGAGAATTAACTCTGTTTATTTATTTATTTTCTTGATTTTAATTATTAACAGCAATGCCTTTATTAAACTTTTCTTTTAATAAATATTTTCAAATTTTGAGGAAGAAGTTACAAAAAAGAAAAAAGCTGCAAAAGGTAAAATCAAAGCAAATAACGCTTTCAACCATACCATTTTATTTATAAAAACCAATACGAATCGATATTGATTTAATTACTTTCATTTTCTTTTTATCTGTTTGTTAAATTTTTAATTTTAATTATAAATTATGAGACTTTTTTAGGGAATAAACATTAAAATATGAATTGAAAGTAAAATAGTAAGCAAAGTAGTAAAAAAAAGTAAATCGTAGGGAACCGAATCGAAATCGAGCCAATAATTTTATCTTTTAACGGATATCAGTTTGGTCCCTCTTTTGTTAAATCAATTAGAACGAATTGATTATCGGTTTGGTCTAAAAATCAAAGAAAACCGAACCAATAATTTTGTCTTTTGTTGGACATGAGTTCGGTTCCTCTTTTTGTCAAATTGATTGGATCGATTTGATTATTAGTTTGATATAAAACCGAAGAAAATCGAACAAATATCACTCCTACCATTTATATAGAATTTGTGGTTTACTTTAATTTATACTAATAAAGAAATAAATAATAATAAAGAACGGAATTATTGGGCTTAAGTGTTTTTCATTGATAAGGTAGTAGGGTTGGGCCTAAATACAAACCATGGCCGAATGATATAACTCTAAAAATACCAAATCTTTTTTAAATGACAATTACTGATCATAAGAATTTTTATATATTAATTTAAATATGTTAATGATTTTTTTTTTTTTTTGTAATAATCTTCTTAAGAATAATTATCAATGTATTTTAAACATTATCTTCTCTATTTATAAGTCAATGTCTTTAAAATAACACCATAGGCCATATCTCGTAATTCAAACGAATGTTGTTAATAATAACATTGATGTTAATAGTACAGTTGACATACTTTCAGTCGACTATTTGAAGAGATGAACAAATCAAACTTATCAACTTGCTTTTTACATAGAAATATAATATGCCTATGTTTTAAATAATAAAACGCCATTTGATTTTTTTTTTAAAATACTCAAATCATTCCAAATTTGCAATTTAAATATTATAAAACAACCTTAGAATAGAAAACCATTAAAATGTTGGAAAACCCCCATTAAAAATGCATTACAGGTTCATATTCATTATTACATCATTCTAAGTCACTCATAATGTTTTTTAAAAAAACTCACTCATAAATGTTTTTTTTTATCTTGACCAAGGAACAGTTCAAGATATATTTTTTTTTAATTCTCCCATATAATAATGTTGGTGAACTTTTCTTTTCAAAAAAAAAATGTTGGTGAACTTTTATGTATATTTGTGATTATTTGGACTAGTTTACATGTATTATTTGGGAACCTAAATTCATAGATAATGTTTAATACTAATCAAATGATTATCAAACTCTTAGCTGACTAATTCTTCATAGATTGTTTGATATCCATCTTTGTAATTGCAAGAAAAATTCCATCTAAAAGCATTTCAACAATGATTTATAAGGTGTAGCAATAGCTCAACAACATTTCAAAAATAGGGTATAAATGCATTCAATATAATAAATTATGAGTTCAAATCTTCCATTTCATTTATTGTTGAACTAAAAAAAATGGTGGGATAAGCTAAGGATTAAATTCACTTTAATTATGAATGGCAAACTAATGAGATGAAATTAAAAATTCTATCCGATCAAGAAGGTCTTGAAGAACTAAAAGGTGATTAGTTCAATTCATGATAGTCATCTACATAAAAATTAATTTCTTACCAATTTTCTTAACATCCAAACGTTATAGAGTCAAATAACATGTTCTGTAATAATAGTCGAGCTGAGCACAACCTAATCTGAACAGTCACATATATATAAACAATGTCAACAAGAGCATGGTTTTGTTGTATGTCTACCAAGAGGTTATAAGTATAAATCTTTCCACCCCATTAAGTCAACGACACAAAAACATATGAGCAATCTATAAGTTTGGTTCTTTGGTCCAATCTTTGGGAGCAAAGCTGAGATGGAACTTGCAATATCAAGATGGCTCTTGTTTAGTTTCGTTGCATTCCTTGTTCAAGCTCAAGATCAATCAGGTAACCAACCCTTTTCAGTTCGATACTAACTTTTCGAGCTTCCAACCCTATACTTATGATCAATCTTCTTTAAATCTTATATATTTTTTGAATTCAACGACAATATAAATTAGGGGGATCGAGCCTGTAATCTATTGGTTACTTGGTCATATATAAGATGTCACTCAAACTCATTTTTGAGTTTGATACTTAACTTTTCCGGCTTCCATCCCTATACATAATACATATGAACAATTTTCTTTAAATCTTAAATTCAACTAACGATTAAGGGTTGGAGGATCGAGCCCGTAATCTATTGGTTACTTAGTCGTACAAGATGTCACTCGAGCTTTGCTCATTTTGGCGATTTAAATCATAAATAACTAACCAGAAATGGTGTTTCAGGCTTTCTTAGCTTGGATTGTGGCTTACCAGCAAATTCATCAGGCTACATAGAACCCTGGACAAAAATTAAGTACATATCAGATGAAGGCTATATAAACACAGGTGAAACAAACAGCATATCATCTAAGTTAATGCCTGACAATCAACGACAGTTATGGTATCTTAGAAGCTTTCCTAAAGAAACCAGGAACTGTTACAATATAAGCATCATTATCGGCGTCAAATATTCGATTCGATTGAGTTTCGAATACGGAAATTACGATGGACTCGACGAATCTCCTATATTTGATATCTATGTGGGAGATACCATGTGGAGAACCATAGATGGTAGCTTCTACATAGAGATTATACATATTTCTTCAACAGGTAAATTGCAAATTTGTCTTGTCAATATTGGCCATGGAACACCATTCATTTCAGCATTAGAGTTGAGGCAACTTCCTCCTGGTACTTACCCAACTGCATCTGGATCATTGAAGATTTACTATCGGTTGGATATGGGGTCAACCAAAGGTGGATGCAGGTTGTTCACACATGGCATACAAAAGTTGATTGTTCTTTTTTCTTTATTTTGATATCTGTGAGTGTCTGGGTCAGCTCGCGTGCGCCTTGACTATTTTCACGGAACATATCATCTGACTGTACAATATTTGGATGTCAAGAAAACCAGTGGGAAATTAATTCCTGGGTAAAGGGGTCACCATGAATTGAACCCACACCCTTTTAGTTTCTTATTGAGCTTTTGACCATGCTACCCATGGGGGTTGAAAGTTGATGGTTCTAATTGTTAGTTGATATAGTTAAATCTACTCTAACCCACCAGTTTAAGGTTTTGGGTTGATTGGTGATTGAATATGATTCGACCTGGTATTAGAGCAGGAGGTCGTATGTTCAAGTCTCTATGAAGTCGTTTTCATCCCCAACTAATATTGATAATTTCTATTTGGTTGATATAATTAAATTTATCACAACCCATCAACTTAAAATTTTGGGTTGATTGATGATTTAACATGATTCAATACTAACCACCATGATAGCCCAGTGGTCAAAAAGAGTCTTAAAAAGCCAAGAGATCATCATCATTCAATCCATGATGACCACTTATATAAGAAATAATTTTCTATGAGTTTTCTTGGCATCTAAATGTTCTAGAGTTAAGCGGTGTGTCTTGTGAAAATAGACGAGTTCGTGTAAGCTGATGATTTAACATGATCCAATACTAGCCATCATGATAGTCTAGTGGTAAAAAAGAGCCTTAAGAAGTCAAAAGATCATAGGTTCATTCAATCCATGATGACCACTTACCTAAGAAATAATTTTCTATGAGTTTTCCTTGATATCTAAATGTTGTATAGTCGAGCAGTATGTACTGTGAAAATAGACAAGTTACGCGTAAGTTGACCCAAACACTCACGAATATAAAAAAAATTATTGTTCCAATTATGTAAATTAAAAAAAAAACTCACACGTGTAAGTGTATTGTGTGTCTATTATTTAGGTTCCCAGATGATGTTTACGATCGAATTTGGCATCCGTACAATGGTGACTATGCACAACTAATTACAACTAGCACTCTAAAGACTGCTAATGGTTACAATCCAGCTTCCATAGTCATGCAAACTGCAGCAACTCCTAAAAATGGAAGCAAGTCTCTTAACTATTCATGGAGCTCATCTAAGGAAAGTGATGAATTTTATGTGTACATCCATATTGCTGAACTTCAAAAGCTTGAGAACAACCAAATTCAGAGGATTTAACATCACTTATAATGGGGAGTATTGGGATGGACCTATTGTTCCTACTTACTTAGCCACGACAACCGTTTATAATATCGAACCGTCTGTAATGTCGTCGTTGCGACATCAATTGTCCTTCATCCCTATAGAAAACTCAACTCTTCCTCCAATTGTCAATGGCTTAGAAATCTACGTTGTGCTCGAGATCTCGGAATTGGAATCAAACAAGGGAGATGATAAGCCATTTTATTTTTTGAATTTAAGATTCGAACATGTAACCAACTGGTTACTATTTAATACCTGATGCTATTGGAATACTACTGTTTTAGAAGATGTATGCCATTTTCAATTCTATTTCTTTTTTTGTGTGTTCTAAGTGACCTTTTATGGTTTACTTAGAACAACTAATTTATGGATATATTGATAAACCAGTGGATGCAATCAGTGGTATTCAGTCAACTTATGAAGTAATAAAAAATTGGCAAGGAGACCCATGTGTGCCAACTGGATATCCATGGAGTGGTTTAAATTGTAGTTCTGATTCAATCCCCAGAATTATATCACTGTAAGTTTATACATTGAGTTCCAAACTAACTTTTTATTTTTTGATATGATAAGAATCAACTTCTATTGATAACAAAAGATAAAGAAATACAACCAAGCTTTTAGAGGAACTTGGACCTCCCCATCTCGAGAACCACTTTCAAGCCCTAATACCAAATGGCGACAATATATTTGAATCCTTTCTCCTCTCCTACTACCTCTATTTATAACCACTCAAGTAATTGCTAATATACCCCTATATTATTCCTTAATATCCTAAGGCCCTAAACCTATCATGATATATGTGACTATTTAGGCTGGCCTTATGCGCACCTTGACTATTGTTATTGAACATACCACTGACCCTATAATATTTGGATATCAAGAAAACTCATAGGAAATTAACTTCTAGGTAACTGTTGAAACATGTTATATAACCAATTATCCCAAAGATTAAGCTAATGGGTTGGATAAATTTAATTATATCAACTAACACTCGCATGCTCTGATACCCATGTTAAAACATGTTAAGTCACCTATCAACCTAGAAGCTTAAGATAAATTTAATTAAAACAACTCATAGTAACAAACAAAGTTCAACCACAACATACTATATGAGAGAATTGAACTTTACAACAAGCTAAAATCCTCTAATAGAAATGAATTTTGATGCTAGGAACCTGTCTTCAAGCGGATTGAAGGGTGAAATATCTTCACAACTAATCAGTCTACCAATGTTACAAATATTGTAAGAGTCTCTTTATTAATATTTAGATTAGTATCCTTAAACCTATGCTAATAAAAATGTATTTATATTTCAGGGATTTATCAAACAATTACTTGACAGGAAAAATACCTGATTTTCTGTCTCAGTTGCCACACCTCAAAATCCTGTATGTTAACTAAGAAGAGAGAAGTGAAACAAAAATTAACTTAAATATAGTAATTAATCCATTATTGTTTTTTTCTCTTTGCAGAAACTTAGAGAATAACAATCTAACAGGCTCTCTTCCACCTGGTCTAATCAAAAGAAAGATGAGTGGTTCACTTACATTAAGGTCCATTATAGGGATAGAAACATGAACTTTGCAATGTTTTTTTATAAATAGAATTTTTATTCAAATTTCAAGTTATTTTTCTTTTAATGACAGCATACAAGGTAATCCAGCTTTAAGTCAATGTAATTTAGAGCCATGCACAGAGGAGACACCAAAAAAGAAGAAAAGCAAAAATGGTATCATTGTTCCAGTAGTAGCATCAATTGGTGGATTGTTCGTTATCCTCGTAGTCGTGTCGATTATCTATTGGCTAACTAAATCGAATAAGAAACGAGGAGGTAAGGATGTCGCTTTGACAGTGAATAGTGCAAAGACCAACACCCATTTAGGCAGTTCCTTGGAGAAAGATCAACATCAGTTTACTTATGCTGAAGTTGTGAGGATGACCAAAAACTTTGAGAGGATTCTTGGTAAGGGAGGTTTTGGGATGGTTTACTATGGAGTTCTTCTAGATGAAACTCAAGTGGCTGTGAAAATGATTTCTCCATCAGCAGTACAAGGCTACCATCAGTTTCAAGCAGAGGCATGTGCCTAAACCTAAAACACATATCCCATTTTCACGAAAAGTTTTTTTTGTTTTATACGAAACGATTTCATTGATTCATGAAATTACAATCTAGACATGTATTACTGGGGATCAAATAAGTGATCTCTGTAGTTAAGTAATGTTTCATAACTATAAGAATTATATAGAGGGTTTAATTTATACCAGGATATAACATGAAGGGTAATAGTGTCAAAAAAAGCAGTTATATGATGAAACTTTGTCTTAAAAAATTCTCTTGTTTCGCTCCAACCAAATGTTCCAACCAAAATGCCCTGATAAAATTCTCCCATAAAAATTCCTTCTCCTTCTTAAATGGATGACTGAGTAAGGCAGAAAGTAATAAGGAATGTGGACCTGTTTCTAATAAAATTCCAAAATAGGGTATATTTTCTAATAAAATACCAAATGTTTTCAGCAGTTGTACATTTTCATGAGAAGTTAAGCTCATGCTTCTTTGTTAGGCTAACAAAACTTACATTTTTTTCAGGTTTCAATTCTCATGAGAGTTCACCACATAAACTTAACAAACCTTGTAGGGTATATGCATGATGGAGGTCACCTTGGCCTGATTTATGAGTACATGGCCAATGGAAATCTAGCAGAGCATCTTTCTGGTAAATCACTGAACTCATGTATCCAAGACTTTTAAATTATGTTAAATCATCGATCAACCCAAGACCTAAGCTATGAGTTGGAGTAAATTTAACTATATCAACCAACACAGATCTAATACCATGTTGAAATATGTCAATCAACCCAAAAGTTTAAACTTGTGAGTTGAAATACATTTATCTTTGTTTTTTGGATAAGAAACAATTTCATTAATATACAAAATTTAAAGAGGTGTGAGGTATTACAAAAGAGATCTCCAACTATTTATAAGACTAATAGGTATAATCATACAATAGTTTTGAAGAGAGTTGACACCAAGAAATGACAATAAGAATAATATTCTTTAGAAATTGGTTATATGATATTGCTTTTTATCTTGAAATGTGTTGGAGTTCTTTTCAATCTAGAAGTTCCAACAAAAAGCGTTAATGAAGTTTTCCCATAGACAGAACATTTATTTCAATTCAAATTCAAATTTAGGTCCCCAAGGGACAACAACTTTGTTGGTTGAGGATGGGGGATTTTAAGACATGTTTTTTCGGAGGTCTTCAGTTTGAGCCTCTCAAGTGAGTTTAATTGTAAAATCACTTGGTGTCACCCGCATTCGGGTCTTGAGACGAGCGTGGGTGACTCGGGTATAGTGGAGCAAAGCTCCAATTTTTCAGTTAAAAAAAAAAAAATCAAATTTAGAACACAAAATTTTATGCTTACCCTAATAATTGCTTGTTTGCCCACAGCAAAAAGCTCCAGCATCCTAAGTTGGGAAGACAGACTTCGAATTGCAATAGATGCAGCTCAAGGTGTGATAAGTTTATAATTTCTTTGAATTTTCCACAAACATATTATCTCATATTATCAGCATTCTAGAGAAGGAAAAACTTAAGGAATTTTCACGGTATAACAACTTTTTAACCTTAGTTTACAATTATAGAAACTTTTTAAATATAATTTGTTTACACTGCCTATTTTTTTTAAAAATCTCTATTTACCTTTTTTATCAAAAACTTTGATAGAATTTATCATTCTTTAGTGATGGAAGTCTATCAATTTTATCAGTAATTGATTCTATCCACCCTTGTTGATAGAATCTAATAAGAGTCTATCAATTTACTTTATTTATTAGTAATTGATTCTATCTGCCTCTATTGATATAATCTATCGATATGGAAGTCTATCAATTTACATTTTTTGTTATGTGTGCAAATATTTTCATTATTGTGCTATTCATGGAATATTTTAACCCTTTTGTAATATACATGCAAAAACCCCAAAAACTTATATGAAAAAAAAATGCAGGATTAGAGTATCTGCATCATGGGTGTAAGCCACCAATAGTACACAGAGATGTGAAAACAACGAACATCTTATTGACAGAAAATTTCAAAGCCAAGATTTCTGATTTTGGTCTTTCCAAAATCTACCCAACAGATGACAAGACCTACATGACAACCGTTATTGTTGGAACTCCAGGTTACCTCGATCCAGAGTAAGTACTGAGGACACGTTTGGGAGCATTTTTTTCAGGGTCAGCTTACGTACACTTCGTCTTTTCTCACGGGATACACCACCTGACTCTACATCATTTGGATGTCAAAAAAGTCAACAGGAAATTATTTGCTAGATAGGTAGCCACTATGGATTAAACTCGTAACCTCTTAGATCCCCGAGATTCTTTTGACCAACTCATGATAGTTTTGAATGATTCAAAATCAAACATTAAAATCATGTTCAAAATCACTTTCAAACATGTTTTTAATCATTCAAAATCAGTTTTGATGGTACGACAAATGTATTTAAAGGCGTGGAACCAAATATTAAGGTCCTCTTTCATTACCATTTTATTTTTGTTTTTGGTTTTTAAAATTTAAGCCTACAACAACTATCTAACCACATGTTTTTTCTTACTTTGATATCTACATCTTGCCTATATTCTTAGAAACCAAACTAAAATTTAAAAACAAAAAAAGTAGCTTTCAAAAGTTTTTTTTTTTACTAACATTCACATATTTCTTAAAGAAAAGATTGATACATTGTAGGAAAGATGGAGCATGTTTTAGGAAATTTGAGTAAAAATAAACTTAAACTTCAAAAACCAAAAACAAAAAACCAAATAGTTATTAAACGGGGTCTAAAATGATTATAGGAAAATCACTTCTAAACATTTTCACTAAAATCACTCCCAAACATGCCCTAAATTTTCCAATTGTCAATTCACAGGTACTATAGTTCAAACAGACTAACAGAAAAAAGTGATGTGTATGGATTTGGAGTTTCTCTAATGGAACTAGTAAGTTGCAGACCAGTAATCATGAACACCCGAAACCGAGATACAAAATACATAGCCAAATGGATCCGCACCATGTTTGCACAAGGCGATATCGACAAAATAGTCGACGCAAGATTACAAGGAGTATATGAAACTAACTCAGTTAAAAAAGTTGTGGAAGTTGCATTGGCATGTGTATCAGCAGACTCCATTGAAAGGCCAACCATGAACCAAGTAGTGATAGAGCTCAAGAACTCCTTGGCCATGGAGCTGAACCAGAGATCGAGAAGTCGTCCATTGGATTCGAAAGACTCCTTCGAAATGACGTCCATAACCATGGTTATGAATGCCACTCTCTCAAGTCCCATGCCAAGGTGAAGAAAATTCTAAGAAGTTGCTTCAAGTTCTTCATGGTTTCAAGTTTTGGTCTTCCTTTTAAACTACTTTGAATTGGTTGTACCCAATTTACACTTCATCAAATAAATCATTGAACATAATGAAATAATAGTACAAAAACAGGTTAGATAAATATTTTCAGGATGTTGAGTTTACATTAAGTTGTGAAGGTAAATCTTAAGAAACTAATTTTAATCTCTACCTACTTGCCCTTATTTGATTACTATGTCAACCTATGATATTAATTTGTGTATACCCAATTTCATAATTTTTACCAAAAGCTTATTTTTTTGGAATAATGAAAATCGGAGCATTACTTCATTATACTCGGGGTAACTACGTCCGTCTCTAGGCCAGGCACCACGAAACATCGAAAGAAAGGAGACACAGAAGACGTCTACAAATAAATATCACAGAGTCTCAAACCGAGGACCTTGAAGGGAGCATATCTTCAAAACTCAAGTCTTCGACAACCATGGCACCCATTTAGGACTACCAAAAGCTTTTTTATTTTGCTAAAGTAGAAGCATGACTGTAAAAGCTAATACTAATGAGTGTTCTCAGTAAAATATATCTAACTTTTTAATGCACTGTCTATCTTGACAAGTTCTAATACTAATGAACAATAAATATCCATCGAAAATGAGTAAAAAAAGTGAAAAGAGAAAGCAGAAAAACTGGAACTAAGTAATAAATGCATAATACCTTGTGTTTAAGGTGATGAGTTTAATCCATCATGGTCACCTACTTAGAAATTAATTTTTTGAGAATTTCCTTCACATCCAAATGTTATAGGGTTAGACGGTATGTCCCATAACATTAGTCTATATGTAACTAAATTGGCTCAGACAATCACGACTATAAAAAAAAACAAAAAACTAAAAACCTCCATGGAATCAAATATAACAAAGCCATTTTTACAAATTTGCTACAGAAGTTTATAGTTGCGCATACTTGAAATACAGTCAACAATCAGGCTCCTTATATTATTATTATTTTAGTTGATAATGTTTCTTATTATTTTATAGATTAAAAGTTAGCATTATTTGAAATGTGCCTCATAAAAGTGTTCAATTTTTAAAATATATAACTAAATTGAAATTAAATCCTAAATTTATGTACTAAATAAGCATTTTCTTTATATATATATATATATATATATATATATTAATACACTTTAATTAGCTATAGTTTTTTCTAATAATAATAATAAATAGTTGTAGATTAATTGGAAGACTTTTTTTTTCATTTAAAAAAATTATAATAAGTGGATGATTTGTTTCGATTTTTTTTCACTAAGAACGTAAGTTCACGACGCTGTAATTTTATTTTTGTATATTTAAATTTAGCCCTAATTCTTTTAATCTCTATTATTTTACTTCCGATTTCTACTTTGTACTAGTTAATTTTGAGGCCTTCTAACAAAAGAAGTTAACTCTTAAGGCTAACAAAAGTAAAAAATGCATGGACTAAAATATTATTTTAACCTTAATAAATAAATACAAAATTTATATATAAAAATAAATGAGATAGGCTTTAGGTAAGATATCGAATGGATCGATGGTGTGATTGGTTATCTGGTTTGGTGTTCTATTTCCACATGAGTTCGGTTCTTGAAATCGATATTCATAATTCCCTTCTCTCAACTGGTTACTGGTTTGAGTTTCAAATTGTTAATTTTTTTTAAAGGACTTTTACTATAATTGTTCAATCCAATATTTTATTAGAACAAATCTAATTGAGACCAATCTTAATTTTGTTAAAAAGGTTAACAAGAGCAGTAGCTAGACATTATGTATATTTAATGACTAAAAGATCTTAGTTCAAGTCCTCCTCAATCGTTGCAATTTCGAAAAGAAAATTGTTAAAGAGAAATTAAGCAATAACAAGTCTAGAATTCAACAGGTTTCATTAGTAAATTTATATATATATATATATATATATATATATATTGATAATCTCTTAATTATTAAATCATATAAAATAGGAGAGTTTTGCGTCTTTTGACATTATTTTTGAAAATAATTGCTTTATTAAACCTTTTACTCACAATACAATTCAAGGAACAACAATCTCACAATTTACATGACATTCCATAAAAAGTTCGACTAAAAATATTTTGCTAAAAAAAATTATTTTAAAAAAATTATAATAAAAAATAACTCAATTGGTATGATATAAGATATGATAAATAAAAGATTATCAAATTCTTCCCAAATATTATTGACTTAAAAAAGTAAATCTAAGATGGAATTATGATTATACCAAATGGGTCGGTGGCGCGATTAGTTAACTAGTTTGATGTCAATCCATTTTTACTCCAAGATCTTCACTGGAATTGGTATTTGTAATCCCCTTCTCCCGATTTGTACTAAAAAACCTAATTTTTGTTTATAAATATAACTTAAAAACAAAATTAAAAACAATGGGCCTTTACAGACGACTGGCCCAAGAATCTCTTAAAGAACGAAGCCCAGCCCAAATACAGAAGGCCCAATCGAGAGTACAACAAACGAGGAATCTCAAAAGTTACAGTACGCATAGATCTTTCTAGAACTTCAGTATTTGCCCCTCGAACCGGAAAAAAAAATCAAAATATAAAAAAAGCAAAAGAATATATTCAATCAAATTAAAATAAAATTAAAAAAACAAAAACGTGAAAATCCCACAGAAAGCCCTTGAAATTGTTACGTAGCCCTTGGTTTCTTTTATAACTCACGACTTTGCATTCCAAAGCGCTGTCTTGTGGAGACTTCCAGAATCCGAAATCTGCAATCTCTCTCGCTTTTGCCGCTCGGATCGCTCTGAAGGTTCGTTTCCGTACTCTGATTGTGTTTGATCTCTAAGTTTTTTCTTGCTTTCTCGAGCTGTAGATCTGAGTGTTTTGCTTCGTGGATTCCGCCATTTCGAAGTGTTTTGCTGTTGCATTTGTATGAAATTGTGTTCGTGTTGCTGTTTTTCCGATTTGAATTTGTTGATTCACTTTTTGTTGATGTTTTTAGCTTTGATTAGAGGTTTAGAGCGTGTCGATCGAGTTTGGTACGGAACTTTTTGTTTGATTGAATGTGTTTTTGTGGTTTACTTGTTTGATCGGTTTCTGGAAGTGTTTTGACGCGCTGGTATGATGATAAGTTTATGTAGAGTTTTGCTTCGTTGATTCGGCCATTTTGGAGTGTTTTTGCTTTTACATTTTTTTTTTGAATTGTCGTCGTTTAGCCGTTATGCTGAAACACTTTTTGTTGATGTTCTTAGCTTTAATTACAGGTTTAGAGCATGTCGATCGAGTTTGGTACGGAACTTTTTGTTTGATTAAATGTGTTTTTGTGGTTTACTTGTTCGATCGGTTTCTGGAAGTGTTTTGACGTGCTGATATGATGATAAGTTTATGTAGAGTTTTGCTTTGTTGATTCGGCCATTTTGGAGTGTTTTTTCTTTTACATTTTTTTCTTGAATTGTGGTTGTTTAGCAATTTTGCTGAAATGAATCTGCTGATTCACTTTTTGTTGATGTTCTTAGCTTTAACTAGAGGTTTTGAAAGCTTATCGATCGAGTTTGGTGTGGAACTTTTTGTTGATTGATTGTATTTTTGTGGTTTACTTGTTTGATCGGTTTATCAAAGTGTTTTGACACGCTGATTTGATGATAAGTTTGTGGGGAAACTTATTAGTTCAATCTAGAAAATAATTTCAAATATGGTCACTCATCATACTTGTATTAGTGAGTATTTAGAATCCAATATTAAAATGTATTTATGATTATTGATACAAATAATTTAAAATTTGACTTCATTTGTAATTATTTTGTGGGAAGAGTTCATGAGTATTGTTTCCCAAGTTTGTGTGGTGTTATTGTATGGGTTTAGATATGTATGGACTTGAGTTTACATGGTGAAATAAACTGATTGATCTAGTTGGATTGTGGTGTTTCTTGTTTCGATCTTTGTTTGAATTGTGTTTGAACGAATTTATCTGATCAATTGAGCAAGTGGGCAGAGCACATTGATTTGCTACTACTATAGTTTCTGTGATTAGATACACGATGGTGGTTTAAAAGATGAATGACATTAATACTCGTTATAATAATCACTGGTATGACTCTTCTCAAGGGAGAGCGATTGCACATCTTTTTCTTGTTGATAATAACAATATTCATTAATATTTTCAGGTTCTTCTATTTTTTGACGGACCGATTGTTTTGACACATCGGTTCAATCTCTTGCAAGATGAGCGTTGTTGGCTTTGATTTCGGTAATGAAAGCTGCATTGTAGCTGTTGCAAGGCAGCGTGGTATTGATGTTGTTCTCAATGATGAGTCCAAGCGGGAAACTCCAGCTATTGTTAGCTTTGGTGAAAAGCAACGATTTATTGGAACAGCTGGTGCAGCATCAATTATGATGAACATCAAGAATTCAATCTCTCAGATTAAGAGATTGATTGGCCGGAAATTCTCTGAACCTGGATTGCAGAAGGATCTTCAGGCATTGCCATTTTCTGTAACGGAGGGGCCTGACGGCTTTCCTTTAGTTCATGTGCGTTACCTGGGTGAATTAAAAACATTTACACCAACCCAGGTGTTGGGAATGCTATTTTCAAATTTAAAAGAAATAGCTGAGAAAAATCTCAACGCAGCAGTGGTTGATTGCTGCATTGGTATCCCAGTTTATTTCACTGATCTTCAGAGAAGGGCTGTATTGGATGCAGCGACAATTGCAGGGTTGCATCCTCTGCACTTGATACATGAAACTACTGCAACAGCTTTGGCTTATGGTATATATAAAACTGATTTGCCTGAAAATGACCAGTTGAACGTGGCATTTGTTGATATTGGACATGCAAGCATGCAAGTGTGCATTGCAGGCTTTAAGAAGGGACAGTTGAAAGTGTTGTCCCATACATCTGATCAGGCTCTTGGTGGAAGAGACTTTGATGATGTATTATTTCATCACTTTGCAGTAAAGTTCAAGGAAGAGTACAAAATAGATGTTTATCAGAATGCAAGGGCTTGTATGAGGCTCCGGACTGCTTGTGAGAAGCTTAAGAAAGTCCTTAGTGCAAACCCTATGGCACCTTTGAACATAGAATGTTTGATGGATGAGAAGGATGTGAGGGGAGCCATTAAGCGGGAAGAATTTGAAGAAATAAGTGTTCCAATATTAGAACGTGTGAAAGGACCTTTGGAAGAAGCTCTTGCAGAAGCTGGTCTCACCGTTGATAATGTCCACATAGTTGAAGTTGTTGGTTCAGGTTCTCGTGTCCCAGCTATAATCAAAATATTGACTGAATTCTTTAAAAAGGAGCCGAAGCGTACGATGAATGCAAGCGAGTGTGTTGCTAGAGGTGCTGCCCTTCAGTGTGCAATCCTCAGTCCCACTTTCAAAGTGAGAGAATTTCAGGTAAGAGTGAACCTTTCCATTAGAACTCTCCTTTGACTAACATGGTCTTACATCTGAGTATAAGCGTTTATTATGTTTCTGTTCATTTGTGTGCTCATGACTATATATGAATATTTCTGTAAGAACTTGTATGCAACATGGTTGTACATTTATGTATTGAGGGTTATAATTTGGTTGGTGTTGCATTTTGAGTCGATGATTTCTGCAATTCTTCTGAACTGTTTAAAAGCAAGCATCTTGCATGAATTCAGTGAAAGATTACTTGGCAGGATACCTGCCTATTGCATTCTCCCCCCTGATTTGTTGGTTTACTCTTTTAAAGGTAAACGAGAACTTCCCGTTTTCCATAGCTCTCTCATGGAAAGCTGCTTCAGATTCTCAAAATGGAGCAGTGGACAATCAGCAGAGTACTGTTGTTTTCCCCAAGGGGAATCCCATTCCTAGTGTCAAGGCTCTAACATTTTATAGGTCCGGAACATTTAGTGTTGATGTACATTATACTGATTCTGATCAGCAAGCAAAGATCAGCACATACGCGGTAAGTATTAACCATCAAAATTGAGTAGCTATGGCATTTTGTCTCTTGTAGTTATTGATATTGAGTTGTTGGTAATGTACGTATTCAGATTGGTCCTTTTCAATCTTCGAAAGGTGGAAGGGCAAAAGTGAAGGTCAAGGTTCGACTTAATTTGCATGGAATTGTTTCTATTGAATCAGCAACGGTAAGTCATCTATAGAACTTTATTTCCTAAATTGTTGTCTACGTTTGTCTTTTATCTTTTCTGAGGGGGTAATCTATGTTTGTTTAGCTGTTAGAAGAAGAGGAAATAGAGGTTCCGGTAACCAAAGAACAGCCGGCGAAAATGGAGACGGATGAAGCTCCTGCTGCCCCTCCCAGTTCTAATGAGAACGATGTTAACATGCAAGATGCTAAGGGAACCACAGATGCTGGGGCTGAGAATGGCGTCGCAGAGTCGGAAGACCAATCCGTGCAGATGGAGACGGATGCCAAGGTAATTATGGGATCTTGATTCTCCACAGCTCTATTTTCTGGTCACTGTCAATATGGATAGTTAAATGTAGTAATTGATTGTCTGTCTGCTTAGATTTACTTAGTTCGGTAACAAGTTGGGGAAGATTTATGACTTGCTAAACTCTGCTCTCTTTTCTTAGTTTGTTCACATTTCTTAACTATCCTTTTCTCTTTCCCTTTTTTTTCCAGTTTCTCTTAATACTTATGTTGCATTTTTTTTAAATGAATGTTTATGAGTAGCAGAATATTGTGTATTTGCATAAATGAAATACAAATTTTCAATTCTAACAACAATTTCACCAATTCTTACATTTTTCTCAAAATTAGAGGAAATGATGGGATTATAGAGGTTTCAAATTTCTTTTTGTTAAATAATAAATTGAAGGTTCTATAGTTGTACTTCATCCTATTCATACAATTCTACCAATGTTTTTAATTTATTAAAAAAATTAAAATAAAAGTACATCGTTTAAAAAAAAAAAATCATATCCGTGACTGTCAGGGCCAGCTTTCGTGCACCTCGATTAATGTCACGGGACTTACCGTCTGACCCTACAACATTTGGATGTCAAGGAAACCCGTAGGAAATTAATTTCTAGGTAGGTGGCCACCATGGATTGTTCACATCGCACCCCAATATCTTCTTTGACCAATTTAGCCACTCCATCATGGTTGATTTTTTTTTTGTAAGTTACGAACTTTATATAATTATATTTTGAGTAATTAAATGCATAGTGTTTCACTAGCAATTTCAATGCTTCATATTTGATTGCATTCTGTACACGATAGCATTTTTGTGGGGTAGGTGGTTCTTGTATTGTACTTAGGTGATCTCTTTTTATTCAGGTTGAAGCGCCAAAGAAGAAAGTAAAGAAAACCAACATCCCCGTGGTAGAATTGGTTTATGGTGGATTGGCATCAGCTGATGTCCAGAAGGCAGTGGAAAAGGAGTTCGAAATGGCTTTACAAGATCGGGTGATGGAGGAAACGAAAGAGAAGAAAAACACAGTCGAGGCATATGTATATGAAATGAGAAATAAGGTAAGCTACTGGAGGTTTATGATAAGTAGACGCCTGGTTTAGACAAAGCACCAATACTGAATGTTGAATTTCTTTTTCCCTAAATGAATAAGTTTCCCTGGATGTTGAATTTCAATTGTACTGATGAATGTGCTTTGTTTGTGCCTACAGTTGAATGACAAATACCAGGAGTTCGTCACCGACTCACTGAGAGAAGAGCTTTCTGCTAAACTTCAGGAGGTTGAAGATTGGCTTTACGAAGATGGAGAAGATGAAACAAAGGGTGTCTACGTGGCTAAGCTCGAGGAGTTGAAGAAAGTGAGTGTCTACGTGACAAATTTCAAGTTTCCTACGAGGAGTTGATTACAAGTAAAATTTATATAATCATGATGGGTCTTAAAAATTTAGAGGTTGTGGATTCTATCCGCTTAAGGATCACTGAGGCGCAATAGCTTATTTTGGGGCTTAGGCGACAAAAAGTGTGTTTTTTTAGGTGAACTATATATAACAACATTCATAAAGAAGGAAAGGGTATAGTTGGATAGTTGGAGGGAGAATGTTAAAAAACATACTTTTAAAGGTTAGTAAATGTTATTTTTAGTTAAATATAGAACAAAAAAAAAAAACGTTAACGCAACTCTTTTTTTTAAAATAATTCAGGATTAAAACTTATTTTTCTTTGGAATGATATGTGCAAGGCAAGGTCCTAGATCTGTGCTTTGAGTCTAGGCGTGCGAGTTTTTTTAAAACATTGGTTCTATTCTGTATTCATGATGGTCACCTAATTTTTAAGAGTTTTCTTGACAACCAAATATAGAAGGATTGGATAGTCTCACGAGTATAGTTAATATTTTTTTGTGGTCTTCGGCTGGATTCTGATGTTAAAAATAATTTGCAGCAAGGTGATCCAATAGAGGGGCGCTTCAAAGAGTACACGGAGAGAGGAACCGTGATTGATCAACTTGTTTACTGCATCAACAGTTTCAGGGAAGCGGCCATGTCGGCTGATCCTAAATTTGACCACATCGACATTTCCGAGAAACAGAAGGTATCACTTGTTTTTAACTTTTTTTTTAAAATTGTTTTATGTTTTTTGGATGACTGTAACATTACCATTCATCAAAATGTTCTGCAGGTCATGAATGAGTGTGTGGAAGCTGAGGCCTGGATAAGAGAGAAAAAACAGCATCAAGACTCTTTACCCAAACATGCTACACCAGTTCTCTTGTCTGCTGATGTGAGAAAGAAAGCTGAAACGCTCGACAGGTTTAGCGATCATTTTCCATTTTTTGGGGATAAAATATCGAGCTTTCATTAAAGAAAATATGGGCATTCTAAAAAATTAATCATGGTTTGGCGTTGGCTTAGTGGTCAATGAGGGCCTCGTGGATGGAATCTAAGAGGTTTTGGGTGGTACAATTCAATCCTTGGTGGTCACTTATCCATCTTGAGAATAGTCTACATGCACATAAGCTGGCTCGATACTTACGGATATAAAAAAAAGAAACTCACAAAAAAGGAGGAAGAAGCTTACAAGAATGACTTCTAATCCTAGAAAACAGTCATAAATAATAAATGCAATCAAGGTTCTGGAGGGGGTGCTTTCACCTAATAGTTTATTATAAGTGAGATTTCAAATTCAACCCATGGTCCATTTATTCGAACTGTGTTCTCAACTCAACTAGGGCGCCCGTATCAGACTAGATTTCTTTATCGTGTATAGTTCATGTTTTGTCTATGGAAATGATGTGGACTGTTTTTCTTCAAAGCAACTGATTATATGTTTTTCTCATACCTGGGATGTGTTTATTGAATTTGTGCAGGTTTTGTAGACCGATAATGACGAAACCGAAGCCAGTTGCTCCTGAGACACCTCCACAAGCTCCTCAGGGCAGTGAGCAGCAGCAAGGAGATGCCAGTGCAGCTTCTAATGCAAGTGCAAACCCAAACGGGAAGGCAACCGATGAAGCCGAGGTATCTTCGGACTCTACAGAACCAATGGACACAGAAAAACCCGAACCTAAACCGACAAGTGCTGCTTAATCTCTTCCGCTGGATTCTCTCGCTTTTATTATTTATGACGAACTGTTCTCTCGAGCCATAAAAACGAAATCTTGAACAGCTGATGACGAGCATGATGGAGAAAGCTAGGCTTGTATTTGATGACTTGTGAAGCATTTTGTATTTGGTTGTTTTTGTTAGGGTTTTTCTATTTTATTCGAGCAAGTCTTCACCGATCCGATTTTTCAAAAGGAAAATTTTCAGAGAAGACTATATATTCATCCTTTTCTGCGGTTACTGTTCTCTATATTGTTTTGAACTCCAAAAGATTTATTAAATGGTAAATTTTTGTTCATTTTCTTTAGCTAAATTTACCATTTTTCCTGGTTGAAATAAGTTCCATTGTAATTTGTGCAGGTAAATAATTTCCCTGATCTTCAAGGTTAGGAATTTGGCCATGAAGGGAATTTGTGGAACTTAATTGGCCTGAGTAATCTTTGAAATGAAACATGAAATGTAACGCTGTATCTTTGTATATAGCAATAACTAACGTAAGAAAAAACACTCCCATCTTGGATTTGAAAAAAATACCTGTCTAACCATGTTATGATTTTTTTTTTCTTTTCTTTTTTGATAATTGAGAATTGGGTTTTGCCATCAACACCTGTGTTTGTGAGTTCTGAACTTTTGACTTAGGAATCTCTTTAGAGATGTCCACCTTTTTGCGGAGAACGAGGAAGAAAAAAATTTTGATCGTTAAATGGGGTGTGGGGACGGGGATTATATTCCCCGGTCCCGTTTATTTTTTACTTTTTTAATATTTTTTTCTTAATTCTACCTCTTTAATTTTCAAATAAATATATATTTGTTGGTGATATTATAGTTAAAACTTAAGGATATTTTTTAAAAAAATCTATTTTTTTTGAATTTTTTGTTCATGGGGAACACGATCTCCACCGGTGTCCTGTTGTAAATCCCCGCCCCAATTTCCGAGAAAAAAATAGAGACTCTTTTTAGGACGGGGAAGTTGTCGACCCGTCCTGTGAACATCTCTAAATCTCTCAAAGACTTATTTATAGGTTTCAAACTTTTGACTTATGAACCTTAACTAGGCTGCACTATGAATACTTGATATAAAAATTTTACTTCTAGATCAACAAGACAAGGTAGAATTCAAGAGCGGGAACTTTGACTTCATCCCTGGTTGAGGCTCGAGTCTAGATAGATACGAGATACAAATGTTTAATGCAATTTTTCTTTTTTAATTAATATTCGTGAATATTTAAGCCAATTTACACAAATAAATTATTCTTATCTGGCGTAAGTTTAAATGTAGAAAACCTATCACCTCTTACATCTCTAAAACCTTTAACCATTAGCCCATTTGGGTAATTCTATTCTTGTGAAAAATAAGAATGGTTCCATCTAATACATTGAAGAACTGATTATAAATAAACAAAAAGGGAAGGGAAGGGCCTTCAATACAGACAGTGAGTGATCAAGAACATACTAAAAAATAAGTAGATGCAAAAAGATTGCTGGTTTTGATTACATTATCCACTGGCACTCCTGGCAGAGGCACCATATTCCTCGTCGTCGCCCTGCCGAAGTCTCGCAATCTCGGCCTGAGCACTCTCCATAATCTGCCTTTTCTGCAACTCTAAATCTCTCAAGAAATCCATTCTCATCTTCTCTAACTCGATCATTTGATGTCTTTTGCTGCTCTCTATTTTCTCATAGATCTCGCTGAACTTGTGAATGGAGTCGGCCAGCATCCTGAACGAAGAGCCATCGTCATTCCTCCCGTACATTCTTTTCTTGGGTGGAAGTCCATCGAGTTCATCGTCATCACCATCATCAGATTCTGAATTATCAGGGCTATCTCTCATCTCATCGTACCCATTTGCACGATTTAGATATGCTCTAGGGTTCATGAACACATATTCCCCTGAGTCTAATCCACATGAGAGCCCTACTATTTGGTTTGGGGGTGAAGACATTAACATGTCAATCTTCTTAAAGTAAACCCATTTGCTGGTAGAACCACCCATTGCTGATGACTTTGATTTTTCCTTTTTATACTTCTTCTTCAATGTATCAAGGCGGTTTCGGCATTGTGTGTCGGTCCTGTCAATCTTAGAAACCTCAGACACCTTCTCAGCAACCTCTTGCCATTCCTCAGATCGGAGACTCTTCCTCCCATGTTGAAGAAACCGCTCCCCCCAGGCATCTAGAAGAACGACAGTTTCACGTTCATTCCAATCTGTCAATGAATTTCTGCCCCCAACAAATGATTTTTGTGCTGGAGTAGCCAATGATGGGGCTGGCATACGAGGAGCAAGTTCATAACTCGATACCAAATTCTTTAGTCGCCGCTTCTTGGGGTGTCTTTCCATATCAACATCATCTAATTTCTTGTTGTCTTCATCCGTATCAAATTCATCCTCATCATCGCCATCATCTACTTCTTCGCTCGTGTGAGCAAAACCATTGTTTTGATCATTTCCATCCTCTTCCTCCCCCATTCGCTCGTCCTCTTCATCATCATATTCATCCTCTTCATCTACGTATTGATTGCTGACCGGCCTTGAATAAGGAGAATCCCGGTGAGGAATCTTCGGACAAGGTATAGAACCATAACTTTCCCGGTGGTTTCCACTGTAACGTTTGGATAAAGAATATCTCTCTTCTCCATTGTCCATTTGCGAACAAGCAACCAACAGAAATTTCAGAGCAAGTTCCTCAGAAATCCAATCACTTGTTCAAAATTATACCAAAATCCAAATTTTCAGATAAAACTACGATTATATACAAACAAAATTTCAATCTTCACTCTCCAAACAAAAACAAAATACTTTTTTTACCAATCAGCCTCACAAATAACCTTGCTCCCTAACCATTAATAAATCCATCCAACAAAAACCTCGATCTTCAACCTTGAAAAAAGGGGGAAAAAATCAATAACTACCTCAAAATCCACTAAATCTCGTCAAAAATTCGGAAATAATTAAAATGCCATAAACCCCAATTCATCGACAAGAACAGGGAAAAAAAAACTACCTCCTCCTCTACCTTCTCGAATCCAGAGCAATAACGAACGAACATAAATCCATAACAACACCAATCATAACAGGAAATTGAAACAAACAAACAACAGGAAAATTTATGGTTCTCCAAAAGCCCTAATTTCAAATATGAACCAAAATTTCGAAAAGATCGGAATCCACAAGGTCTTACCTCGAGCAAAGAGATGAAAATCGAAGAATTATTCAGCTAAAACTTGTTCTTGTGCCTCAAAACTGGAACTCTCTAATGGATTCCGAGAAAGATGAAAAGGGAATGAAGCTTTTGGAGTGAACAAAGAGGAACAAATGAAAGGATATCATGTGGTTGCTGCTGACGTACGCGGAGTAATTTATTGCTTCCTTTTTGGGCCGTATCGTTGATGGTTAATGGGCCGTTTGAAATCTTATTGGGCCTTTGAGTCGAATTGATATTGGGCCTATGCTCTTTTGGAGTTTGGAGACAATTTTTGTCCGTTTTTTTAGTTCAACTATAATTAGAAGGGATTCAAACTCTTTCAGTCATGAACACGCATTTATACAAATTACATTTTAGTTGTTAATTTAGGTAAATTTTATATTTTTTTAGTTATACTTTCGAAGTATACAAATTTAACTAGTGAATGAATATATAGTTTAATTGGTATAAAATAAATTGTTTATAGTCAAAAGTTATGAATTTAAATTTCCCATTCATAATAAGTAGAATAAAAAAGTTTTAAATCAATAATATATGTCTAGCATATTTTACTTATGTTGAAATTTCTTATTATTTTGATACTTACAAAAATATAAAAAACTCATAATTTAGAGAAATCTATATTTTTATACTTGTAAGATTAGATAAGATTATAGTCTACACGGGGTGGTGTAATAGTTGAAAACTTGGATTTTGACGGTATACTTCCCTTAAGGTCTTGGGTTCATCTGTCACATTACCCAAAGAGGACGTGGTAGGCTCCCCTCATGATAATAAAAATACTATTTTAATAGTATTAAAAAGAAAGAAAATACATTTTTCTCAAATTAGCAAAACATTTAGAAGATTAAGAGACTTGAATTTATAACATCTTAGTTATTAAATTTATACGATATCATTAGAATACGCTACTCTTGATAATAATAAAAAAACTCGTAAAATCTGGTAATGATCGGTTTGAATTTCCATCCTAATTGTTGTAATGTAAAAAAAAAAAAAAAAAAAAAACTTCAACATTAATTAAATGTTGGCATTTTTTGGTTTTGAATTTGTTTCCCCTTTGAAGGAGACAGAGGCAATATGACATGGCAACATAACACAAGCTGGTCGTAGATAAGCACACTTTGTTCCTACGTGGCTTGTTTTAAGTGGCTAACACCAATTGTTGCTACAATCCACGTGGGCCGACATGATATTACAAAACTGCCACTGAACTTAAGCAAATCAAAGAATCCAAAAAGGGCATAAACGTAACTTCACACTCAGCTTCAACAGCAAGAAGCCATAGCCCCGCCGTAGCAAAGAGACAAGAACGAAGGTTTCTGTTTCTGGTTCGTTTTTTTTTTTCTTTTTGCAATTATCTTGAAGATTGAGCAGTGAAAAATCGATGATGGGTTTTGCAATGGGAATCACTTGTTTTTCTCAGTCTCCGATTTCTGTAACTCGATTTCCATTTTCTTCAGTTCCTCATTGTTCTTCTTCTTCTTCGCAATCGAATTCAAGAAATGCAGAGGCGAAACAGAGAAATGGAGTTCCAGTGGGTTTGAAGAGCGAAATTTACTTGAACGACGATGGATTATGCAAGAGAAGGGCGATTTTGTTTCTGGGGTTTTCGGCTTTTTCGGTTCTGCAATTCAAGGCTCGAGCTCTTGATACTTCGGACGCAGGTTAATTGATTCTCTTTGCTTCTTCTTTCCATGTGGTTGTTGGTTTTTTAATTTCATGATATGGGTTGCAATTTGGTTGGGGTTGAGTGGAAAATCAGTCCAATCAATTTGTATTGATAATTGAGAATCGAACCTTCTTCGCCCTACTATATTCCAAGGTCGAATTCAGGATAATAAATAATTTTACAATTGGGTAGAGATATCCACGGGGTGGGGCGGAGTCGGGGAATGCCCTCCCCATCCCCATCCCCACAAAATTTATCCTTTTTTTTTTTGCAGAGACGGGGACGAGGATTCACCGCTCGGAATTGGCGGGGATCGGGTTCCCGTGGTAAAAAAATCATCGTTTTATTTTATTTTTTTAATCTTAATTTTTATAAGTATTTTTTAATAATATTTTCAAATAGTTTGCGTGCACCTTGATTAATGTCATGGGACATGCTACCTGACCCTACAACATTTGGATGTCAAGGAAACCCGTAGAAAATTAATCGCTAGGTTAGTGGCTACCATGGATTGAACCTATCACCTCTTAGTTCCCCTAGGTCTTGACCACTAGGCCACCCCATCCTTATTTATTAAATACTCAGTTGACAAGACAACCTTATACAACAAAGCTGTCTCCTTGTCTTGATGCAAAGTTGTAGATAACAAAGACTATCCAAATTCTGTGGATTGTTATGTAAATTAGTCAATTTGACGCCATTTTGCTGAGTTAGACGTTTTATCTTAAGAATTCGGATATAGTTTAGAAATCGTCTTCTAGAGGCGATCTTGTTGGTAGATGCTTGATGTCTTCAAAGTAGGTTTTTTTGGAGGTCCTAGATTAAAAACCTACGAGTGAGCTAAAATTGTAAAATTCCTTATTGTCTCCCAAATTTGAGTCTTGGGACAGGCACGGGTGCTTTGGGTATGCAGTGGAGGGAAGCTCCAATTTCCTATTTCTAAAAAATATGTTGTCTTGTGTGAATATCACTTAGAGGTGTGTTGAGGTTTGCTATGATGTTTAGTTTCAGGTCCATTGGCTTTCAAACATTGGTACCAATTGAATTTTAAATCTTTATTTATCTAGTCTTCACACATCTGTTTGATATGTTCAGAGAAAACTGAGGGAAAGGTTCAAGGAGGGAATCAAAATATGGAGGTCTGAATCTCTGCTTAAGTTGCTCAAATATAATTATTTTGATTTATTTTACTATGTTATGGCTTCTATCATTCCTGGAAATTTACTGATTTCATTGCTTATTTTGGGACAGCTGACAGCTCAAATAGAGAAGCCACCAATTCCTTTTGTATCTTTCCTTAATGTAATTGGAGTTTTTGGTTCGGGGTTGCTCGGATCACTCTATGCAATAGCTCGAAAAGAGCAGGCGGCTGCTGAGACGGCAATCGAATGTGTAAGCTCATTCTTTACCAGGAAAATATTTGCAGCACCCAACCTAAAAATCTTCAATTTTTTCTTATCCTTTATATACATGTGACAAGAATGTGATTAGCTGATGAATTCTATATAATGTCTCGTTTTTTGTGGTGGTTGGACAAGGAAAATGAGAATATTATAGGATGGATAAGAATATTGGGAGAATATGGAAGAGGATGGTTTTCGGAGCGAATGATTATATATGTTTGGAGTAAAGGGAATGATTATCTGTGCTTGTGGTACAAAAATTGATTATGAAAGAATGATTATCTATGTTTAGGGTGTACAGAAGATCATGAGAGGAATAAAATAGTGAGTATGAGAAAAATGAAAAGTGGTTATAGGAAGAATAAAATGATGGAGAGAATGTATATTTTTTGGATAAGAAACAATTTCATTAATGATATGAAATTACAAAATACACAGTCACTTGTATTAAAGATTTCCCACTATTAACAAGAGAATCATAATAAGAAACAATGAATAAAGGTAATGAATATTGATTAATAGAGGAATGATTGTCGATGACTCAAACATAGGTAAGAAAACTATTTTCCCTGACCCAAATGTGGGTAAGAGAACTATTCTCTCCGTATGAGTTCTCATTCTCCTTACCCCAAACACGCTCTAAGTAGTTTTGTAATTCTGAATGACCCTAAATGGTAAATATTGATTTCACAGATAAATGCTGAACTGAAAGAGAAGGAATCTTCCATTATTGCAACGAGAAGAAGCTATGAATCAAAGTTACTAAAAGAACAGGAAGAACGAACCAAGCAATTAAACAAGGCAAATGAAGAACAAAATTCTTTGGTGAATCAACTAAACTCAGCCAATATTACTATCGGACGTTTGGAACTAGAGGTAAGAAAAGAGAAGGGAAAAATAGAAGAGCTTAATCTTTCCATTGGTAACCTGCAAAATAACCTCTCAAAGGCCGAGGAAGATAAGCATATACTTGAAGCGAAATTGCGACGAAGTCTCGAGTCTATTGAGTCTCTACAAGAAAGGGTTAACTCGCTTAGTTCCGAGCTTAACGATAAAGAAAATGATATTCAAAAAGTCAGTTCTTCCCTTGCAGAAAAGGATTGTGAGTTGAAAAACTTGCTGCCCTTGTACAGTCAAGCAAAGGATGAATTGGTTGATGCCCATTTAGAGATTCAAAGTTTGAAGGATGAGCTTCTGAACAATAAGAAAGAAATTGAGCTGAGAATTTCTATGGTGGATGAGTTAAATGCAACTGCAGATTCTTTGGTCCTTGCAAGAGATGATTACAAGAGAAAATTGGATAGCATGGAAGACGAGTACAACCGTCTGAAATTATCCGCTGAAAGGAAGGCGTCGACCGATGCTAAACTTTTAGGAGAAAGAGAACAAGAAATTCAGAAACTGCAGGAAAAACTCAGGTTTGCTGTCGAAAAAGTTAATGAAAATCAAACAAAAATGAATGATCTTACACAAGAAAGAGACGTTTTGAAAAAGAAGCTTGAGTTGGAATCAAGTAATGCACAAATACTGAAAGATGAACTGGAAGTGGCTTGTGGTGATCTTAACGAGTCAAGGAAACAGGCTTCCGATCTTACGAAGCGGTTAGAGGAGTCGAAATGCAAGCACACAGAACTTCAGTCTGAGATTTCTAGATTGCAAGCTGAATATGATGAAGTTAGAATTTCATTACAAAGCAAGTTTGAAGAAGCAAAACAAAATGGTGAAATCTTAGCCAGTGAGCTTTCAGAAACTAGGAAACTTCTCATTAAAACAAATGAAGAGTTACAAAATGTGTCCCATGAGCTTGCGGCCGTCGTCGAAAGTCGAAATGGTTTGCAGAATGAATTGGTTGATACCTATCAGAAGGCAGAAACAGCAAGTAAGGATTTAGATGAAGAGAGGAAAATAGTGGTTTCTCTCAACAGAGAAATTCAAACATTGCAGAAGCAAATTCTGAAGGACAAGGAAGCACGAACGGCTCTTGAAACCGACTTGGAAGAAACGATTAAGTCGCTCGATGAGGTGAACCGCAATGCATTGTCACTTTCTAAAGAATTGGACATGTCGAATTCCCTTGTAGCCAATCTCGAAGACGAGAAAGAAGTGCTACGTAATAGTGTCGCGGATCAAAAGAATGCCGCCGTAGAGGCGCGGGAAAATTTAGAAGATGCTCGTAACCTTTTCATGAAACTTGGAAAAGAAAGAGACACTTTTGAGAAGAGAGCAAAGAAACTGGAAGCAGATTTGGGATCTGCAAAGGGTGAAATACTGAGGCTCAGGAGTGAAATGAAATCAACAAATACCATTATGAACAACAACCAGCAACAACCAAATGCTGAGGCTGAAGGCAAGGTCAAAGTCACGGTCGCCAAGAAAACTGTTCGAAGGAGAAAGACGGCTGCCCAGTCGGATAATGAACAGTCCTGAGTGTCGTTTTTCTCGAACCGGTCTCGGTCTAGACCGTCTCGCCCCTTCAACATCTGGTTATCTTTTACTCTCTTGCCTAGCCAGGTGCTATTGGTTTTTTTCTTGCCATAGCACTTCGCGAGGATTCGTGTTGTCGAAACCGAACGCACGATAGTTTCACACGGATCGTATTCAAGAGGTAAAAGTAGCCTACTGAAACAAATTCTCAGCTCTCTCCATTTCTTTGTAAGTTGCTGAAAAAAGCAGAGAGGATGTATGATTGTGACAAGCTTTCCATGTAGACAAGCCTGGTTGTAAACTGTTGTGAATTCATTCATAAATACTTTGTATTGCTGAGCAGTGAATATTCTATAAAAGTTGGATAAAGAGGGTGTTTGGTTTATTTTAATTTTAGTAAATAATATTTTTATCTTTTTTAATTATTTATTTATTTTAAGATTAAATTAAATATTATTTTATATTTTTTACTTTTATAACTAGGTAGAATCTTTTCCTTTTATGATTAGGCCATATTTTCCTTTTTATAATTAGTTATTATATATTTTTTTATAATTAGGTCATTTCTTACTCTCTATAAAAATCTATTATTGGGTTTATTATTAAATGAAGAATTAAGAGAATTTGAATTTCCATCTTTCAAGGCAATTTTCATCCTCAATTACTGAATTTATAACTGATTTCATTTCTTTTTACTTCTTTTTTTAGTACAATTGGAGATCAACTGACATAGACCACAAATCTCATAATTGTTAATACATCAATATGTTGAGTTGAGTTATGCTCACATTGACATAGCTCATTTCTTCTATCATCAATGTAATACAAGCTTGGGTCTCATTGACTTCATTTTTCCCTGTCATTAGTTTTTCATTTTCTCATGTAAAAGATATTCTTGTAAGAATTTTAGATCATAAAAATAAGGAGAAGGTTTCATATTTGAATCCATAACTACTGAATTTCTAGGGAGCAGAGTGAATACAAATTTATCAAGAAGAAAAACGAGTTTCTTTTTTTAATAATATATGAGCGCCTCGAAGCCGCTAAAAAGTGCTTAAACTTGAGTACCCTTCGAAGTATTCCGGTGCCACAGTCTAGAGATGGGGTAGTGGTGCCCCGAGTATAAGGGAGCGAAGCTCCGATTTTCCGGTTTAAAAAAAAAATAATAATAATAATAATATATGAGTGTCAATATCATCTTATCCATCATTGGATTGTTTTCGTGACATAAACAACTTCACTTTATAATATTTGGGTGTGAATATTTTATTTTTAAAATTAATTATTAAGCAAATGGCCATTACCATGAATTAAATTTTCTTACCTTTTCAAAATACCTTGACCACTAGATCCACTCATAATTATTAAATTTATGTGTTCTCGCTATCTCCACTTTTATACTAGTGTTTTTTTACACAAAATATACTATTAATATATCAATATTTATACTTTCAAATATAATGTAAATCTATCTCTGATATTCATGGAAAAAAATTAATATAAACTATAAAATAAATTTCTTTTAATTCAACCACATTTAAAACTTTGAATCGACAATCAATTAATTACTAAATTATATATAATATTAATGGAGTACTATGTAGATAGACCATAACACAACATTAAAAATGTAAATGAAAAAAGATTTTATATGTATAACAAAAAATATAAAAAATATCATCAATAATATTTTTTTTTAAAATATTTATACGTGTAATTAAAAAAGGGAGATTTTACATATATAACAAAAAATGGCAAAATATTCCATCTATAGCACAAAATTAAAATTAATTCATTTGTAGCAGAAAATTCAAATTGAGTTCTATTAGTTATAGAATCCAATTATTGATATACTCATTTTACCATTGCTTGAATTTTATATTAGTAATAAAAATCTAAATTGAGTTCTATCACTAGTTGAGTGATAGAAATTAATGTGTTATGAATGAATTATTTTAAAAATTTTGCTATAAATATAATATAAGAGACCCATCTTTGTAAAATAATCAAAATACTCCCACTCTAATCAATTTTGAGCGTAAATTCCCAAAACTAAATTATGAATGAATTGCCGACTAAAAATTGGGTTAAAAAAACTTATTAAATTAACAATAACTGAATTATGAATAAAATACCGTTTATTCTTTAATTAAAAATAATAATAAATAAAACACCGATTGCTTACATTACAGCTTTGAGTTTTCGCATCAAAGTTACGAACACGATCTAGAAATTAGAGAAGAAAACGCCTGAATTTTGCTGCCAGGTTCTTCAATTTGTCTCTTCTCGATCTCCAGATTCACGTTCTTACATGTTTCAGATTTGATCTAGTTCTTACCGAATCGTGATTTGTTTGATTTCTGGGGTTTAGATTCTTCGGGGAATCGCGATTTGTTTCTCTTTGATTTCTGGTTATCTACCGTTTGGATTTGAGTTTTATGGATGGATCTAGGGTTTGTTTGGTTCAGATCGAATCAAACGAGGTCGTAAAGTTGAATCAGCGACAGGATTCTTGATTCTTGATTGTCGATTTGAGTTTTGTGATTCGCATTTCAGTTTAGGGTTCTTCTGTGAGAAGCTAGAACGGATTTGATTGGAGAAGTCATGTTCTATGGTACAGTGGTATGGGATCCTTGGCTAATTGTTGCACAAATTGTTTGCCTTCAATGTTTGTATTATCTCACTCTTGGAATGTTGATTGCGACTTTGGTTGGAACTCGGGTTTCTCGGATCAGCCTTGTTTACTTCTTTGATTATGCTACAATTACTATCTCCACAGCTACTGGTTGGCGTGTTATTGCTTCGTTCCTGCTATCTGCGCTTGCTGGGTAACAATTTCTGTTTTTAGCTTTTATCTTCTTTAAATTTGGTATTCAATATAGTGATTAGTTTTGAGGGCTTAGGATATTAAGGAATGATATAGGGGTACATGGGCAATTGGTTAGGGAGTTAGTTAGAGGATTATGTTTATGGGTAGTGAAATGCATCTTCGAATTGAGTAATTGTTAGCGTTTGGAGAACTCGAGAGTTAGGAGGAGTCCAATACGTCAAATCACTTGGCTTATTGTGTATGTTTGTTATGGTTTATTAATCAATAGATCAAGGTTCTAGTCCCTAAGAGGTGGCACAATGGTTGAAGACTTTGGCTTTGAGGGTATACTCCCCTCGAAGCTCCCCTCAAGTTTCTAGGTTCGAGACTTACCTGTGAGACTACTCATTCCATATCTCCGATGTCTGGCCTAGGGACGGGCGAGATCACTTTGTTTAAGAAAAAAAAATAGATCAGGGTTCTATCATATACCTCCATTACTTATGTCATATACTTAGGTCATAGATTTGAATCTCTCCAATTTGCATGTTGTTTGAACTCAGGTGTGGTTAAGAACTATTATCAATGGTTTGTAACTTGTAAGGTTTGGTTTCCCTTACAAAAATAAATAAATAAAAAGGAAATGGGATAATTTGATTGATAACAAGCGAAAGCGAATTCGAAATGGTGAATGTTATCCTGAGTGACACTCTTCCCTTTCCTTATGTTTGATACATTTACTGGTGAGTGATTTCTAAGGCTTCATTTGAACCACTTGGTAAGGATGAAAACTATTGATAACCATAGTTTCGAATTTTGATGGTTATGAAAACCAATGACGACAATTGTGTAGGGTTTCTCTTAAAAGAGACCAATAATAACATGATTGATAACACTTAGAAAATGTTTTCATTTCCTATCAAAAAAGAGAAAGAACAAGAACAAGATTGATGGCAAGCCAATTCAAGATGGAAAATCTCCCAAAAAACTAACAATGTTCTTACAAGCCTATACTTCTATGTGTACCGTTACAAACTTATACTCATGCTATTTATACTAATAGATCATAGCACCCTTCAAGGACTCATTAATTTTGTGTTTAATAACTTCTACCCATCTTCCAAAACAAATCTATTGGTCTTTCCTATGCCCTAAATACATAGCATTGGAATTTGGGTAAAAATTCAAATATTTTCTTAAAAAGGTTGAAAAAACATCTGTTAAGAGATTGTGAGGAATTGAACACAATTTTCAATACCCCCAAAAAAAAAAAAAAACAAAATTGGGTTATCATAACCAAGTAATTAGTTTTGTATTTCTTTTTTCATTCTTCATATTATTTTACACAAAAACTCTAGTATCAGCTTCTCTCATCATTGCATCTTTCTCATGAAGCAGAGCAGGATTTTTGGTTTATTTGATTGAAAGAGCGAAGAAGTGCCTAGATTTTGCAGCCACAGTGTATATTCTCCACCTTTTCATCTGTGTCGTTTATGGAGGTTGGCCTTCCTCAATGACGTGGTGGGTTGTTAATGGTACTGGGCTTGCAGTGATGTCTTTGCTGGGTGAATATCTGTGTATCAAACGCGAGCTGCGAGAAATTCCTATATCACGATTGCGTCCAAGTAAGGCTTCTTTTTCTTTCCTCAGGGAAATTAACAAAAAGAATCTTTCTTTGAAATTCTTACCATTCAAAATTCACAATTCATACTCAAAGTACGAACTAGGGAAAAATATCCTTTTAACCCTTATGTTTGGGATCTAGTTTCAATTTGGTCTCTATATTTCAAAATTGAATACTTTATCCTGACATTTCAATAATGTTCACTTTTATTCTTTGAGATAACAAAATCGTTAGTTGTGTAATGTAAAGTTGACTAAAATGATGATTAGACACCTCCCGTGTCTCCATCTCTTCGATGTCTCCAGGTGCTTGACCTAAGGACGAGGTGGTTACCCTAGGTATAGTGGAGCACAGTGTTTTAAAAAGCCCAAGGCGCACTAAGGCGCAATAGGCCTCTGGGGCCTAAGGCGCAAGGCGCACCATAAGGCGCGGGCTTTTTTACGTCAGGCGCACTATATAAAAAACACAAATTTTTATATATATATGTGTGTATACACATTTCTATAGACATAAATCAAGTTTTAACCAAGAATAATATACAAAACATACATTACATTTAACTATTAACCTTCATTTCATGGAAAGAAATGAAGTTTAACTAAGAATATATACAAAACAATGAAGTTTAACTAAGAATATATACAAAACATACATAAGATTCAACTATTAACCTTTCATTTAAGCAAATGTTGTTTTTGTGAGTTGAAGAATTATATTATTTAAGGTATTGAAATGTCTTGAATTAGTTATCTTGCACTTTGAATGACTTAGTACGGGAATCTCACAATGGATAAAGGTGAAAACATGAAAAAATATTAAGAAAATAAAAAAGCCCCCAAGGCGTGCGCCTTTTGGCGCCCGGGGTTTCACGTAAGGCGCCAAAAGGCGCGCGCCTCGCCAGGCGAGGCACAGGAGGTGCGCCTGACGGGACTTTTTAAAACACTGGTGGAGAAAATCTTCAATTTCCCGGTTCGAAAAAATAAAATTAAACTAAAAAAAACGCATAAGGACTAAACGTGAGTATTATTGAAATGTTAGGGTTAAAAGTGTTCAATTTTCAAATATAGAGATCAAATTAAACTAGATCCCATAACTAAGGAAAGTTAATTTTCCCTACAAACTAACATGACTGCCAAAACAAAACGAAGTACACAAATTACTCCATTCTATGCTTGGACTTTTAAATTGAGTTGACATGTTCTGATATGTACTGTTTATTTGTTGGGAAAAAAGGGTTAGAGTGAGATAATTAAATTGTTGAATCGTGTTAAATCAACAGTCAACCCAAAAGTTTAAGTTGGTGGGTTGAAATAAATTTAATTATATCAATCAACATAAATTTAATACGGTATCAAAGTAGGAGGTCATGTAAACCCGTGGCGAGTTGTTTCATTTCCAATTAAATATTGATTTCGACTCGATGGACATTCTCATATTTCTAAGTCCACAAGTTAGAGAGGAAGTGTTGTTGATTGATTTAACTAAACTTAAATTTTTTTTTGTTGATTGGTGATTTAACATGATTCAACAAAATGTCTTTATATCTATGATTATATCGAGTGTGAAATATTTGCGAGTGTATTTTTGCTTTTTGGTGCAGATGTTTGAGCTATAGAGAAGTTCAAATTGCAGGAGCCACCTCTTAGTGGATAAAGCTGATGAAAAGCAATATCAAATTTGTATAAAGGAAAAGGAATTACTTCAAGGTACCACCATAAATGTAGTTCCTGGATTATGAATTAGTTTTTCAATTGATTTGAAGGTTTACATTAGTTCTTGGAACTTGGGGAGGGGAGAGGCTCATTTCCACCTTTTTTTTTTCTTTTTCTTTTTTTGGTTTTATGGTTAGAAGGAAGATATTGTTATACAGCTTAGTTTGAAATGAGACTTCTTTTCCTTTTTCTTTCTCTGAAGTTTCAATGACAGTAAAATCCAATAATAGAATTTAATATGTAAACTAAAGAATTTCTGTTAGTTTATCTCTTTTTTTGTTTTTTTTTTTTGAAACCAAACGTACATATAGTCAACCAACACGAGTCAAATTGAAGCGAGAACGCTCCTCAGTCACCACAAAAGCAACCTATGGAGAGATTCCCCACTCCAAAAACGTTTTTTATCTTATGTTTATGGAGTTGGTTTTCTTTTATCTCAAACATCTTTTTTTTATTATTGTTTTGATACCTTTGTTTTTTTTTTTGGTAGTATTCGAAACAGCTTTAGCGTAACTTTACTATTTTTATTAGACATACCACATGATCCAAGAACATTTGAATATTTAAAGAAATTATATTTTTTATAGGTAGTTTTCATAAATTTAATTTATAGTATTTTAGGTCTCGTTTGATAACTATTTCATTTTTGTGTTTTCTATTTTTATTTTTACTTTTTTAAAAATAGGTTTGTTTGATAACTAATTTTGGTTTTTGTTTCTAAAATATTAAAGAAATTCTAAAATCTAAAACAAAATATAGCTTTTAAAATTAGGTTTTTGATTTCATTTTTAAAAAAATATGAAAAAATCAAGACTAAATAGTAAAAAACTAAAAGAATAAAAATAAACATAAAATGTGATGTTCGAAAATAAAAAATAGTTATCAAATATATTTTTTGTTTTTTAATTTTTAAAAACATAAAATTAAAATTAGTTATTAAACACATACGATTTTTATTTTTTAAAACAAAAAATAAAAAACTTAAATAAAAGATTAGAAACAAAAATTAAAAAACAAAATGATTATCAAACGAGATTTTAAATTTTGGAATTCTGATTAATCACTAAGTCTAACCTCTTGTTATAAGGTCTTCATTGTCATCATTATATGTTTGGTTTTAGGTTCAGCGTTCTGCTTACGCTTCAAAGCATCTTTTACAGATTTGTAGCAAATAATTAAAAATTCACTTCTTCCCCAATCAGGTTTGTACAAACAGCCAAAAAGAACGGTGTAATCTTTGATGAACTTATTTTAAAACCCATTTTATTATTATTATTAAAAAAATAGTGAAGTTATATCCTGTTAAATGCTGTATTTTAATTTTAGCTGTTAAATAATCAGTATTCGATTAAGATCAGATTGGGTGAAAAGAAAATGCTATTCATTCTGACCTAATTTCATCGTTAAATTATTTAGTCTTTCGAGATGCCTTTTGCTGGTCTTAAGTTTTAAATACAGTATATCAACCAAAAAAAAAAAAAAAAAAATGTAGTTTGGAATCAGCATTTATAGCATAACCTTAACTTTTTTTTTTCTCAATAAGAGAAATGTTTCAAGCTTGGTATAAGATGCCAATATGAATCATCATAGAGTAGTCTAATGGTAAAAAGGATCTTAGATTGCTAAAGATGATCTGTCCAATCTATAGTGGTTACCTACCTACAGATTGTCTTGACATCTAAATATTATAGGAGATTTTGCTTGTATAACAAAAAAGGGGCAAAATATTTCCATTTATAGCACAAAATCAAAACTAATTTATTTATAGCAGAAAATTCAAATTGAGTTCTATCACGGTTGAATTCTATTTGTGATAGAATTCAATTAATGATAGAAACTGCTTGAATATTCTATCAGTGATAGAAATTCAAATTGAATTCTATCACTACTTAAGTGATAGAAACCAATATGCTATAGATGAATTATTTTAAAAATTCTACTACAAATTTTTAATATTATAAGATTAAACGATATATCTTATGAACTTACAAGCGTGCCTGGACAAGCACGAATATTTAAAAAAAAACAATATGAACTAATCAGCACAAAAGGATGTTGACTTTTATTTTTTATATATGAACTTACAAGCACTAAATTATAATTCTACACTGGTTTCCTGAGAAAGCTTTTTAAGCTATAATAATGAAAGTACAAAATTTTCTTAAGCTGTTTGGTCCCAAATATTTAGGGTACTAAACTCAACACTGAGGTGTTTTCATAACCTTGAGAGAAAAAGGGAAAACTCTCCTTATCCACCGGCTATCTATTCGTCTGTTTGTTTCGTTTCGGGCTCTCTATGATACGATTGAAGACAGGTTATGGCTGCCTCTTCCATAAAGAAGAAATGTCCATCACAGCTTCTCCAACCGAGAGGTAAAGACCGTTAAACTCGAACTGCTCCAAAGCCTTCGATTTATACAGTTTTTCCATCACGTTTCCGCCTGGATTTGCAAGCACAAACTAAAGAGAACAAATACGGAAATATCAGTTGGGGATCATTTTCATGGAAAACATGTATGTTGTACAAAGCATACCTGTAGTGATTTTTGCATCAAGATCTTTCTAAGTTCACATACTGTCTCTATGCCACTTGTGTCTATGGATGTCACAGCTGCGAAAAACGTATGATAAGTGCGCGAACACTATGCGGATCGAATAAACTTGAAAACCGGCTTCTTTTCCACCAGCTTAGGATTAAAATTGTTTACTTAACATACCTGTCATGTCTAGAATTACACATTTCAGTGGACTGTCGTTAGTTGCTTTTATTCGCTCTTCGTCTTCCCTGATCCACCTTAGAATCCTGCACAAAACAGGACAGAAAAAATGTTAATGGTGAAATGATTTCTGTTTTTGAGATATGATTGCTCCAGGAAGAGAAAATTTTATAGTATACAGAAGATTTATCGTATATATCAAGTCACCTTTCTTGCAAGTATGTTGAGTTTGCAAAGTAGATTGGAGATTCAATGGCAAGAATGAGGAACGAAGGCACCCTTGAGGCGTCTCGGTATCGGTCAAGGTTTTGGAATATATGAGTCCCAGAAATGTTCCCCATGACCATGGTGTTTGGCCTGGTGACATGTAGAAGAATCTTGAAAACAGAGACTCCAACCTGAAAATACCAATGTGTCAATGACTTGACCTTACAGTTCAATACATTAATGTGTAGCAATGAGGAAACTTACTGCAATGGCGAGACCCAACGGAACTGAGATGAACAGAACGCCGAAGAAAGAACAAACGCAAGCTACGAAATCGAGCTTGTCGACTTTCCACAGCCTAAAGGCTGCTTGGTAATCAATTAGCCCAATCACTGCTGTTATAATAATGGCTGCTAGGATGAAATTTGGGGTGTAATGGAACAGTGGCATCAGAAACAACAACGTTACGAGCACAGCTGCAGACATCACTACATTTGAAACTGCTGTTTGCGCCCCAGCGTTATAATTCACAGCGGACCGAGAAAACGACCCTGAAACATCAATCCCAATCCAAAGGGTTATTTTTTAAACGAGTTTGCAACATCAAATAACGTCATCGAGAAGGTAAGATTAAGTTGGAAGGTAATAAACACCTGTAGTGACATAACATGAGGAACAAGATCCAGCCATGTTCATGAAACCAATAGCCATCATTTCTTTATTCCCATCCACTTGATAGTTTTTCAAACCAGCAAACGTCCTTCCTACAGCAATCCCTTCCTAAATGTTACAAAAAAGAGGATCTTTTAGCCATGCAGATTAGGAGAAGTAACAAAAATCCGGACTATAATCTGTTTTTTTTTTTAACTGGTAAATCGGAGCTTCGCTCCAGTATACCCGAGATTAACGGACTATAATCTGTTATTAACATCCTTTTGAAACAAAGACTTACAGTGAGCGAGAGAACTCCAGTTATAATGCCAGTTTTAATGGCAAGGGCCAATTGAGGACCAGTAAAGTACAACATGTTCAGAGATGGAGGATTGACACCCTTTGGCAAATGACCAATCTATTAAAAGAACATCCAAAAAAGAAAATTCAATATGTGATTATAATTGAGAGAAAAATGGTAGCAGTTTCAGGGTAACAATTTGAAGTTTAAGAATATTAGTTTGTACCACTGAGATTCCAGGAACTTTTGCTCTAAGAAGGAAGACTAAAAGAGTGGACAAAATAACTGATGTCAGTGGAGCAGCTGCTGAAATCCAGAAAAGCTTTGGTTTCTTGATGCTCTGTGTCAATTCATGTATATGATAGAACAAATTAGAACCAGGACTATTATTATTATAATTTATTATTTTAAACTTATAATATTAGTCAAATCTAGAAAATAATTATAGATATAATCACTTTTAAAAAAATTAACAATTATAGTTATTGGTATTAATGATTTGTTACATTCTTTCTTCTAATAGCGTTATTAACGAGTATTTATAATACAATATAATTTCTCTTTATTATATTAATATTTTTACAAAAAATAAAAATAGAAATTGAGACCCCACTTCTTGAAACATGTTCATGGCCCACCCAACTAACCCCACCTCAATGCTAGAAGCCTAGAACAAACATAAATCACAGTATTAATGTAGTTTGTGAAAAAAACATAAAGATTTAAAGTCACTTACCAGATGCCTTGTTCCCAGAAGAAAGAGTAGAAAAACGAAGCCTAGAACAATAGTTTGCCACGACCACTGCACAATAATTGCATAAGTTAGAAAAATGATTAAATAAAAAAAACAAAAAGGTACCAATAAGAGAAATAACTCAATCGACGTAAATGTGTGTATGATCGAGTGTTCCCCCACCCCTAGTTGTTGTTAAACTCAAAAAAAAAAAAAGAAAAAAAAAGGAGGCCCCACCATTTATAACACCTCAGAACATCTAGAACATAAAAATATTGAAATCAAACCCTTGAAATATATCTTCAACTACAATAAAAAAACAAGATTCTTGCAATATTAACAACCAATTTTGATCAACGAACCGGCTTTGGTTTTTACAAAAGGCATGAGGCATCTTTGCAAAAGAAATTTCAAAATATGCTCAAGTAGAATATTAGAAAAGATCAACAACACTTTATTGTGAAACTATTACATCTAGTTGCTTGTTCTTTTGGTCTCTTTTTCCCACCCTATAATCCTTCAAGGACATACATACCTCATTTTCGCGGTGAATGACCGACGACATAACCGGAATAAATTGCATTTTGGAGGTGAAATGGACAATTCCAAGCAACCCTTTGAGCTGTTGCAATGACACAATGACTGCTGCACCAGCCATAAACCCAACTAAAGTAGCCTTTGACAGAAAATCAATCACAAAGCCAAGCCTGTAACAAATTGAAAACCAAAAGCAATGAATTTAAAGGCCCTTTCAGAAACAGAAGAAAAAAAAATCATGGGAATTCATTCCTTTCCTTTTTATGCTTAGTTTTATACCTTAACAAACCTAAAGATGCTTGGAATACACCAGCAAAGAAGGTAGCAGTAAAAGCCAACTTAAGATACAGAGTTGGGTTTTCATTGTAAGAGACTGCCTCGGTAATCATCGACCCCATAACCAAAGACGCAATCGAAACCGGGCCGACAGCGAGATGTCTAGAGCTTCCAAGGATAGAATATATCAATGGAGGCACAAAACTTGAATCTGCAATAATACCCCCATAAACATTCAACAAACTAAAATCCAACTTCTGGTATAATTTCGTTTAGTAATTAAACAAATACCACACTTACATAATCCGATGATTGGTGGCAGATTTGCAAGTTTCGCATAACTTATTCCCTAAAAGAAAGAAAACAAAATGAGTTTCATAAACAGCCAAACAAAAATGGAGAAATCACTTTCACTAAAGGCTAAAAAACAAAATACACGGCATTAAATTTGACAAAATTTGACCAATTTTGTAAAGGAAAAAAACAAAAACATTTCGAATCAAGCCAAAAACTCCAACCTAAATCCTACGCAGAAGAACAGGACTATTTACACAGATACTTTCAAAACCAACATTTCGAATCAAGCTAAAACGGTCCCCGAGGGTGGGGCAGTGGTCTAAGGCTTGGGCACATGTGTTGCCTTCAAAGTCCCATGTTCAAATCTCACCTTCCGTGTCTCCATTCCTTTAATGTCTCCTAGTGCCTGGTCTAAGGACGGACATGGTTACTCGGTAAAATGGAGCGAACCTCCGATTTCCCAGTTTCCAAAAAAAGAAAACCAAGCCAAAAACTCCAACCCGAAATCCTACTGAGAAGAACAGGATTATTTACACAGAGACATTTTCAAAAACAACATTCAAATCAAGCCAAAAACTGGGGCAGTAATCTAAGGCTTGGGTAAGTATGCTCCCTTCAAGGTTTCATGTTCGAAATTCACCAATGACATTAATTCTTAGACACCTTCTTTGTCTCCGTTCCTTCTATATGTCTCAGTGTCTAGCCTAGAGACGGACGTAAGTACCCCCAATAACGGTGGAGCCAAAGCTCCGATTTCTCGATTTAAAAAAAAAAAAAAGCCAAAAACTCAACCTAAATCCTACACAGAGCCATTTTCAAATCTGCATGAATCGTCAAGTAGTTCGAAGCTGATCATACCTGAGGAATAGCAAGACTAGCAATGGTGAGACCAGAAACGACATCGGATTTGAACAGAGCAAGGGTATAATCCGGCCCCCATTGAAAAACAGGGAACAGAAACTGAAGCCCCAAAAGAAGTTTCCTCAGCCACGTTTGGTTCTTGAATCTGTACAACGGATCGTCGGGAAAGAACACTTCCGACAACTTGTGCTTCAGTTTCTGAACCGTCGTCTGCGGCGGCGGCAAACAGACCTTGTGAATCTCCGCCGCCGCCACCGCCGCCGGCATTGCCGCCGGCGGGATGTTCAACACCGTTTCACGAGGTTCCAGATTCTCGACTCGGTTGGAATTCATTCCCATGGCGGATTTGGAGAAGAATTTAATGCTGATTTTTGCTTTTGCTGTTTTTTTTGGTTGTTGATGAAAAAGATGAATGGAGGGATTGGTATTTATAGGAGTGGGGAAAGAGGGAAGACTGAGAGAAGATGGTTGGTTACTGCTTATGCACTGAAAAGCACAAACATGGCAGTGAAGTTACGCGGTGCGTAATTTTTCTTTTAGCTTGAGGGCAATTTCGTCATTTTCTTTCTTTACTTTTTTTAAACAAGAACCTTCCACTGACTATGAGGATTTGTATCAGTAATTAGAATGAAAAGTTATTTTGAGTGGTTAAAAATCTAGATGCGTGCAATAGCTTGTTTGGATAAAGATTTTCATGGAGGAGTCAAGGACAGTAGCTCGTTCTAGATGAGAATTTTGATGGAGATTTTGGGTGAGTTGTATGATGAGTGGTTTAAAATTAAGGGACTGAGGGAGTGTTTATTTGACATTTTTAGCTAGGAGTTAGAATGAGGATTTATTAATTCTTACTTGAAAACCTACATCCAAACGAGTTTTTACCAACTCCTCCTTAATTTTACTTCTGAAAATAATTCTCATTTCTAACTATTCATTTTTAATCATTCATTTATAACTACCCAATCATTTATAACCACTCATTTTTAATCATTTCTTTTTTAACTACTAAAAATAACTACTCATTTTTAAATCAACATCCAAACAAGTTTTTGAGTATAACTCCTCTACACAAAAATTACATCAAAACGAGTTTTTGGCATAACTTTCAATTTTTAATTATTCAATATAACTCATCAATATAACTCCTTGACCTAAAAACTACCTAAATATGTCAAACAAACACCCCTAATTGATTCATTTGAAATGAGTGGTTAAAAATATTTTAATAGAGTTTTTTGAAGAACGTTGAAAACCACATAGCAAATGCCACCTTCCTTAATAACTATAATTACAAACGGTCCTATATATGGTTAAGCCACTAACCAAGGTTGAGTTAACTTCATCAACACCACAACTATCTATTGTATAAATGTATATCCATGATTTACGATATTAATGTATATCTATGATCTAAAGGTTGTGCTTTCGAATCTACTCATCTGATCATAATTGAAGTAAAAAATAACCATGATAATATAATTTGAATTGTTTATTATTATTATTTTTTATATCATTTTAATTTATGTCATTATTCTTATGAATAGATAGTTTATATTATTATTATTATTTTAAATAAATGCATTATTAATCATTAAATTTTTGGACAAGATTTAATATTCAAAATTAAACATTTTCAATTGCCAAATAATGATTTTTATGTCTTTTTTTAATTCTACTTATTTTTCTTTTAAGAGTTCAAATTATGTCAAGACTAACCCAATTACACTATCAATAATTAATTAAAATGAGCATACTATTGATATTTTGATGTATTAATCACTAAATCTATGATTTAAATCTTTTAATTTTCTATTAAAAAATTACACTATTAATATATTTTAATTTCAAATTATTTTAATCATCATACTAATTTACTTTGAGTCATTGAAAATTTTGTAATTTTAAAGAAAAAAAATAAACTTAAATTTTGTTTGGTTTTAAGTGAGGTTTTTTTTAATACATATGAGGGAGGTGAACAAATACCGATTTTTGAGATCGAACCTGTGATTATGTTAAACATGTCTACAACTAAATAATAAAACCATTACTCCCAATGACTCATTCGGTTGGTTTTAAGTGAAGTTCATGGAAAAGATTGAATTGATCGTGATATTAGTGTGACTCAAACTAGAAGGTTAGAAGTTAGATCAAAGTTAACATTTTTTAATTACCTTTTATTTAGTTATTTAAAATACCTTAAATTATTGGTTTTTTTTTTTAAAAAGTGCTTATACAGAATTAATTTTATTCCAAACTTACCATAATACACCTGCCTTTTTAGCTATTAAAATTCTGCAAATATTAATAATTGGTCATGAGTAAAATGCCAAATTTTGTTATTTTTTTTCCACCCATATGACGACACCACTCCACTTTTTCACTAGTGGTTGGAAGTTACCTTTTTTTGGTTTTTATAAAATAGTTATTTTATCATATTACTTTTTCATACGAAATAAATAATAGTAATTTTCCAACTTCCCATTACATATTAAAGTATGTAAAAATACTCGAGTGGGTCAGTAGAGGCCATTTGAAAATATTCAGTGAATTTAAAATGTACAAATTAGGATTCTCTAATAATTACATTAATTAAATTATAAAGCTAATTGGATTGTGATTATAAGTAAGTTTTAAAACAATGAGAATCCAACCCATAGCTTTGGAATTTGATGACATGTTGTTTAATTGGCTGAACTTAATTCTAAGAGTTATGTCATTCAAGAAAGTGATATTAAGTCAAATTAAAGTAATATATTTCATGCATTTGAAAAATTTATCAAACAATATATTCATAGTTTTTTTTTTAATCTAAATTTATTTTTCATACAAAATTATATAAATATCATAGTGGACACCTCATATCAATTTTTAAGGTTGGAGGCTCAAATTCAATCTCTTATTTGTTTTCGTAGATTCCATCTTAATATAAAATAAAATAAAAGGAACCCAAACAACTAAATGCAATTAATGCACACGTCGCAAATTTGAATTTTTAATTTCATTCATTAATTTATTTTTTTTTAAGTTCATTAAACTTTACCCTTCGTTATAATATTCAAATTTAACTTTGTAAGTAAATTACAATGTTTATCAAAATTTGTCAACATGAGCTGTTTAGCGGCACTAGTGTATACCTAATGATCAAGAGGTCTTGAGTTTGAGTCTCTCCACCCTCACATCAAATTTGCAACAATTAAATATGGTAAAAAGTTAACTGTTTTACTTATGAAAATAGTTTTTTTTAACATAATTTATGATGCGCTAAATTGACTCGATCATTTTTATAAGAGCTGTCTATTTTTTTCTCCAATTTCTACTGTTATTTTATTGTAATTTTCTAATTTCTTTTAATCGAAATAGATTTAACCAGAGCTTATAGTTGGATTTCAAAAATAAAACATGAAACAGAGAAAAAGTGCGATAATCATGTGTTTGATTTTTTTTTTTAATGTAAGTGTTTATTACCTTTTTTTTTTTTTTTGAGAAGTGTTTATTACTTCTATATTGCAAAACTTAAAACGAAGAATAATATATATGTCACATTCTAGTAAATTATAGTTATATTATAAATTAAGTCATATAGCCGATAAATCAATTTAAGGAAGGTTCTAAATTTTTTTTTTATTATTATTATTTTTTAATTTTTTATGTTCAAATCTCTCTAGATGGTTTGACCAAATAAAATGACATGATCCAAAAAAGATTTTATAGTACTTTTGTTCAATTCAACCTTTTACCTTTATTTAAATATTCATGAAATATCTTTTCAACTAAGATTTTTCAAAATAATCGTTTATATCATCATTCATTGTATTGTAATTATTATTATTATTATTTTTTAATACAAAGCAAGGGAAAGCGGACCAACAAATTCTATATAGAGCGCAACTACTCTCAAATTTCGAATTTGTGGCCATAGAATTGAAATAAATTAACATCAGACAAGATAATACGCCACCAACTCTCGATGTATTGTAATTATTCTTAATATTTCATTTCACTTGATATTTAAGCCTCTTTCCTAGGAGAACTCCTTCTTTTCTTTTCTTTTTTTCTTTTTCCATTTTTTGCATTATTTTTGTGGAACATGCCCTTATATTATTTTTGTGGAATTGCATTATTTTAAAATATATATATATTTATGAACTAAATAAATAAATACATTGATGGACTACATAAACACATCATCCTATATGTAGTTAAATTTATAATATAATTTTTAGTTTTAGTTTCTATTTGTTAGTCTTAAATGGATATGACTATTATTCATTTACCTCCCTCAATTAAAGTCATCAATTTTCTCAATATTTCTTTCTTTCTTCTTTTTGAAAATAAATTTGCTCAATATTTCAATTGAGCAAATTAGTTGTTTCTTATCATATTACATGATTGGATATAAATATATGAGGAAAGTGATAGTTGTTAATTTAGTATTGAATGCATTTGTAAAGTTATTATGTAATCTAGCTATACCTACTATTGAATTACAAAGGACAATTATTACAATAGTAATAATCACATTCTAATAAATATTAACTTAAATGAAGACGTAATATAGAATGTTTACCCATAAAAAATAATTACCATAAGTCAACGATGAATTCAGTGATCAAGAAATCTCAAGTTCAAATCTTCCTATCTCAAATATTGTAATTGAAAAAAAGAAAGAGAAGAGTGCAAAAACAAAATAGTTTTATAAATAAAAATCAAGGATGACTATGAACTAAGGGCTGTTTGTTACTTATATTTAGGGAAGTTATTATAACTCATACAATTTTCTTTTAACTCTTTATTCAAACAACATTATCCAAACATAATTTTCGTACAACTATTCATTCAAACATCACATTTAAATTATTCAATTCTTTCACTTCATATCAACTATCTCTAGTCAAACATGTCCAAAATAATTTATAATTTACTATAAACATAATATTTTTGAATCCACCTAGCAAACAGACAAATCATACAATTATGAAATCAAATTTTTGAAATGAAAATCAAATTTATCTCTTATTTATTTGGACAAAATTTGTACCTTTTTAACTATTTTTATAAAATATATTATGTCATTAGATGTCAATCAAATCGATAGAAAATTATTATCCAGTAAGTTATTAAAATGTGTGAGAGAAAATTTGAACAAATATTAACATTTAATAAGAGTTTTTGGGAAGTTGTGGTTGGAAAAAGGTCAATGGGATTGAAAATGAAATTGAAATTTGGGTGCGTACGTGGCAGATGTATAGGTTGGGCAGCTCCGGGCATGGAAGGCATACGTGGCACGTGCCCGTAATTTGAGCCAACCAATGTCTTTACCCATTCCATTATTTTCTCATTAAATGAAGGGGTATTTTTAGGACTAGGTTAAATTGAAAAAAATATTTACAATATTAAGTAAATAAAAAAAAAAAAAATCATAATCATACCTACATAAATTATATGGTGTAATTAATATATAATACTGTATTAATAATATTTAATGTTGTATTAATACCTTAAATTATATTGTACAATAAATATTAATTATACCGTGTATTTGATAAAAAAAAATTTAATTTATCTAAATTTACAATTATTTTATGAAATTGACTATCCACCACAATTTCCGTTTAATTAATTATTATACCCTTCTATATTTACTTTTTTTCAACACTAATTTCTCACGTTGACGTTTCCCGTCTTAAAATTTTCACATATTTTGTCTTTAAATGTGAGCAAATTTAAATTGGCATTGAAATGTGTTGAATGACGCTTCAAATGAAAAGTATGACAGTATTTTATTTTTTTTATAATTGAAAGTTAGACCTTCGAGGATGATATGCTAAATCGAGGATTAAACCGATCTAATCAATTTGATAAAAGGAAGAATTTAGTCTAATAAATAACAAAACTATTAATTCAATTTTTCTCTCATGGTAAGTCGAATCAAGAACCAAACGGACAAAAAGAAGAAGCAAATTAATGTCTAATAAAAAAAAAATTGACTCAATTTTTCCTTCAATCGGTTTCCATATGATTTCATTATATTTTTGTTATTTTACTTCAAATTCATATTTAAATGATTTTTTAATAAAAAAAATTCTCACAATTTTTAATTAAATTATAAAAAATAATTGCCCATTATAATAAAAAGGGAAATTATAGTAGATAATCACTTTTAAAAAAATAATTATAAATCTAACATCGATTATGTTCATTTTTTTATTATTATTTTAGAATAGAAACTAAACCAATAAAATTTCAGTTTTCTTCACAAAAAAATTGATATATCCAACATTATATTAAAAAATTGAATCAAATCAATAGATTGGTTTGGTATGATTCGATATAGTCGATTATTATTATCACACCCTTAACATTAAAGTACATGTGTCCGTCTCTCAATTTAAATTAAAGAGACAAATAAAAATTAGCTCAACTCGTACCTCTAAATGAATATGTCTTAAAGGTTTAGACTTTATCAACAAAACACAGAGTTTTAATAGCATATTATAGAACTTAGTAATTATGGAATTACATATTCGAATCCTCCATCCTAATATTGTAGTATTAAAATAAAATAAAAAAAAGGTTGAGACTTCATCCAACATGCTCATGTTGGTATTTGTATTTTCTAGATTAAACATTATTAATATTTTATCAGCTAAACAAATTTGTGTATAAAAAAATGTGCAGTGATGCCGAGTTGACAACAATTTTAAAATCATTAAAACTGCTTTTATAGGTCAAAATGTTGGGTGTGGTTCATTGACTACATGGACATGTTTGGGTAGGGTGAGTTGGGAAGAGAAGGGAAGAGAAGGGAAGTGAGAGTAAGTTTATGTTTGGTGGAAAGGAATAAAAAGATAAGAGATAATAAATGAGTATTTGGTGGGATGAGATAGGAAGGAAAGAGATGTAATTTTTTTATTTGATTTATTTATAAAAGTAGATATTTAGTAGTAATATTTTAAAATTTATTCATTTAATTTACTATATAAAATTTAAAAAAAATAATAATCAAAATAATTTGATGTAAATAAATTATATATATAAAAAATAAATCAAAACTTAATTAATTTAGTTATATAAATATACTTTTATAAATAAATCAAATAAAAAATATATGTGTATATCTTTTATACAAATATATGGGGAAAATAATTATATATTAATTTAATCTAAAATTATTATATCTCAATCTAAATAAATTATTCAAATATGTATTTAATTTTATTTTTAAAATAAAGTAAACGTTTTTTTTTTAAATTTTGATATATTTTACGAATATGTCTTTTAAATAAAAGTGGAATTTTAAGCTTTATTTCATTTCATTTATGAGTGAAATAAATTTAAAATTTAGTAAATTTCTATCATTAAATTAACAAAAAAATAAAATAAAGTAAAGCAATTTAAATGATTAAATTTAACAATTAAAAAAAACTGTCAACTAATATTTATAAAAATATTAATATATAAATATCTACAAATATTATTTTAATGATAATTTAAAAAAACATGATATGTTAAAAATAAATAGATACAAATAAATTAAATTTAATATGTATATGTGTTTGGTGAGATGGGATAGGAAGAAAAGAGATGAAATTTTTTTATTTGATTTATTTATAAAATATATATTTTGTATTTTTTTAAATATAATAATTGAATATATAATTTAATAAATCATAGAAATTATCAAATAAAAAGTAAAATGATTCAAATAATTAGGTTTTATATTTGAAAGATTAATAATGAAAATAATTTGATGTGAATAAATTTTATATAAATAAAATTAAATCAGAAGTTAATTAGTTTAGTCATATAAATATATAAATATAAATATAAGTATATATATTTAATTAATTAAAAATATTATATATTTAATTAATTAATTAAATATTTATAATTGAATATAATATAATGATCATTTCTTTTTAAAATCTACTTCCTTTGATTTGATATTTAAATTAAATTTAAAATTTAGTACATTTTTTTAATCAAAATTATCAAATAATAAATTAATAATACGAATACATATTTTTATATAAATTTTTTTAATATATATTGTCAATAAAAATCAAATGCATAATAATTAAAAATATCATTTAAAGTATATTATAATTTTTTTGAAATTTAATTCAAGATGAATTATAATAAATTTATTTAGTTCAAATTAACTTGGTATTTTGTCAAAATTCCATTCATATATAAGTATGTATTTAGATTTATTTTTATTAAAATGTGTGTATTTATAAAAGTTTCATATTCATAAAGTTAATATTTATCGATATAATTTTTGTATAAATTTTTTAAAATACATCATAATTGTTAATATTTGTTAAAGAACATGGGACATATTTTGCAACAATGAATGACATCATGTAATAAATATTAACTATTTAATTATACCTTTGAGTCTCAAATATTGTTGAATAAAAAAAATCAATTTCAAATTCTAATTTTGATAATTTTATTTTAAATAAATACTATAATAAAAATGTAATTGTTTTCTTAAAATGAACCAATAACAAAAATCTAACTATAAAACTAAAAATTTAAAAAAAAACAAAATATTAAAAAAACAAAACAAAACGTTTAATTGGAAATAAAATAGAATAACATTAATTAATGAAGGAAAATTTTACTTGGAAACTTAAAAGAATAAGTAAGGAAACTTTAAAGAAAAATTAATTAGGATTAATATATAAAATTAAAATTAAAAACAGAACGTTAAGGGAAGTGGAAATATACCGAAAGTTCAAAACTAAAATTAAGGAAAACGAAATTTAAGGAAATTAAAAATGAAGTAATAAAAAATGTTTAAAATGTCAATTTAAAAAAAAAAAAAGAGGACGCGGGTTCCACGCGCCGGGATAATTGGACGCGTAGTTCCCACGCGCCGTTTTAAGTCTAATTAGGATTCCTGCGGGCCAAACGCCCGGAAGGAGCACTTCCTTTCCCTTCCCGGCTGGCCAAACGTGCCCTAGTTTAAAAAAAACAAATATTTTTCAATTCTGTTGATATCTTTCCTTACCATTTCTTATTTGTCTTTCAAAAAAAAAAAAAAAGTATTTGTCTTAGTCATAATAATAATAAAAAATAATAATACGACCAGCTCGTGTTTAATTTGTACGCCCAGGTAGGCGTTTGGGATTTTATTGTGTGTTAAACGTGAGATTAGTGCTTTTAAATTTGATTATATATTTTTGTTTTGGATAACACCAAATGAGTCGTATTCTCGCAAATTCTATATATTTGATATTGTCTTTAATTTTTGTTGAAAGCATTTTTAAATTTAAGAAAAAAAATATATATGAAAAATGAGTTCCAAAGCTTTTTTTTTCTTCTTTTTTTCTTTTTTAACTTTAATTGCCACTAAATCACAATAAAGAAAAAATCAACGGTACGTTATTATGAGAAATTTTTCTTAATTGAAGGATATATCTTAGAGGCATATTTAACATGTAAAGATTTATGAGAATCACATGATAAAAAAGTATAGTATAAGAAAAATGAACTATTACTAATTGATTTTGAGTGAAAACTCCATATTACTTAATATGATAAGAAAATTTATTAAAATCAAACCGATATATTCAATCCAATAAATGAGTACATGTCAATTATTGTGAATAATTTAATAAATTAAAATTGCCCAACTTAAAAACGCACCATTGGCATTCAAGACACACAAGGATATTATATCTGATGTCAATCATGTCGAACAAGTACACCAAACATTTTATGAATGGAGCACATGAACGCACAACATATTGACGTCACACACTACCGACACAAATTCAACCAACACATCACTCATGGCACACACCACTTACGAATCACCTACTTCGAACACGTCGCTTGGCACACACTATCACACGAACATATTCACACACGATGATCATGTCATCTCACAAGCGATGCACACACGACATACCCAACCTCACGAATCACAATGAATTTCATAAATTGTCAATGGACTTCATGTTGATAGTAGACATCGTCGAGCTTATATAAATTACATTATATGAACTAGAGAATAAAACCATCTCTAAGTTACAGACTTTTTTCTTCTATCATCTCTACATATGCTATAAAGATTGGTTATCAAATACAAGTCCTCCCACTGATTAAGATCCATAGAAAAGATCAATTAAAAATCATGGATTGAGAAAATTGAACAATTAGTCCAAGAACACTATCATTATGCCAACCAATATAAATTTTCCTCCACTAAGTTATAAATAATAAAAGGGTAATTAGGGAATCTCATTTAATTTGGTTATTGCTTGGCAATGAGTCATATTGCAATAATACATCACATTCCAAAGTGCAAGGAATGAAAATGATGTGTTTCTAAGTTAATTATACCTCTAGTGCTTATGAAAAACAATGAAACTTTCTTCTATGTGTTTAATTTAACTTGATGGGGATGGAAAGCTATATGTGTGTTACAATTTATTCCTACTCTTATCTTACCGTTATTTTAATAATTCAAAATCATTTTGGTTTGAATTTAAATTGTCTTCCTTATTTCATAATGATGTAGAAAAGAATTTTGATGATATATATTTGAGCCACCAAGCTAAGTCACATGACATTTCAAGATTCGATATAGACCTTATAATTAAGCACTAGAGTGAGACCATGTATAATTAGAGATGTTCACGCATTAAAGTTGGAGTCGGGATATAGGTTTCCTTGTCTAAAATTTACCATTTATTTTGTGGAAATCAAATTCCCTGTGAAATTTGATTATACAATTTTTCTTCTTCTAATCTTAATTTTACAAATATTTTTTTAATAATGTTCTTAAATAGTTAATTTTTCATAGAAAATATGTATTTTATTATTTATTAGATAATTTATTATTAAAGAAAAATATTTATTTTAATAAATATTTCTACAAATTTTTTTTTTATCAAATTGATAAAAAAGAGAAAATGGGCATCTCTACATCTACATGTTATCTTAGTTTTAATAATACTATGGTTTTCATTATAATGTATCCCAAAAAGCTTGGATTTGCATATTTATGCTCTTCGTTTACGTTATAAAATCATAAATAAATTGTTTTAGAATTTTAAATTTCATATTTTATTTAATTAATTATTTTGATGCATACGTTTTCTATTTAGCATATACTATATAAGATGATGCCTATTAAGACCTATGGAAATTATCGAATGAGTGAGTGGGACAATAATTTCATAATTGTTTGGTTGTAAATCAGTTCAACAACATTAAAATGAACCAATCCTAAAAATTTAAATATGATTTTAGTAGTTAACTTTTATATAATAGATTGTGTGATAAAATCAATAAACTTCTAAAACATTAGAAAGAAAATAAATGAGTGAATTTCTCTATGGAATTATAATTTATTAGGTAAATTAATAATACAACAAATTAACTAATGGGCCCTATTGAGTACCTGTTTTGATAGGGCACATTGTGAGTAAGGTTAGCTAAGATATAATGCTTCAACCATTCAAGAGAGGAATACAATTCCCTTTTGACTTGAAGTTGGATGCATGCTAATGAAGATTCTTTTCTTTTTGTACTTACAAGAAAAATGGGAGCCCCCCAATTGTTAATATTCACTCACATGATTTTTTTTTCTCCTTTTAAGTTAGCATTAAAAAAAAAACTTTTGAAGATACCATTTAGAAGAGATTTCATGTAAAAAAAAAAAAAATCAAAGAAATTGGCATATGAATAATAGAATTTTGAAAAAAATCATTGATATGTTAAAAAAAAAGGTACTTGTATTTAAAATGAATGTCTATGCTAAGTCAGGTGAAATATTTCCTTCAATCATTTTAACTAATGGAAAGCAACTAGTAAAGTTGATTGAAAAGATGCAAATAAATTGAGAATTAAAAATAATTGGTTCAAGTGGTTAAAAGCAAAGTGTTGAGTTATGTTTTGAACACACCAATGCTCTGCGATTAGTAGTTGGGGATCTCGCTGCCCGGGACTCTTTCGCTTAGTGCATCTTGTTGTGCTCTCCGCAAGCGCAAACACATATCTCATTGCAGCAAAGCGCATCCACACTCTGTTTAATGTTTACACATTATGTAATAGAGTTTAATGAGAATGTATACATAAATTCCAATTAAACCCTAGCCGTATTATGACGCTCATTCTGTAACTCTCTAATTCGCATCACCTTAATAAAATTATTCTTCCTCTCTATCTGTCAACTAGCTAACACTACGTTAGTGAACTACGTAAAAATCTGTGTGTGTTCTTATTTCTTCAAAATTTATCGTTTTCATATCTTCGTATCGATTGTTGATTGCCGTTTTCATAACAACAAATAAGTTTAGTAAGTTGTTCAATTTGTTCAATTTGATTAAAAACATGTAATTTTTATAAATTAATTTTTTTTTAAATATTATAATTAAAATGGTTGAGGTATAAATTAACTATTACACCTAAAGAATTGGAGTCGTGTTAGCTTGGTTCGGATCCTCCTCTTACTAAAAAAAATCTGACTATTATAACAATTTTCCAACTAATTAATTCAATAACCAATAAGATTATTGTAATTTAGTGGAATAAAATGTTTTATTTTTTATAACCTCACAAATAATTGTGAGGCAATGGTTGTAGTGGGATGCGGCAGATCGTAATCTCGATACTTTGGAACGGATGGTGACATTCTAGGATGAAAACTATAGGTTAAAAGCGACATAAATATATGGTGCCCATATTTGATGGTCCATTTTGAGCCTCCATATATATATTATTTACTCCTAAATTTTATCTATCATATAGATAAAGTAGAATATTCTTCTTCTTTTTTAGTTCAAGTGATTTGATGGGCTAAATTGTCCTTAATTTTTCTCTTTTTCTATGTTCAAACTTCCTCTTAAAATAAGAATAAAAAATGAGGTTGTCATAAAAACAGTGGAGCTAAATGAAAATGAGATCAAAATGCATTTTTCAATCCATATTATTGCTTTCTCAATTCTTTTTTATTGGGCATATTATCTAACCATACAACTAAAATAATACTTTTTTTTTAGAAAAACTAAAATAATACTTAGATATACTTTATATGTATGAATAAGTAGATATATTTTAATATGAAAATATATTATTTTGTTTATTGTCATTAGTATTGTTTTTAGTACATATTGGGGAATGGTTGACAAATACTAATTCTCAGCTCTGAACATGTGACGGTGTTTGGGCCACTGACTTATTCGGTAATTATTAGTATTATTTTTTTAGTTCAACTATAATTGGAAGGAGAAGGATTCCAATCCAAAATCTTTTGGTCATAAAAATACATTAATGTTGCGGAATTATTATTTTTAGGGACATTGCCATTTGACAAAAGAACTTTAAATTTAATGGTAAATGAAATGCATCGTTAATTAAGAGTTAGAAAGTTCGAATCTACTCACCCTAATGAACTAATCAAAATAAATAGTTTTTTATAAAGAAATTTAATTATTTAAGTGAAAATTTTCTTTAATAATTAACAAAAATATTGAAAATAATGGATATTTTCTATGAAAAAGTTAACCATATAAAATCTTAATTGAGAATAGTAAAATTAAAAGAAAAAAAAAGAAAAGGAATAGATCACCAATTCTATCAAGTTGTGATCTCTCATTGATTTGACATGATACTATTACTTAAAACTAGTTTAACTTCACATAATTAATATATATTTTCAGCTTTTTTTTTAGTAAAGTTAATGGGAGATTACAAACTCTATAAACGACATTAATGTTCTCAAATACATAAAGGTTAAATATCCATAATTGCCGAGAATCTCAAAATCGAATCTATGACCATAATATTAAACTAAATTATTACAAAACGATGAAACCAACATGTCACTCACCCTTTTGATAGTTAAAGTTGGATTCAAATTCTCAATAACAAATAATATATATTAGAATTAGTGGATATTATCTTGGTGTTAGTATTAAAATTTCAAACCCAGATTGATTTACAAGTTGGGTTGTTGATATAGAAATTTGTGAAGTCCAAATAGGGTTTCCAAAGAAGGTTGATAATGGAAGAAAGCCAAAAATGAATGGCTGGAAAAAGAAGAATTTTGGGCACAAAATTATTTGGTTTCTTAATCTTTGGTTGTGTGGAAAATATTGTGGAGAACAAAAAGAGAGCAACCAAAGCAAAGAGAAGCCACCCGGAGCTTTCCAAATGGGAGTAGTCTTTTCATTCTAGTTTTATTTATTTATTTTAAACTATTTTCGTGAAACCATCCATTTTTAATTTTTCCGACACATACTTAAACATCAATCGCTCTTCATTTAGTCGGTTTCAATTGATCGGTTTAGCTTTTGGTAAATGTATGAACATCCCTACACTCGATGTCTTCTATCAAAGCAACAAATTAGTCGTCAATCAGCGCACATATAGTCTTCAATCAGTGTTACAAATAGTTTTCAATCAATGCAACAAATAATCTTCAATTCGAGGTAATGAAGGGTACATTGGAATATGCAAAAAAAAAATGCATGTTATGGATGAAATATTTCTATAAAATATGTTATAATTAAAATAGACAACAACAAAAAATTGTCACATAAATTCACTAAAAAAAGCCAGCTAAGAAAAATTAACTTAAAATAGTGACTTATAAACTTAAACTATTAAAAATAGAAAACATAAGATAGTTATGAAATAAAGTTTTTATGAACAAAATTAAACTTCGCTTCATTACAACAATAGGGATGGCCGAGATTTCATTATTGGTGTCAAATTGAGATTTCATTGTTTAATGGTAATCGAATTCAACACCATGATCATATGTTCGATCTTGAAAATCAATATTTGACTCTTATTTATTTAAAAACAATAATACCATGTGCGTAAAGTTAATTTGTGATTCTTTTTTCTCAATCTATATTAAAAGAATTTGAAATTTGAAAATATTGGAACTTTAATAAAAGAGTGATAATGACTCAACCATTAAGTTAAACCAAAATGGGATTGTAAATGGAATAGTCATAGATAGGGTTGATGTTTAGTTGACCAAGCAAAAAAAAAAAAAAGTGTGTGATAAAAGCAAGCATTAAAAAAAGAAAGAAGCAACAAAGAAGGGTTGCGGCAAGGCACGTTGAAAACGATGGGGGCCTGAAATCTGCCCCACACGCAGCCTCGGCTAATAATGCCACTTCATTCCAATTCTTTTCATCAATTTTCTTTCTTTCTTTTATTTATTTTTAATATTTTCTGAAAATATTGTTTTACTTTCTAACCTATTCCATTTTAATGTATAAATTTTTAAAAGTCTAATTTGAAGATTTGAACTTTGAATTAAATGGGTGGATGACACTATTGATTATTTAAGTTGGTGTTAATCCATTTCCACTGCATGAATGAGTATTTGTAATCTCCCTACCCCATTTTGTACTAAAAATAAATAAATAAATGAATGAAATTTGTTATATTTTTGTCCATAAATTTTTAAATATTTAGTTTTAGTCTTTGTACTTAAAAGAGAGAGCAATTTATACCTATATTTTGTAGCACGTCTATGTAGTTTAATTATCTTGTTGTTTTCTAACCCAAAAAAATGTTTAAATAAAATAAAGAAAGAATAAAATCAGTTTTAAAATATGGAATTTGCGCTGTATAACAACTTTTTTACTACAGTTTACAATTATAGCACATTGTTTAAAATAATTCTTTTATAGCAAATTCTGCCATTTAAAAAAAATAAAATTATTTACCTTTTTTATAGAAGACTTTGATAGAATCTATCATTCTCTAGTGATGGAAGTCTATCAATTTTATGAGTGATTGATTCTATCGGCTCTTATTGATAGACTCTTGATAGAATCTGATGAAAGTCTATCGATTTACTTTATTTATTAGTAATTGATTCTATCACCCTTTATCGATAGAATCTATCAATATGAAGTCTATCAGTTGACAATTTTTGCTATATGTGCAAATATTTTCATTATTGTGCTATTCATGTAATATTTTATCCATTTTGTAATATACATGCAAAAGCCCCTTTAAAATATAGGTGTGTCAATATATCAAATTTCTCAAACTTCAAAAGAGTCTATATTAATTTTTAAATTAATATTAATTGAAAATAGGTTCAATAATGCTAATAATTTTTATATTATTTAAAGATAAAATGTGAACCTATTTTTCAAATTTATAGAAGATGATAATTATTAAAAAAAAAAAAGAAGCACACAAATTTTGATTTTAATGTTTTTAAAGTTTAAGACTGACATAAAGTTTTAGAATTAAAATTAAATTTTTAAAAGTTAGATTAAAATGGTACCAAATTCAAAGTTCATAAACTAAATTAGACTTTTGAAAATTATGGTACTAAAATAGAATAAATGTGAAAGTTGAGAGACTAAAATGATACTTAAACCTTTATTTTTAATATTCATGAATATTCGAGTCAATTTACCCATACTTTATTGATTTTCACCAAATATATTACTTAACCTTTTAACATTTAAAAGTCAAAGAAATATGTATGAAATATTTTTTTAGACAAATATGATTATTATGAATTGAATTCATAACCGGTTTACAGCGAGAACACCAACTTTTATAATTGAATCAATGAATGATGGTTGATCAAATTCCAATTCAATAGTGCAAGTTGAAAGTTCTAAGTGCTTTCCTTTTCAACTTTTTAAGCTCCATATTGCTCCTTAAGTGCTTTTAATTTTCATTCATGGAAAAGAATTTTGTTGTTGTGTTGGAGCAACACATGGTACAACTCTCTTTTGACTTTTCTATAAATTTTGTGACGTGTCACATTTTCACAATACTTATCCTAAACAACACAGACACAAAGGTCAAAAGTGTTTTCTATGCTCTTTTTACTTTTGATCTTCTAAGAAAATCTCATTTCTCTCTATTAAATTAGTGTGCGTTAGCCCATTAGGGTTGACCACAATCGACGTAAATGAATATCTATGATGAAGAGATCATATGTTCGAATTTTTTTATACACAAATATTGTATATTGTAAAAAATGTAATTAATTATCAATGTGTTAATTTAACGAGAAAAAAAAATCTTAAGAATCTAAGATATTTATAATGTTCATCCTAATTTTTTTAGTGGTTTTATTGGCATTCAAATATTATAGGATCACATTCATGTGAATGGTGTGAAATAGTGTGGACATCCATCTCAAAATCAATTGGTGATGAGAGGAGTAGTCCACCTAACTTTTAAATACTTAGGGATATCTTCTTTTTATCAATGTGGGATTCCTAACATGCCCCCTCAAGATGGTGCCTCTTTTGGGCTCACCAATCTTGAATCAGATCTCAATTTTATTTTTATGAGATGAATGTCCACACTATTTCACATGGTATCAGAGTCCATTAAGCCCAAATGGGTATTCGGTCCAATAAAAATAAAATTGAAATCTGATTCAAGATTGATGAGCCCAAAAGAGGCACCATCTTGAAGGAGCATGTTGAGAATCCCACATTCATAAGAAGAAGATATCTCTAAGTGTTTAAAAGATAGGTGGACTACTCCTCTCATTACCAATTGATTTTGAGATGGATGTCCACATTATTTCACCAAGACAACCAAATTAATACTTTGGGCAAACTCTTGTTTTTTAATAATAATCACAATTGTCAAAGTCATTTTTAGGCATAAAATCTTATCTAAAATATTAATACGTATTTGTTTAATATGATATTAAAGTTTATAAAATTTTCAAAAAATATCTTAGTTAATTCCGGTTATGGACTTCAAGATATATTCTCTCGAACATGCCTAATTTGAGATGGCTTACAAACGCTTAAACTAAAATAGTTCTTTGATGTATTCTCTAGCTTTTGAAACCTACATATTTGTGTAGTTTCTATGTTTGATTTGTAGATTTATGATTAGTAAAAATTGATATAGTATATAAAGGTAATTTGGTAAACTCTTTTTTTTTTACATGATAAACTCATCTAAATAACCCTCAATCGTGAAACTCGGGATTAGCAAATCCTTATTTCGGAATAAGATTCCCTCTTTCAAAATATAAGTTTTCTCACAAAAATATAATTTGTGCGTCAACTCGTCTTAAAAGTTTTTTTTTAATCATAAATGTTTTTTTGAATACATATTAAGGAAATGAAACAAATACCATTTTTCGAAATTGAACCTGTGATGATGTTGAACTAGTTCACAACCAAATTATTGGGCTAATAATTCATTCTTTTTTTTTAATCATAAATGTTAGAATTAAGTTTATTTAGAGTACTAAATTCGAAAATAGTATACAATTATGTAATCAATGTATCATCGTAGAATCTAACCAATTCATGTTCTTCATCTCATCTCATCTCATCTTTTTTTTTTTAATTTAAAAATTTTTCATCTTTTTATTTTTATATATATATTTACTTATTTACTTATTTTATGTTTGATATTTTTTTATAATATTATTATTATTTTAATATATCAATACATAATTATAATAACTATACTATTATTATATCAAATGTTTATTTAAATATATTTTAATTTTAAAAATTAAAATAAATAGAGATATATTATCTCTTAATATATGACGTTAAATTTTCATATTTTTATTCATTTTTTAATTGTCTTTAAAACAAAAAAAAGTTATAGAATTTCAATTGTTTAGAGATAGACTATAAATATCATATTTAAAAATTAATAATTAAAAGTTATGTGTTTATTTTTAATATTAACAATAAATATATCAATTTATTATTAAAATTAAAATTAAATTTAAATAATTTATACACATTGAATTTTTATTCGTAATTTACAATAGATTTAAAAGTATGAACTTATTTTCAATAAACTTAAAAATATTAAACTTATTTTGTTTGTTAAAAAAATGAGATTCAAATTTTATACTCTTGTATTCAGCGTTGCACTTTGAAATAATAGTAAGAGTGAATATATTTTTTTTGAAAGGATAAATTAATTTAAATAATTTTGAGAGTCTTGATTGTATATACAAAAAACAACTATAACTTTCAAGACTAGTACGAGTCATAGAGATTGAGATCTATTCTACCTAATAAAAATAATAATAAATTCCAAAATTTGAGGGATATTTTATTACTTCTATGTAATAATTATTATCAAAATATGATCGAGTTCTCTTTTAATTACAAAAAAACAATAAATAAATTTTTTTAGGTGTGTCTATGGTTTCCTAGAAGTATCAATGACTAATAAGATAAATATATTTAATTTATTATTACATATTAATTAGTGTATTTTATTAGCAATTCTTTGATATTCAATAACTATGAATATGAATGTATAAAAAGTATAAGAAAATAATTTTTTTTTAAAAAAATAAAAATTGCTATCAAAATTTTATAATGACTAGTTTAACCAAATGGTTTTATTTTTATTTTTTTAATAAATAGAATCTTGGTATTTTTTAATTTTTATTATTATTTAAGTCTAAGAAATATTTTTAAAAAAAGTTATTAACGATGTACAAATATTTTAGATTAGTCAAACTTTATTTTGGTGGTGTGAATTTTTTTTTCTCATAATTTTTTTTAATTAAACAATATTTAAGTATGAAATATTAGAAACTTTTAACCTCATGGTTATTATGTCGTACATAATATCATTGAAACTATGTTTTTTTAATAAAAACATTATTATGATTAAGGGTGCTTAATATTAAATTTATATTACTTACATTTTATTCATGATAATAGATATATTTACATACTTATTATATTAATAGCTAAATATTTGAGAATATTTATTTTTTAAAAAAAGAAAAAGAACAATTTTATTGTTAAAAAAAATATAAGAAAAGATTTTTTTTTTTTAAAAAAAAACATATCTTAACATCTCATCTCCTCTCCCTCCACCCCAAACAAGGTTTTTCTGTCGTCTCATCTCATCTCCTGCACCCTAAACAAGATTTTTCTGTCATCTCATCTCACCCCAAACAATGTTTTCTGCTATCAACATCTTATCTCATCTCATCTCACTTGCAACCAAACAACCCCAAAGGAAATAGAACGTTTCTGATTCCGATAAAATGAGATTTTTTTTTAAAAAAAAACTTTATTGTAAGTTCTTAACATGTAGCGTATTTTAGTTTTAGAATGTTAAGTGAAATGTTGGTTGTTGTTTTCTAATAATTGTTTTTTGAGATTACAACAATTTGAGGTGGAGAGATTTGAACTCAAGACCTCTGATCATTGGACATGCACTAATATCATCAAGCAACTGCTCATATTGGCTTCTAATAAAATTTTGATATCATACATTTTCTTTCATTTTTAAAATTATTTCTAAATTTTTGACCTCCCCTACTTTATTTTTATTTTTATTAAGAATTTGACTAAGAGTAAAAAGTGAAAAGACAATTGATGCGAGTTGGTTAAGAAAAAAATTCGGTAATTTTCTAGTGGAGGGGATTATTCCGGTATATTCCGTTTTCTTGGACAACATTGTTTTAATTTTTAATTTTTTTAGTACTTTTAATTTTTAATTAAATTAATCCAAAAACTCATGATAATTTACTTGAATTTTAGGCTCCTTTTTACCATCCTTTTTAATCCTACCTTTCAATGGTTATATACTTATACTCCACTTTTCTTTAAGGTCAACTTCATTGTGATACACCACTTTTTCCTTCATTTTGCACCTTCATTTGTGGGGGAGAAATGCAAGTTAGTTCTTTCTTTTGTTCAATATAGAAATATTATTGGGTAGATATGATCATTGTTTTCTTTTTTTAAGTACGTATTAGGAGAGAGAGACAAATATTGATTCTTCAGGATCGAACCTAAGGCACTAATGTTGAACTGGTTTACAACCAAACAATGAAACAATTGTGTCACTGATCCATTTGGTTGATCATTTTTTTTGCTCGATTATACTCAAAAATATTCTTTTTTCGAATTTGAGATCGTCGATTTCCAATTGCTTATTATAAGTTGTTTTTCTTTAATTGTGTGTTTTCGTATGAAACCTTAAATTGATTCTTGCATATGATTTGTTGATTGTTTTAATTTAAATGAAATAAATAATACTAAAATAAAATATTGTTCATGATTTCTCAATTTTCCATTTTATAGCATTTTTTTATGAAGAGAGATAAATTTTTAAAGGGTATTTGAGTCACCTACACCAAATATATGTTGAGAATATGAAATCTCAAAATAATAATACGCTAGCCTCAAAATTAAAGATTATGTTTGGGGTGTATAAAAAAAGATTATTGGAATCCAAAAAGCATATTATGAGGCTTAGAATTTGAAGAATGAGTTAAAAATGATAATGTGTATGTGAGTGACACCTTACTTATTTGATATATCCAAACATTTTCTTAATAAGTAATATCTTCTATCTAAATGAAGAGGAAAAAAAATAATAATGTTTTGATTTCATTAGCTATTAGCTATATTACTTGAATGCAAATCATTTTTTTCTCCAAATATTATTAATGAATATCTTTTTTTTTAATACATTTCAGGGGAGGAGGATAAATACTGATTTTCAAGATCAAACTTGTAACGTTGGTGTTAAACTGGTTTACAACCAAACAATGAAACCATTGCGTCATTGACCTATTCAACGACCAGATAATTTGATTAACCAAACAATGAGATTGCAAAAATGAATAGTCTATGGTTTATACTATGGGATATGCCTTCAATCTCCATTGGTTCTCAATGGGGGAAGAGTTTGATGGTTATATTTACAAGTCAGAGAACATGTGTTGGCAGTTGGCTACAAAAATATGCTTTAAATCCTCAAAAAATCCAACTTTTTTTTTCCTTCTTAACTTTTGGAATAAACCAAAATACTCATTTTAGTAACTTTTATTTTTATTTGCTTTTTAGATGAGTTATCATATTTGTCTTTCTAAGTGAGATATGTCGGTGGAGCAATATCATTGGTTGGCAAGTATAATATTTAATACATTACCATATTATTTATGTATCATTGTTGAATGTTGTCTGTCACTCCAAAAATGGCTCCATAATCATGAGCAACAAGAACATAGGATAATAATAGAGAAGGTAATGACAAGTATATGATAAAACACGGCTAAAATGAGTAGAGCTCTGAGTATTATTATGGTTGATTGTGTAGCCATGTTATTACGAGTTTAAATCTCTAATCTCAATGATTTATTATCTTGAATTCAATAAATTTAATCTCAATTGATAGATTAAAGGCTCAAATGAAGTAAAGTATACAATGATGATGCGTTTTACATGTTTCTTTCTTTAACATATATATTATAGGAAAAAATACATTTGTAGTTATTAGATAACCACTGAATTTTCACCAAACAATAAAACCATCAGACCACCCATCATTCTCGTGGTATAAGGTTTGAGGTCTAGTTTTAATTTGGTTTTTGTTTTCAAAATGTTGATATTTTTATCTTTTATATTTTAACAATGCTCACTTTTAGTTCATGAAAATAACAAAATCCTTAGTTACATAAAATATTGATGACTAAAATGATAATTATACAAATTTTAAATTTAAATATATTGATAAAGTCATTATTTTAATTTCACATAAAATTTAATATTTTAAAAAAATAAATATAAAAGTAAACTATAAAAATATATAATGATTAAAAATGAGCTAAAAGTGTCCAATTATAAATATAAGAAGAAAATTGAAACTAGATTCTAAATCTAGAGACTAAAAATATAATTTTTCTTTTATTTATATTGCACTAAGAGAAGAAAGAGAGGTGAAAAAAATACATGATTAAGAAAAAAAGAGAAAAAAGCAAAATAGAAGAAAAAAAATGTGGGGCCTATGTCATGAGGCCCTTATATCATTGGGTCATAACTTAATGGGTTACTAAAAAGGCCTTTTTTGGTAGAGACCATGGAAAAGCCTATAGTCTCAGCCTTTTGGGCATGTTTAGGCCCAAATTTCATATTAAATCTTGAAAAATGACTTTTTAGTACATTTTTGTTTTTCTCTTATGATTTTATAACTGAAAAGGTTTGTGGTTTGATTGATAATATTATGATTCCATTCTACTTGTCGAGTTGGATTCGGATAATCGACATTTGGTTCTTTGAGAGTAGTATTGCTATCATCGACCTCCTTTTTATGTGATCTTTTTTTTTTTTTTTTTTTTTTTTTTTAATTTATATATTTTATAATATAAAAAATTGAATTAAAAAAATTACTAAACTAGCAATAATTTAACAACAATCATTCTTTAACGTGAATAGATTTTTTTAAATGTAAAAAAATTACTACTCAATATATGATGATTTAAAAAAAAAAAAAAGATTTAAACACATAATATCTTCATTATAAAAGCATGCAAAATGTTACTAGGACTATATCAAACAAAAATAAATTTTGTAACTAAAATATTTAAAATATTATTAATTTAACCGAAGGTCAGTGACGCAGTTGATTATCTTGTCTGGTGTTGGTTCATTTCAATTCCACGGTCACGTGTTCGAGCCTAGAAATCGATATTTGGCTCTCATATTATTTTAGAGTAGTTGTGCCTTCTATGTAGGGTTTGTTGGTCTCCCTTCTTCCACTATGTACTAAAAAAAAATTATTAATTTAAGAAATAAATATATGTGATAATTAGAAATGATTTTTTTTACATGCATATTAAAAATTATGATATCAAATGATCTGTACCTTTTCAGCATAGACTGATCTACACGTGTGGCCGATATGCCCAGCGATCGTGACTGTCGATTTCGATCTGATCATCACTAAAGTCAAAACATTTTACCGTCTATTATACAAACGATTGCAGTGAATCATTCCGCCGCGAATGGCACTATCGTAAATTTCTCACGTAACTGCAAAGCTTCGATCTCGCTCGCTCCCTTCTCATATTAGCTCGAAAAAACTTCGAAGGTTCAACTCTGAAATCTCCTTTCTCTCCATTTCTCTTCTTCAAGCTGCCATCAACTGGATCGATTTGGTGTAACGATCAAGATCTCACTTCCTAAGCGCTCATTTTCTCAATATGGTGAGTTCGAGATTTCTCTCCATTTCTCTGTACGCATCTGGCATTCGTAGCGTAGATCTGGTAGAAATTTGCTACGATTTGATCGAAATTGGCTCATTTTTTGCTTAGTTTTGTTGATTTTTGCTTTGGTTTCTGAATTTTTTTGATTCTCCTCTTTGATAATTTGTGTGCGAGTGCTTGAATCGGTTCTGGTTTTTGTTTGTTTAGACATAGATATGAAATTTTCTTTCTCTAAGATTTTGTTTGAGAAGAAGGACTCTAGGACCTGGCGTTCTAATGCTTGATCCATCACAGTTCCTATGTTAATGATTCGCGGCTACTGCTTACATTTTTGGCTCAGTTTTTGCTCAGTTTTTCTGATTTTGGCATTTGTTTCTGCATTATTCGATTCTCCTCTTTGATAATTTCAGTGCGAGTGCTTGAATTGGTTCTGGTTTTTGTTTGTTTGAGACATAGATATGAAATTGTATTTCTCTAAGATTTTGTTTGAGAAGAAGGACTCTAGGACCTGGCGTTCTAATGTTTGATCCATTACAGTTCATGTTTTAATGATTCGCGGCTACTTTTTATACCTTTTTAGTTGTTGTCATCTATTTCTGGTACTAATTACATAGTTGTTTTTTGGTTGTTTGTGTATTTGCAGCCTCTCAGACTTGAAATCAAGGTATTCTGATTCTTCTACGTGTTAAATGGATAGATGTATATGATTTTGATTGTTTCTATTTCTTGTTATGTGTTTAAAATGCATTTTTTCTTGTTATTTGGTTCAGAGGAAACTCGCCCAAAGATCGGAAAGGGTAAAATCTGTGGATTTGCATCCAACAGAACCATGGTAAGTTGGACTGTTTTTACTTTCCAGCAGGTTTTGTAGCAAATTAGATAAACATGATCTCGAAACTAATTGGCAATGAGAGAGTAGTACATCTGTACATGCATCTTATAAATGTTGTGAGGTCTTTCTATCTTTCCAATGTGAATCTTCAACATGCCCGGGAGATAGTGACTCATTGGGTTCACCGTTCTTTCATCGATATCTTTTTTTTTGGGGTTGAATACTCGCTCTTGGCTCAAAGGCTCTGATGTCATATTAGAGAGTAATAGTCCATACATCTTACAAATGTTGTGAGATCTCCTTATCTTTTCAACTAGATTCCACAACATACGCTATAGCTTTCTTGTTCCTTTATAGGCTAGCGAAGTGGCCATAGGTGCTTCTTAATACCGTGGCTTGGCAATGCTACATCTTAGGCCATTTGAACCAGTTCAAATTATGATTTATGCAATGGTTTTCGTTCCATTATGTTAGATTATTGTAGTCCATGATGATTCGTTTCCCATTTGGGTTGGATCTGTGAGACTTCTTAGTTGATTATTTACCAAACTGTGATTATATTGTATTTTCATTTCACTGCAAAAGAGATCAAAGTAAACTTGAAGGTTCTGACACACACCTTCCTGCAGGATTCTTGCCAGTTTGTATTCAGGAACTGTATGTATCTGGAACTATCAGACTCAGGTATGGATTGTTATCATTGATGAGTATGTGAATACTTCTTAAACATTTTTTACTCGAAGTACTTTAAAATTGTTTTAAAAATGAGAACTCAATTATTCAATGAATTCTTTTATTTCCTGAAATTTATTATATCATTTTCTGTACGATTCCATGCATGATCTACTTCAAAAGCTTCTCCAAGTAAGTTCTGAAAGGGTTTCATGTGAAAGATAATTGTCAGTGTAGAAGAGTAGAGATCCTACTCAGTGTTTTAAAAGGCGTGCCTAGGCTCAAGTCCCACCTTTTGCGTGTCAATAGTCCCAGGCCAGTCGCGTATAATAAGGCGCGCGCCTTATGGCGCCTTACGTGAAGCCCCAGGCGCCAAAAGGCGCGCGCCTCGTGGGCTTTTTAATTTTCCTTTGCGTTTTTGTATTTGGATCCCCGTACTAGGTCATTCGAAGCGCGTGAAGGTTGATAGTTGAATATTATGTATGTTTTTATATATTATTCTTGGTTAAAACTTCATTTATGTCCATGCAAAGTGTTTTTATTGTGTATACACACATATATATAAATTTTTTGTGTTTTTTTATATAGTGCGCCTTAAGTAAAAAAGCCCTCGCCTTTTGGTGCGCCTTGCGCCTCAGGCTCCAGAGGGCCATTGCGCCTTGCGCTTTTTAAAACACTGATCCTACTAGATGAATTATCCTAATAAATAATTATGTACGAGTGTCTCTGCATCTCTACTATATATATTTTTGTACTTGTGAGTATTTGTGCCAACTTGTATGCATCTTCTCAACTATTCTCATGGGTGTGCTTGTGATTTATAATTAATTATGTAGTGTGTAAGTAACCATTCACATATAAATCCAAGTTTTTATCATTTCCCTCCTTTCTTTGACTACTTTTATGGGTTAATTTTTTTATTTTTTATTTTTATTTTATAAGAACTTTTATGGGATATAAGAATGATTTTTCACTTGGGAGTTTTAAGTCAAACTTCAGTAGGCCCTTGAAATGCCATTTATGCAAATACCTCCCCTTCCATCTCTGAATTCTTTGAATAATTTAGTTGTCTAATTTGGAACTCTGTAATTATTTAAACGTTAAATGAGTTCTCTGGAAATTTCTGCAGATCATGGTCAAGTCTTTTGAGGTCACTGAGTTACCAGGTAAGCCATAAAGTCCATATGGAGAGATAGAGAGGTAAAGGTGAGGGGATGGAAGAATATATTATGAAGTGTTTGTTGTGTGTTAATTGTGTTGGCAGTTAGGTCAGCCAAGTTTATTGTTCGGAAGCAATGGGTGGTTGCTGGAGCTGATGACATGGTCATTCGAGTATACAATTATAATACAATGGATAAGATAAAAGTCTTTGAGGCTCATACAGATTACATTAGGTGTGTTGCAGTCCATCCTTCACTTCCATATGTTCTGTCGTCGTCTGATGATATGCTCATAAAGCTTTGGGATTGGGATAAGGGGTGGGTGTGCACTCAAATTTTTGAGGGACACTCTCACTATGTGATGCAAGTAACATTTAATCCCAAGGATACTAACACCTTTGCAAGTGCTTCTCTCGACCGCACTATTAAGGTATTGTGAATTTTGTAATGGTGAAACTTCTCATCTATCTTAATCTGTATGACGATACCGAATAAAATTTGGTAAAATTTTTGTGGCAGATTTGGAACCTTGGCTCTCCTGACCCTAATTTTACATTGGATGCCCATCAGAAGGGAGTTAATTGTGTTGATTATTTTACTGGCGGTGACAAACCCTATCTAATTACTGGTTCTGATGATCACACTGCTAAGGTCTTTATTGTTCTTCTTCCTAACCTATTTTTCATTGGAACCAAATAGAATTCAATAAATCATATGAAAACAGGTGTGGGACTATCAAACCAAAAGTTGCGTTCAAACACTTGAAGGTCATACACACAATGTGTCCGCTGTTTGTTTCCATCCAGAACTTCCTATTATCATCACAGGTTCTGAGGATGGTACTGTTCGTATATGGCATGCAACCACTTATAGGTAATTTTTGTTCTTTAATTTTATGATTACTAGATTTATATGTTTTTCTTTTGGGATTCCATCAATATATTTGTCAACATGATTCGAAACTTTGCTAACTTTACTTTTCTAAGCATGAAAAATAATTTCGTTGTGATGAATGGTGGTGTGATTTGTATGTTAATTTTAAAAAATTGCAATATTCTTAATGGGTTATGTTTGCACGTGTATAGCATTAAAACTTATATGAATGGTTGTAGCTATTAGTACAAGATATTCAACCCTGTAGGCTCCAAAATAATTGAAATTTGTTTACTAGTGTCAATGAATAGAGTAACAACACCCGAGATTAGGAGGGGCACATGAATGAACGGTACTACATTCGAATGAGAGGAATCATGTGGATATGAAAGTCATGTTTAAGAAAAACTTAAAAGAATTGATATTTACTACTTAAATCAACAAAATGCACTTTTCTTTTGGTGACTCAATCGTTGGAAATCCAAAGTTAAACATTCTGTTAAGACACCGATAACCTTAACAATCAGTCAATCACAAGAGAACTACAAACACACAAGATAACTATATTGATATAATAAGGGTTACAATTCCATATCGTAGCCTTTCGAGAGGGCTACTCTCTCCTAAGTCTTCTCCTAGACAAGACCAAAATATTTATGTCCTTCTAAGAATGCAACTCTCCTATTTAAGCCAGATACTAATAGCTAATTACTACTATACCCTTACCAATATAATACTTAGGGGTGTAAACAGTTCGGTTCGATTTATGGACTAAACTAGAAATGAATAGCTCATTATAAAAAGGAAACTGTAAACCGCAATTGAACCGATTTGTACAAATAATTGAATCGAGCCGAATCGACAAACAGTTTGGGCGGTTCGGTGCGTCGGTTCGCCGAAATTCATAATAATATGGCCGTAAGACAAGCTTGAACCTGTAAAATCATCATGAATATGCAAGTGCATGACCAATTACACCACCATCGCCTTTTTATACATAATTCGCTAAGAATAGTTATATAATAAAATTTTGGGTCTAGCCAATTAAATGAAAAATAAAGGTGCACTAGGTAAGTTTCAAACCCATACATTCTCAAAATTTAAGTGAATGCAAACTAACTGAACCACCGTAATATTTGTTTCAATTATTTTTCTTTATTATTCATATTATCGGTCGGTTCGGTTAAACCTGATTCCACCTCCTAGAAAATTGAAATCGTTCGAATTTATTATTTTAAAATCGAATCCTAAAAAATAAATCGGTTTCAGCTTGAATCAATGTCAGTTTCGGTCGGTTTTGGTGGTTTGGGCGGTTTTTCAGTTTTAACTTACACCCCTATTAATACTAATATCCAAAACGCTTAGGGGTCTAACCCATTCTTAGTTGGAGAAATTCTAGGTTGGGTGAACTCTTGTGAATTTTTCTAAGAAACATGTAAGGAGAGAGCATGATGAAATGATTCGTGTTGGAATCATCATGGAGTGACCTAGTGGTCAAGAGGGCCTTGGGGAACTAAGAGGTGAAGGGTTCAATTCATGATGGCCACCTAACTAGAATTTAATTTTTTACTGGTTTCCTTGACATCCAAATGTTGTAGGGCCAGGCGGTAATCGGTATATTCCATGATAATAGTCGAGGTGCACATAAGCTAGCCCGGGCAGTCACATATATAAATAAAAAAAGAAAGAGAAATGACTCGTGTTTGTTTGTGGGGACAATCTACACTCTTAGAAGTGCTTAAGGGCTAGTAGATAGCATGTTCAGGTTGCATGGGATGCAAAGGAATTCCGATGCTGAGAGGGGGTATTGATTTTGAATCCTAGTATGAATCTTGAGCCTGGGGTGTTACAAAAATAAAATTGAGGTTCCTATAATTATTGGTCATCACTATCTTATCACTCATCTCGTCCATGGATAGGCCAAGTATAATGGCCATCTACCGTATAATAAGGTTATGTAAATAACGAAGGACTGAAAAGAATGAATTCCAGTTATGGCGGTCATCTACCTAGAATTAATATCCTATCAGATACTTTGACAACCAAATGTAGTGGAGCCAAACAGCAGGGCTGTGATAATAGGCAAGTTGTGTGCAAACTGACCCAAGCATGGATGGATATTAAATAATAATAATGAAAAACTATCTCGTCAACCATATGATATGAATTATATGTTTTTGTGTGGTTATGTCATGTGAGTATTTTTTAACCATGTTCTAAAATCGCAGGCTTGAGAACACCTTGAATTATGGACTTGAGCGAGTTTGGGCTATTGGATATATTAAGGGTTCCCGACGGTAAGTAACTTATTATAGGTGTTAATTTTCATTTCTTTATATAAGCATTGCCTTTTCTTTTATTTTAAAAAACGGTCTCTTTTCGTAAATATTGATGAAAAGTATTTTTTCTTGTTAAAAAAAACTGCTTGAGAAATTTTATTTTTTGTGGTTAGAAATGATGTATCCTCTCTCCTATAGGGTGGTTATTGGTTATGATGAAGGAACGATAATGGTAAAACTTGGCCGGGAGGTTCCTGTTGCTAGTATGGATAATACTGGGAAAATTATTTGGGCTAAGCACAATGAAATTCAAACAGTGAATATTAAGAGTGTTGGAGCAGACCACGAGGTTTGAACTTATAGCATATTTCCTTATATCCTGCTTTATCATTGATGTTCACCTATTTAATTTTTTATCTTTTTTTCTAGGTTACTGATGGGGAGAGGCTACCTTTGGGTGTCAAGGAATTAGGGACCTGTGATCTTTATCCCCAAGTAAGTAATTCCATGATTTTCTAATCATATGATTTCTCATCTTCTAAGTTTCATGTGTTTTCTTTTCATAAGGCCACAATTTACATTTTATTGTTCAAGCGATGCAAAATTGAAAGCATATCTAATTATGTTTACCTTCTCATAAAACTAATGGTATCTATTACTATAAATGTTTTTGGTGTTTGTGTTTGCTCTATACATAGACAACATCTCAAAGATCAATTCGAACAGTATTCAGACAACATCTATTCTTTTTTTGAAATAAAGAAAACATCTATTCTTAATGATTTATAGAAACAGAATTCTAACGGCATTCTTGTTATCAGGAGTTAAGATGAAACCTCATAATTTTTCGATTTGCTGATTCGTCTCTATTTTCATGTTCTATTTGTTTGTTTGCTCTCGCAATTTCTTCCAGAGCTTAAAGCACAATCCCAATGGGCGATTTGTTGTTGTATGTGGAGATGGAGAATACATCATCTATACAGCTTTGGCATGGAGAAATAGGTCATTTGGTTCAGCGTTGGAAATTGTTTGGTCATCTGATGGAGAATATGCTGCTCGAGAGAGTACTTCAAAGATAAAGATTTTTACAAAAAATTTCCAGGTTTGTATTCATTTAATAAATATTTAAGTTTAGAAAGAATTTTTGAAATCACATGGTATGTTTTTGGAACGTCATTATATGCTTTATTTGATGTCAGTGGCAAACAATGCAACAGTGCATTGTGCTTGTTCAAGTGGTTGCTATAGAGGAAACCTCATGAAAAGTATTCTATTTAGATTTTGAGATATACTATATCTGAACCAGATTTTTGATAAAGCAATGGGAAGTTATATGTTTTATTTTATGAATATTGAATTGTATATCTAGGTTGAGATTCTAGCTCCAAACATTATTAAGTGTGTTTGGCTCACGGGCTAGGTTTACATGACCTGGGGTTAAAATTCAATTTATGTTTGATATTTAGGTTTATTTATCCTAGCTATGAGTTTTTTAGAAAAAAAATATATCACAATGTATATAAACTTTGCTCAAGTTAAACTCACCTTTCTTGTACTGTTTACTAAAATTTACAAACATAAACTTAGAACCAAATATTGGTTATGTGGACTGAGGTTTCTATTATCACATTTATTTGTACCGTAGGCTTGAATAGTCTTGGCTTATTGCAACCATGAGCCAAACATCCTTTAGCTATTTATTTCTAAATTTCTTGAGTGCAAGTGTCACATTGCAAATAGTATGCCTTATAATATAAATATATTTTTTTGATAGTAAACAAAAACTTTCATAATAGTTCATAAAAATATTGGGAATAATATACCATTTCAAGACATTGGTTGAATGCTGAAGTTGACTGAAATATGTCCTGTTCTTTTAGGAAAAGAAGAGCATCCGGCCTACATTTTCTGCAGAGCGTATTTTTGGAGGAACTCTTTTAGCAATGTGCTCAAACGATTTTATTTGCTTTTATGACTGGGCTGAGTGCCGGTTAATTCGACGGATTGATGTAAATGTGAAAGTGAGTGCTGATACTCTCAAGAATCTCTCTAGGCTGCTAGTTTCCACTGACACACATGCACCAGCCACCATGTATAATTTTTCCCTAACCTTTTCTAATGTATTGCATTTTCTATTATTGTATTAAAAATGTCAGAATCTCTATTGGGCTGATAGTGGTGACCTGGTGGCAATTTCCAGTGAATCAGCATTTTATATCCTGAAATACAATGTAAGTTGCCATCCGCTCTAGCCTGCCTTTGCAGCTTCGTTTTTGTAGTTGCATGTATGGGATGTTTTTTGGTGGATGTGTCTCAAGCCATCTTGAGTACGACTACTGTTTGTTTCTCTGGTGTAGTGCATGGAGGATTTTATCTAATAAGTACATTTCATGATGCAGCGGGATGTTGTTTCCTCTTATCTTGATAGTGGGAGATCAGTTGATGAACAAGGGGTTGAGGATGCTTTTGACCTTCTGCATGAAACAAGTGAACGTGTTAGAACTGGCTTATGGGTTGGGGATTGTTTCATTTATAATAATTCTTCTTGGAGGCTAAATTACTGTGTTGGTGGTGAGGTAATAATGATTCCTGTTCTACCCCTCACCCCCGTTTTTGCTGGACATTTCTATTTCCATAATACTTCTCTTAACTTACACCAATATACATACTTCCTTTCAATGGAAAAAAGAGAAAAATAAGCATTGGTTGTGCCCCCGTTGATGTATTATTTATTATCAGGTTACTACAATGTTTCATCTGGATCGACCTATGTATTTACTTGGATATCTTGCCAGTCACAGTCGCGTGTATTTAATCGACAAAGAATTTAAGTAAGCAGATGCTATTTTATGTTCTTGGAATTGATAATTTCTACCATGTAAGCTGATGTAAGGATGTGATGTTCTATTTATTGCAGTGTCGTAGGATACACATTACTTCTTAGCTTGATTGAATACAAGACGCTTGTAATGCGTGGAGATCTGGAAAGAGCCAATGAAATTTTACCTTCAATCCCCAAGGAGCATCATAATAGGTAGCCGTGAACCCTCACTTTTTAAAAAATGTGCTTTAAATTTGCAAGATGGTAATTTTAGCATTGTAATAGTTGCTCGCAATAGTTATGTTATATTTTTTTTCGTATTCTCTATTTATCCTTATAATTTCTAAAACTTATTTATCATTTTAGATCTTGTTTTATTTTAACTCTACTTTTACGCTTGAAAATGCCAATTTATTGCTTTCGCCAATAGTGTATAGATGCTTTGGCATTCGTGTAGTTTCTCATCTCTCTCTCTCTTTCTTTCGTGGACAAGAAATACAGCATTGGATTGAAATTTTGAGTAAGCATATTTTTTCTCCTCAGATTTGTAGTTCTTTTTGTAATCTTTCTTTTTGTTATTTCATATTTGTGCCATTTGGAGTGTTAATGTGTAAAATCCTTCGCTTATTTTGAGGACATTTCATCTCTTTTGTGTCTCTCCTTTCATTAGTGAACTGTGCCACTTTTCAAGAAGAAAATAAATATTGATATATTTTTTTGTTTTTGTTGTCTATCAGTGTGGCTCGCTTTTTAGAATCTCGAGGTATGATTGAAGAGGCTTTGGAGGTAGCAACAGATCCTGATTATAGATTTGAGTTAGCGATTCAGCTTGGTAGATTAGATGTTGCAAAGGTATGTTCCAGTCATGTTGGTGCTAATAAATGGTAGGGTGCTGTTGTGAGCTTGTTTGCAATAATTTTTAGTTTCATTTTTTTTTTTTTCTCCTTTTTTCTTTGGGGATGGGGTACTTGACAATAGTTCAATTAAGATCCAAATAAAGGTTTATTTGGGGTCTTTTACAGGAAATTGCAACAGCGGTACATAACGAATCCAAATGGAAGCAGCTTGGAGAATTGGCCATGTCCTCTGGGAAGGTATTTAATTTTATGTTCTCTCCTGCTGTCCCAGGCTACTTGCAAAATCTATTTAACCATCCTCTTATATCCATCGCTGCTGTGTCATGTTATTGCAGCTAGAAATGGCAGAGGAATGTCTAAGATTCGCCATGGACTTGAGTGGTCTGTTGTTGCTATACTCTTCTTTAGGAGATGCAGAAGGAATATCGAAGCTTGCTTCTCTTGCTAAAGAGCAAGGAAAGAATAATGTTGCTTTCCTCTGTTTATTTACATTGGGTAAATTAGAAGATTGCCTCCAGCTGTTGGTGGAAAGGTGAATTTTCTCTTTGTTTATGAACCTGTTAGAATTTGGTATCAACGCTTACTGTCTTATTTTTGTAGTAATCGGATACCTGAAGCTGCATTAATGGCACGATCATATCTTCCAAGTAAAGTCTCTGAGATAGTTGCTATCTGGAGAAAAGACCTGAATAAGGTAATATTTAATTCTTATGTCCTGTTGATGTTGAATATTCCTTTGACAAAAGTTTTATCATGTTTGCATAATATAGAGAGCCGAACATCAATCAAGGCATCATCCAATAAAGCTATACAAATATCATTGTTGCATATATTAAAGTCTTATTAAACATAAACATAATAATCGTAATGTTGAGAAGAATGAGTTCAATCCATGATCGCCACCTACCTAGAAATTAATTTCCTACGAATTTCTTTGACATCAAAATATACCAGGATCAACCGTCTCACAAATATAAAAAATTCTAATAATAATCGTAATCCGAAGTATACTATTTATCAATTAAGGCGTATTTTGATATGCATTAATTGCATGTCATTAGATAACAATGTAGTGTTTTATTATATTTGCATATCACTTTGTTGTTTGTTATGCTTATTACATGTTTTTTTAATATCTATGAGTGTCTGGGTCAGGTTACGTGCACCTCGACTATTTTTACGGAACTAACCACCCAACCTTACAACATTTGAATATCAAGGAAAACCGTTGGAAATTAATTTTTTGGTAGATGGTGGTGGCCATCATGGATTGAATTCATAACCTTTTGGTTTCCAAAGTCCTCTCGACCTCTAGGCTAATCCAGGCTTATTACATGTTGTTGATCAAGGTTTCCATTGACCTACCACTTTTTTACTCAATTTTGAAAATATTCTAGGTTAATCCAAAAGCAGCTGATTCACTAGCCGATCCTGAAGAATATCCTAATCTGTTTGATGATTGGCAACTAGCTGTTTCTGTAGAATCTAAATTTTCAGAGACCAGGTACCTGTTACATTTGTATATGCACATGTTTTGAGAAAATAAAATATTGTTGAAAGAAGAATTGGTATGAATGACGAGGAGCAGATTTAGAAAAATTGATGCATATGCCATGTACACGATCTTTCTTTACTCATTACTAGGTTATATGAAAGCAAAAATTGACACCATAGCCAATTTTTATTTATTGTCTTAAGGAATTTTCATTATTTTTGTTGCTATCTCTGCAACCTAAGAAAGGCATTCTTTGATTATTTTTCACTCCTTTGGGGGAGTTTGTTTCCCTGAGCTTCAGAATCTTTTCATATTTTTAATGAAAACCTTGCTTCTTGTTTAAAAAAAGGAACATTTGTCTAAGGTTGTTTTTTTAACTCTATTTCTCATTTAGCTTTATTTTGGAGCAAAAGGTCTCAACTTTTTGTAACTATAGTCTTAGCTATTTGTTGCTAATTGGGCATTGTTTCCTATAAAAAAGGTTGTGTATTTTTTACTTGTAGTAGTTGTATGTATACGTGCTTCTGCTTACGATTCTACGACCTCAACTTTCCAATAGTTCCCTGATAATTTGATAAGGTTGGGCCTAGGACTCGATTGGGCCTAGGGCTCTATTTAGCTATTACTTGGAGAATAAGTTAGTATTTTGTTATAAATAGAGTGGGTTAGGTTAGGGTTTAGGATCCAATTGTTAAATGAGTTATTGAGTGATTTATTGTAAGGGCTCAAGAGATTCTCTTGAGAAGGGAGGTTCCAAATTCCTATCAAAACTTGGTTTATCTTTATTCTTTTATCTTTTGATATAATCTAGATCCTGGATCATATCAATTGGTATCAGAGCCGTTCGATTCTTGGTCGTAGAGATGGATCAAGAGGTTCTTCGTTTCATTCAAGAAAAGTTGCAAAGTTTGATGGTGGACTTGAAAAAAGACCTCAGAGAAGAGGTAGCTTCTCTAAAAAAAGAAATTAGAGAAGACCTAAAGGAGAGTTTCAATGACCTAAAACAATGTTTTAGGGAGGCAATTAGGTTGGAAAAAACAATGACGGCTAGGGTTTTGACCCCGCCACCACCGCCTCCGCCACCGCCGCTGCTGCCGCCGTTGCCCCCACCTCCGCCGCCATCACCAACCCCACCTGCGGCGCTGCTGCCGCCGCCACCACCACCTCTAACATCGTCGCCGCCATCTCCGCCGTCACCACCTCCGACACTGCCGCCGCCACCACCACCAGTGTTGCCGCTACCGCCATCGCCACCACCTCCGTCACTGCCGCCTCCACCACCGACACGCCGCTGCTGCCGTGAAAAAAAAAAAAAAATTATTTTTCTATTTTTGTGTATGCCCACCTTGAGGACAAGGTGTTTTAAAGGGGCGGGTATTGATAAGGTTGGGCCTAGGGCTCGGTTGGGCGTAGGGCTCTATTTAGCTATTACTTGGAGAATAAGTTAGTATTTTGTTATAAATAGAGTGGGTTAGGTTAGGGTTTAGGCATCCAATTGTTAAATGAGTTATTGAGTGATTTATTGTAGGACTCAAGAGATTCTCTTGAGAAGGGAGGTTCCAAGTTCCTATCAAAACTTGGTTTATCTTTATTCTTTTATCTTTTGATATAATCTAGATCCTGGATCATATCATAATTCTACTGGTCGAACTCTTGTTTGTATCATTAGCCAATCCAATGTTGATCCAGTTTAGTTATTTTACTTGAATGATTGGTCAATCATATAAGATGACATATTTCTACATTACCTTACATGATAAAATAAACTAGTATTAGTATCAAGTTATCTACAAGGTACTGGATTATTCATTTATTTCTTTCCTTGAATTTCTCTAGGGGTGTTTATCCTCCTGCGGTGGAGTATGCTAATCAAGCCGACAGGTCACATGCAACACTTGTGGAGGCTTTTAGGAATATGCATGTAGATGAAGAGGAGCTTCTTGAAAATGGAGATTCAAATCTTGAGGTATGTGCTGTATACGAATTTCTATTCTTCTAGCTACAGTTAATTATTAGTTAGACCACTATTTCAAAATGCAGTTTGATTATGTCTGAGGGCAAATTTGATAAACCTTCTAATTTAAACACTTCTTTTTTTTTTTTGAAAAAAGACATTTTTCCCTAAAACAATTTTTATAAAAACGGTTTAGTTAAAAACCTTGTGTGTTTGGTTACATTATTTTAAGTAATTTAACCCCTTGTTATTTGATTGCTCCGTCTCTTAAACTGATTCTATGAAATGCTAAATTTCCATAATGTGGTTCTAATATGATTTCTAGTCAATCACTTTTTGGATAATCAACTTTTTAGCGATTCTTATAAAAAAGGATTCTATAATCTATACCAATTTGACTATTTAAAAAATAATATCAGAACCATCATAAAGACCTTGAGGGTACTTAAAAGGCGATGGGTTTTGTCCATGGTGGTCTCCTACCTAGGAATTAATTTCCTACGGGTTTTCTTGACATCCAAATGTTGTTAGGTAGTATGTTCTATGATATTAGTTGAGGTGCACGCAAGCTAGACGGACAATCATGGATATCAAAAAAATAAAAAAATAATATTATCTTGTTACCAAACACTATAGTTAAAGGAAAAAAACACTTCGAACCTTCCAAAATTGCCTAAGAAGTTGATTCAAACATACCCCAGATACTCGTACACGGTACATAGCTAGATTATCATTTTCCTAGGCCCTTTGGTAGACAAGAAAAGAAGGCAGAGCTCTCGTGTCTTCTGTTAAGTGCGTTTTCTTTCTTAGTATAAATTATATATGCCAGGTTTCTCTACCACTCGTACTTGCTCTTTCATTCTCTCGCCTTTTTTTAATACCCGAACTTCACTGAACAAAAAATGAAAGAAAATACAAGAAAAAAGAAATGGGCATACAGAAAAGGGGAGCCCACACAAAAAAAATGGATAGACCTTCTAAAAACGATCTCCAATCTAGAGAGAATGCCAACAAAATAATTTCAACAAAAAAAACTTAGAAACAAATGCAAAAAAGAAACCTAGAATTAAATGTAGCTCCACACATCAGTATAAGACCTTTCAACTCTAAAATCTATTGTTTGTCTCCCTCTACAGCCTCCACAGTAGGGCGCACACGCCAGCTTGCCACAAAAAATCCCCTTTGTAAATTTTGTTTTGAAACAAGGAATAGGATAACCACGTCCGTCCCTAGGCCGGACACCGAGAAACATCGAAGGAGTAATGTCACAGGTGAGTTTTGAACCTGGGACCTTGAAGGAAGCATACCTTCAAAGCCCAAGTTTTCAACCACTGTGCTACTCTTTAGAGATGTAAATTAAGCACCTATGGAAATTAAGTTCTGTCACTTTAATAAGAATGGTTGAGTTATGAAGTTGGGCTATTTTGTCCCGTTTTATATATTCACGCAGTGTAACTTGACATGATACGCATTTTTGTTTCTTGCATGAAGTCAAGATTGTGGTTTAGAATTTAGTTTATCTGAGTTGTGGTGGTTGTTTACCAGAATGGAGAAGAAGAGACCGAAGAGCACCAGAATGGAGAAGATAGCCAAGAGGAGCCTGTTGTGGTGGATGCTGATTCTACGGACGGTACTGTTCTTGTTAACGGTACCGAGGCGGATGAAGAGTGGGGTACGAATAACGAAGCAACCCAGTCAGCTTAAAGGCAATTCGTTGCGCAAGTGTGAAAATCCAATAGTAGTTTCTGGTGATCCGTTGATTCTAAAATGCCAGCTTTGCGTGTGTTTATGCAGCCTGCTTTCTGTCTTACTAGATCTACTTCTACCTGAATATCTGCCCTCTACAACAAAAACATAGATAATGTTTTCGATCATCATGAATTAGTGATCAAAAGGGGGGTCGTTTGAAAAATACGAAGAAAATGATTAATGGAGAGAACTGTTACTCGTGCTTTTGGGGTGTAGAGAATGATTATGGAGGAACAAAATAGTGAGAATGAGAGAAGAGTGAAAAGTGGTTGGAGAGAGATGAGATTTTGGAGAGAATAAATAGTGATTATTGGGGAATGAGTTTGATTATATGGAGGAATGATTATGGGTGGTCCAAACATGTGAGAATTATTCCCCCATAACCATTCCTCTTCTTCTTGGTTGCCCTAAATAACCCCTAAGAGATTATGGGTTCAATTTATGGTGACCACCTATACATAAATTAATTTCTTATAGATTTTCTTGACATCCAAATGTTACAGAGCTAGACGCTTTGTTCAGTGAGAATAATCGAGATACCTTTAAACTAGTCCAAACACCCACGGACATTAAAAAAAAAAATAGTGCTTCCACATTTATCCTCCTTCATAAGGAGGATATTGACACCATTGTCTTACACATATCCCTAAGCAGTAGATATAATTTCACTGACAATATTCCTTTCCTACATGTACCTTTCTCACATTGATTAATTATCTTGTTATAGGATTAATGCTTTCAAAATGTAATCAACAATCCCTTATTTCTCCCATATCCCCTTGAAAGAATCTTCGCTGAAATCTAGTCGTGCTACTCTTATGATATGAACTTCGATGACGATTGTTAAAATCCATTATAACATCTTTCATAAAACAAAGAAAGTTTTTCACTATGTTCCATTTCTTTTTATGTCGTTTTTTTTATAATTGTTCTTACTTGGTATTCATTTTCTCATTTTGCAGTGTTGACATCGCATAACTAGGTTTCAGCGGCTTGATTAGATTCTTTAACCGAAGCCAATGGACTCTCGTGGAGACATGGATATGCTAGGTGCAAATATACTCAACTATATGATCGTTCCCACAAATAGAATTTAATGAGTTTACATTCTTTATGACTTTCAAGTCAATTTTTGTAACTATAGATAGATGTATGTACTCCATTTCTTTTAGTTGAAACTTTTTATTACTACTATTTCATTTTTGGCCATAGCCCCATTTGCAATATGTTATTGTATGTTAATTTCGACACTAGTTTTTGTTTATCGAATACTCGTGAAGTACGAATAAGCAGTATAGAGTACTTGCTTGTCTAATTTGTACTTCATATAACGCTTCTGCAGGCTTAGAAGTTGGTTTAGCTCTCTAGCTGCTTATTAGTGTGCAACACGAACACATGATCTCTTGGCGTTAACTTCAAAACAGAAATTTTCAATCACAATTTCTTAAAAAAACTTTAATGTGTACTGTTTTATTTTTAACCTGAATTGATTATCTCTTGGTCTATGAACACACTAAAACTGTTTTCTCTAGTTTGTCAGGTTTGGCTTGATATTTTTAATTGGACAACAGAGCTCCAATATGGATTTTAGGGTTGCATTAAAATATCATTTTATGAATTAAGTTAGGGTTTGCTGTTTGCGTACCTTTTAGCTTTGTTGTTCGATATTTGACTCATTTATTTGAGAGCATTAGTGCCCTATGTAAGATGTGTGGTCCCCCACTTTATACTAAAAAAATATTTTTTTTTTCACAATTTTTTTTTCAAGCATGCTTATTTTATTGCACTACATATAAATATATTTAGATCGATTCATACTAAATTTTTTATAAAATAATCGTAATCATTCGAAAGTCTATATCCAACGTATTCCTAAATCAGTCATTCTTCTAAAAGTGCTTATTTTGATTTATAAAAACTTTGTATGTATTTTTTTTCCTTCTTCTGAAGACATCCCAAGCACACATGCATATATGCATTTTTATTGGAGGATTTTAGCCAAGTCTCAAGTGTTCCACACTGGAGTTCATTTTGAGTAATCTGGCTAATTGGGTTTTATTAATTCTGTACAAGAACAGTGTAATGAATAATAATACCTTTTCCATAACACTCACACAGGCCATGTTCATTCAAATAAGTGTGTGCAATCTAGACCTGCAAGATGCATTTGAGAAGATTCACTAGAACTAATTAATTCTGATCATCCTTTTCGAAGGGGTTTGAAACTCCATGCACATTTATTATTGATCTCAAAAAAAAAAACAAAAAAAAGTGTTTGACAATTGCTTTTGAAGCCATAAAACCTTTCTTCACATGATGGAGACTGGAGAGTTGTAGGCGCTATTGAGCCTAAGAATATCCCACGATTTAAAGCTCCTAAATTTCAGTCCAAGATCTGATTTAAAAAAAATAATAATAAAAAAGGAAAATTGTTCTCAATAAGATATTCTAAAAAATAATTATAAATATGAGTAAATTTTAAATATTTGCATCTGTAACGGAGATCAATGACATAGTTGATTATCTTGTCTGGTGTTAATCAATTTCAACTCCACGGTCACGAGAAAGAACCACAAAATCATTTTAAGCAAAACCCACGAGCAACCGATCCATGGCCCTCTTCTTTCTCCATTGTCTCCTCCTCCTCTTCATAAAGACATGAAAGGAAAGTAAAATGTAATCCAAATTTAAAAGTATATATAGACATCAATATTTAAGTCATATCAAATCACGAACTACATTCTTTTTTTTTATAAAATATATATATATATATATATATATATTTTATAATTTGAGAATTTGGAACTTTACTCTTCTAAATTCGAATTCCACCGGATAAGTTGTTTTCTCATTACGACGTCGTTTAGACGATAACAAGCGAGAGAGAAACCCGACTACCCGTTCAAATAATAAAATAATAATAATAATAAGAAAGCGTACAATAAATTGATTATAATATAATAATTATAAAACCAGCAGAAAAGGCGAACAAAACCAAAAACCCTCTCAAATTTCAGGCTCACTTTTTTCTCTTTCCGAACCCTCATTTCTTGCATTTCTGATACAGCTCTGTTTCGATCCCTGGTAATTCCTGCTCCATTAATAATTTTTTTGTGTTTAATTTTCGAGATTTTGAGGTTTATATGTGTTAATTTATTCGATTTTCTTCTCTACTTTAAATGTATGTATGCTGTAATTTTAGTGGCTTGTTATTGTTCGTTGTTCTTCGAATCTTTGGGGGTTTTTTTTGTGTGTTTTGGTGTTGTGGTTAGCTTGGCGATGTTGGTTAATCTTTATTTTAGGTTGGAATTGTAAAGTTCAAGTCCTTGTACTCTATTTTGGGTTCTTGGGTACAAATTGTGGGAGATTGTGCGATATGAAGAACCATTTGTGTATAAGGAGATTTGATTCTGATATAGCGAAAAAATTGAAATTAACCCTCAGATGGGAAGCTCAATTTTGAGTGTTTATTACTTTCGTTAAGTTATCAGGTTTGAACTATTTTATGATTTCTTGTTTTGTTATCCGTTTTTGTTCTTTTCTGTATATTGCTTGCCTGGTACAAGGCAATTTAGTGGTTTACTGGCTGGGTCTCTATTTATTCATTTTGATTATTTGGGTATTCAATAGAAGCTTTTTATTTTTATTTTGATGAGAAAAAATTTCATTAATAGTATGAACACTGTTTTCAAAGCTATTGCCTTTCTTACCTATAGTCACAGGCAGTGTTTTAAAAGGCGCGCAGTCCCACCTTTTGCGCCTTGCTTGCCCCAGGTGAGGCGCGTGTAATAAGGCGCGCACCTTATGGCACCTTACGTGAAGCCCTGGGCGCCAAAAGGCGCACCTGGTGGGATTTTTTAATTTTCTTTGCGTTTTTTGTGTTTTAGATTCCCATACTAGGTCATTCAAAGTGCGTGAAGGTTGATAGTTGAATATTATGTATGTTTTATATATTATTCTTGGTTAAAACTTCATTTATTCCCATGAAAAGTGTTTTTATTGTGTATATACACATATATAACTTTTTTGTGTTTTTTTATATAGTGTGCCTTAAGTAAGACAACCCTCGCCTTTTGGTGCACCTTGCGCCTCAGGCTCCAAAGGACCATTGCGCCTTAGTGCACCTTGTGCAGTGTTTTAAAAAGCTCAAGGCGTACTAAGGCGCACCAAAAGGTGCGGACTTTTTACTAAAGGCGCATACATGTATTCATACACAAAACATATATATTAATCTCTTTCAATATAGAGTTTTTTACATAGTCATCCCATAGGGTTGACGATTAGGTTTTAATTGTTTTTAAAAAAATAAAACTTTGAAGTAATTATTGATTGAATTTGAAATTGTAAAAACAAATAGAGAAAAATGAGTAAAACATTACCATTTGACTTTATGAAAAGGCGCGTGCCAGGACATGCGAGGTGCCAACATTGAGTCTGGGGCTTTTTTTAGCTTGAGGTGCACCTTTTCGGGCTTTTAAAACACTGACCTTGCTCTTTTTAAAACACTGGTCACATGTCATGTGCATATAGGGTATTGCACCTCTAAAGAAGCCAAGACGAGCACCTTCAACCAGGCTCTCGCTTTTACTTGCTATTTTGCACCTGACGTCGCCTTCGCGTTAGGGAAAATGTCAATATTTTTTAATAAGCTAACATAAGACCTACGAAAACATTATACCAACAATAATTTAATTTGTATGGTTTATTATTCTTTTAATTTGCAAGTTTTAGTATTATTTGGGAAGGATTTGTAATTATATGTGAATAAGAGTATGTTTTCTATGTCAATTTATAATCTAAATGTAGTATTTGATTATGCATTTATTTTTTGTGCCTCACTTCACTTGGGCCTCGCCTTTTTGTCGTATCTAGTCACGAGGCAATCAAATGGAGTGTTGCCTTACGCTTTAAAAACACCGAGTATGAAATTACCGGACCGATCTCCAAATATTTATAAGAGAATTGTAGCTATAGTCATAATTTGCTCCAAGATACAACATTAATAGCTATATTTTCAAAGAATGCAGAGAAGGGAAGAGATTTGTCTTGAAATGTTCGATGATTCCTTTCATTCCATATTCCCCGAGGAGAGTACTCGGATCACTTGGGAGGCCAAATTTTGTTGTTGCAGGGTTTCTTTCCAAAGATTCGAAGGTTTAAGATTCAATTCTAAGAGAATCACCTTTAGTTAATTGCTAGATTAGAAACCCTAGTAATCATTTCACTCCCAAGTCTAGTGAATTCTATGATGTTGTTTGGTGGCTTGTTAAATCCTGTTGGTTATATTACTTGGCTGGGGCAATCATCTTGGAGATTATATTTTGCAGTGGTTGGTGGCTAGTGTAATTTCATCATATCTGCAGTTTTTTTTTTATTTTCAATAATGCAATCCCTTCACTGTCGTTAGTTCGCACATGCTGATTGGTTAATGGTTACCGACATTGACTATTCATGGATACGTGCAATAGTCAAAGTTCCTTGCCTGTTCCATTTAATCACTGAAGTGGTCCCCAAAGGGTGGCACAGTGGTCGAAGACTTGGGCTTTGAGGGTATGCTCCCCTCAACCTCAAGGTCCCAGTTTCGAAACTCACCTGTGATATTATTCCCTCCGGTGCCTGGCCTAGGGATGGGTGTCGTGTGGTTAACTTATTTAAAAAAATTCTCCTAGTTGGTAGTTTTTTTTTTCCTAAACACGCCTTTCTCTAAGCTTTCCTTCTTTTATATTAAATTTGAGCTTATTCTGTCTGTATTGTAAGAAAATGTTTTCCATTGAATTTGTTGAGTAATAATGTTTGTACAATCTCCAGATATATATTATCAGTTTCTGCATTCTAGCGGAACTCCTGAGCTCTGTTTGATTTGCTCGACTCTTCAATGGGGGATGCCGAAAATACATCTACAAAGAAGAGAGCAGCTGGAAGGGAGCTATCGAGGGATAACCCTGGGCTTGATGATGAAGAAGATGTTTCTGAGCAAGCAACCGGAACATTCAAGCGGGCCAGTGACGACGTGCTAGCTACCAGAAGAATTGTTAAAGTACGCCGTAGTCAGGCTGCGTCTGCCCCATCTTCTAATCCTTTCGCTGGAATACGCTTGGTACCTCCACCTGAAAAAAGTGGAAGTGCTTCAGAAGTTAAAATTGATGCACAAGTAGTTGGTGAAAAAATAGGTTCAGTTGAGGCAGACGGAAAGGATGTTTCCCATGAGGAGACTAGAAAAGAGCCAGCAGAAAATAAAATTGAAACTTCAGAGGTTGAATCGGTGCCGAATGTGCAGAATGTTGATCAGAATAGCACTGTTGTTGTAAGCGAATCCACTATATCTAAGGTAGATGATAACGTAGTTGCTGAAAGCAATAAGAATGAACATGAAGAACCAGTGGTAGAAGATAAGACTGAAAATGAGGAACTTGTTAGAGACGATAAGGCTGAGAATGATGACTGCATAAATGGCGGTCGGAATGAGAATGAGAATGAGAATCCGGAAATAAATGGTGAGAATAAGGATCCTGCAAGAGATAAGAATGAAAATGAAGAACCTATTGAAGGAAATGCAATACAAACCAAGGAAACTGGCGATGAAGAAAAGACGAAAAATGAAGAGAAGAAAGAAGACGAAAGTGAAGCAGAACCTAGTAAGGAGGCTGCTCCTTTGAGCTCGTTTCAACAACTATCAAGTAGCCAGAATGCCTTCACAGGGCTTGTCGGTACTGGATTTTCGACATCTACGTTTTCTTTTGGTAATATACCCAAGGATGGGCTTGGCCTGAGTTCTAGTTTTGGTCTCTCTAATAATGGTAGCTCAGCCCTTTTTGGTACTTCAGGGTCGTCTTCCATTGTTTCCAAGAGTGCGAAAAGCGGTTTTCCATCAATGCAAGAGGTTGCAGTTGAAACTGGCGAAGAAAACGAACGCGTGGTTTTCAATGCTGATTCTATATTGTTCGAGTTCATCGATGGATCTTGGAAGGAACGTGGAAAGGGGGAGCTGAAAGTTAATGTTCCTACGAGCAGGACGGGCAGAGCAAGGATTCTTATGAGGGCTAGAGGAAATTACAGGTTAATTTTGAATGCCGGTCTTTACCCTGACATGAAGCTCACAAACATGGACAAGAAAGGTATCACCTTTGCCTGCATAAACAGCACCGGCGACAGCAAGGATGATGTTCTTTCAACATTTGCTCTGAAGTTCAAGGATGCATCCATAGTGTACGATTTTCGAGCAGCCGTCACCGAGCATAAAGGTAAGGCTTCTTCAACAGTTCTGAAGACACCAGAGAATTCTCCTTAAGGATTCAATACTGGAAAGTTATACTTGGTGGTGGAAAGCTAAAGCCTCATATTTTCTGCTCTGGAGTGTGCATCAAAGGTTATCCCAAAGCTCGAGTAAGTAGTTTTTTGGTTCGGCATTTCGTTTGCCATTATGTATCAGAGTCATAGAATCATCGTATGCGTTTTGTTGTAGTTTTATTCGACATCGTCGTAGACTCTTCTCTCTCTCTCTCTCTCTCTCTTTTTTCTTTTTTTTTGTGTTCACATCCTGGATATATCCTCGTACTGAATATGCTTCTAACCCAGGAAATCCTTGGCAGAATTTATTTTCCATTTAACTTTTGCGATATGAACCAGCTTTTATGCCCTCTAGATTGAGTACTTTCTTACACATAAAAGTCTATAGGCTAAAAGATAGAAATGGTAGATGCTACTTTTGTTGTTGGATGTTGGATCATCGTGATGATATATCACAAGTAGTCCATTGAAAGTAGTGTTAGAAATATGTTGATGAGTTTGCTGGTTTTCATCTCCTTTTATTGATGGTATGGTGAAACAACTAGAAGAGCTTTTGAAGCACTTTTCAAACTGGAGTGTTTGGGACATCAAGAAGGAGAACCGAATGATTATCACGAGAGAGAATGCGAAGATAATGATTATTTATGTTTGGGATGAAAGAAAATGATTACAATGGATATAATCATGCTATTGCTAGTAACAAAAATAGTTTACCATGATCATTATGGGTAAACGCATAATTCTGTGTTTGAAGTACAAAAAATGATTATGAAAAATCTTTGGTGCGGATTTTTGTTCTCTTAAAATCTAGTGTCCGTGGTGCATTTTTGTATTTTTTGGATTCAACTATATCTAGGGTGGAGAGATTCAAACCTGGAACTTCTTGATTACTAAGTTGCACAAGATATTGATTGAGTTATTAAGTTGCACAAAATACCATTAGAGCTTTATTCTTGTTGATAGTGGTGTATTTTGACGGTCCAAAATAAGGTGGCGTGATAAGTTTTAATTTTGATTATTTTAGTATCAAATAATCATCATGGAGTAGTTCAAGTGGACATAGTGACCACTTATATAAAAATTTATTTACTATAAATTTATTTGACATCTAAATGTTGTAGGGTATTTCATGACACTAGTCGTTTTTTGTCAAGTATGTTTTTCCTATTACCTATTATAAATCATTAGCAAAAACCTTAACCAGACATCAAATTGAATTCTCTAAGATAAACTTAAATACATACTATTGACTCAGTGACACATCAACGAAACCCAATGATCATGTGGGGTTTTCGAAATGTAATCTCGTTGGAAAAATAAATTAAAGGGTTACCTTTTAGATTTATTTTCATTTGGATTCCCAATGCAAAAACGAGTTAGAACTTTCTATTTTAAACGGAATTTTCGATGTGAATTGTTAGGAATAAATAAGTTTATGGAAACCATTTGTTAAATTTAGGGGGATTTAAAAATTAGTATGCATTGCTCCTAAAAAAAATCACATCCAATTGAGTAATTGTAATTATTCAAATCAACTTTTATTTTTAATCATTTTTTTAATTACTCAAAATAATTCCCCAATCTTAACTGTTCATTGCTAAGTAATCAAAATAACTCATTTTTAACAATTTATTTTTAATAATTTTATTAATTGCCCAAAATAACTATTCGTTTCAAATCTATGTCCAAACAAACTATTGTCTCTAACTTTTTTACAAAAAAAATCACATCCAAATTAGTTTTTTATTGCAACTCTCAATTCTAACTACTCAAACTAAGTTCTCAAAATTTGATGGTATTAGAGTCATGACTTTTTTTTTTCCTAAATTCATCATAGTATTAAAGCCTCTCTAAATTAGGGATAATTATCGTATAAACTCGACGGTGTGTGGTATCAATATGAGTTATTTGACGATTCGTGAAATCCGCGCGATTCGTTTGGTGCATGTTCAACATCTTATTTTGTGGTAATGGTTGGCGACGTGATTACGACAGTTTATAACTATATTTGATGTACAATGATTTTGTTTTCAAGTCAATCGTGTGTATATTGTTAAGATATTTTCTATGATTTGTAAGATAAATGTTAAAATTTAATAAATTCTACCAAATATCTAATGGAGAAAAACTTGAATAGAGAATATTTTAATGCTATTTATTCTTTAACATGTTAAATCTAATAATATAAAAGGTTAAATCTAACCAATCCTAGAGAATATTTTAATGCCATTTATTCTTTAACATGGATAGAGATTGAACAACATATGCTTGAAAGATCACATAAATACATAGGCAAAATGCATAGATAGGACACACCATTCTCATTACCACAACATAGCAAAGCAAACCATGATTTTTACAAGTTGGTGAGTACAAGCAGAAATATAAAAGAAAAACAAGCTCAAATTAAATATGGGATAAGGTTTTAGCCAAATGTTTTTTTTCTCACCATTGACATTTATTTAATCATAGTATCTTAAAAGCCAATCTCAGCTGCTCGTATTTTCTGGTCGTTTTTTTCTGATTACTAAACCTTCATGCATGTTTGAGAGCACGAATTCACACAGCTTTCAACTTTCTTCTCAGCTGCCACATCCAATAAAAAATATATATATCAACAACGACAGTATTATTGTCCCCTTCTTATATACATAAGATATTTTCCGTATCTTTATAACGTGGGACAACTTTATTTATCCAACCGTCCGTTTTGTTTAAATGCGTTTCCCTAAAACTAAAAAAAATATATCCTAAAAAACTGGTCTGGATTTTAAAATTTGATAAAGAATTTAAATGCATGCCATAAATAGTATTTAAATATGAGCCAATCTTTGGCCTCCTCTTAATCCGTCCATATGGACATTCATTAGATATATAGATATAAGAAATAATATCTCATTGATCGGAGACATTTTCTTTGAAACCCTAAACAAAATCATGAAATATATGGAGGATCAGTTATCCCTAACAGTACAAAGGTGACAATTCGAACATCTCAAACTACCAAACACAAATCGTAAGAGTTGAGTTGGGTTACAGTTTGTTTGAGTTGAGCTGAATTACGATTTTATAATTTTTTTTGGATTGACTAATTTTTAACTCGTTCAACCTAAACTAAGAATAATATTATATATATGTGTATATAAAATTAATAAATAAGATAGGTTCTGAGTATATTGATAAACAACATACCCTAATAAGATAGGTAACCCTAGTTTAAATATAACATCATACATTTTTCTTCTTTTTTAGATATTTACAGACTGAGTTGAGTCTCAAAAAGGAAAACATGCTATAAGTTCTCAGTGTATTTGGTTGGGTTGCTATAATACATAGGATTAGACGAGTTTGACGAATTGACCAACTCAAAGATTTGAACTGATCTAAAAAATTCTCCTAACCCAAACCGAGCTGGGTACGTAAACCCTAGAGTCCAACAACACACCTAAAAGAAAATAATAACAAATGTTCTTACCTGGGTCTTTGTTGGTGCTAAATTTGGTGCAAAGAGAAGTGGCACAGCCCAATTTGCAAAAATAATGAGTGTCCAAATTATGGTTGACATCCAGAGGAGAAGAAGCATTGAAAAGGCAATCAGCCAAGCACTTAGCCCCGCACGTGCGGAGGGAGATGCCAGGTGTGATGGCACAAACAACAAAGCATTTTGCATAGCACTTTCCAAATGAAGCTGTGGATTTGCCTGCAAATAAGCTTAGAATGAAGCAAACCACAATAAGAGATTTCATTTTTGTAGTTTATGTGTTTTTGGGAAGAAAATTGTTTCTTAAATAGCCACTTTGTTTGTGGAAATATTGTAAGCATGTAGTGGGAAATGATTTAAGGGTTGACTTGATCTAATAGTTGATTATCAATTCTAGGAGAGAAATTATTATTTTTCAAAATTAAAGATAAAATAAATAGTTTAGATTTCGCCACATGAACCGCCTTCGTAGCATGCAATAATTTCTCATTCTAGAATAAATTTTAAAGTTTAGGAATGAAAGAATCGAAAAAAAAATTGCATTTCTATTTAGTTTATATATTTCAAAATCGAGAATATGGCTTAGAGTTTGAGTACGAAATAATTTTGGAAAAAAGTACATTTTTAGTCTTAATTTTGAGTGTAGTTTTTGTTTAGTTAGGTATTTCAAAATCAAATACTTTTATCTCTTATATTTTAAGAGTTAGTGGTTAGTTTTTAGGGAAATTGTGGCAAATAGTCTACCTTTATAAAATATTTACAAATCTAGACAAATTTTGTAACAATTGCAATCTTATTTTTCTATTTATAATTAATTAAAATACTAATTATCTTATCTCCATTCTACCCCTGGCAAAGGACGAAACAAAAAGGGAAAACAAAAGTTCCGCCTTTTGCTATATCTCAAAGCTTATTATTGAATTTTTATTTTTTATTTTCTAAATCGGCAGGATTTGATTGCAAACTGTATATATATATGTGTATATGTGTATATATATATGTGTATATATATATGTGTGTATATATATATGTGTGTATATATATGTGTGTGTATATATATGTGTGTATATATGTATGTGTGTATATATGTATGTATGTTTTGAAATAGGCTTGATTGTAACTATGCTATTTTTTGCTTTTGCAATACTTTGACTTCTAATTAATCATTTCGTCCAGTTTCTTTTCATTGATGAAAAAAAAAAAATATATATTTTATCATTTTTATGTTGAAATTAAAAGGTAGAATTATTTTTTACAATTTTCACAATTATATAGTTAGTCGAGCTTATTTTTATCTTTTATAAATTTATTTTTTGGTATGAATAATATTTTCTTATAATAATACTGTATTAATAATAAAAAAATATTGTATTAATGAGTACTTATAATAGTATTAATGACTACAATTGCAAATACAGTATTAACATTTTTTCTAAAAAAAAAATACAGTATTAACATAATTCTTGATGACTTGTATATGTTTAACTTTAAATCGATAAATACTGTATTTAGGTATGAGAGTATTCTTTTAATGTCTTTTAATATTAAATTATTAAACTATTTTCATTAATATATTTTAGTTTCTTACTAAAAAGTAAAAGAAAATAAAAACTTACTAAGTTAGTCAAGTTCAAAAAATAATTACAAAAATTGTCACTTTTAAAAAAACTTAGCAATCGTAATCATATGTATTAATAATACATAATACTGCAATAACACACAATAGTATATTAGTAACATATGATGTTGTATTAATAACTTATAATATTGTATTGATACTATAATACTGTATTAATAACATATAATACTGTATTAATAATACATAATATTATATTCAATTGTACTAATAATACAGTATTAATAAAACATAATATTGTAAATATTAATAATACACTATTAATAATACAATATTGAATCGTATTTAAATTATGTATACAAATATTTTCAAATTTGACTACATTTGTAATTATTTTATTAAATAAGTCCTCCATTACAATTTCTAATGAAAAATAGTCATATGAAAAGTCCATTACATATTGAGACATATTACCTTAATGCACTATTAAATAATGAAATCTTGAACATTTAATTAAATCCATCATTGTTTTTTCTTTTTTAGAGTCGCTCTTCGAGTTGTTTAGTTTATTTAATTTACCTGCAATAGAAATTAGATCTACTTGTATTTATAGTAAATTTAAGACATCTTAATCATAAAATATAGTATTAATAAGGTATAAAAAAAAATATTGTATCAGTGTATTTTAAAATTATTCATACATTACACAACTTACTTCATTTGATCGATACTAAAAAAATAATAATTATCGAAAAATTAATATTTATTCATTGATACATGATGAGAATATTTTAGAGTTTTCTAAGCAAAATCAAAACAACTATCCATAATAAAGAAATGGTGTATCTCACATAAAATCTTTATTTATATAAACGTTATTTATATCCAGTTGATGTGGGGGATTTTTAAGAAGATAAATTTTAGTTGAAAAGTGCACGGGATTAGGAGAATTTGTTTTTTTTGGTTGAAATTCTTGTACTTTTTTATTTCAATAAAGGTTGGTTTAATGATGAGGATATTTGTGTAATTTCCACATAAAACGAATTTCCTTTAATAAAGGAGTGAGTTATTTTTGCTAAATATTTTAAATGTGCACACGCGTGTAATTTCATTCTCTATTTAGTCTACTACGGCAAAGAGCCCTAGTTTTTAAGCCTTGAAATAATATATAAAACTTTTTTTTTTGAGTAAAGTTGGGGGAAGGGGGATTAGATTCCAATGATCGATCCCGTAACCGTGGAATGGAAATGACCATAATTGTGGTTAATTTTTAATCCTTAAAATAATATATAAAACATTAATTGCATATAAAATATTGATTAGAATGATGGTTATACTAATTTTAAATTTTAATATGCTAACCAAATAGTTATTTTGGTATATGCCTGATTTTTCTTTAAAAAAATTAGTCAAAAAGTTCAATTAAAAAAATACATGAAGAACTAAAATTGAGCATTATTGAAATGATTTGATTTTAAAATTATGGACCAAATAAAAATTACACCTAAAACCCGACTAAAAATGTACCTTCCCCAAGAATCTTATACATCGGATTATAGATTATTATTCTCAAATTTGCATCCTTATTTTAATTACTGCATTTTCTTAAAAATATTTCAAAGTATATTTGATTGAAATTTATCGTTTTCAAGTTTCAACGAAGCACATTAATTTTACGGTTATTAATTAATTCGATTGAATAAATTTTACTATATTTGAATTTTTTTTTTATATTGAGCATATAAGAAGCATACAATTATTTTTTAGTACAAGTCGGAGGAGGAAAGATACAAATAATCTTATACAAAAGATATTATTGCTTTCGAATAAATTAAAATTAAATATTGATTTTTCAGCATCGAACTCGTAACTGTAATATCCAGCTGAATTACTACTAAACAATGAGACATACACCTGACCAACTCTTTCACTAGAAGCATACAATTATAAACTATAGCAATCTAGAAAAGAGCATTTTGGTAATACGATTAAAAGGATTTAAGATTTTTTTAGCCACATAGCAAAGTTAGAGACATAACTCCCAAAGGTTGATATGCCATATTTTTCATTTGGAGTTAAAAGTTCTATCTCATTGGGCTCCAATCAAACTTGATGAGGGGAGATTCGAACCCAAGGTCATTAAGTATACACTAATGTCATCGAGTTACTATTCTCGTTGGCCAATCAAACAAACTTAAGAATGACATTAAAATAATTCGTTAAACATATTTTTTAGAAAACAACTAATGTATATTACTATATTCAATCTTTTCATTTTAGGTCTTCTTATATAGGAAAAAGACATCTTATTACATATATGAAAACTTTACAAATATGGAACACAATCACATATGGAATACAATAAAGAGAATATTCTACCAAATATTCTATTTATAGTTATATACTTCTAAGGGACGAAAAACCCAACCCGAATCTCTACAATGATATTTGTCTTCCCTTATAAATCCAAGATTTCCCTTTATTTAACTAGCGTGGGATAACTACAACTTTGTTTGTATTCCTAACTCCCCTCGAACAAAGTACCGCATGGGAGCCTCCCTTACTGATAGTCATTTTTTTTATTTATACTTGAGCACATCTTAACTCAAACCACGAATTCTTTCGAAAACTCAACCATGGATCTACTCGATTTATATTTGAGCGCACAACAGCTACCCCTCACAGAAAAGCCACGATTTCAGAAGCACTTCTCACTTAAGCACTTATTTTAGAAGCACTCCCACATCAGAGTACATAGATGCTCGATTGGGAGCACATTTAGAAGCACTCCCATGGGAGCACACATAAAATTCGAGTTTTTTTTCCGATATGGCTAAGTTAGGGAAAATCGCTCTGATACCACTTGTTAAGGGACTACAAATCCAATCCAAATCTCCACATTGGTATGATATTGTCCACTTTGATCATAAACCCTCATGAGTTTGTTTTTTGTTTCATCCAAAAGGCCACATACAAATGAAGATGTTTGTCTTCTCTTATAAACCCAAGATCTACCATTATTTAACTATTCTTGGGATCCATTTTTATTATTTTAACATCATTATTTTTTTAAATGGTCAAGGTCAACCACTTATTTATTAATTCTGGTCTTTTAGACCATATTTTTTCCTCCAACTTGTAATAAAAGAAGCTCATTAATATGATTGTTTTTTGTTTTAGTGAAAATGTCACCAACCCTCTTTACTACCATAGCTTACTTAGTATAGGAATCCACATGTCTCAACAAGATTGGTTATCATATTTTTGCCAACTAAATTTTGGTCTTCCTTTTCTAAGATAACTAAATTTTGGTCTTCCTTTTCTAAATTCAACCACAACTAAAATTTAATTCAAACCATAACTTATTTATTATCAAAATATATAATATAAATAATACAGAACTTTTCATATAACCTAAATTTTCGTTCTCTTTAAATCAAAATAACAAATCCCCTTTTTTTTGTTCCCTTTAAATGGTATTTCCATGCTTCTTAGAGGCGTAAAATTTTTGAGAAAATCAAGCTGGATCCAGCACCAAGTTTAAATTAGTTTGATATTTGTACCATATTTGATTCTTTCTATTTTAAATTTGAAGTTTGTGTTAATTTTTTTTAGTATATATTAAGGGAGGGGGACAAATACCGATTCTCGGGATCGAACTTGTGACGTTATTGTTGAATTGGTTTACAACCAAATAATAAAATTATTGCGTTACTAACCAATTCGATAAGTTTGTGTTAATTTGAAAGGGAGAGAAACATTCATAAAAAAAAATCTCATTTATTAGAACCAAGACAAACTTAAAATTTTGATAGGATGAGGCTAAAAATAGTTGTGAGGTGGTCAAGAATATGAAATAAAACACATTAAAACCATTTTTTGGTACTATTTACTTGTTCACTAATATGGTTTTATAGAGGTGACCTAACTCTAAGTATCCTCGTTTAGTAAATTAAAAAAAAATGTTCGATTTATGATATTTTTTAATTCAATGATATTTAGAGGTGGATAATTTAAAATCATAATCTCTTCATTATAATTGAGTAATTCAGGTATTTGATAAGTTTTTTTTTTTTTTGAGTACAAGTATTTGATAAGTTAAAATAATATTGTTCATAATCTATTTACAAAATTAAATGTCATATAATTGTTAGAAAGAATGATAAGTTGGTTGAAGTTTGGTGTTTCCATTAGAGAAAAGCTTCGCTTAGAATAAAAAACCAAGAACACCAATTGGTTGAATCTTCTCACAAATCACCAAATGAAAACAATATTATTTTTATTCAGAAGTTGGTGGAAGTTCCATAGATGGTCAAGGTTGAGTTTCTTATGTCCACCAAACCAAATGGCTTAGAGTAGGGTAGACTTCATTAATTTCTGGTCAACGCACAAAAACAAATTAGGCTGAATTGCATTTTATTTTTTGAAAAAAGAGACAATATATTGAAAAAAAACATGCTAAACATATAGAAAAAGATTACAAATTAGGCTGTATTGCATAAAACATTTATTTGAGAAAATTAAGATGATTTTAATGAGTGATGTGAAAGTAAAAAATTGAAGACAAAATTTAGACCCGGATAACTATTTCGTTTTTTTATTTTTATTTTTACTCTTTTAAAAATATGATTGTTTGATACCAATTTAGGTATTTTTAAAATTTTTAAAATATTAAAGAAATTTTAAAAACTAAAAAACGTAGCTTTTAAAAACAAGTTTTTGTATGAAAAGAAAACGAAAAATAATTATCAAACATGTTTTTTTGTTTTTAATTTTGAAAAACATAAAATTAAAATGAGTTATCACATATATATGATTTTTATTTTTTAAAAAAGAAACCAAAAATGAAAAACTAGAAACAAAGAACAAAAGATGAAAAATGAAATGGATATCAAAGGGAACCTTAATAATAAAGTTATTAAGGATGATAACCTTCAATAAATCTTTAACTTGGGTTTTATTTTCTATTTTATTTAAAAGATTACCAAGTTATAAAAATTTGTATCCGATTTCACAAAAAAATTATATAAACAATAAATTGTTGGGTTTTTATTCACATTGTGAAGACCCATCAAATAGGGCCCATTAGGGCTAAGTGTTTTAAAGTGCATTTTGTCACTTTGGTAGAGGGAACACACAACAAAGGGAGAGCTGGAAAATCAGCAGCCAGAGAGAGAAACAACTTAGAGAGAGAAAGTGAATAGAGAGGAAAAGAGGTTTCTGCCCAGCATCGGTATTTTGGCGTTTCCGAGCGATTGCACCGTTGGATCGAGCTAAAATTTGGACAGCGTGTTCTTGACACGATGGTCTTCAATCTGAACGGTGGAGATCGGGTTTCGAGGTTTCTATAGCCAGATTCCAGTGGCGATTCGGTTCCACATTTTGTGAGATCTTTCTATTTATCTCTCTTGATTTGTGTTGTTTGTTGCCAAGATTAGTTTATCTTGAGTTGTTATGTGTTGTATACCTCTAGTTGTAACTAGAGAGAACTTGTTGTAGCCCATTATCGATTATAGTGGAGATTCGACTTCGGTCCGTGGTTTTTTACTCCTCGCCTTGAGGAGGTTTTTCCACGTTAAAAATCGTTGTGTTGTGCTTGATATTTTTACCACATACTTTATGCTTGCTGTTTTTCATTAGGAACACAAGAGGGAAATAATTGATCCATATTAGAATAGTGTTTATTCCCAACAAGTGGTATCAGAGTTCCGTGGTTGAGTTTATTTAGAGGCCTTGTGTTAAATATGGAAAAGATTCATAGTGGTGGTAGAATGGTTCTTTTGAATGGATAAAATTATCAAGTTTGGAAAAGAAAAATGGAAGATATTTTATATGTCAATGATCTATATCTTCCCGTATTTTCACTAGAGAAGCCGGCTGATAAAACCGATTTAGAATGGGAAATATGTCATCGGAAAGTATGTGGCATGATTAGACTTTGGGTAGAAGAGAATATTCTAAATCATATTGGTGAAACGGTCTATGTGGAACAAGCTTGAGTCTTTGTATGCCTCGAAAACTGGTAATGGTAAATTGTATTTGATTAAGCAAATGATGGCTTTAAAGTATCAAGAAGGAACGTCTATGTTAGATCACTTGAATACATTCCAAGGTATTATTAATCGATTTATTTGGAATGAGTATCAAGTTTGATGAGGAAATACATGGGTTATGGCTTCTTGGTTCATTACGATTCATGGGAGACTTTTAGAACTTCCTTGTCGAACTCGGCCCCAAATGGTGTACTAAGTATGGACTTGGTAAAAAGCAAGTGTATGTAACTAAGAGATGAGAAGAAAGTCACGTGGTTCTTCTTCACAATCGATGTTCTTATTATTGAAAGAAAGGGGGAGAGTACGAGCAAATGTCCGAAAAAGCAGAGACGAAGCAAGAGCAAGAGTGGCGGTTTTCTAATGTTGAATGTTTTCATTGTGGCTTGAAAGGTCATATAAAGAAGCATTGCAGTAAAAATCAAGAGAGAAAATAAAGTCGATAAAGGTAAAGAAAAAGTGATCGATGATGATGCGCACCGAATTATCGCAGCCCATCAAGAATTCTTCGTTGTATTCGACGGTGATAGTGTAAACCTTGCTACAGAACAGAGCAGTTGGGTTATTGATAGTGGTGCCTCAATTCATGCTACATCTAGGAAGGAATTCTTCACATCCTACACATCTGGTGATTATGGTAGTGTTAGGATGGGCAATGATGGATTAGCAAAAGCAATTGGCATAGGAGATGTGCATTTGGAGACCAAGAATGGTACTACCTTAATTTTGAAAAATGTGAAGCACATCCCTGATATTCGCATGAATTTAATCTCCACAGGTAAGCTAGATGATGAAGGTTTCTGTAATACCTTCTTTAATGGTACATGGAAGCTTACTAAAGGCTCAATGGTGGTAGCAAAGGGGGAGAAGTGTTCTTCATTGTACTTTATGCAGGCAAAGACTACTGGTTGTGATATCAATGCAGTGGATAGTGAACAAAGTGTTGAGCTTTGGCATAAAAGACTCAGTCATATCAGCGAAAAGGGTTTGATGATTCTAGCCAAGAAAAATCATCTTTCTGGAGTAAAGAATGTGTCCTTGAAGAGATGTGAGCATTGTTTAGTGGGAAAGCAAACAAAAGTTTCTTTTAAAGCATCCCAATCTTCAAGAAGACCAGAAGTACTTGACATAGTATATTCTGATGTGTGTGGTCCGATGAAAACAAAAACACTTGGAGGTGCGTCCTACTTTGTGACATTTATAGATGATCACTCAAGGAAAATATGGGTTTATACCTTGAAGTCTAAAAATCAGGTGTTGCAAGTGTTTAAACAGTTTCATGCCCTTGTTGAAAGAGAAACTGGTAAAACGTTGAAGTGCATTATGACCGATAATGGAGGAGAGTATATTGAACCTTTTGATGAGTATTGCAGAAATCATGGTATTCGACATCAAAAGACGCCTCCTAAGACTCCTCAGCTAAATGAGTTGGCTGAGAGAATGAATAGAACATTGGTGGAAAGAGTGAGATGTTTGCTTTCACAGTCACAGTTAGCCAAAACGTTTTGGGGTGAAGCATTGAATACAGTTGTACATGTTCTGAATCTCACACCATGTGTTCCTTTGGGAAATGAAGTCCCTAACAGAATTTGGTCAAAGAAAGACATATCTTATAGTCATCTTTGCGTCTTTGGTTGTAAAGCTTTCGTTCATGTTTCTAAAGATGAGAGATCGAAGCTTGATGCAAAGACAAGACCATGTGTGTTCCTTGGCTATGGTCAAGATGAGTTTGGCTACAGGTTGTATGATCCAGTGAAGAAAAAAGCTTATTAGAAGTCGAGATGTTGTGTTTGTTGAAGACCAAACCATACAAGACATTGATAGAACTGATGAAACAGAGTCAGAAAATGGTGATGATCTGATTGATTTAGATACAGTTCCTTTGACACAACTTTCTACACAAATTGAGAATGAAATACAGAATGATCATCTTGATAATTCAGATGAGGTAGAAGGTCATGAACAGGTTGAGGTAGATGATGATATTGAGGAACAGTTGTCAGAAACTGAAGTTTCTATAGATGTTTCACTCAGAAGGTCTGTCAGAGATCGTCGTCCATCAACAAGATATTCTGCTGATGAATATGTGTTATTGACTAACGGGGGAGAACCTGAGAGTTATGAAGAGGCTATAAAAGATGAGCACAAAAGAGAGTGGATTGACGCAATGAAAGATGAGATGAAATCTTTACATGAGAACCACACTTTTGAGCTTGTTAAATTGCCTAAAGGGAAAAATGCATTGAAAAATAAGTGGGTTTATCGAGTGAAACAAGAAGAAAGCACTTCAAGACTGCGTTATAAAGCGAGATTAGTTGTCAAAGGGTTCAGTCAGAAAAAGGGTATTGACTTTGATGAAATTTTTACTCTAGTTGTTAAGATGTCTTCGATTCGAGTTGTTATGGGTTTGGCAGCTAGCCTTGACTTAGAAGTTGAGCAGATGGATATTAAGACTGCATTTCTTCATGGAGACCTAGATAAAGAAATCTATATGGAACAACCTGAGGGTTTTGAAGAGAAAGGCAAAGAGAAACTTGTGTGCAAGTTGAAGAAAAGCCTTTATGGATTGAAACAAGCACCGAGGCAATGGTACAAGAAGTTTGAGTCAGTTATGGGGGAGCAAGGATACAAAAAGACTACTTCTGACCATTGTGTTTTTGTACAAAAATTTTCTGATGATGATTTTGTGATACTATTGCTTTATGTTGATGACATTTTGATTGTTGGCAGGAATGTTTCTAGAATTGTGAGTTGAAGAAGCAGTTGAGCAAATCCTTTGCCATGAAGGATTTGGGGCCAGCAAAGAAGATTCTTGGAATTCGAATAGTTCAAGATAGAGTATCCAAGAAGTTATATATGTCACAGGAGCAATACATAGAGAAAGTGCTTGAAAGATTTAACATGAACAAAGCTAAAGTTGTTAGCTCCCCTCTTTCCAGTCATTTCAAACTGAGTAGCAAACAGAGTCCTTCTAATGATAAAGAGAAGGAAGAAATGAGGAAAGTCCCATATGCTTCAGCAATTGGGAGTTTGATGTATGCCATGGTGAGTGCTAGACCTGATATTGCTCATGTTGTTGGAGTTGTTAGTCGATTTATGTCAAATCCAGAAAACAAAGATTAGGAGGCGATCAAGTGCATCATGAGATATTTGAGAGCACTTCGGTTTGAAGCTCACATTTGGAAGTGGAAAGCCCTTGCTTACAAGCTATACTGATTCAGATATGGCAGGAGATCTAGATAACCGACGGTCTACTTAGGGTTATTTGATGACGTTTGCAGGTGGTGCAGTGTCTTGGCAGTCAAGACTATAGAAGTGCGTTGCACTTTCTACTACAGAAGCAGAATATATATATATAGCTGCAGCAGAAGCGTGCAAAGAGATGTTGTGGATGAAGCAGTTTATACATGAGCTTGGCTTCAAACAACAACGGTATGTGATATTCTGTGACAACCAGAGTGCTATTCATCTTGGTAAGAACTCTACATTTCATTCCAGAACTAAACATATAGATGTGAGGTATCATTGGATGAGATATGTATTGAATGATGGCTTGTTTGAGCTTGAGAAGGTACATACGGATCATAATGGGTCTGATATGCTGACTAAGAATCTACCAAGAGAGAAGTTTCAGTTTTGTCGTTCCGCTGCGGGAATGGCAAGTTCCTCCACACAGTGAATAGGGGGAGATTTGTTGGGTTTTTATTCACATTGTGAAGGCCCATCAAATAGGGTCCATTAGGGATAAGTGTTTTAAAGTGCATTTTGTCACTTTGGTAGAGGGAACACACAACAAAGGGAGAGCTGGAAAATCAGCAGCCAGAGAGAGAAACAACTTAGAGAGAGAAAGTGAATAGATAGGAAAAGAGGTTTCTGCCCATCATCGGTATTTTGGCGTTTCCGAGCGATTGCACCGTTGGATCGAGCTACAATTTGGACAGCGTGTTCTTGACACGAGGGTCTTCAATCTGAACGGTGGAGATCGGGTTTCGAGGTTTCTATAGCCAGATTCCAGTGGCGATTCGGTTCCACATTTTGTGAGATCTTTCTATTTATCTCTCTTGATTTATGTTGTTTGTTGCCAAGATTAGTTTATCTTGAGTTGTTATGTGTTGTATACCTCTAGTTGTAACTAGAGAGAACTTGTTGTAGCCCATTATCGATTATAGTGGAGATTCGACTTCGGTCCGTGGTTTTTTACTCCTCGCCTTGAGGAGGTTTTTCCACGTTAAAAATCGTTGTGTTGTGCTTGATATTTTTACCACATACTTTATGCTTTCTGTTTTTCATTAGGAACACAAGAAGGGAATAATTGATCCATATTAGAATAGTGTTTATTCCCAACATAAATAATATCATACCAATTAATATAAAGATTTGTTTAGGGTTATAGTCTCAACAAGTAGTATCTAAAGCAAAATTCATGACTTAACCATGTAAGTATAAAATCTTTCAGTGTCAAACAAAGAATATGTGATCGTTGTTGAGCCTTACGAAGTGCACCAATAAATTTTTTTTATGACATGTTGCTTTTGTGATCTTTTACTCACATGTAGACCCGACTTCGTATAATAATTTAATGGGGTGTTAAGGGAGCATGTATTTCAAATTCCAACAAAATATAAATTATTCACACATGTATCAATTTAAACAATTCAAAATTCATAAAAACATTCGCCGGTTCAAATCAAAATAGTTAATGGAATCTCATCGGTTCAAAATAGTAAAAGACAAGCATGCTCGAGTTTAAACAACAATGTAAAAAAGAAAGCAGCGACGTCGTGCCTATGATCTATACAACTCCCTAGTCATCCACCTCAATATAATTCCTTATATGGGGAAAAAGTAGAAAGACATGAGTGTATATATATATATATATCCAACAAGAAATATCACGTAGGGACATAAAACATGCAATGACCGATACAACTCGAACCATCGAATCAAGACATCATGCCACAAACATGAGGGTTGGGCCTAATGGCCACAATCATTACCAAGACAATGATACTTGTTATGAAAACGGAAATCAATAACCGATGCGAAGATAAAGAAAAACGTAAAGAAGAAAAAACAACAAAGAATTTATGTAGTTAACTAACATTGTGTTAGCTAGTCCACGGGTAGAGTTGGGAACGTAGTTTTATTAAGAGAGGCAAATTACATATTATAGAATGAGCATCATCATCAACTAAGGTGTAATTCGAATTTATATATGCACTCTCATTAAACTATATTACAGAATGCATAAACAATAAATCAGAGTTGTGCAATAGAATGCAGAATACGAGATGCACTCACACTGCGGAGAGTGAATGCAAGATGCACTAAACAAAATGCAGAATACATTGCTGCAATGAAGGATGCGAGACCTCCGACTAACTAATCGCATGACATTCAACGTTGAAAGCATATCTCAATAGTACTTATGTCGTATCAACATAGGCATACTTGAATATCGAAAATCACCTTACCTTTGTCAAGAAGGATCATAAGTGAGGAAAACACCCAGAATCTCTAAACCTTAAAAGGCCTCCACGTCATCACCTATCTTAGTGGCCTATATCGCCCATGATTTATGACCACATTTGGTCGAAGTAACGCCATCAGGTTTGTGCCACAAATGAGTGAGCCAGTCAATGTAGATGGGTCCCACCCATCGCGGGTCAACAACCGTAGGTTAGTGCTACAAATTCATATACTTAAAAAAAAAGTATAACACTATTCATAGTCTAGCATCAAATCGCATGAGCTCTAATGTAGATCAAGAATCTAGCATGAACCTAATGTCCTAGACATAATAACAAAGGTAATTTATATGCAATCCTTAATGACAATGACAGAATCTATGGTCACATGCACAACTGACTCTAATTCATCATGGGTATTTCATACACGAAAATTAAAGAATTCTAAAAACTCAACGTTGAGAGCCTGCCAAAACATGGTTGTAGATTTTTCAAACAACTCGAAATTTGTGCACATGATTTTACAAAAGCGTGGAATTTTAAGGGAAAATGTCATTATGGGTTGTTTGGGAGTGGAATTCAATGCAACATCCCTAGATCCTAACAATTGATCAAAAGACCCCTTGAGTTATAAATGTATAAATGCTCCATCAAAAGTGGGAAATCCTAGGTGAACATTATTACCTTAATTAACCTCATTAGTGTTTAGATTATCTTTCTTGTTTTTCTAGTAATATTTTGTGGTGAAAGAAACCATTCTGAGTATTGGTTTCTGTAGAATATTTTGTGTTTTTTTTTAATACTCATTTGAGCTTAGTAAAAGTTGATGAACTTGAGTTTTTGTTGTGATATTCTTAGCATAAGATTTATTAGTTTTTAAGCTTTTCTGTTATCGAATAATGTCTGCAATATCTTACTATTTTTTTGTTCCTTATACCAAAAGCACGAAATAATTATCTCTAAAAAATGAGGTTTGTGG